>CM057835.1:43488214-44088214 GCA_030068075.1 Paguma larvata | reverse complement strand
ACTATTTTTAAAATATCACTAATTTTTATTGGGTAATCCGTGTACATAGTACAGCATTCAAAAGGTAGAAAAGTGTATACTATGGCATAAAATAAGTCTTTCCTGTCCTTACTTCCCTATTTTCCTCTCCAGAGAATTTCTCATTTAGCTGTCCAGAGATATGTGATATGTTATATATAGATGTGTGTGTGTGTGTGTGTGTGTGTGTGTGTGTTTCTATTTCCCAAGGGACAGTCTCTTCTCTACTTCCTTTTTTTTTTCCCCTACTTCATAGTACTCTTTGGAAATTCTGTATCAGGTCAAGGAGGACTGCCTCATTCTCTTAAGTGGCTGAGAAGGACCTTCGAAAACACCTAATCTAAGTTACTCATTTTTAAAGGAAAAATTTGAGTCCTAGAGATGGCAACTAACTGGTTGAGTTTCAGTTCTAGAGTGAGCTAGCTCTTCATTACTGTGTAGTTGGCCTTTTTAAAAAAAATAGATTTTGTTTATGAAAGCAGGTTTAGGTTCACAGCAAAATTGATTGGAAGATACAGAGAATTCCCCCTAATCCCACACATGCCTAGTCTCCCTCATTATCAACATCGTGCACCAGAGAGATCCATTTGTTACAGTTGACAAACCTGCACTGGCAAGTCATTATCCCTCCAGGTCCAGAATTTATGTTACAGTTTGCTGTTGGTGTAGTACATCCTATGGCCTTTAACAAATGCATAATGATGTATGTGTATCCAACATTATAGCATCATACAGAGTAATTTCACTGCCCTAAAAATTCTCTGTGTTCTGACTATTCGTCTCTCTCTCCACTCTATCTCTGGCAACTGCTGGTCTTTTTATTGTCTCCATAGTTTGCCTTTTCCACAATGTCATATGGTTGGTATCATACAGTATGTTGCCTTTTCAGATTGGCTTTTTTCACTTAGTAATATGCATTTAAGTTTCCCTATGTGTCTTTTCATGGTGTGACATCTCATTTTTTTTTAAGCACTTAAAAAAACTCCATTGTCTGGATATACCACAGTTTAATTATACACTTAGCTACTGAAGGACATCTTGATTATTTCCAAGTTTTGTTCATTAACTCTGAAGCTGCTCTAAACATCTGTGTACAAGTTTTTGTGTGGACATAAGTTTCCAACTCCTTTGGGTAAATAGTATGGTTGTTGGATTGTACAGTAAAAAATGTTTAGCTCTGTAATAAACTGCCAACTGGTCTTCCAAGATGACTGTACCATTTGGCATTCCTCCTAGCAGTGACTGAGAGTTCCTGTTGCTCCACATCCTCATCAGCATTTGATGTCAGTGTTTAGGATTTTGCCTTTTCAAACAGATGTGTAGCGGTATCTCCTTTTAATTTACATTTCTTGATGACAAGGATGCAGAGCGTCTTTTGATATGCTTCTTTGCCATCTGTACATCTTTGGTGAGGCATCTGTCAGGTCTTTGGCCCATTTTTTAATTGGTTTGTTTTCTTATTGTTGAGTTTTAAGAGTTTTTTTTTTTTTTTTTTGTATTTTTGGATAACAGTTCTTTATCTGATGCCTTTTGCAAATATTTTCTACCAGTTTGTAGCTTGTTTTTTCATTCCCTTGATATATCGGGGTTTTTGTCCTTTGCACTTTAAAGAAATCTTTATTCTCAATGTGAGGCTCAAACTCACAACCTCAAGCTCAAGAGTTGCATTCTCTACCGACTGAGCCTGCCAGGTGCCCCTTGAGACATGGGGTTTTTAAAAATATTTTTTACTCAGACCTTTTATATTTTTTCATTTGGATCTTGGTCCATCTTTGGGTTTATGATGTCTGCCATTCTTACACTTAAGATGTTTACACGTGTAGATGTTTCTGGAAACACTTATGTAGGTGGTAAAATAATTCTTAGAACCATTTTGGCATTCATACTTCTGACAATATCCCCGTGACATTTGATAAGGTGGAGTCCAAGCATTTTTGTATAGTTTCTTTGTATCACATGTTTTATTTTTCCCTTTGTAAAGATACACCTTTTAATGTTAGGGTTTTAAATCTCCTGTTCAGATTATAAAACCGTTGTTCTATCTCTCCACTTTCACCTTCTGTGTCTAGCTTTCTTTTATTTAGTTGCTGTTTTTTCTTTTTTAATCTCTCATATATGTTTGAGCATGGTCTCTTTCCCCCTCACCCCTACTATGCTGCTTTTTAAAGTGGAACACCGGAGGCCTTCATTTCTTGAGTGCTTGACAATTATAATTTATTTCCCTTTCCTGTGCACAAATGCATTACCAGAGGGAGTTTCATAATTTA
Source organism: Paguma larvata (assembly GCA_030068075.1). Lineage (NCBI taxonomy): Eukaryota > Metazoa > Chordata > Mammalia > Carnivora > Viverridae > Paguma > Paguma larvata. The sequence continues at coordinate 44,085,929 of CM057835.1, read as the reverse complement.
AATCTATTGACGTGAGACCACATGATATACCATTTGGTCCATGCAATAAAAAGAAGCAGCATCTTTTTTTTTTTAATAATCATGTTTGTATAAATTATGTTATGCATTGATAGGTGAGTTATGATCGGTAACCTGCTTGTTATTACATATGGTGATAAAGATGCTGTGAGGGAATTTCGTATTTCTTTTCTTTCCTCTCTACCTTTAAACAGATAACACTCATCTTAGCACTGTAGCCATGTAGCAATCCTATTAGATAAAAACAGCTATTTAATTTTGCTGGTGTGATGCAAGGAGCTCAAACATATTTTGTGTTTTATATACATGTCATGTTAGTGTGTGTGTGTGTGTGTGTGTATAGTTTTGTATCTTATATGTAGACCTTTGCGGCCATTTGCTGGAGGATGTGGTTTAATGAATTCAGTTGGTACAGATGGAGCACACCAAAAGTCTGAGGCAGAAAATCAAAACTAGTTTTAACCATTTGGTTTCAGAATAGTCAAGGAAGCTTCTTTCCAAGGGTCTTTATGTGGGTACGGGCCTTTCAGGGCCAGCAGATTTCTCCTGCTCCTCAGCAGAACAGTAGAGTGCACGGGGGAAATCCGAAGAGCTTTTAATCATCTTGGATGAAAACAAAGAAGTCCGTTTTCATTTCTTTGTCTCTTCATTTCAGGGCATGTGTGGATAACTTAGTTTAACTCCCAAGTCCCTGTTGGTGTATTTCATTGACTAAACTGAAAGATGGAGAGATGGACACACTAGGAGACAGAGTTGCTTCTGATTCATCTTTCTGATTAAATGTACACTAATGGTTAGACACATCAATTAATTTTAAAAGCTTCCAGGGAAAGATAGCTATTCTTCAGTTCTCTTGTTTGGATGAATAAAAATAATGTCTTTTTATAAGGGAAGATCTGTAATTCTTTGCTCTCTTAAATCATTCATACACATATCACCAACCACCACCACCATCACCAAAAAGCTATCTTTTTTTCCTCTTAGAGATGAAGATGACATCAATGATGTAGCTTCCATGGCAGGGGTCAACCTCAGTGAAGAAAATGCCTGCATCTTAGCAACGAACTCTGAACTGGTTGGCACACTCGTTCAGTCATGTAAAGATGAACCATTTCTTTTCATTGGAGCTCTACAAAAGAAAATTTTAGACATCGGTAAGTGCAGACTTACGATTGTTGACCTGAGAGGACTGTCTGTTCCAGGGAAAGTGCTATCAAAAGAGACAGACCGGGTTGGTGTTCCTGGACTCTGAGGCTTAAATAAGGCTGTGGAAATAATCAGGATTTCATGGGTGTTCTAGAAAGAAGCATTTCGTTTTAAAAAACTCCTGACACAACTTAAATCATAACCTATGGTTTCGGGTTTAGATAATAGAAGTTAATATTTTATTCATATTTCTTAGAGGGAGAAAGATGTGTGTGAAAAAATTCATTTTTATGTGAATTTGTACATATATACAATTTTTTTTCTGTCCTGTTCCTTTCTTGGTTGGACTTTAGCACATATGTTTACAAATACATGTATACATTACAAGTTCATGTTTATGAAATATAGAAACTGCTAAGTATTGTGAAACACAGAAATACAGAAATTGAGAGTAAGTCCCTTTTTTCTTACCTTAGCCCTAAAATTCAAACTCATCCTTGCCCTAAAAGAACTAAATTAAAATATTAAGTATCTCTGGGTGGCTGCAGTGTGTAGAAGGAAATGGAAAAGAATGTACCAGTTTTGTTCTGGAGCTACACAGCTTTTTTGTTGTTCTTTAATACCAAACTTGCAATAATGCTAGAGACTATACTCTCCCCATATTGACTGAGAAATGACAGTTTGGAGAGAGATTATTGCATGTGAGTTATCTCATTCCTTGTGTCCTAACCCTGGGACTTCTTGGAGTTCCTTGGGAGGTCAATATTAGTGACCTTTGAGTATACTTTAGTAAGAATCTTTATTTTTATTATTGTTATTATTATCATTGTCATCATTATTAAATGTTTATTCTTTTTTAAATTTTTTATTTATTTTTTTAATAGTTTATTTTCAAATTGGTTTACATATAACACCCAGTGTTCATCCCAACACGTGCCCTCTTTAATGCCCATCACCCCCTCTCCCCTCTCCCTCACCCCCTTCACCCCCCTCACCCTCAGTTTGTTCTTAGTCTTTGAGAGTCTCTTATGTTTTATCTCCCTCCCTTTCTGTGTCTTTTTTTCATTTCCCCTCTTCCCCTGCCCCCTGGTTTTTGCTTAGTCTCTCAAAATCCACCTATTCGTGGAAACATATGGTATCTGTCTTTTACTGACTGACTTATTTCACTTAACATAATACCCTCCAGTTCCATCCATGTTGCTAAAATGTTTTATTCTTGAGAGAGAGAGGGAGAGAGAGGATCCAAAGTGGGCCCTGCACTGACCACAGCATCCCAGTGGGGGGCTTGATCCCATGAGCCACAGGACCACAACCCAAGCTGAAGTTGGGACGCTTCACCGACCGAGCCACGTAGGCACCCAAAAAATCTTTATATTTTATATTGAAGACCTAACACAAAATCTAAAGGTTTCTGATTTCTGATTACAGCCATGGTTTTTGTTTTGTTTTGTTTTGTTTTGTTTTGTTTTGTTTTGTTTTGTTATGAGGGAGAAAGAAAGAGTGGGGAAGAGGGAGAGAGAAAGAGGGAGAGACTTGTAAGCAGGCTCCATGCTGAGCATGGAGCCCAATGTGGGGCTCCATCCCATGACCCTGGGGTCTGTGACCTGAGCTGAAATCAGAAGTCAGATGCTTAACCAGCTGAGCCCCCATGGTATTTTTAAGGACTACAAAGTACATTACTATTACATATTTTAAATCTATTTTGCAAAATAATAAATGTTTGAGCTCCTGCACCTTATTTTTAAAGCTCTAATGTCACTTGGGTATCTGTTATCTTTCTTTTGTTATGAAAAACTAGAATTTATAAGCAATTCAAAAGTTTAGGAATTCAGAAGAGCTGATGTTAAAATGTTTGCTGTTTGCTTGCATTTTGTTTGACTTTTCTCCCTGTCCGCCTCCTTTTCCTTTTCCTTCTTTCTTCCCTCTCCTTTATTTTTATTTTTATTTTTATTTATTTTTTTTAATTTTAGAGACAGAGCATGAGATGGGGGAAGGGGGCAAAGATTGAGAAAGGGAGAGAGAGAGAGAGAAAATCTTAAGCAGGCTTCAAGCTCAGACCCTCCCATGACCCTGGGATCATGACCTGAGCTGAAATCAAGAGGACACTCAACTGACTGAGCCACCCACATACCCCATTTCCCTCTTTCTTACTTCAGTTTCTTCATTGCCTAAGTGTTGTGTACAGTATAGGAGACAGTTCCTTAATTTTGAAAGAGGCATTATACCATCTTCTGGTGGCTTCGGAAATTTACTGGTATTGCCTCCATGTAACTAACTATATAATTATCTAGAGCTTTGGTAGAGTAGTAGATACATAGTTTTATTCGTTCCCACCCCATCCTCTGACAAATTTTATTTCTAATTTGACTTCAACTTTGATTATATGATAGGAAAGTTTTTGGCATTGAAAGAAAAATTTGACCATTTAGGACAGGGATGGGCAATTTTTTCTGCAAAGGGCCAGATAGTAAATATTTGTCACTTTGTGGGCCATGTGGTTTGTATCACAGCTGCTCAGCTCTGCTATCACATTGCAAGAGCAGCCTTAGAGAATATGTAAACAAACAGGCAAGACCGTATCCCTATCAAACTTAATATACAAAAAGAGATCAAATTTAGCTTGCCAGCCTCTGTTTTCAAGAAGAATTCTGGGAACAACTGTTTGTATTTTCAGTCTTTAATAATCACAAATTTGTCACTTAATAGGATAGAAAATTGCAAAACTTCTTACTTGTGAATTACCTAAGCTTTTTAAGAAAACAATAAAACTATAGAGTGAGTGGAATTATGTATTTCTAGGAACATTTTCCATTTATAATAAAATTCCATCTTTACAGAACAGGTCAGAACCAGGACTATTCCTTAGTAGTCCAAAATTCCAGAGGATTTTTTTGGGAAGTTTTCTACTTAAATGTTAGGATAGTAAACATGCCAGTGTTTTTCCTTTTTTGCTGATTACCTAAATTAAATTTCAGACGTTCTGTAAAATCACATAACAAGCTTGTAAGCAGCAGCTAAATTTTTTAATCAATTATGTTGATTTAAAGAGAGTGTTATATTTAAAAGTGGGGTCATGATCTGAGCTGAAATCAAAAGTAGGGTGCTCAACCAACTGAGACACCCAGGTACCCCTAAATGTGGGACTTTTCTTGCAGTATTATAACTTGGTAACTTTGTCATGTTTTATTATCAGTATAGTGAAGATATCAGAACATTTGATTGTTTGTTAAACCCTGAAATTGTCTATAAATCCCCTCACTTGTTTATTTCTAATATTTTTAAAACATGGATTTTTCTTTTACATAGGATAAACTATTTTATAAATACATATGAAATTATTTTTGAAGTTTCCCTCCAAAACACTACATATTTTTAAATGTTCATTTTCTTTCCTTTAATCACCAACTGACAAGTTAGCCCCTGTCTACCCTATGTTTAGTTTTAACTTTAATCATTGGATGATTTTGAAATTGTGTCCTTTATGTAGAAGACTTCTGCTGTTTATGTTTGCTGACAGTTTTAGTAGAGTAGCTTTGACTTTGTAGTGTTTTTTCCCTGCTTGAATCTAAAATTGGTGATGAATTCCGTTTTACTAGATAGTAATGAACCACATTTTGAAGGTTTGACCTAGGAGAAGCTAAATAATTTTATGTCTCCTTCCTGTGTACTTTACTATATAGCCTGCATTTTGGACCTTGAGAGCTTTTTTGGAGGTTCTAGTAGGGGAACGTAGCTACTCACATATCCCTGACCAAAGAATGGCCCTCCTCTATCCAGGACGGTCGGTCGAAGGGAACACATAACTTTGGGAGGGATGCACAAGGAACAGTGAGAGGGGAAAGGGACTGCACCTTGGCGGCCAGATCAGCCAGATCTACCCTGGTGATCAGTGGGATGACAGATGTCAGAGCCAAGTAGCCCTCACATCCTATAGCCTGTTCTTTGAAGTTTAACATTTATTATGAAATAGTGTTAAAGAATGAATGTAAGATTTGTTGGCTTTTAATTAAGGCTTATTTTTGCTATTTTGCTATACTCATTCACACTCGGAGTATATAAGAGTACGTTTCAGATGAGAGTGCAAAAGCAAACTGTTATGTTTGTTAAAAATAAACACAATAGCACTATTAAAAGTTCATTTAAATTAAACTACTTAATAGGCTATATCTTTAGATTTAGGTCTCTGATACAGGTGGTTTGGTTTCACTGAGCTGAGGAATTATTATTTAAATACTGATAAGATTGATTTATAAATGAGCTCTGCCTTCGGGTACATGGTCCAAGTTGTTTTACTGAATCTTTCTAGTTAGCAGAAAGAAGAATAGAAATTTGGTGTATTTATGGGATGAGATATAGTGAGAGAGAAATTATTCAGATGGAGGAGTGAAATGAGACTTTGAATCCATTTCAACTTGTAAATTAATTACCAGGACAGTTTATCAGAACCTGAGTTAGTGCAAAATAAGCATGTTTGGTAATGGACAAAAGGAGTGTAGGTATGTCTTGCAGACAAGGCAGTAACAGAGATCCACAATCTGAACTCATTGAAATAAATGTCATAAATTGTTAACAGTGTCAAACAGGGCAAAATGTAATTTTCTATTTTTTTAATTACTGAAATTAAGAGAATACGGCACTAATTTCTGCAGTTACCATTTTCCTCCCTGAACACTAGACTTGATTTGTGTTCTTATTAACTTTGTCCTATAAATGACCTTGCAAGGAGAATGATTCTAGAGGCTAAGTGAAACAATGTCTATATTTTCTGAGGCTTCAGGCTAGGTTTTATTAATGTAATGTCTAAGATCTTTGAAGTTGTGACTTTACCAGGAAAATCATAATCTCCAAACCTTTATTCATAATGGGTATGACTTCCAGGGGGAACAGAATACCTGCTGTGCTAATTATTTCAATTATCAGCCACTACTAAAACACGTAATGGATTTTCTCTGCTTCCACAGGTAAAAAGCATGACATTACAGAACTTAACTCTGATGCCGTGAACTTGATCTCCCATGCAACACAGGAGCGATTACGAGGCCTTCTAGAAAAACTGACTACAATTGCTCAGCATCGAATGACAACATACAAGGTAAAGGAAATCGTTAAAGAAATACAGACTCTTCTCTTTCCTCTTTGTTGTGTTAAAGATAGTTTTTTGGTATGGATTCATATTCTAAGTATATTTTTGTAAAGGAAATGGTCAAGACATAGTCCATATTGGTGGACAAAGTTTCATTCTTAATTTGCCTGGTTTAGATATGTTTACTTGACAAAATAGACTTTAAAATTGTATCCAAAGCTTCTGTGTCAGTGTAGATTGAGATATGCATCTGTTCTGCCTGAGCCTTCTATAGCTTTTGATTAGGAAGGAGAATATGTTAGTATGGATAGCTGTGTTCTTCTCTGCAGTGATCTGTACTCTGCTAGCACTGTTGTTCCTTTTTAATAAGTTAAATAATTGCATTGAGTGCTAATGCTGGTGCCACTCATTATCATTATTGGCTGCTTTTTAAACAAATTAAATGCAAGGATAGCCTGTCTTGTCCCCTGTGGTATGAACCAAATCACTTGCCATCATGAAGATGAAAGCACTTGAGTTATTTGCATTATGGTTTTGGTGGAGAGCGAATTTATTGGGTGGTGGCAGGTGAAAAAGAAAATGATAACCTTTTCCTCCTATATTAAGAAATGTTGACAGCTAGATTTGTACAGCATGGTATGTGGGTAACCTTATGAGGTCTTAAGTTTCTGAGAACAGTCATTGTCACAATGTCCTAGCCATGGGTTAAGAGGAACTCAGGGAAATATCAGTTACCACATCACTGGTAAGTTCCCTGGAGGAATCACTCTATTTTCTCTCCTTTCTGCTTTATTTAGAACTTTGGAAGAACTATTTATAGTTGTGTAAATCTTTGTGAGAATTTCCTGGACTGACTTAAAAATAGGTGATCATGAGGAGAAAAGGCTTTGGGGGGAAAAACACTATTTGTGTGTTTTTAGAATTTGTCCGTTTCTTCTTGGTCCTTATTTGTTAGCATACAGTTGTTTATAGTATTCTCTTACAATCCTTTTTATTTCTGTAAGGTCAGCAGTAATGATCCCACTTTCATTTTTTTGTTTTAGTTCTTTAAAATATAAAGTAGGTGACTGGTTTGAGAGCTTCCTTTTTTAACGTAGGCATTTACTGCTATAAATTTCCCTCTGAACACTGCTTTCACTGCATTCTGTAAGTTTGGAACATTCTGTTTATGTTTTCATTTATCTCTAAGTATTTTCTAATTTCCTTTGATATTTCTTAGGTCAGATGGTTGTTTGAGAGTATGTTGTTTAGTTTCCACATATTTGTGAGATTTCCAGTTTCTCTTTTATTGTTGATTTCTATCTTCATTCCATATAGGCAGAGGAGATTATGTGATTCAATCATTTAAATTTATTTAGGCTTGTTTTGTGGCCTAACATAAGATCTATCTTAGAGAATATTCGATGCACACGTGAGCAGAGTGTATATTCTCTTGTTGGGAGAGTATTCATAAATGTCTGGTAGATCTAGTTGGTTTATAATGTTAAGTCCTCTATTTCCTTACTGATCTTTGTCTAGGTATTCTACCCATTATTGAAAGGGAGGTATTGAACACTTCAGTTGTTATTATAGGCCCATATTTCTCTTTTTAGTTCTGTCAACATTTGCTTCATGTATTTGGGGGCTCTGTTGTCTAGTATGTATATCTTCTTGATGAATCGACTCTTCTTGATGAATCAACTCTTCTGTCAACATAACATGTCCTCGTTTATGTCTTTTAACAATTGTTGACTTAAAATTTATTTTACCTGATATCAGTATAGCCACCCCTGCTTTCTTTGGTTATTATTTGCATGAAATACTTTTTTCCATCTTTTTGCTTTCAGTCTATTCATGTGCTTTCATCTAAAGTGAATTTCTTGTAAGGCAACTTGTTAGTTGGATCATGTTAGTCTCTACCTTTTGATTGGGGATTTTAATCCATTTACATTTAAAGTGATTACTGATAAGGAGGAACTTGACTTAACGATATTTCACTACTTTTCTGTATGCATTGTAACTTTTTTTAATCCCTCATCTGTTATTACTGCATTTTTGGTTTGATTTTTGTTGTTGTGTACTGTTTTGACTCCCTTCTCATTTCCTGTTGTGTATATATTTTTAGATATTTTATTGGTGGTTACCTTGGGGATTACAATTAACATCCTAAATTTGTAATAATCTAGTTTGACCTGATATCAGTTTACCTTCAATATTGGGACATGGGGAAAATATTTTTTGGCTTTTTACTGTTAACTTTTAATAGTCCTCCAAATTTTTCAAACCTCAATTATCCCCTATTTCCACCTCAGTCACCAAACTGTTTCAGAGATATACGAGTGCACTTTTATTTGCAGTAGACAGTTTCTATGTAAAATGTAACTGTATAATTTAGTGTGGAATAGAATATTTCCAAGTAATGTTTATTATTCTGTCATCCAAATCACTGTTGTGTGTTCCAGTCTTCAGATGGAATTCTTCTGTTGTATATTAAAAGCATATGTTCTAAGGATTTTGTTGCCTAAGGGAAAATGGATAATGTCTACCACACCTGGAACCTCAGTAACTTAGCTTAAAGCTAACACTTCCTTAACCTTAACCTAATTGATTTTCCCCTGCTCGCCTTTCCCCACACTCATTACTTAATGCAACTAATGCCACTGTCTGAATTTGTAGCTACATTATTAACCTTCTTTAAACAGAAGTAATAATCATTTAGTTATATTTGGATCTGGTTCAAAATTATATTTGTTTTGTAGACTTTGATCTTATAATAATCATTGTGTCACAGATTTAGCTCTGTCCTTGAATTTTAGTTCATCCCTGATAGGATTTATTTTTATCTGTATAGTGTGGGAAATTTTACCCTATGAATTTCACAAAAGCAAGCTTACTTTTATTAAAAGCAAAATCCCACCATCTCTTTTCCTTTGACATCCATCTACTTTTGGTAATCTTTCACATGTTTAGATATAATTGTCTAATTAATCGTAGTCCATAAACTGAGATTTGAGTAAAGAAGTAGAAAGTGACACATGTGATGCACAGCTTTTGATCTTGCTGCCAGGTGTTTTCCCACCGAAGATAGATTATAGTCTTTTGCACAGTGGTAGTGGAGAAGCTTCAGTGGTTTCTAGTTGAAAAGGGCTGTAGTGCTTCCTTTAGATGGGATTTGCTTGATGGTATTATCATTTGGTCTGAGTCCTTATATTTTCATTGTTAAACCACCCTATTCGAGGTACATAAAGACTTCAGTTAGGGCAGCAAGGTAGACAGGAAGCAACCTGGTAAGATGGGGTTACTGTTGTTTACATAAGTTTGGGGAATCAATAGGAATAGGGGAAACACTCATTTGCTTAGCATTTGTAAGAACAAAGAAAGGACGCATTAAGCCAGAGGCAGTTGTATCTAAGTTGGGAGAAGAAGGGGTCTTAGCATGGGGATGAGATTGGGTTAAATTTTAGAAAGTCTGTGCTCCTTTTTAATTTAGTGTTTGTTGTCCTTTTAAAATTAAATTCTGTCAGTAAACTATCTCCAGAGTATCTGAGCATAAAAATGGTAAAGATGAAGTATTTAAGAAACCACTGGTTATTATGTTTATGCCTCATGGTTGGTCTATAATGTATTCCATATTCTATCTTGTATTATTTAACTTTAAAAGCATTTGAGAATTCGTTTTGTATTAAACATGAACTAAAATAAGTAGCGCTAATACATCCTTGTTCGTTATACTACGTAATACTCTTTTGATCTAGTTAAATACCAACAATAAAAATTTAATTTAGAAAGAATCTTGGGCATATGAAATCTCTTGGCCCCAGTTAATTGAATCAGCCATAAGCATGGGATAAAACAAAGATGGGATTGGTGCTATACCTATGGTTTCCAAGCCAGGCACTGACTGTTGTACTAAATGTTTAAAAACTTTCAGTTTTCCAGTTACACAGTCTCCCCCAGTCTCCATCTCATATTTTGGATGTCTGATTTACCGAGATGACTAGATGGCAGGATATCTTAAATGCTGATTGGGAAGATCGCCCCACCCCACCCCCCGCCCCACCCCTCACCCCGCAAATTCCCATCTTATGTGTATTAGAAAGATAGGAGGTCATATCAGATGAAGAAAATTTTAAAAATATTTGATTGGAAAGCACCGTCTTACACTTTAGAATATCAGAATAAATAAAACAATATAAATTTTACCATTTTATGGAGCAAATTAAGACAAATAATTATACTTCTCTGTTGTGGCTCTCATTTATCAATTGTCTACTTAATTTCTTTGACTCTAGTTTCTGCCAAAGATCATAGCTTAAAGGAATCCTCAAAACAAGATTTAGGATATTAAATGTTTGCCATTTCATCTTATGTTATTTTTGATTGAAGTTTTACTCACTTGTCAAGGTTAGACCAATCCAACAATGGAAATGAGTGGTAACTTTCATCTTTGATGTATTTTTTAGTTAAGTGATTGTTTTTTGTTTCATTTTGTTTTTGTCTTTCACAGGCCTGAGATTTAATTAATCATACTAAGGTCTGCCAAGATGGGCAATAATTTAACTAAAAAAGATTTTAGATTGTAGGTACATGGTATACTCTCTTGCTTTCTGCTTCCTATTGTTAGGATTTGCTTGGCTTAATTCTCTTTTTTTTCCCCACCCGTGAAGCTTACTAGGAAAGCTCTGAAATTTGAATGCTTAATTGCCTCTCAACTTTTGAGGATGACTAAGGTCTTTTTTTTATTGTTGTTTGTATTATCAGAAATACAAATATTACTCTTGAAAATTTAGCTCCCTATCTATGTTGGTATTACTGTCATTAGCTGATTTATAATGCCTCATGTAGAATATGTTGCCTTGGATCATCATGAGACTTTTTTTTTTCTTTCTTTCCAGGCAAGTGAAAATTACATCCTGTCTAATGATACCAGATCACAGCTCAAATTTCTTGAAAAGCTAGATCAGTTGGAGAAGCAGAGAAAGGATTTAGAAGAAAGAGAAATGCTACTTAGGGTAGCCAAGGTAAGAGCCTACATGATTTATGCTTGAACATGGCCTGGCAAAGGAGGTCAGAATTGGCTTTATTATTGGTTGACTGTCTTGTTTTTATTAAGCTTTTAGATTTCTCTGAAGGATTTCTTGAAATGAAATTATTAATAAAAAAAAATCTCTTACAGCCAGGATAGTGTAATACAATGACTTTCAGCTAATTTAATGAGATATAATCTTTTATCTCCTCATCCTCAATTCCTGTGTGCCTAGGATCATACCTACGGCCCTTAAGTAAAAATGTTTTTAAGAAATGTCCAAGGTCTTTTTAGGGATATAATTTGATATGTGCCAAGTTGAATTTGAGAGAGGAAAATTTGGAAATTTATGGGTAAAATTAGGATTAATTAGGATTATATGGAACAAAATATAGCATGGGCATAAATGGGTTAGAGAATATAGAACAGGTAGTAAGAAGAAAAGTATTTATCTTATAAATATATATAATTATATTTATTTCCTGTCTTCTTTATTGAAAATCTTCCTTGACTGTTAGTGCCCAATGGAAGGAAAGCTGGTTCTCCTGTGCTTTGCATTTCGTTGCTTCACATTTCTTCATAGGCTTAGGACCTTTGCAAGTAGTTCTAAAGGTTGGGCACTAGACTTTTTTTTTGTTTTAAACACCTTAGTTTTAATTTGTAGTGTTAATGGCAGTCTCCCCTATCAGACTATTTGTTCCTAATCACATACGAATCACTTTTTTTTTAAATTAATTTATTTTGAAGTATTTCATACTTAACAGGAAAGTTGCTGAACTGTACAAAGAATCCTCCTCTCCTTTTCTCAAGTCCCCCATTTTTAACATTTTACTGCATTTTCTCTATCTCTATCTTTTCTACACACACACACACACACACACACACCCCATTATTCTCTTTCATCCCTTTGTTCATCTTTCTTTCTTTGAATTCAGAGGTTTTTTGTTTTTTGTTTTTTGTTTTTTTTTCAAATTTTTTTAGATGTTTATTTATTTTTGAGACAGAGAGAGAGCTTGAGTTGGGGAGGGGCAGAGAGAGAGGAAGACACAGAATGTGAAGCAGGCTCTCCAGGCTCTGAGCTGTCAGCACAGAGCCCGATGCGGGGCTTGAACTCACAGATCGCAAGATCATGACCTGAGCCGAAGTCGGACGCTCAACCGACTGAGCCACCCAGGCGCCCCTTTTGTTTTTTTTTTAAATATTTACAAGTAGTGCAATTATCATCTCTAATTAGGCTTTCTCTGAACCTTTTGAAAAGCAGACTTGAGCTATGATGTCTCATCACTCCTAAACATTCTAGTGTGTGTTTGTGAAAACAGGACATTCTGCTATATAGTCCTCCAAGTCAGGGTGTGAACAATATAACACTGCCATGTAATCCACAGACCCCATTCAGATATTACCAGCAGCTCAGCTCATTCTCCTTTTCCTCCATGGTTTATTTTTCCATTCAGCAATATGTGTTTCATTCAGTTGTCCTCTCTTTTTCAGACTCCTTAGTTGAGATTTCTGACTTTCTCCCTCAGGTCTTTGACAGGTTTCAAGGGTACAGGCCTTACCATCTGTAGGGCAACTAATAATTCCTGGGTTCATCTGATATTTCCTCATGTCTTAGGTCATGAATTGTTGGCAGGAATACATACACTCTTCCCAGCTGATTATATCAAAAGGCAACCTTGATCACCCAGTAGTGTGGGTGCCTAACAATTCTCTCCATTTTAAATTTGCCAGTTCTCTCCATTTTAAATTTGCCACTTTCCCTTTTGTAATCAGTTTTTCATAGAAAGGTATTCCAGGATTATATCAATATCCCCTTCATCTTCAAACCTCCATGTATCCAGTTTAGCACCCATAGATGGTGTCTACCTGAATCAGTCATTTCTATGATGGGCACAACTTGCAAATATTGAAATGGTGATTTTTAAATTCTCATCCTCTTCTACATTTATTAGCATTCTACTATGTGGAAGAGCTTTCCTTTCTCTTTTATTCACTCATTCATGCATGCATTCAGTGATATCAATACGGGCTCTTGGATTTCTGTGTGATAAAACAGGTTGTAATCCATTACTATTATTATTTATTTTGATGCTCAAATTCCTCCTGCGTGGGAGACCCTTCCACCTGGCACTTCTGTTACCCACGTTTCCCATCATTCACTGAGCTTGTCCTTACTTTCTGGCACAAGATGCTCCAGGCCCAGCTTTTGCTTGTGCTTCCTCAGCTCTGGATCAGCCATTTCCCCCAAAGAATCCTGCATCTTTTTAATTGAGGATGTTCTCCAGAAACCAAGAGTAGAGTTTACAGTGTGCTCATTGCTAATGGGGTTTCATTACATGTAGGCCCTGTCAAGTGGACACATCTAGGAAATATGTGTATGGCATATATGTGTGTGGACATGTATTTATATATACACAAACATACATTTGTAACTATTTCTCTGTGTGTATGTATTAAAACCGAAAGTTTATATGGATACCTCCAACTCCAATACTTTAGGGCTTTTTCTAGCCTAAACCTTTCCATGTTTATAAATACTTTCCCCATAGTCAGTTACTTTTGTTATTCTCAATATATTTACTTATGTCCTCAATTCACTTATTTGCTCAGTGTAACTCATCCCCAAAACAGCCATGCTGGCTGCCGCCTCTGTCTACTACCACTATTTCCCCTGCCCTCATTTCATTGCCTGTGTAATTAGTAGCCATGCCCACTAGCCCATGCCTTGGTCATTCTCCCCAGCCCTTCATCATCCCACATTCTTGGCCACTGGTCTGTAACTTCATGTGCCACCACTCTCTCGTGGTTTTTCTTCCTTTACCAGACTTCTAAATATTGGAGTATCCCAGGTTTTCTGATTTTCCTTCCCACTCAATACCTTTTACTCTTAATAGATTTTCCTACCTTAGTAAATGACACAATTGTTTGTCCCAGTGTTCAAGCCAGAAAACTTAGGAATCATCTTTAACTCCTTTTCCTCTCCCTACATCCAGTTCACTTCCTGTTCTGTTTCCCAAATGTATTCTTCATCTTCTTTTTATCACCAGTGTCACCACTCGGGTCTAAGTCATCTTTTCACTTGAACTTTTGTAATGTCTCTTAACTGATCTCATTTTCCTTCTCTTATCCATTTTTCATACTCTTGTCAGAATAGTGTTTTCATAATAAATCATGTGTGTCTTTGTTACTTAAAAGCCTCAGTGACTTCCTCTTGCATTTAAAATAAAATCCAAACTTCTTACCAGATTTTAAAAGGTACCCACCTACCTCTCTGAGCTCATCTCCATTCCCTCCCTTCTTCACTCGTTTTGCTCCAGTCATGCTGACCTTCTTTGAGAGTGCCAAGTGTGCATCTTAGCTAATTAGGCATCTAAACCTGAAAGCTGAGTTCCTATGTCCTACATCTGCTTTGGTCTTTATCCTCTCAGAAAGTTGGAATTCTCTTCCTTCCGGTTGCTTAGACAAGAATCCTAGGAAATCATCCTTAATTCTGTCTCTTTACTTCATACCCTATATCCAGTCCATCAGTAAATCTGCCTCAAGTAGATTCCAACCTGATCATTTATCTTCATGACACTAGTCCAAGCTGCCCTTATCTTTTTCTAAAACAATGGTTGTTTTAGGGGCTCCTGGGTGGCGCAGTCGGTTGAGGGTCTGACTCTTGATTTTTGGCTCAGGTCACGATTTTGCAGTTCCGTGGGTTCAAGCCGCACATCAGGATCTGCGCTGGCAGCATAGAGCCTGCTTGGGATCCCCCCCCGCCCCCACTCTGTCTCTGTCTCTCTCAATAAATAAATAAATAAACTTAAAAAAAAATAAAACACTGGTTGTTTTAGAGCAGTCTCCTCCATTGTACTGTGTGCCTGTGCCTCCGATCTTGGAGCCCCACAGTTCTGCGTCCACTACATAGCAGCCAGAGGGATATTTCTAAGGTGTGGTATCAATGGCATCCTGCTCCTGTGCTCCAAGCCCTTTAGTGGCTTTTTCTTACAACTAGAATTAAACCCCGACTCCTTATCATGGCCTGCATGCTCTCCAACCTTATCTCTTTCAGCTTTTCTCTTTGTTCCAGCTACCTGGGCCTTCTTTCTTTACTTCATTTTTTTTAAGTTTATTTATTTTGAGAGAGAGAGAGCACACATGCATGAGCATTTGAGTAGGGGAGGGGCAGAAAGAGGGAGAGAGGGAATCTCAAGCAGGCTCCACACCATTAGCACCAAGCCTGACACGGAGCTCACTCTCATGACGGTGAGATCATGACCTGAGCCAAAATCAAGTCAGATGCCCACCCGACTGAGTTGTGCAGTATTTTCTTTACTATATCTTATCACTATTAGTAATCGTTTTTTAGTTTTCCCCATCATAAATGCACATATCACAACTGTGTTTAATTTTTATCAAATTCATTTTATTGTTTTTCTCTTCTAAAATATAAGTCTCTCGAAAGCAGGGACTTCATCTTGTTATTTCATTTCTATATCTCTATATAACTTCATCTTGTTATTTCATTTCAGAATAGGCACGCAGAGTAGAATTTATACTATGAATAATCAATAAATACTGGTTGACTGACAAAGACTCGATACTCAAATGTGCCCATTTCATACTGGGGCAAAATTTACATACTCACAAATATATATACACATATATATGTACATACACATTTTTTATATAAGTGCATGTATATATATACTGCTTGTCTCCTAATTAATACAGGTGGAATAATAAAGGATTTTATCCTACTTTGGGCTGAAGTGAAGTTGTTTTAATAGATAGGGGACAGGGCGCCTGGGTGGCTCAGTCAGTTGGGCATCTGACTTCAACTCAGGTCATGATCTCATAGTGCATGGGTTTAGGCCCCTCAGTGGGTTCTGTGCTGACAGCTCAGAGCCTGCAGCCTGCTTCAGATTCTATGTCTCCCTCTCCTTCTGCCCCTCTCCTGCTCATGCTATATCTCTGTCTCTCTCTCAAAAATATAGAATGATTAAAAAAAAAAAGTTTAATAGATAGGGGACAAAATGAAGAAAAAAGTTACTAGCTTTTGGTAGAGTCTTATATAGGTGTTTAATTAAGGTGTTTAAAATTACAAGCCACTTTTAAATCTAAATGGTTTCTTTCTTAACAAAAGTACTGATAAATCAGTAAAACATATCAAGTAAATTTAGTAAATAACAAAATATCTTTAGCTTTTATTTTGTTAGCTGCCTTTAGGTAGCTCATGTTACATTTTGTAGAATAAATACTCAGATTTATAAGGAGTTAGATAACTTTGTTAGAAAAAAGAATACTCCTCAGCATATTTTTCAGTGGACAAATGTTCATAGTTTCAGTTCCTTACCCTTTGTTTCATCATAGTATTGCATAGAAGGTAGTTTCCTCCTTACAGCAGTTCCGTAAGATTGTTCATTTTTGGAATGTTGAACTGAATCAGTATGGAAAACAGTATTTAATAAACAGTTATTGGGCATTTAATGTGCACAGCATTCAAGTAAGTGCTATGGAGGACCCAGAGATGACAAGATACTGTAATGAAAACATTGGGGTGTATTTCCTACTTAATTTTTTAAAATTCTACTTTTAAAGAGAGAGTGATTTGGTTCGAAGTCCATCAGGTTCCTGATTTTATTTTATTTATTTTTAAGTTTTTATTTTTAATTCCAGTTAATTAGCATACAGTATAGTGATTCAACAATGTCATACATCACCCAGTGAGGTTCTTGATTTTAATAGTCCTTGAAATACCATGTGTTTTTCCAAAATGGCTTCACCTGAAGATTACCCAGTGTTGATTGCTTTCCTTCATTTGAGCCAACAATTATCCTTCTTTTCTTTTCCTTCATCTGTACCATCCGTTTTTTAGTTTTTAGTGTTCTAACAAGAATAGCGTCATGCCTCAACTGGACCTGACTGACATCGTTAGCATCATTTTCAGTATAAGCTTCCTCGGGGCTAGAGCTGCAGCAGCCGGCCCAGATGATGGGAGGGAGGGGGCGAAACGGAGGGAGTGCACCAGACTGGATTGAGGCATTTCCCCCCGGAGCTAAGGTTTTCAATCACAAGAGAAAATTGTCATTTATTAAATATTTAACGGCAACTATGGTGTTTAGATGCTAGTAATTTCTATTAAAATTTTCTTTTCCTTTGATAGAGTCGTTCCAATAAAGAAGATCCAGAACAGCTGAGATTAAAGCAGAAAGCCAAAGAGGTAGGACTTTCGAGTTACCATGCTTGTCTTTGTGTTGGAGGGAAGGTTGGCAGCTCTCTCCTGGCAATTAGGTCAGGGTTTATTTTGCTGTTGCATACCATTTGCAGAAGCCTTGGGGAAGGACAGGAACTGCTCAAGGCAAGGGCAGTACTTCAAATGAGGTCAATGAGTTATGTGCTCTCTTTTTAAAATTTATTTTCAAGGCTTAGGCCTGTCTAGAAATGGCTCTTTGTAAACTACAGCGGTGTACTTGGAGGAATATAATGTGGGATTAAACAAAAAAAAAAAAGGAAAGAAAGAAACTTCTGAGATTTAGCATCTGGGACTGTACAATAGGCTACATTTTTCCAGGGTAATTGTTCGTTTTGTAAATCTGATACTGCTTATAATTCTTTGGCTGGGAGGTGGTACTGGGATTTAGTTTTAAATGGAAAACGCCTCTGGCTTTTAATTTTCTGGGCCCAGCAGTTTTCTGTTCTGGAATGGAGCCCTTGTTTCACACAGTTCATGTTTAGCTGCAGGGGTTTTAGTTTATAGCTTAGACTGGTTAAGCTTTTACTCCCAGAGGCCTCTGCATAGCAACTGTAGAAATCAACAAATAAGTTCATTTATGTCTGCAGCCTCCTCTCAGTAGCTGACTTTTTACATTTCCCAATATCCATTTCCTGACTTTTCTAGCCCCAGAGAAAAAAGCTCCACTAATTGGAGCTTATTTTAATTGAGCCTTAATATTGGATCTCACTGGAGTTGCCCCCAGAGCTGCTGAGAACAGAAGGAAATGAAAGTACCTAAGGTTGAAGATGTGGTGTGTGTTTGGGTGTGTGTGTGAAATTTTTCACTTGACCTACAGATTCTTTTCCCTGCTGAATAAATCATCAAGCCTGTTCACATTTCTGATTAAGGATCTGACAGCAGACGATAATAAAGACAATTGAGGTGTGAGACGTGTGATATGGAGCTGAAGAAATTGGTTTCTATAGTTACTTGACTGATTTCATGCAATTTTTAAGGATCTTTGTGCTAAATAAGAGTGATTTCCTGAGCAACCTTTTTCCTTAACTGTGCCTCTTGAACTATGAAATTTGTTGTTGCTTAACATCGCAGCACTCGGCTCCTAGGTGCCAGCAGCAGCAGGTTATTTATGAATGTTTTCAAGACCCTTATTGTTTGGATTAATGTAGGAGCTGAGGCAAAACAAATGGAAATCTAGTAAGATTCTTACAATCAGCGTGGTATGTTTTCACTAAAATAGAGAAGGAAAATGCATGAGCTGTAGATGGAGGGGTTTCTGGATTGAGATAGGGAGAACTGGAAAGGGAGAACATTAGAAAGGATTGAAGCCAGAAACATTTCATTTCGACAACAGAATGCTTCTTATACTCATTTCTGTGCAGTAGAAAATTTATCTAAAGATGTTATCTAAAAAAATTAGTATGAGAACTATACCCATTACCCTCTTTAAGCAAGTCTGGCTTCATAGATTACTTGGGGACAACCTATTGTTCTGAAACAGGGGCATTCCTCTTTGTTTTAATTAAGGACCAATTAGATGCTTATCTTACTTTCTTCTAATTCCACCCACTTTTGGGAAAATACATGTCAGAAAGCTTGCCCTTTTATCTTTAAAAATCTTATCTCATCTTTTCCTTTTTCATAAACCTTCATTAACATCTGGATCGATTAATTTTTCTTTCAGGTTTGTATGGGATGGTTTTGTTTGGTTGGTTTTTCTTTTAATGTTGTGTTTAATTGTTCCCTGAGGGATGAATAGGTGGACAGTATTTTTCAAAGAAAATTGTAAAAGTAAATGTGCAAAGAAAAAAAAGTACCTCTCTTAATGAGAGCAGGTTGTAACAAACCTGTTTTTTCCCTTTTTGCACCGTTTATTTTTTTCCTAGCAAGATTTAAAGGACTGTATAATTTCTTTCCAAAATATTTTGAAAGTTTTCTAGTTGCTTACTATCCTAAATCTTTCAATTAAAAAAAAAAAAAAGCCAAATACATTGGCCTCATTCCAAGAACAGAGCCACTTTGTATTAGTTGCAAATGTTTGATGAAACTACAATATTGTCATTTTTGTGACATTTCCTCTGCCCCCTAGAGCTTTTAATAACTTCAATATTCTAAGGGGCTCTAATTTAGAGTCAAACTCACAGGGATACCATATTGTGTTTGGTTGCAAAAGTCACTGATTCTATCTTAATATAGTTGAACTGTTCTCTCGTATGGTAATTTGTAAGGTTATCACTTGGGATGTGCTAGTTGTTCTCACTCTGGTACAAATATAAAGCTTTCATTTGTGATTTTTTTTTTGGTATTTGGGCTCTTTGGGAAGTTTTCTTTGTTCAGCTGTGAAACTTAGCATGGATTCCTTTCAGCTGCTCAATTTAAGATTTGTTTACTTTCTTTTTCCAGGTAACTAGCTACCTACCAAACTAGTCATAGGAAGTAGATTAAGGAGAATACCTTATGAATGCAGAACTCCAAAGAACTATTTAGAGAAGTCGTGGGCTTTATTGATCCTGAGAAATGTTTCAGCAGTGATGCTTGTCATATAAACATTAAATAACTCAAATCCTCTTCATACGTAATTTTATAATCTCTGGTGGATTTCAACCATTAAGGACTAGAGTTTTGATCTTGATCATTTCTCCTGGGCATTTTAAGAGTCTGTTCATTTCTTCTTCGCATTCTGGGTATAAGGACAAACTGTGTTAAATCAGGCAGGTTTTTATAAAAGTGTCTAATAATTTTTTTTGTCCTTCCTGTTGACTTCCAATTTTGTCATTTTTATTTGAAACTTAAAAAAAATAGGCTGCCCTTGGCATTTGCCCCCAGTCTGGTCTCAGTCCATTGAAGTGGCTCCTGCTGCATACTGTTCTTACTGACCTCACAGGTTACCTGTCTATTTGAAAACCTTATGCTAAAATGTCTATGGATATCCCTTAATTCAGACATTTTAGTTTCAACTTTGGGGCTGTTCCCGGCACCCCCCCCTTTTCTATTTTTGCCTGGAAAAAAAAAACAAACAATGATATTATATAAGTAACTTTATATTGTAAATATCAACCCTGATTTTAAAATTGTGATTCTTAAAAGATCTTCCTAGATACGTTTCCTGAAATCTAAGTTACTGACATTCTTCCATTTCACCATCTATTTGTGAAAAGTTTTAGATAGATTACTAATTGCCAGATTCTAACTTCAAACAAGTAGGCACATCTTTGTTTAATGTAGCTGTAGGCTTGTCGAAATACGTGCCGCGTGCCCTAGATTATCATCTAGCCTTCGTGTTTTCCTTTCTTCCCACACCATCCCGAATTCTGAGGCGCACGCGTCCTGACCTTGGTGTTCATGCATCCTGGTTCCTTAGACATTTGTTATGTATACTGTGACCCTTATTTCCTTTTGAATATATCCTCTTTCTCCTTTGGGAAATGTGAACTCGGCACATCTGTGCAGAATGAGACAAAGAATTCATTTACTTCCTTTTAACAACTGCTAGCATTCCCACTTTCATTTGTTACCAGACGATCGAGGAAAGAAAAAGGAATGCAAAACCTGTACTTGCTGGCCCTTATTAGCCTCACAGTGCAACCGGTAGAAACTGTTATTTTGGCATGAAAAAGACAAAATATATTGTTTAAATTTTTCCCATGTTTATTAATTTTGAGAGAGAAAGTGCACACGTGTGAGCAGGGAAGGGACAGAGAGAGAGAATCCCAAGCAGGCTCCATGCTATCAGCACAGAGCCCAATGAGGGCTCGATCCCACAAACTGTGAGATCATGACCAGAGCCGAAACCAAGAGTCAGACACTTAACCGTTTGAGCCACCCAGGCGGCCCCTTAAATGAAAAGTATAAAGATATAGCGTCAGTGAAATGTGTTAGTTTAGGTTGTTAAGTTACAGCAATTTGTTTTTAAACTTTATGCTAGTTCTGCATGAGCCAAAACTCATGGAACACTGGACAGGACAAAATGAAACTTGTCGTTAAAAAAATATATATATTATATATATGTTTGTCATTAAAAATCGATTTTAGCAATCCAATCAATTTAGTATGGGGAAGGCATTTGTAAAATGACAAGCTGTAAAAAGCTTGTATACATAGAGAAACAGATGCAAACATTTCAAAGCATTGATAGTCTAGGACAGAGGTTCTCAGACTTTGGTGGACATGAGAATTATCTGGAGGGGTTAAAATACAGATTTCCCCCCCGCCAAGTTTATGATGCAGTAGGTCTGGGTGAGGCCTGAGAGTTTACGTTTCTAACAGATTTCCAGGTGATTCGCTATTGCTGCTGCTTCTCTGGAAATCACACTTAGAACCACTGGTCTAAGAGGAGAAAGAAGAGGACCTTCAAAATCCACCACTTTTGTTTTCCCATTGACTAAATAAATGGTCATAGAAGGTCAAACAAAATAGTGGTTTGGGAATCTGAGAGTTGACATTTTGAATTGGAATAGTCTAGTTACCATTTATTCAGCAAGTTCTCTCTCAGAACCAGGAAAGCTGCATTCACTTTTTTTAATGGATATTTTCACAAGAGATGTTTATTGGTTATTTCTCTTGATTGACATAGGAAAGATAATATTTTATTCAGAGCTTCATCAGAAGGTTACATGCATTAATTTTGAAGTACAGGGTCTGTGTGACCTAAGAGACATTCTACCCCTTTGGTAGAAAAGGTATGTATTATATGAGCAATAGCATTGAACTAGAAGGCAGGAGTCTTCAGTTCTAGATTCAGCCTGCCATTGTCTACATCCCACTTTGGGGAAGTTATTTTACTTCTTGAATTTATCCCAGTTTACTTTTATAGTCGATCCTTGAACAACACAGGGGTTAGGGTCACTATCTCCTTGATGCAGTTAAAAATCCATGTATAACTTTTGATTCTCCCCTCCCCAAATATATCTACTAATAACCTTCTGTTGATAGAAAACCTTACTGGTAAAGTAAAACAGTTGATTAAAACATTTTTGTCTGCTTTGTATGTTATATACTATATTCTCATTCTAAGGTAAGCTAGAGAAAAGAAAATGTTATTAAGAAAATCTTAAAGAAGAGAAAATACATTTTTAGTACCGCACTGTATCAAAAAAAAAAAAATCTTGTATAAGTAGACCCATTCATTCAAATCCATGTTGTTCAAACCCTATTTAAAATGAATATAGAGGCGCTTGGATGGGTCATTCGGTTAAATGATTTCCGCTCAGGTCATGATCTCAAGCGTCGTGGGTTTGAGTCCCACATCAGGCTCTGTGCTGATAGTGTGTCGCCTGCCTGGGATTTTCTCTCTCTCTGCCTCTCTGCCCCTCCCCAGCTTGCATGCTCCCTCCTTTCGTCTCTCTCAAAATAAATTAAAAAAATAATAATAAATAAAATAAAGTGAATGTAACAGCACACGTTCTGCTTATGTAACATAGCTGTCATAATGTAGGGAAAGGTGAGGTGTAAAAGAAAAAATAGTTACTTAAAAACATTAGCTATAGAAACATTTAAGATGCCATCAAGCTCTTAAGTAAATAAGCTTGATATTGACCCATGGATATGTTAGTTTTCTTGTTTTGTTTTTTGTTTGTTTGTTTGTTTTCTTTCAAGAAGACTGGAAAGAAGGTTGAAAAGGAAAAGAATGTAAGGGGAAGACATGGAGGGGGAAGGTTCTGTAACCTAATACAAATTATATTTGTTTTAAACAACATAGAAATCAAGTATTATGTTTAAGTCTAAGGAAGAAAGTATCTAATTGAGATTAGAGAATGTGCTATTTTCCTGAAATGTAGGGATGGGTTAGAAGGGCAGACTAGCAAGGCATCGGACTCTACATTCCAAATTCCAAGTATTTCAGGTGTTCTGGACAGTGTCTTGACAGCATAAGAACTAGCATTAGTGGTTGGGAGAAAAAAAATACTCAGACCATGTATTGTTAGGTTTGGTGGAATGCCTGCCTAATAATTGTCTTTGAGGGGTTGAAAGTGGTCCCGTGTTTCTATGTAGTATCCCTGAATTTTAGATGAGATTGGGGGGGGGCAACTAGTGATTGTTTTGTAACTTGCTTTGCTGGTTCCATTGGTTTAGAATTCATTTGTTAATAGTATTTAGTGTGGTATTGTTTGCTTCTTTTGTAGTATAATATTTTAGGATTTAACCTTGTTTTCCCCAGTAAGTTGCAGTAGTTTAGAAATGATTGTTAGCGTTGTTGAGAATTTTAGAGTTTGGTCAATTAATTTTTACAAAGCATATCTAAAATTCTATCTAAATGTTTACTTTTTAGAAAACATCTATTGTTTTGTGGTAAGGTTTTATTATTTCTATGTACACATAAGATTAACTGTGAAATCTAAGGAAGACATTATTCTTAATTCTTTGCAGAATTCAAAACTAGGTAGCATACTTTATTTCTCTTATTTGTTCAGATTCTCTCGAATATTCCTATTTAGTGGCAACAGTTATTTTCATTACTACTAATGTATATATTTTGGACAGCATACATAAGCTTTGGGGGAGATATTAACTTACCTCTCAACTCCATCCTTGCCTTCATACCTTATTGTCACTTTCTAAAAGTTCATAGCAAAATCAGACTGAAGATGATAGCACTTCATATTTCTGGATCATTTGTTATAAAGAACAGCTCTGCTGGTATCTCTTGGACTTTCAGCACCTGCCTTTTCTTTTCTTTTCTTTTTTTTAATGTCTTACCAGCCTTAAGCACGAAAAAGAAACACATTTTTGAATTTCCCATAGTGTGAGTATCACAATTATGTAAGTAATTTAATTCTTCCTGTCAGTATGTCCCTGTATCTGTAGAGGGACTTGGCTATATAATACTTGATTATTCATTCTTTATTCAGCTCCTCTCATTCTGCCTCAGTTTTGCTTTCCTTTTTCATTGATTTTTTAAAAAGTCTTTTGTCTTTCAAAATTATGTGCTTAGCATCAAGAAGTACCTGTATTGAACTAAAGTTCAAACTCTGAGAGTTTGTGTGATCTTTAAGGTAATCTGTTACTGTGTTTTGGACTTGATTAAAGTGACTGTTATTATAGTTGTACATAAAAATGAACAGAGACAGGTACTAAACATCAGGAATAAAATAATCTTCAACCACCATTGCTCTGTTGCTCTCAAGGGTACTGACTTGAATTTTAGGGGACCTCTGCTTATTACCAGAGAAGACTGTGATAAGGGAAATGAAGGCTTCTGCCTTTTAGCCATAAGGAAGGAGTAAGGGTGCTCAAAAGAGAACTTGACAAGCCCATTAGATCTTTTTGGACCAAAGTGTGTGTTGCTTGTGTAAGTGAGCAAGCAGGCTTTAAGTTTTATGAAACAAAGCTTAATAGGAATATAATTTAACAGAAACCTGTTGTCAGAATTCTGGTTAAACCAGCTTTTAAAGGTTTCAGTTGATGGAGTGAAAACACTTCCAACTGTCTCTCCCACTGAATACAGCTATAAAACCTGAACAGAATACATGGAGAAGCTATTTGGAGGTTTAAAAAGTAAATAGTAGGCAAATTGGGGAAGAAGATGAGAATACCACTAATGCAGCAGTGAGGTTGCCATCCCTCTTTCACCTCCCCACCCCCATTCTCCTTGCTGCTTACTGTTGACATGGACAGTCACAGAAATGTATGGCAAAGCAGAGTACCTAAAGCCCTAGCTTTCTTTTTTGTTTTTTTTCATGTTTTTATTTTTATTAATTTAAAAAAAATTTATGTCCAAGTTAGTTAGCATAAAAATATGGAACCCTTTGCCTCACGAATTTGTGTGTCATCCTTGCTGAGGGGCCATGCTAATCTTCTCTGTATTGTTCCAATTTTAGTATATGTGCTACCAAAGCGAGCACTAAAGCCCCAGCTTTCTGGCCAGAGGACAGAAAGAGGAGCCTAGGGAACTAGAATGGGAAGAACTCAGGAAAGCAAGCCTGTATTATTATTTTAAACTCCTAGGCCTACTCTTAAGCTACACATTTGTCATATGTGAATCTGATTCTAATTATCATACATAAAGACTTTAAGAATGGAACTAACAGAGGGGAGCCTGGGTGGCTCAGTCAGCTAAGCATCTGACTTCAGCTCAGATCATGGTCTCACAGTTCGTGGGTTCGAGCCCCACATCAGGTTCTGTGCTGACAGTTCAGAGCCTGGAGCCTGCTTTGGATACTGTGTGTGTGTGTGTCTCTTTCTGCCCTTCCCCCACTTGTGCTCTGTCTCTCTCTCTCTCTCTCTCTCTCTCTCTCTCTCTTTCAAAAATAAACATTAAAAAAATTTTTAAAAAAGAAATGGAATTAACAGAGCAGTGCTAGGTCCCAGACTGACCACTCACTGAGTGGTACACATTTGGGACATATCCAGTGAGCACTACAAAGGCTTTGAAAACTGAACTGATATTGGAGCCCGAGCTGACAGAAGATACATTGGAACTTGTGGCCTAAATATAACTGATCTGTTTTGCATACTAAAACAAAAATGTCATACTCCAAAAGATTTAAAGAAGACCCAGAGTCTTATAATATTTAAAATATTCAGGATACTATTCACAATTACTTGACTTGAAGAACCAGGAATAAATTTCTGAAATGGAAATTTTATTTTATTTTATTTATTTTTTAAATGGAAATTTTAGAACTGAAGATAACAGTAATCAAAATAAAACACTTGCTGGATGGGCTGGATAGTAGAAAAGAGACAAAAGAGGAAAGAGCCAGTGAACTTGAAGATGGACAAATAGAATTTAATCCAAACAACAAGGAGAAAACTGATCAAAAACAAACAGAAAAACAGAGCCTCAGAGACCTGTGGGACAATGACCAAAGGTCTGGTATTAATGTTATTGAAGTCCCAGAAGAGAAACAGTAAGATATTAAAAATATGTTTGAAAAAATAATGACTAACAACTTCCCAAATTTAGAAAGACATAAACCTAAAGACTCTAGAAGCTCCGTGAACCCCCAAACAGGTTAACCACAAAGAAGCTAAGATTCAGTTACATCTAAGAAAACTAAAGACAGAGAAAAAAATTATTGAAACTAGCTAGAGAGATGTACACTTGTCCAATAAGGAACAGCAATTTAAATGATTGTAGATTTCTCATCAGAAATCATGGAGACCAAAAGAAAGCAGCAAGATATTTTTAAAGTGCTTTTAAGAAAAGAACTGTCAACCAACTCAGAATGCTGTATCTTGTGAAAATACCCTGCAGTAATGAAGGTGAAATAAAGACAGTGTCAGATGAAGGCACGAGAATAGAATCTTTTGCCAGCAGACCTACTCTAAAAAAAATTGCTTAAGGAAATTGAAGTTCTTCAGAATTAAGTGAAAATGATACCAAAGGGAAACTTTAAACATTAAGAATGAAGAAAGAGCAGGGCACCTGGGTGGCTCAGCCAGTTAAGCATTGGACTTTAAAAAGAAAAAAGGAATGAAGAAAGAGCAACAGAAATGGTATGTAGTCTGCTTTTTTTAAAAAAAAATTATGTTTATTTTTGAGAGAGAGAGAGAGACAGACAGAGAGGGAGACACAGAATCGGAAACAGGCTCCAGGCTCTGAACTGGCAGCACAGAGCCCGACGCGGGGCTAGAACTTGGGAACGGTGAGATCATGACCAGAGCCGAAGTCAGACGCTCAACTGACTGAGCCACCCAGGTGCCCCTGTAGTCTGCTTTTAAGCCTTTTAAAATGTTGAAAATAAAAATTCTAACATTGGGATTTTCAATGTATACATATGTAATATATAAAACAATTATAACAAAGTATGGAGAGTAAAAGGACAAAGTATCCATATTCCACTTAAAGTGGTAAAATAATTGATTCTGAGTAGACTGAAATTTTAAGTAAGTATACTGTAATTTCTAAAGGCCACCACTAAAAAAAAATTAACTTAGGGATATAGTAAAAAACAATAGGTAAATTAAAGTGAAATATTTAAAGTTCAAATAACCCAAAAGAAGTAGGTAAAGGGAAACAGAAATGAAAAAGAGAAGGAACAAACAGAAAAGAAATAATAAAATGGTTGACCTAAATCCAAAAACATCTAAGTCATTCTATTAAGTGTAAATGGTTTAAATTACCAGTTAAAAGATAGAGATTGTCAGAATGGATTTCAAAACCATGGCTAAATATATCTGTTTACAAAGAAACTCATTTCAAAGTAATGATGTAGGTAAAAGTAAAAAGATAGGAAGAATGCTTATGTTAGAGAAGAAGAAAAGTCTCAAATCAGTAGTCTAAGCTCTTACCTAAAGAAATGAGTAAAAGCAGAGAAATATACTCTCAAAGTAAGTAGAAGGTAAATAAAAGAATAAAGGCAGAAATCAATAACTTTGAAAACAGAAGGAAAAAATAGGGAAAGTAAAACCAAAATCTAGTTCTTTGATTACAAAATTGATAAATCTCTGGTTAGACTGAGAAAGAAAAAAGATGTAAATCACCAATATCAGGAAAAAAGGGATGGGAAATCTCTACAGACCCTGTAGATGTCAAAAGGATAAGGGAACACAAAAGAACAACTCTATGCAGGTAGTTTGAAAATTTGGATGAAAACAACCAGTTTTTTTTTAAAGCATCCACTATCAAAACTTACTCAAGTGAGGTAGCTAACCTCAGTAGTTTTGTAATTATTAAAGTTAATTTATTGTTAAAACCTTTCAATGAAGAAATCTCCAGCCATAGATCATTTTACTTAGTAAATTATCCCAAAAATTTGTAGAAGAATCAATACCACATTGCCACAGTTTCTTTCAGAAAACATAAGAGTTAGGAACTCTTCCAGTTCATTTTAATGAGACCTCCATTATCCCGATAACTAACCAGAAAAACATTACAAAATAGGAAAACATTTCAGTATGCTTGTGAACATAGGTGTAAACATCTTCAACAAAATATTAGCAAATCAAATCTAGCAATGTATAAAAATAATATATCATGACCAAGTGGAGTTTACCCCAGGAATGCAAAGCCGTATTAATATTAAAAACTCAGTGAATATGATCTACCATATTAGCAGTCTAAGAAAGATCATATCAATTAATGCAGAAATATATTAGATAGATTTCAACATGTATTAATAAGAATAGCTCTCAAGAATCTAAGAGTGAAGGGACTTCCTCAGTCTGATAAAGTTCCACTATTAAAACTCGACTATCCTGGAGAACTGTGGAAGTTCATTAAAAAAATGAAAATAGAACTACCCTATGACCCAGCAATAGCACTGTTAGGAATCTACCCAAGAGACACAAGAGTGCTGATGCATAGGGGCACATGTACCCCGATGTTCATAGCAGCACTTTCTACAATAGCCAAATCATGGAAAGACTAAATGTCCATCAACTGAATGGATAAAGAAGACGTACGGGGCGCCTGGGTGGCTCAGTCGGTTGAGTGCCCGACTTCGGCTCAGGTCATGATCTCGTGGTCTGTGAGTTCAAGCCCCGCGTTGGGCTCTGTGCTGACAGCTCAGAGCCTGGAGCCTGATTCACATTCTGTGTCTCCCTCTCTCTCTGCCCCTCCCCCACTAATGCTCTGTCTCTCTCTGTCTCAAAAATAAACATTAAAAAAAAAAAAAAAAGACGTGGTATATATATGCAATGGAATATTACACAACAATGAGAAAAAATGAAATCTGGCCATGCGTGGCAACATGGATGGAACTGGAGGATATTATGCTGAGTGAAATAAGTCAGGCAGAGAAAGACAGATGCTATATGTATCCATGCATTGGTGGGCTTTGTGAGATTTAACAGAAAACCAGAGGGGAGGGGAAGAGGGAAAGGAAAAAAAGCCACAGAGAGGGAGGAAGACAAAACATAAGAGACTCTCAAAGACTAAGAACAAACTGAGGGGAGAGAGAGGTGTGGGAGGGGGGAGAGTGGGTGATGGGCACAGAAGAGGGTACTTGTCAGGATGAGCACTGGGTGTTGTATGGGAACCAATTTGACAATAAATTATTTTAAAAAAATAAATAAAACCCGACTATCAACTTTATTCTTAATAATGAAATGACTGAATGCTTCTTCCAGAGATTAGGAAAAAGGCAAGGATGTCTGTTTTCATCACTATTATTCTGTATTATATTGCCCATACAATAAGGCAAGAAAAAGAAAAATAGAGAAATTAAATTGTGTGTGTTTTTTTATTCTCTTAACTGTGTCTTTTATAGTGCAAATATTTCTAATTTGTAGGAAGTCTTATTTGTCAGATTCTTTTTTTTTTAATGGACCTGCTTCGGGTGTCGTGTCTTAAGACATGTCAGATTTCAGAAAACCAAAGTATACTTTGCAGAGTGAGAGAATATGTTTTACTACATAGGGAAATTTGATGACGGAGGTTAATTTGAAAACTTTTTATTTGTTGCGACTATCTTGCAGATGCTAATTTTCTCCAGGGAAAGATTTTAAAAAATCTAGCCTGTTGTTTGATTTGTGCTGGCTGGTAGATTAACTAAAATTGCATTTCGTCATCTAGAAGTTCCAGATTATGACAGCGTTAGACTCTGAAACTATATATTTTATTTAAAAGGCCAGCATCAGCAAAAGACAGCTCACAACTCCTGAAAACAGTTTTCTAGCAATTTATATATGTGTAAACCTATAATTTAAAAGAGAGATTTCTTCCCTGTAATTTGTGAAAAGCAAATGGAGAATGGTTCTTAATATTTTTTTTTTTTTTGGTTGTGTTGTCTGCTTTACTAAAGACTCAGTTACTTATTTTTGGTCTTTTCTCTAATATTATAAAATAATCTAAAGTGATCTTTACTTTGTATCTCCTTTAGACCTATTTCACCACAAACTTTACTGTTTTCACCCTGGTCTTTTTTTAGTATGTTAAATTTTGGTCAATTCTCTTTGAAAAAAATTATTTTTGATATTTATTTTTGAGAGAGACAGTGCAAGCTGGGGACGGGCAGAGAGAGAAAGAAACACACACTCTGAAGTAGGCACAGAACCTGACGTGGAGCTTGAACTCAAAATTCAGAAGCCGTGGGATCATGACCTAAATCGAAATTAGATTCTTAACTGAGACTGAGCCACCCAGGCACCCCAATGTTCTTTTTAAAGAATATTCTGTGTGTGTGTGTGTGTGTGTGTGTGTGTGTGTGTGTAGGGTTCCTCAACAGGTTATTTTCAATTCGCTATCTTGGAGCCTGATATCATTTGAATATTTGTCTAGCAACCAGTGGCAGGTTCTTTCTTCCTTTCTCTCCATAGTAATAAGATTTTGATGGTAACTGAACATTCTCCTCTTCTGGAGAAGCCTAAGGACCCGTGTAGTGATGTTTTATTTTGACTTGGTCCGTCCTTCCTTCCTTCCTCCCTTTCTCTCTCCTTTCCTCCCTCCCTCCCTCCCTCCCTCCCTCCCTCCCTTCCTTCCTTCCTTCCTTCCTTTCAAGGAATCTCATTTGACACTCACCTGCCTTTGTCAAATGATACTATGATTTCATGCATTTATTTTACAGTTCTAATGTCTTATTTAGCTGTCTTTTAATGGGACATCTTTCATGAGTACCTCTGTATAGTTTAGTACCCACATATTAAATAATTACATCTTGTAGATTTTGGTATTCTGGGTTAATTATGATAAAACCTCTACAGCAAAACAGTACTTTCAGTTTCGGGCTTGAAGATAAAATACATTTCACACATGTGAAAGTGTGATCTGTAGAAAGGGGTTTTAATAAGAACACTTGGCTCCGAGTTCTGTTTCTACCACTTATTACTTATGTGACCTTTATGAAGTTTTCTAAGCTCTTAGAGCATGTCTTCCTCAGTAAAAAATGAGTACATATATGTCTAACTTTCATATCCTATTATAATTAATATATACTTTTTAATGTGGTTGTGAGAGTTAAATGAGTAAATTTTTACAGAAGTAGTTTATAAATCATATGGCATAGAACTGTTTCCTATAATTTACAGAAGCTGTCTTTATTTTCAAGTAACTTTCTTTTATTTTGAAAAAGTTGACTATAGTGTGGCCGGTTTCTCTACAATTTACTGTTCAATTTATTCCTCAGGCATTTCTTACCTGTGATTAAACTAAGGAGAGATTAAGCACTAGATGCCTTTTTTTCCTTGTTATTCTTCTATTCTATACTTCTTCCTTACCTAAATTCTACCTCTTATGTTCAGAGATTCAGGACTAAAGAGTTTTGGAATAAAGGTATGGGTAAATGATGTGCTCTTAGCTGTTAGGGGAATTTATTATTTATTTTATCCTGTAACTTATTTGGTAAAGAACATAGAAATAGGCTTAGTGATCAATTTCTTCCCCTCTCTGAGCATGACTATGAAAACACTGACTTTTTTTTTTCATTCCATCTTCTAGTTACAACAGTTGGAGCTCGCGCAGATACAGCATAGAGATGCTAACCTCACAGCTCTTGCAGCTATTGGACCAAGAAAGAAGAGACCACTAGAATCTGGGTCCGGAAGTGAGGTATTGAAGTAATGTTTGTTATTTTATTTTTCATGTCAAGAAAGCAAGCCAAAAGGAAGCAAAGGCATGCAGATACTTTATCTTACCTTGCATGCTGGTGCTCCCAAATGCTTATTAAGACTCTCCTTTGCCTATTTTTATAAAATCTTAATTTTGCCTGTATTTTAAGGATATGTATATCACCTTAAACTTTACTCCTCTTGATTACTATTTTACACTTCTTCCTGTTCCCCCGACCCCCCGTCTCTACTCATACCGAGTCACATTATCTCAATTTTTATTTCCGTGCATTCTTTCCAGTGGTCTTAGATATCCTTTTCCTACTGTATATCTAAATCCAGTTCATATCTTTTTTCTTAAGTTTTTTGAAATATTTATTTATATTTGAGTGAGAGAGAGGGAGAAAGAGACTGCATAAGCAGGGAAGGGGCAGGAAGAGAGGGAGACAGATGATCTGAAGCAGGCTCTGCAGTGACTGCAGAGAGCCAGATACGGGGATCAAACTCATGAACTATGGGTTTGTGACCTGAGCCGAAGTCAGATGTTCAGCCAACAGAGCCACCCAGGTACCTCCAGTTCATATCTTAAGATCACATCTGTCCTCCCTATTTCTTCCATGTACGCCTGCTCCTCATTCCTTCATCGACTTCTCCCCGTCTCAGCACATAATGTGTGTTTGCATGGCAAATTCTTCTCTGTTCCTTACATGATGCATATTTTTTTCTTTGCAAGAGTTTAAACTTTTTGAGCAGGACTATAATCCTATTCATTTGTATTCCTCCACAGAACCAGGCACTTGTATACTCAATAAAAATTGTTAATTGTTTGATTAATCATCAAGAAAGGATCTGACTTACATCTCTAGAGCAGTTATTTGACATAATGTTAGATTTGTGGGTCGATCATCAGGGCGACATACAGGTACCGTAAGAACACTGACATAGGGTCAGCAGTAGGAGAGCCACGGCTCGTCTGTTTTGCTCTGTAAAATTTAAATGTGCTTTGAGACCAGCTCCTCCCTAGCATATACCTTGAACATTGACAAGTCCTAAATAAATGACAATCATGTCAGTAGAGGAAGGATTTTAAAAATCTAGTTGCTTTTCATTATAAATGTAATGAATGCAGTATGTTCATAGGTCCTCCAAAAAATCGCAGTATAAAAATTGTTTGAGAAATAAGTGTTCCTCCTCACAGATTTCTAGTTCCCCGTCTCCTGTCCAACCTGATGAAACCGTTATTAAGATTTTGACATAGCCTTCTAGAAATTTGTTATGCATATGTATATGTGGACATGTGTCTTATAGGTGTTCACAAATCCACATGATTGATTTTGTTTTTAGTTAATCGTGATCAAACTATGCCTTTGTTGTTGATTTTTATTTATGATGTTTTAACTTTAAAGGCCATTTTCTTTTAAAAATGAGAAACTGGAGAAACGGTGTTTTAGTTTATTGCGGGTTTATTTGCCCTCCCAATAACTTATATTGCATTAATTGGAATTATTTATAAAAATGTTTTTTAATGTTTGCTTTTGAGAGAAAGAGAGACAGACAGAGCATGAGCTAGCTGGGGAGGGGCAGAGAGAGAGACACACACACAGAATCCGAAGCAGGCTCCAGGCTCTGAGCTGTCAGCCCAGAGCCCAGCACAGGGCTTGAACTCACGAACCACGAGACCATGACCTGAGCCGAGGTTGGATGCTTAACTGACTGAGCCACCCCCGCACCCCTAATTGGAATTATTTAAATTCCTTATTCATTTGTCTTATTCCCTCACAAATAATGCAAAAATGATGTATAAACCATTTATATTTTTAATATTCTATACCTTGGAAACTGAGGCTTTACTTTTTGTCTTCTTTATAATCGGGAACCTGAAATCTTACCTGTTTGATTTAAATTGGTTAGAATAAGTGTATAATCCCAGAGGGGCATGAGGTAGAGTCTGGTTTTTTGAAGAAAACAATTTTGGAGCTATGAAAGTATAACTTTTGGAATTTCAACATGCAGTTTTACTTTCAGTGCTTTTTTATAAATATAAATAAATGAGGCCTCCTGAGAACACTTAATCAATTGGCTTGAAATTGCTGATATTTCTTTTAAAATTAAGTGGTTTCGGTACCAGATCAGCTATATGGTGCTTATAGTATTGATGTGTCTAGTATATGTTGCTTAAAATAATGTTCATTCGCTAACCAGAATGAAGAAATTATCAAGTGGATAGTATATGTTTGCTCTGTCTTGAAGTAGCCTAGAATGCTGCCCTGTAAGATACTAACTCTTGGGGGGCACCTGGGTAGCCCAGTCACTTAAGCCTCCTACTCTTGTTTTCAGCTCAGGTCATGACCCCAAGGTTCCTGGAATCAAGCCCCATGCTGAGAGCACAGAGCCTACTGGGGATTCTCTGTCGCTCGCTCGCTCATTCCCTCCCTCTCTCTCTCTCTCTGCTCCAAACCCCCACACATTCTTTCTCTTTCAAAATGAATAAATAAACTTTAAAAAAATATTTTGACTCTTGGGGATAAGAGAAGAAAGGGCTTTTAGAAAACTTTGCTTAGCAATAAATTAGAAAGTTTGACATCAAAAATAAGTTTTTTGACATGAAAGGGCACAGCTTTAATCTTTATCTTCTTGAGGAGCACAGGTAAGTGTCTTCTTGACTGACATTCTTTTTGTCAGGCTACAGGGGAACCATAACATTCTGAAGTGTGTGTTGTTATCTATTATAGTCGACTGGTAGAGATTTAAATTTAAACATATTGTCATCTAACACTGGCTATAAATATTACATAGATTCCCTGGAATTTAGAGCATGTTATTACTTTAAATAAAGAAGTAGCTCCTTATATTTTGAGATCTATGTTTAAAATGTTATTTAATTCACAGTTCCATAAACAGATCTGCCTCTTTTTCATAAATAACTTAAACATAAATCTAAATTGTAATCGAATCTTTTAAATTTTCCAGAGATACAAAGGTTGATTCTGTCAGCTGCGTTCAGGGACTTCATGCAAAGTATGTTGAAGTGCACAGGGATTTATCTTTCCTTCTTCCCAAATTTCCCTTAAATATTAGTTAAGGAGTGAAAACATCATAAATACCCAAGAATAAGGAAGAGAGGAGAAAACAGCAATAAGAGTATTTAGTAGTATTTGAGTTGAAATTGACTAGAGACGAGAGGCATTCTTTCTAAAAAAAAATTATAATAATAACCAAGAGGCCTTAAATATTAATATGAACATGTTGGCAAGGATAAGCAGATATGAAAGATTAGAAGGAGAATGTGGAAAGAAAGGTAGGAAGCAGTAGAAAACTAGAAAAAAATGTAAAAAAAGGCAGAATGTATTGCAAACATGAAACAAGAATAGAAAGCTGTTTTTAACAATGACTAGAGAAAATGGAAGACCCTTGGAAATTGAAAACGTATGAAAACAGAAATAAGCAATGATAGAAAGGGTTAGAAGTTAAAACTTAGGTCAGATCCAAACAAGTATTTTAAAAAAAGGACAAAGATGGTGTGGTGAGTCTGTATTATGTCAAATTTGATATGCTGGATCTACATTTCCCAGATTCCTTTGCTTGCATAACTCCTGGTTATTGTAGGCGATGCGGCATTTTGCAAGGTTGCAGTGTGAGACTGCAGCCACGTTCTTCCTCAGATCAGCGTGGGCACCCTGGGAGCCACTGCAGCTCACACACATTCTTGGCCTGGGAAGCCGCAGGGCTCCTCAGCTTCCCCCGTTTCCTCTCTAGCGGCTTTTCCAAACCCTGGGCCAGGGCCAGCCCCAGACAGAGTCAGCAGCTGAACATAAACTGACCAGGTTCACAATTACTTAAGGCCAAATCTCTGTTGTAGATGCCATATTCTCTCTCATTCCTAGTGTTCTCTGTTCAAATGCTGACTGATAAAGACACCTGTATCATAATTAGTTGTAGAGGAATGTTAACATAAAGATGGGTTCCTAAATTAGTTCTAGGTTTTCCAGAATTCGTTCTCGGGTCTAATTAGATTTAAAAGCATTAATGGCCCTGTTTCAAGTGGCAGAGGGGACACTGGTGATCCATGGCACGCTGTAGCAAAGCAGTTACTTTACCAGCTGTAGACACTAGTAATCAAGTGCCCATAGAATGTCAGGCTGTGGGAGACCAAGTACTTGCTGCCACAGAGCATTTTAACACGAAAATAAGGATAATGGGACAGGTTGGTCCCTTCAAACTGTATTGGGGAACTTAGGAAGGGAAAAGGCTTTAGATTCTGAGCTCAGAATCCACATACAGGAGAAAATGCTCTATGATCGCTGTGAAAGAAACCCCTATCTCTTGTAGCCAAAGGCAGAGATTCTGAAAACCAAAGTCTAGTCCTTCAGGTGGCTGAGTTACAGTACAAATTGAACTTCTAGTTTTGTAGTCTCTTGTGTTAAGGTTACATTAGGGAAAGAATAGAAAACTGAAAATCGGGGTGGGGAATATGGACAGATTCCACTGAAGCTGGGTACCTTGGATTCCTTAATTCTGCCTAGCTACCCTTACCATTCCTACCTCTGTCTGAGGGAGGTTAGTCTCCTGAGGAATCTGTAGTGGCTTGCCGAAGGTAGTTGCCTTTTAAGAGACTGCTGATCTTCTCTAGGACTTACTCTCACCACCTCTCATTGCTTTTATACCTCTGTAACCCCACTTAACTTCCAACAGCCCCTAGGGCATGAGGTACTTACTTACTAAGTGTTACCCATGAGGCGGTGTGATACTAAAAGAAATGAATGATTTTGCCTGCAATTACCTGGGGAATGGTGTGGGAATAGAATAGAGCAAAGGAATATAAAATTGAATCAGACTAAATTTATTGATAAGGGCTCACTAAGCAGAGATTCCAGATGGAAGGTATTAGGTCAAAGGGCTATGAGTGGTTCTAACAGTTTGCTTGGCTAGTTGACTAAAAACTACACTAAAAGGTGGCCTAAACTAAGTAAAGTTGAGATAGATGCTAGAACTTTATTTATATACTATAGAGGGAGTTATCCAAAGGTTCAAGAAAATTAGAGTGCTAGAGTGTTTTTTTTTTTTTTTTTCATTAAGAAAAAAAAAGAACAAAAAAACTTAACCACACATGTTCCCTGGGTGCATCTAGAAAACACTCCTTTTCTCAGAACTCTGAGAAATCCATTCATGAGGAGAGCGACAATATCCTTGAAGAGCTCTCTTGGCTGTTTTTGGTTTTTTTTTAAGCCGTTAAGACAGGATAACTATTGCCATCAAATTAGGATCCTTGAATTATTCAGGAGTAATGGAATCCCAGGTGACAGCAACAAGTACTGGCACTTAATTGCAAAAGTCAGAGGGTGAGGGTGTGGTTACTGTAATGGTCAGGAAAGCCAAAGTGGTAATCAGAGAATTCTGAGTTGCAGAGATCTTTGGCATGGGTGAATTGATTATAGTATCTGTACAACTGAGATAGATCGGAAACTTTGTGAATTTATTCATTGATATCTATATACAGAAGAGCTCTAGACCTGGGGAACAGAAGTGTGATTTGAATGACCTCAACAGAGTTTACAACCCCAGACTTAAGCCAGATCCAAGGACGTTTCAATGAAGGGAAAGCCAGGTCCTGCCATACAGCCAAAAATTTATGCTGTTGATCTCCTTCTAGGCTTCCCCCGAAGACCTGCAGCCATTTACTAGAATAACTGGACATTGGGAAATGAGAAATAATTAGACTCTTTAGGGATTGCTGAATATTGACTCTGAGTGTAATGAATTCTAGAACATCCCAAACACCACTGTTTTCCATCAATCCATGGAGTTTTGGCTCAGGTCCATGTAACAGCAGTCCCAATGTGGTTGGTTATTTCCATATTCCTGGAATGCATAATTGGAGTAGACATACTCAACAGCTAACAGGGATCCCACTTTGGTTCACTGACCTGTGGAAGTGAGAGACAGTCAAGTGGAAGCCACTAGAATGCTATCTACTTACTAAGATAAAGTATTACCTGGAGGGATTGCAGAGTTGCCATTAAGAATTTGAAAGATGCAGAAGTGGTGATTCCTATCACATCCCTATTCAGTGTATCCATTTGGCATTGAAGAAGACAGATGATTCCTAGAGAATGATAGTGGGTTATCATAAGCTTGATCAGGTGGTGCCTTCAATTGCAGTTGTTCCAGGTGAGGTTTTGTTGCTGGAACAAATCAGTGCAACCCCTAGCATTCAGTATGGAGATATTGATCTGGTATATGCTTTTTTTTCTATGTATTTATTAGTAAAACCGTCAGAATTAGTTTGCTTTCAACTGGTGGGGTCAGCAGTATACTTCCACAGGACTATATCAAATTTTATGTCGTAAGCCAGTCTGCAAGGACTTGGATCGCCTCTCCCTTTCATAGGACATTATGCTGATCTACTATAGTGATACCATGATGATCTGCTGAGCTGAATGTAACAACTCATATAGACATTTTGGTAAGGTGCATGCATGCTAGAGAGAGGATAATTCTCATACAAATTCAGATGCCTGTTACCTTGGGGAACTTCCTGGGCAGTGCAGTGGTTTGGATTATGTTGAGATACCTTTTCCAAGGTAAATAATAATAATAATAATAATAATGATAACAACCACCACCACCACCACCACCACCACCACCACCACCTGCTATACCTAGCTGATTTCTCCCATCACAAAGAAAGAGGCATATTTGGATTTTAGGGGCAACATGTACCTCATTTGACCTGAAATGGGGACTGTCTCCCTTTCCAGAAATCCTGCTCTGCTCTGTTGACCTGACCAGGAGCTCCAAAGCCTACCTCTTTCATTTACTGTCTGGAAATCTATTTTGTTTACTTTCTCTGTTTTATTTCCAGTGGATCCCTCTCTGTCAGCTCTCCCTGGGTCCCTTTCTTGTCCTTGTCACTTATACCTTTTGAGTCCTCAAATCGGCGATTTCTTTAAACTTTTTTTTAATGTTTATTTTTGAGAGACAGAGCACAAGCGGGGGAGGGGGAAAGGGAGGGAGACACAGAATCCGAAGCAGGCTCCAGGCTCGGAGCTGACATGACTGCAGGGAGCCGGACTTGGGGCTCGAACCCACTAACCATGAGATCATGACCTAAGCCAAAACCAAGAGTTGGACACTTAGCCAGCTGAGCCACCCAGACGCCCCTGGTGATTTCTTTAAAAAGCATTCTTCCCCAGCCTCTTTAAAGTGAAATTTTATATTTAAAATTTTTATTTTCATCAGGACATAGGTTTATTGTAGAAAATATAGAGAAGGAAACTAAGTCATCCATATCCTTCCACAATTTTACAAAAT
The DNA here is from genome assembly GCA_030068075.1 of Paguma larvata. Classification (NCBI taxonomy): domain Eukaryota; kingdom Metazoa; phylum Chordata; class Mammalia; order Carnivora; family Viverridae; genus Paguma; species Paguma larvata. The sequence continues at coordinate 44,046,722 of CM057835.1, read as the reverse complement.
TCACAGTACGGGAATATTTTGGTAATCTGCTTTTTTTACTTTACGATATCATATGTACCTCTCTTATTGGTATCATTAAATGTTCTTCTACACATTCCATTGTCATACTGTATCTTATCCACTTCTTATTGAACATGTTTTAGTTTATAATGTTGTGTGAGCCTATTTATAATTAAATCTTTGACCGTGTTTTTTTTCTTTTTTAATTTCAGAAATAGAGTTGCAAGTTTACACGAGATATTTATTATTAAAGTTCCTTTTAAATTTTTACTGCCAATTACTGTCCACCAAAATAAAACTAGTTTATTTTTCTATCAGCAGCATATGAAAGTGTGTGTTTATTATATCTCAGCATTGGATATTATTATTTTAAAACCTTGATGCCATTTATTATCTCTTAGTCTTTGGTTAGTCTCCTTTCTGTTCTCTATGCAGGAGAGACAGCATTTGGATTCACTTGTTCATTCAGTCCCCTGCTGTGCTAGGTACAGTGCCGAGAAGAATAGAACTAGGCCTCAACTTGCTTGGAGTTTATAGTCTAAAAAGTTAGAGTTTTCTTTATGGTAGCTGGTGTGACCTATTCTACCTTATAACTGATCATGATTAGGGAAGCACTTGGAGCTTGTGATACAGGGCACCATTAATGAACCTTGTAAGCATGGTGGTCCTTTTAGCAGTTGGCCATGGATACCTGTGGCTAAACTGGAAATTAGTATAATGTATACAAAATACAAGTGTTCTATGAAGAGCTATCTGTGAACCTTTAAGATTCCCATGTCTTTTCAAGTATTTTTATTGTTACATTCCTCTGCTCCATTAAGTATTTTGGTCACCATTCCTCCCAGGGCAAATAGTGTTTTAATGGTGTTTTATATGTAATATTTGAGGCTTTATAAAAATTTTTTTCTTCAAAGCACTTTAATTATAGTTAGCATAATAATAGTCTTATACGAAGAGAGATTATTTTTTTAACTTGTCAAGCTTTAAGATGATTCCTTTAAGTTGTCAACCTCCCAAGAAGCAGTTTTTGAAACCGTGTCTATAAACATACTGCTTCTGTAATTTAGATTAGTATGACTCTCCTTAGGTTCCTTAAATTGTAATATTCTCACATGACCAGTTATACTGTTATACTTATTCCCTAATGTACTAGTAGCTGTTTCAGCCTTGTATGCAGCTGTTTGAAGCTGTTTAGTGACTATGAGGAGCCAAGAATTGCCTGTCTTATGTAGGACTACCTGTAACAAATATCAGGCCTTAGAGGGTTTTCCAATGTGATAGATGAGTGCTAATTAACAACAAACTAATGTTTATGGGAAAAGTGATTGGTAACTCCTTGGCTAAGCGTATCTTTCCATAGTTTAAATGACACTTAATTTCTCTAATATTTTTCCAAATTAGATGTTCAGATTGTCAATGTTGTCAGTGAAAACCCAAGTTTACTTGGAAAGCAATATATCTGCCTTAGATATTGCAATAGTACTTTCTAATAACATTTAGACTATATTATTGAATTCCTATTTATGCATTTTTCCCAAGAATTCTATAGAGTTTGAAACAGCAAAAGTACAAGTTGCTTTTGAAATGTTTATTTGAATTTGTTTGACTTACCAAATTGTGCTGATCTTTTCTGAGGTTTTTTGTTCAGATAAAATTCATGTACCATAAAATTCACCATTTTAGAGTATGCAATTGAGTAGTTATTAGTATATTTACATGGTTGTGCAACTATCACCATTATTTAATCATAGAACACTTTTATCACTCCAAAAAAGAAATTCCATAGCCATTAATTGTTCCCTCCGAGCACCTTGCAACCACTAATCTGCTTTCTGTCTTTATGGGTTTGCCTGTGTTGGGCATTCATATAAATGGATTATATAATATGCAATCTCTGTAGCTAACTTCTTTGACTTCACATAATGTTTTTAAGGGCCATCCATGTTGTAGCATTTATCAGTACCTCATTTCTGTTTATGGCTGAATACTTTATTTCTTTTGGGTATATTCCTAGGAGTGGAATTGCTGGGCCATATAACTCAGTGATTGACTTTTTGAGGAACTGCCAAACTCCTTTCTAGCAGGTTCACCATTTTACATTCCTACCCACAATGGATGAGAGGTCCAATTTCTCCACATAATGGTCATTGGCTGTTAGTGTCTGTTTTTGTTTTTGTTTTAATAGCCATTCCAGTGGGTGTAAAGGGGTATCTCATCGTGGGTTTGTTTTGCACATCTCTAGTGACTAATAACGTTGGGCAACTTTTCATGTCCCTATTGGTCATTTGTATATTTACTTTGTAGAAATGAAGTCCAATCAATCTATCTTTTTCTTTGTTTGCTGTTTGACACCCAGTGTCACAGGATTTATATCTAAGAGTATTACAGTTTTAGCTCTTAACATTTACATCTATGATCCTTTTTGGGTTAATTTTTGTATATGGTATAAGGTAGGTCCAAATTCATTCTTTTGCATGTAGATATCCAGTTGTCCCGGCACAGTTTTTTGCAAGGACGATTCTTTAGCATTGAACAGTCTTAGCACCCTTGTTGAAAATAAATTAATCACAGATGTCTGGGTCTATTTCTGGGGTCTCAATTCTTCTCTGTCGATCTATGTGTCTGTCTGCAAGTACCACAATGCCTTGATTACTATAGCTTTGCAGTAAGTTTTGCAATCAGAAAGTGATTTTTCCAAACTTGATTCTTTGCTTTCAAGATGTTTTATCTATCCCGTGTCCCTTACATTACGTATGTATTTTGGAATCATTTTGTCAATGTCTGGAAAAAAAGATAGTTGGGATTTTGATAACAGATTACAATGAATATATAGATCAGTTTGAAGAGTACTTCCATCCCAACAATATTAAGTATTCCAGTCCATGAACATATGATGTCTTCCTGTCAGTCTTTTAAAATTTCTTTCAACAATGTTTTGTAGTTTTCAGTGTACAAATTTTGTACTTCCTTTTGTTAAGCTTATTCCTAAGTATTTTTATTCTCTTTGATGCTGTCATAAATGGCATTGCTTTCTTAACTTCATTTTTGGATTGCCTATTGCTCATATATAGAAATAGAACTGATTTTTGTCTATTGATTTTGTATCCAGCAACCTTGCTGAACTTGTTTATTAGCTCTAATAGTTTTTGTGAATTCTTTAAGATTTTCTGTATATACAAGATGTTGTTACTGGCAAATAAATAGTGGTAGTTTTACTTTTTCCTTTCATTTCTGGATGCCTTGTTATGTCATGCTTATGTCATGTTGTGGACATAACATTTTCATTTCTAATGCCTAATTGCCCTGGCTGGAACCTGAAGTATAAGAAGAATAGAAGCAGTAAAAGCAGACACCTTTTTTTTTTGTTCCTAATTTCAGGTGGAAAGATTTCATTTTTTTGCCATTAAGTATGTTAGCTATGAGTTTTTCTCTGATGCTCTTAAAGTTGAAGAAATTCTATTCTGTTTCTAGCTTGTTTTGTGTTTGTCTTTTTTTTTTTTAACCATGAAAAGATGTTCGATTTTGTCTGAAGCTTTTTCTGCCTCTGTTGAGATTATCTTTTTTTCCCCTTTGTTAATAACATGTACTACATTGATCGATTTTCATATGTTGAACCAACTGTGCATTCCTAGGGTATATCCCACTTGGTCATTGGTGTATAAGTTGTTTTTACATGCTGCTAGATTTTCTTCACTAGTATTTTGTTGAGGATTTCTGCATCTGTATTCAGAAATTGTTCTGTTGTTTTCTTGTGATGTCTTTGGTTTTGGTAGCAGGCTAATACTGATCTTTTAAAATGGATTAGGAAGTGTTCCCTCCTTTTTTGTTTTTTGGAAGAGTTTATAAAGTATTCATGTTAATTCTTCTTTAAATATTTGGTAGACTTTATTTACTAGGGAAGCCATCTAGTTCTGGGCTTTTCTGTAGAAGAAGTTTTTAAATAACTAATTCAATCTCTTATTATAGGACCATGTGCCAATTAATTCATCTCTTTCTTAGTAACAGGCATGTAGGTGGTCATATGTCCTTTTCCATTCTTTAGTCTTGTTCTCAGTGTCCATTCTTAAGTTTGGATATATCAATAAAATGCTAACTTAACAAGCCTTTCTTGCCATTAAATCATAATGCTGTGTTTTGATTGATACATGAAAGGCACATTTGAATATTGAAACCATAAAGCAAAGTAGTTAATGTCTACCTGACTTAGCTTAGAATGTTTGCTAATTTTCTGCCACAAAGAACACCTTGGAAGTATCCTGATTTTTTTTTTTTTCTAAGCCCACTGTTGCACATACTTGGACTTGTAGGGTTCTGACCATAATTAGTCATCTTCTGGATTTATCACTCCAATTAGTAGTTTGGTTTCTTCCTTCCTTCCTTCCTTCCTTCCTTCCTTCCTTCCTTCCAGACAGAGCACAAGCAGAGAGAGAGGGAGACACAGAATCCAAAGTAGGATCCAGGCTCTGAGCTGTCGGGACAGAGCCCGACGTGGGGCTCGAACCCACAAACCATGAGATCATGACCCGAGCCGAAGTCAGACGCTCAACCAACTGAGCCACTCAGTCGCCCCAGTAGTTTGGTTTCTAATGTTATTTCTTGTCTGGTAGTTTGGTGCTGTTGATATTGTTGTTAGTGGTTGTGTTTGGTTTCCCTAATTAGAGTTTTCAACAAAATCAGTTGTTCTTTATCCTCCTAAGTCAGGTTTATATATAGCACATAAAAGTATGGTATGCACTTTTGTTTTCTTTTGAAGATTAAGTAAATAAAGGTAGTCATTAGTGAAATTAAAATGGTATGGTAGATTAAGTCTATTAAGGGGATGATTTTTCATTCTGCTTACATATGCTTTTGGTCATTCTTATAGACCAGCAATTTTCAACTGGGGCAGTACCATACTTCAGTGTAGTATTTGGAAGTGTGTGGAGTATTATTCTGACATAGTGACTCAAGAGTTGGGACTGTGCTACTACCATTTTGTGGCAGGGGGCCAGTGTTACTAAATATTATGTAATGTGAGAGATAGATCCACTCAGTCAAGCTTACTCAGAATTGTAATAACACCTTTATAGAGAAATGCTAACACTTAAATTTTTCAAGCACTACAATAATACTTACAGTCTTTTGAGTTGAATGTATTCTGGGGTCTTAAGATACCTTTTAGGTAACTTTTTTGTTTACGGACAACTTTCCACATAATATTGGAATAAATACTTCTTTGTCTGCATTCTCTTTACCTGTCATAATATTTGTGAATATAGAATTCTAACATCATCATGCCTGTCAAACTTTTATACCAAAGCACACCAGACAGTAGAGAAGAGTAACCATGTTCCTTTGGGGGAAGTCTTGAGAGGGGAATGACTTTTAAAACTTCAGATGAACTTTGCATTTGGTTTTAAGATTGAGGTATAATTTATTTACAATAAAACATGCTGATTTTAATTATAGCCATCATCTCAAATCAAGATAGAAAACATTTCTGCAGCCACAGAAAGTTCTGTCTTGCCTCTTCAGTCATTACCACCTCCAACCTTTTCCTTTACAGTTACTGATGTAATTTCTGTTACCATAACATAACCTTGCCTGTTTTAGAACCTTGTGTAATTGGAAATCATACATTAATATACTTTTTTTTAAATTTTCATTCCACATTTATGTTTTTAAGATTTATTCACATTGCACATATCAGTAGTAACATTCCTTTTTAGTGCTTGATAGTATTCCATGGTATAAATGCTCCATAATTTGTTTATTAATTGAACACTTGGGTTCTTTCTCATTTTTGGCAGGTACAAATAAAGCTGCTATGAACATCCTTGTAAAAGTCATTTTGTGGACATAACATTTTCATTTCTAATGCAACTGTTGAATCATAAGATAGATGTATGTTTAACTTTATAAGGAACTCTAAACAGTTTTTCAAATGGTTGTGTCATTTCACATTCTCTTTAGTAGTGTACTTTTATTTTCACAATAGTGTCTTTTGGAAGGACAGAAAGTCTTAACTTTGACAAAGTATAATTATTTTTTTTCTTTTGGATTTACTGCTTTCTATATCCTAAAAAAAATTTGTGTACCAGTAACTTTGCAGATTTTTCTCTAGAAGCTTTACAGTTTACATTTTAAGTGTTTGATCTTCTTACATTTTTTTAAGTGTTTGATCTTTGTAATTTAATTTTTATGTCAGCTCTAAAGCTAGGGGTCGAGGCTAATTTTTTACGTATAGATATCTTGTTACTCCATCCCATTTATTGAAAAGACTTTCCCTATTATCATGACTTATATTTAAAACCAATTAACTGTATATGTAGAAATGCATATTCATACTTTATCCTGTTGATCTGTTTTGCTATACTTATGCCAATACCCCAGTCTCTTGCTTCCTGTAATAATTTTGAAATCTGATAATCCAAATCCTCCAACTTCGTCCCTTTTCAAGATCGTTTTGGGTTGTTCTGTCTGGGTCCTTGGCATTTTCATATGAATTTCAGAATCACCCTGTCATTTTTTACAAAAATATGTAGATATTTATTAGGGATGGCATTGAATCTATAGATCAGTTTGTAGAACTGACATCTTAAGGATATTGAGGCAATGTGAGTGTCATCTATCCTTCCATTTATTTCTATCGCCTTTAATTTCTCTCTGCAGTGTTTCAGCTTTCTATTTAGAAGTCTTTCATGTCTTTCATTATATTTATATATAGATATTTTCTTGATGCTATTGAAATGAAATTTTTAAAAATATTTATTTAAGTAATCTCTGTGCCCAGCTTGGGGCTCGAGGTCATGACCGCAAGATCAACAGTTGCACTCTCCTCCAGCTTTGTCAGCCAGGCACCCCAAAATGGTTTTTGTTTTTTTTTTTTCTTTAAGTTTATTTATTTATTTTGAGAGAGAGAGAGGGAGAGAGAGAGACCCAAGCAGGCTCCATGCTGTCTGTGCAGATCCCGACCCAGGGCTCAATGTCACAAACCATGAGATCATGACCTGAGCTGAAATTAAGAGTTGGACCTTAACTAACTGTGCCACTCAGGCATCCCCTAAAATTATATACACACATACACACATATATATATTTTTTAATATTTATTTATTTATTTATTTATTTATTTATTTATTTATTTATTTAATTTATTCATTCATTCATGTATTTATTTATTATTGGGGGTGGGGGAGGTTACAGGCAGCAAAAGGGGAGGAAGAGAATCCCAGGCAGGCTCCCAGCCACCAGCATAGAGCCCAGCACGAGGTTTGAACTCAGAAACCATGAGATCATGACAGGAGCCAAAATCAAGAGTCGGTTGCATAACCAACTGAGCCACCCAGGCACCCCCGAAATAGTATTTTTTAAATTATACTTCCAGTTTGTTGCTAATGTATCAAATCTTGTATTCTCCAACCTGCTAAATTTACTTAATTTTTCTGGTCGTTTTTGGTATAAGTTTCTTAAGATTTGCTAAACAATCATGTTGTTTGCAAATCAAAGTAGAGTATTTCTTTTCTTTTCTTTTCTTTTAAATTTTTTTTTAATGTTTATTTTTGAGAGAGGAGAGACAGAGCTTGATGGGGGAGGGACAGAGAGAGAGACATCGACACAGAATCTGAAGCACGCTCCAGGCTCTGAGTTGTCAGCACCAGAGCCCAATACAGGTCTTGAACTCAGGAATCATAAGATCATGACCTAAGCTGAAGTCAGATGTTCAACTGACTGAGCCACCCAGGGGCCCCTAGAGTACTTTCTTTTCAGTCTTTATGCTTCTCCATTATTATTATTATTGTTATTGTTGTTGTTGTTGTTGTTATTATTATTACTATTATTATTATTATTATTTTGCCTTAGAACGCCAACTAACATTCCCAGTACTGTGTTGAATAGAAGTGGTGAGAGGGGACATCCTTGCCTTTTTCTGATCTTGAGCAAAAAGCATTCAGTATTTAACCTTTAAGTATTATCCTGGCTGTAGGTTTTTCATAGAGGAAATTCTTCTCTTAGTTGAGCTTTTATGATGGTGGGTATTGAATTTTGCCAAGGCATGTCTAAATTTATCTGATTATCATATGAGTTTTCTCCTTCATTCTTTTAATTTGGTAATTTATATTTGTTTTTAAATCCTGGGATATATCTGAGTTGGTCATAATATAAAATCGATTATACATGTTATAAGATTCTATTTGCTGTTCATTCGTTTTGTTTAGTTTTTCTGCATCTATGTTCATAAATGACATTGTTCTAGAATTTCATTTTGTTTTAATGTCCTTATTAGTTTTGGTTTAAGTTATGCCAATGTTTTTCCTCCCTTTTTTTTTTTTCACGTATTTACCTAAGATAGGTCTTAGTCCTCCTTAAATGTTTGATAACTTTTACCACTGAAGCCATCTGGCCCTGAAGTTCTGTATGTAAGGACATCTTAATGGCTTTTTTTCCCCCAAAAAATGTTTGTCCGTTTCCTATTTCATTGATTTCCACTTCTGTTATTCCCTTTCTTCTACTTCCATGGAGTTTAAGTATTTTCTTTCCAACTTCTTTATTCTAATAAAAACACTAAATGTTAAAAACTTCTGTTTGTGGGAGTAAAGGTAAAAGAGAAAAGCTCTGATATGTTGAATATATTGTGTTTTTATTATTGTTAAGTTCAAAAATATTTCCTAATTTCCCTTTGTCATCTTTGAAATACAGACTGTTTAGGAGCACATTAATTCCAAATATTTGGTGTTTTCACTACTGTTAGAGAACATATTCTGTGATTTGAATCCTTTTAAATTTATTGAGACCTGTCCTAGCATACAGTTTATCTTAAGGAATATTCTCTGTGCACTTGAGAAGGATTTGTGTTCTTCAGTGTTGAGTGAAGTCTCTATTAAGTCTTCTATATCCTTACCAATTTTTTTTTTTTTTTTTTGGGCTGCTTGTGCCTTTGGTTGCTGAGAGAAGTTTGTAAGTTGTTCTCTTTTTTAGAAAACTAGGGTTGTGCATTTGTTTATTTCTACTTGTCAATTTTTGCTTCTTTTATTTGGTGGTCTGTTATTACGTGTAAACACAGCATGTCTTTCTGATGGATTTCCCCTTTTGTCATTGTGAAATTATTCTAATTTCTGTTGATATTCACTGTCTTAAAGTCTTACTTTGTTTAATATTATTATAACCACACCAAATACTATTATGCTTAATATTTGCATGGTTTATCTTTTTCTGTCCTTTTATATCCAGCCTATCTGTGTCTTGATTTAAAGCTGGTCTTTTATGAATAGCATATAATTGAGTTTGGGATTTGTGTCCAGTCAGAAAATGTATTCAGAGGGGCGGCTGGGTGACTCAGTTGGTTGAGCATCTGACTTCGGCTCAAGTCATGAACTTGAGTTCATGAATTCAAGCCCCCCATTGGGCTCTGTGCGGACAAGCTCAGAGTCTGGAGCCTACTTCGGATTCTGTGTGTGTGTCTCTCTCTGCCCTTCCCTGCTCATGCTCTGTCTCTCTCGCTCTTGAAGATAAAATAGAAATTTAAAAAAAAAAAAAAAGTTTTAAGAAAATGTATTTGGAGTGTTTAGTCCATTTACATTTAATATAATTTCACTGTGATTGGATATGGGTCTACCACCTTGTCATTTATTTTCTATTTGTCCCCTCTGTTGTTTTGTTTTTCCTTTCCAGTCATCTTCTGAGTTAATTATGTAATATTTAGTGTCATGTTCTGTATCCTCTGTTGACTTTTTAACTATATTACTCTTTTATTTTTTTAATAGTATAGTGTGTATCCTTAACTGACTGTACTCAATCTTGGAGTAATACCACTTCACATAAGATAAAAAAATTTGGGGGTGCCTGGGTTTCTCAGTTGGTTGATTGTCCAACTCTTGATCTCAGTTCAAGTCTTGATCTCAGAGTCATGAGTTCAAGGCCCATGTTGGGCTCCATACTGGGCATGAAGCCTACTTTCAGAAAAGGTGAGGGGCACCTAGGTGGCTTAGTGGGTTGAGCAATTGACTTTGGCTCAGATCATGTTCTCTCAGTTAATTGGTTCAGGCTTGAGTCGGGCTTATTGCTGTCAACTCGGACCCTGCTTCAGATCCTCTGTCCCCAACTTGTACTCTCTCTCTCAAAAATAAACATTTTTAAAAATAATTTAAAAAAATTATAAAAAGGATTGAAAACCTTTTAACTATATGATTCTGTTATACAAATTCCCTTATCCTTTGTGCTATTGTTATCACCTTTTATACTTCTACATAATGTTTTAAACTCTAGTACATTGTCATTACTTGGTCATAGTCTTTTAAAGAGTTGGTGAAAATAAAAATAGTTCTTTTATATTTACCATCTGTAGTGCTCTCTTATTTTTCCTGTAAATTTGTATTTCTTTGTAATATCATTTTCCATCAGTCCTGTGCAACTCCCCAACTCTAGAATTACTAGAGTTTTAAGTAAAGCTACTGTTAAAACTTAAATATATTGGTAAATTTACCTTTAGTCGTGAGGCACAACAACCTTTACTAATATTGTAGCTTTTCTTTCTTTTTTTTTTAAAACGTTAATTTTAAGAGAGAGAGACAGAGTGCGAACAGGGGAAGGGCAGGGAGAGAGAAGGAGACACAGAATCTGAAGCAGGCTCCAGGCTCTGAGCTGTCAGCACAGAGCCATATGTGGGGATCAAACTCACAAACTGTGTGATCACGACCTGAGCCAAAATCAGACACTTAACGGACTAAGCCAGTCAGGTGCCCCATTAGCTTTTCTTAACATTTAAATCCCCCAAGGATAAAATCAAAGCTGGTTCAGAAGGAGAAAAAAAAAGTTAACTGGCAGTCCTTTGAAGTTTTCATCATAAAATAATAGGTAAAACTTATCTTTAGACATAGTTTTTGAGAGGACTTTGTAAGTGTCATAATTAAAGGTTAAAGGAAATAACTAGTATTAAGAGGAAAGTTACTACTTTTCAGAGTCAACGGTGTATTCGATTGTCTATACTGTTCTTGTGTGTTGGTTACTTGGTGGGCTGAAGCACTTTTTTGCTCTTTGGAAAGAATGACCAAAAATAGCCTCTTGAGCAAATTCATCCAGTGGCAGCTTCGTGGGGATGAGCGGGTGAGTGAGATGAATTGTTAGAAGGGCTGGTAATGCTTAGGAACAAGCCATCAAAGGACTTTCCATTTGTCTCCCAGATTATTTGGCTTAAAGCTAAGAATGACAGCAGCATCTTTATTTAAAGCCATTGTTAATTCACATAAGCAGTGTTATTGGGTGACACTAGACACATGATTGTATTTCAAATGCTGAAAGGATATCAGCTAAGTGCCAAACACTGTATAAAATATTCACAGCTACGAAATCCTTCCCTTCCAGCTAGTGAGAAAGTTGAAGAGGTTATTGCATTGTGCCGAATGCATGTGACAGTAGAATGAAATTCAGAGTACTTCTGAAGTAGTAGGACTTGCCCCTGGTCCAGACCTGGGATAGTTTGGGTTTGGAGCACTAGGAGACATGTGCCTGAACTGAGTTTTCAAGAACTTGGTGAGGTGCTGTGAAAGGATAGGACAGAGAAAATGGAAATGAGTTAAAGAGGAGAGAATTAACTGTCCGGAGCAAAGAGGGAAAAAGTACTGTGGCATGTGCAGTAGTTTGGGACAGGAAGAAAGGAATGAGAGATGAGACTGGGGAGAGGCTTTGGTGGGCCCCTGGGTGACTGTGTAGGTCACTGTTGGATACTTGGAATGGGTCCTATAGATTTTTAGCCATTGGAACATTTTGAGCACGAAAACAGCATTTTCCGGTTATTATTTTAGAAAGATCATTCCGGAGTGCCTGGGTGGCTCAGTCAGTTAAGCGTCTGACTTTGGCTCAGGTAGTGATCTCACGGTTCGTGGGTTCAAGCCCCGCGTTGGGCTCTGTGCTGAATGTTTGCTCGGAGCCTAAAGGCTGCTTCGGATTCTGTGTCTCCTCTCTCTGCCCCTCCTCCCCTCACCCTCTGTTTCACTCTGTCTCTCAAAAATAAATAAATGTAAAAAAAAAATTAAAAAAAAAGATCATTCCCACCCCCATATGAGCAATATTAATACTGGAACTAGGAAAGTTAAGGTTGTTGGAGGTAACCTAGGCAAAAGACATGGCAGTGAAAATGTAGGAAGAAGCAGATGGTTTGGAAACTGTGAAGAGGTAGAACTGATAAGTGACGGATGGAATGTAGAGGAATAAAGAGTTGAGGATGACACTTTTCTGGCTTGGGCACTGGAGGTGAATGGTATCACCATTCCTTTAAATAAGAAAAAGGAGAAATAAGAGGAACACTGATTTGAAACATGTTGACTATAGGATACATTCGGTTGGGGAATTCATTAGGAAATTAAACAGTGAAGTCTTGAAGTCTAGAATTTAAGAAAGCATTCTTTTGGAGATAAAGAAGGAGGATTGCACTAGCACAGAAGAACCAAAATTACCTTTGTAACTCTCATAATTACACAACTAGAATTAGAACTCAAAGTGCACGATTACATGTCACAGCAGTCTGTTTAAACATATATTATTTTTATAAAAGACTGTTGAAACACATATACTTAGAAGTAACAATTCTAGGGCAGACGATAACATGTATGTAGACTTGTCAATATTCTGAAATAACTTGAATAAAATGAAGATGATAAAAGCTAGAGATCTGTTGCTTCAAAAGTTCTTCCTGTTGACCAGCAGAGGGCGCTCAATCTCGAAGATCAGTATTTTTTTGCTGTATGCTGCCCTTAAGGCCTAGAAGCTCAGGTCTTTTGAGTATATATTTTTTGTGTCTATTCCTTGTTTCCTCCCTAAAGTTTAAGACCTGAGTCATCATCACCTTAAGAGCTGCCATGGTACTTGGGATTAACATAAAATCGGGGGCAGGGCCTAAGAAATGTAATGAATCTTTGCTTCTATTAAAAACGTCTAATTTTTGTTCCTAGTTAATTATTAAGATTCAGGGACACATTTGTGTTTTGTCAGTCTTCTGATCCAGAGAATAGAATAGAAGAAGCTGACGTTGGCTTCTAGAAACAATATTGATAAGCTTGGCTGGGTCTGTAAAGCACAGGCTCCTCCACTGTTTGATTGGAGGAGCGTATGAAAAACTTCCTGTCCTGGGATATATCCTTTGTCCCTCGCCACATGTCTGAAATGCCTATTAGTCTACTTTTTAGCTTTAGGCGTTGAGAGCTCCACTAAAACCCAAAGATTTCACTGGGAGGAATAAACTAACTGTGGCAGGAGAAATTATTTCTTTAAGTTAGCTAGGACTTGGCAGGATGTTTATTATAATTACATTTAACTACGGGATATCAGGAAAGATCTGGAACTAGAATTATACTGCTTCCTGTTTATAAACCTTCAACTTCCCAACTGACTAATGAATTAACTTATTATACGAGGGATCTGCACCTACAGAATGTATATTGCATGCCAGGCACTGTTCTCATTTAACAGAGATGAGATAATTACTGTTACTGTTCCTGTGTTGCAGATTAGGAAACTGAGGCACAGAGAACTGAAGTGATTTGTCTGAGGTTGCTAATGGAGGAGACCACCAGGGCTCACCACGGTTAGGTCCTGTATATCTTATGCTGCCTAGCATAGTAAGCATCCAGCAACCCAGGGAGCTTTTCAGCTGCATCAGCGTGTGAGCTAGCATGAAGCTAAGTTGTCTTGGATGGCAGCTTTTTCAAATAGGCCCGTATGAGGTACTGAGAACTTCAGCAGGATTCATGAAGGCCCTGAGCTCAGAAAGATGTTATTTCTGCTTTTCAGTTAATATAGCAGTAACAGAATGTAAGCAAATGTGGAAAAAGAAGCAAGACAAACTTTTAAAGGTTTTACTTCACAGTACCCATTCCAGTAAGTTGAGGGAATAAAAATTTGGGTAACTGCTTATTTTTAAGTACTTATGTCATTATTTTTTTTAATGTTTTTTAATGTGTATTTTTGAGAGAGACGGAGAGACCGAGCATGAGTGGGGGAGGGGCAGAGAGAGAAGGAGACACAAAATCTTAAGCAGGCTCCAGGCTCTGAGCTGTCAGCACAGAGCCTGATGTGGGGCTCAAACTCACAAACTCTGAGGTCATGACCTGAGCTGAAGTCGGATGCTTAACCGCCACCCAGAAGCCCCAACACTTAGTGTCATTCTTAAAAGTGTTATTTCTCTGAAATTGATAACTTACAGTGTTCGGTTTTTTTCTTATTAGAGGAAGAGTTCCCCAATAAAAATAAGAAACTTCGTTTACTGACATAATGAAGAAAGTAATGAAGGCTAATAACTTGATGACCTAGCAGTGGTAGAGTGTGTGAACGTTTAGGTTTGATTATGATTTCAAGAACGTCTATTGCGCACTGGGTAATTGCATTATTTCTTTCATTTTCTTTGACCTTTCTCTTTAATTTCACCTGATTTTCATCCAGGTGAAGAATCCAAGTTAAGGAATATCCTCATGTAGAAAGTGGATTGGGAAAACACCCTATATCAGAAATAAATTGTCACAAGGGTGTTCTTTTTCCTTCATACAAATTCTGGTCTCTTAACCACCTTAGTATTCTTTTGCATCGATAGTGTAATGTGACCAGAAATGAGTCCTAGACTTGGTGAGGTGGCAGAAGGCACTTGGTGAGGTGAGAGAAAATTAATGACGGTGAAAAGGCAGGTTTAAGTTTTTAGGGCTTCAGGTTAGCCTGCATGATCCACCCTCTTGACCATGATAATTGAGAGGTAGCTGATTATTCTGCCTAGGTCATTGTGAAAGTGACAAGTCAGACTGTAGACATCTCCAAAGCATAGGCATAGGAATAAAAATGCTATATATTTGTATCCATGTTCAAGAAAGATTGACTTTCTAAGTGTGTCACTATTTGGGGGAAGAAGATGCTATCACCTTTGTAAAGTTGTGAATTATGAAAGACATTTCTGTTGGGTTACTGAATGTCCCTTGGGGTTTGTTTCATTTATAACACTGCCTCAGGCCTTCTGCTACATCCTGTTGGAATGACCTTCTTTTCAACCCTGTGCCGGCAGCTGTAATATGCCTCTTTCTCCTGAATCCTTTAGGCTTATCACATGACAAGCATGAACTGTGACCCCTTTGTTCTTTACCCAGACGATTCGGTTTTTAAAATTTTTTCTGTTTAACATTTTAGACTTATTTTCTCTCCTCTTATTCCCTCTTTGCTCCCTTTTTTTATTTCCTACCTAGACAAGGGTTTGTGGGGTGTTTATTTGAGCATTTTAATTTCTTAATTAAAGTATAGCATTGATGCAGAAATGCACACAAATCAAGGCTTACTGAATTTTTACAGTGTGAACACACCCATATAGAGAGTACTCCAGTCAAGACAGAGAATGATACCAGAACCCCAGATAACCCTGTCCTATCTCTTTCTGGCCACTACTTCTCTCCCTAAGGGGAATCATTGTACTGACATCTGTAGCATTGAACTTTATAGAATCAGACTGTATTTCTTTGCGTCTGGATCCTTTCATTTAACATTTTTGTGATATTCATCCATGTTACTCAGCTTGGTACTGCTGTGTAGTAGTCCATTTGTATAAATATTCCACTATTTATTCTTAATGGGCATTGGATGGTTTCTTATTTAGGTCTACTACAAATAACAGTACTAATCATTCTCATACATGTCTTTCGGTGGACGTGTGACATATTTCTGAGTATTTACATAGAAGAGGAATTGCCAAGACATCAAGTATCCATCTAGCCATTTACATCTCAAAATCCATATAAAACACTTAGATGGCTGATTTTAGGCAAACTCTTAATAGGAAACATTTATAAACAACTATCAATTTAGCTTTGGCATATTATATCTAATTTTTGGCCAAGAAAGGTGCCTCTATTTAAATGTACTATAGTTTAAACAGATAACTCATATATAGCAGAATTGCCTCTCACTGTTTGTGACACGTTTTATTAACTCTCTTCCTAATGCGCCCTAATTTGTTATCCAGTTTTCCAAGGCTCAGCTGGCAGATCCATTCTGTAAAACTCTTAGGAAAATATTGTGATGGTGATAATTTACAGTAGTTAAGATTCCATCTATATTGTACCACCTTTCCGTGGTAACGGGAAGAGGAATGTGCTGGTCTTGACTGCTACGCTTCAGTGGAGGGTGCAGGACAGACACTTGTATCTGAGAGCCTTGCAGAAGTGCTGAGAGACCGGCTCAGTCCCCCAGATGGGCCCCAGGAGAAGTAGCCAGGCAGTCATGCAGCCCAGAGTGAGGTTTTCATCCTTTTTAAACGTGTGGACTTTCCAAAATTTGTTCCGTGGACCCGTTTGAACAAGCTTCATCTAATGAATATAGAAATGTGATGGTGCTATCATGTTCCCCCCAAACTGCAAAGCATCTCTTAAGGAAATTTTGTTTGACCATCGGATAAGTGCCTCTCAGTCATTCTGTGAACATGCATGGAATTAAGTGACTTGTTTTGACCATAGTGTATTCCTTAAAAAGGATTTCTTTCTCCTCCTTCAAAACAAAACAAAAATGTAGAGGGAATAATTAAAATTTGATGGCTATAAAAGGATAGCTATGGAGCCAGAAGATTTGCCTCCTCTGTTAGGTAAATATCTTACATAAGTCTTGTGGAGGGTGAAAGGAGGGTTGCCAGCCCTATCTAGATGTTTTGGGGAACAAAACAAAACAAAACAAAAAAGAGTGAGAGAATAAAGGATTTCACCTTTACAGAATTATCCTTTGAGAATTCTGTTATTTTTCATTTCCCTGTCCAGCCTTTGTTTTTGAAACAAAAGCAGTGGGAAGTGAGCCTGTAGGGAAGCCAGGTGATGAATTTGCACCTGATTTGGCAGATAATATAACACAGTAACTAAGAGCACTCACTGTAGATTAAATCAGAAATTGAGTCCGGGTTCACTTTTGCTGTGTGACTCTGAACAGGTCGCTTAACCTATCTACATGGGAACAGCACCCATGTAACTTGTTGCAATGCTACGTGAAAGAAGAGAGATCATGTGCAGGAAGTGATTCACATAGCTGTCATAACAAGTGCTCAGGTAGCTAGTCTGGACAGGGCGGGACAGCCATTGAAGTTTTTGAACCACAGAATGGTGGGATCTGAACCACGTAAGGCTTTTTCTTTTATTTGTATAATCGACATACAAAAGACAGCACACATTGCAAATAGTCAGTCTGATAGATTTTTATGTATACTATATCTATGAAATCATAACTACAACTGAAGTAATGACCACATCCATCATCATTCCCAAAACGTTTGTCTAAGACCGTTAAAGAAGAAAGTCTGGCCTTCAATGCACAGCAAAGAATGGAGTGAAGTAGAGCCTGGAAGTGGAGAAATCAGTTAAGAGACTGTGGCCCTGGCCCAGGTGAGAGAGAAAGAATGAGTGAGGCGTGGCGGCAGTTGGCCTCTGCAAAGAGATGGGGCCGCTGGGGACAGGGCGGAGCCTGCTGCATTGTCGCATTCTCTCCAGCACCTGACTCAGTGGCCAGAGGCTAGTAGCTCTTCCATGCTGAAGACAGTTTTTCCCTTTATGAAAGACTGGCTACTTTAAACTTTTTTCTCTGTTCATTCTGTTTAGGGCTTAAAAGACAATCTTCTTGCTTCTGGGACATCCAGCCTGACAGCCACCAAACAGTTGCTTCGTCCGAGAATCACAAGAATCTGTCTCAGGGACTTGATATTCTGTATGGAACAGGAAAGAGAGATGAAGTATTCTCGAGCTTTGTACCTTGCCCTTCTGAAGTGACCACTCCAGTCTCCATCCAGATCCTTGCTGTTTACTGCCAAAGAAGACATAAAGAGCATTGTGGCACTCCTGAAATTTCAGTTTCTGGAAAATAATCACCAATAGGGAAGACCATTGTTTACAGTTACAAACTTTTATTAAATCTTACTTATACATCCCACGGGGTTCTTAATGACTAGAATTCAACTTTGTCTTCTGGATATTGGTTATGAAATACAGTTTACACAGACGTAGGCTTCTGCCTGCCTGTGGATTTAATTACAGCGAGTTAAGGCCCTGTTTGCTACCACCTGCTTCATTTGCCAAACCGTTAACAGGCAAGGTGTCTTCCCCTAAGACAGCCTGCATTACGATGCAGGGGAAAGAAAGGAAGAGTCACCACTTACCAAGGAGACTGTATTTCATCCTCTGCTGAACTTAAAGTGTTAGGTTTTCTAGGCTGGGATCAGAAGTTCTTAGCTAATTGTGACAGTCACCTTCTGTAGTTGCAGGTGACAAGCCACACAGTATCTGTGGTGACTTTGGTCAGCCGAGTCCCAGTGTTGTCAAAACGGAGACAAATTGGAGTAGTTTGTGCCTGAGGTGGCTTATTCTCTGGTTCGTCACCATATGCTGCTTCTGATACCAAGTGAGGGGACATCGTTGTCAGGGAAACTTTAAAATGGAAGCTGCCGATATACCTCACTGAAAAATGGAAAAGGTGGGAAGTATGGGAAAGAATAATGGGGCACTGCGTTCAACCTGAGGAGGGGAAAATGAAAATGGAACCGCAGAATAGGAAGTGTGCTGCCCGTGTGTCCTCCGTTCCAGTGGTGGACTTGCAACCCCAGAGCAATGGGTACGCGTGTTCAGAGGACAAAATCACAGCCCAACCAAAAAAGGAAAATGTATCAAACATTTTCAAATTTACAGTATTTCAAAAGGAAGAAGTTATTTTTTGTTTAGTGTATTGTTTTAAATCTTAAGAAGGATAGTTTTGTAAAATCCTTTTCATTACCGCAAGTTTTAAGCATCTTGTTGCATTTAAAAAAATCCTAATCGATGATTAGAAATTTTTAACAATAGGACTCCATTTTGGATTCTGTACTCAAAAGGCAATGTCAACATTTCATTGTTGTAGATCTTGGCTCTAAATGTATTATGAGGAGCATGTTTTATATATATATATTTATACATATATATGCACATATATATGTATATATGTATATATATACATTCATCTGAGGAGGAAGCTGTTTTGTAAAGCAAACCTCTTTTTTTTTTCTTTTAATTCTGCCTTTGTGGCACGTAGCCGGTAAAAAATAATAACTGTACTTAGAATCCCATACAGAAAGAACAAGTAAATCCTCCAAGAAGATTTTTTTAAAAATGGGCAAGCTGTGCTTCTTAGAAAAAGAATTCAAGGGGAAAAGAACACACCTCCGGTATGTTACTAACTCCTCATCCTGTTCTTCCATTGGGACTGTTATGGCCATGTTCTGTACTGTAGTAAATGTTAAATTGGCCGTTTTTGTTTCAGCAAGTTATGTAAAATGCTATAAATTATGTATATGTTAAAAGAGAAACTTTCAGAAGAGATCTGTACCTAAAGTTGTTTTTGTATATTTAAATGCTTAGCTTTATTTTTTTGTAAAGTGCAGCGTATTCCCATATTTGTGTATAATCTTATCAGATGTTTAAAATTATTTCAAATACTTCATTAAAATAATTATTTTATTATAAGAATAATTTTGCTCAGTCACTGACTTTAAAAACCAGTATCTTTCATAGTAAGCTGCCGCAGCTGGGGGCTGGGCAGGGGAATCTTACCTGCTGGGTGGTGGATCTTTCTTGGCTCGGATTGTTACTTTGGAGTATCAGCATTTGGGTTCCAGAAGCTCACTTCAAATCCAAGTTACTATTTCACTTTCTTTGGAATAGGTGTAAATTTGCATGCTGTTTGACATGCAAACAGCTAAACACAAAGCTAAACATATTCACTACAAAAGCTTTTCTCGGCCCATCAGTTTTCTTACTAAAAGTATTCTTTTTCAAAATTTGTTTTTAATATACATTTTTAAACCTTTGTCCTGAAGAATATCTTACAAAAGAACAAGTACAGTGTATCCAAAGTATTCTTCCGCTCAGTTTGCAAAATGGTGGCCTTGGGGTAGATTTGATCTATAAAGGCATTCTCTGTGACTCATACAGTGTTGCCTGTGTTTTAATTTACAAAAATCTATATTTCCATTTCTTTTGAAAAATCAGAAGATCTGGAATCATTAGGTACCTCCTTGTTTGTGGTAATCCACTGGAGCCATCCAGGGGCCTGTTCGCTGGAGAAGTGGCAGCATAAATTTACCTTCCCTTGTCTGACCCCTTCAAGTGCTGAAGTTCGTGACCCTCTGCCTTCAAGTAAATACTTATCTTGGGTGATGAACAGTTAAAGAGGAAAGTACTAGAAATTCTCTTATCTTTTTTTTTTTAAGCAACTTCATTGAGGTACATTTTATATATAAAATTCACCCATTTACTTTTAATATGATTGACTTTTTAATTTTTTTAATGTTTATTTTTGAGAGAAGGAGAGACAGAGTGCAAGCAGGGGAGGAACAGAGAGAGAGGGAAACAAGAATCTGAAGCAGGCTCCAGGCTCTGAGCTGTCAGCACAGATCCCGACACAGAGCTCAAACTCACAAGCCATGAGATCACAACCTGAGCCAAAGCTGGATGCTCAACCAGCTGAGCCACCCAGGCACTCTGGTTGATCTTCTAAATTGTTTCCTCCCTGAGTATCTTTAAGATCCTTCTCCTAAAAAAAAGAGCAAAATTTAACATTCTTTTAAAGCCTTTATTTCTTAAACCCTGCATTTGAGATAAAAAGTCTGACCTTAACAAAACTCAGTGATTCTGCTTGAAATAAAATACAGTATGCCATATGTTTATACATGACCTGGTAGCTAGTTTTTATTTTATTATTGTTTGCAGTGTTATCTTTTCAGGCACTTTTCAGGCTCCCTGAACTATTGTTGGTTTTTTTTTTTTTCATGTAGGCATGATTTCCATCTGATATCCAGATATTTTTCTCTGACTTTTTAACCACTTCTGAGTATTTTCCTGTGCATTTCAGTTGTGTTCCATTGGCGCATTTGCTTTTTTACTGAAATTGTTTCGCAAGTTGAAAATTGGTCCTCAGTAGAATGATTTTGCCATATTTTTCTTTTGGAAGACATTGAGAGACTGCTGTGCAGGCAGGCAACCTAGAGTGGTGTCCTTTCCTACCACTGGAGATGCTGGGGGAAAATGAGAAGAGAAACAGCTTAGAATAAAACATCTCTTGAGGTCTGTCCTTCAAAGTGATATTGAGGCCACGTTTCTCATTTGCCCTTACCACATTTGTATTTGTTTAAAACAATTTTAATTTGTTATCTTTAGGGGTGAAATGAACTACCCTTTTAATGTCATCATCCCTTGCGTTGGCCATCTACGTGATAAGGTAGGGTGGAAGAGGAATTGCTATAATTCTACGTAAGCTGCTTAGCACATTCAAAGCTAGTACTGAAAAGTTACCCATCTGGTTTAGGCTGCAGGACTGATAACTTTCCTGTTTGTAATTTTAACAGAGACTTTACCTGAAGATGAATGGAAGGTTGACTCCTTGATGAAATCTTCTATCTTAGGCCTCCACTTCCCTAAATAGAAGAATGAAGTCATTGTACCGAGTTGGCTCCAAAGAACCTTTAAACTTGTAGATGAAGGTGCACCTGGGTAGCTCAGTTGGTTAAGCGTCCAACTTCAGCTCAAGTCATGATCTCGTGGTTCATGAGTTCAAGACCTGTATCAGGCTCTGTGCTGACAGCTCAGAGCCTGCAGCCTACTTCTGATTCTGTGTCTCCCTCTCTCTCTGCCCCTCCTCCACTTGCACTCTGTCTCTCTCTAAAATAAACATTAAAAATTTTTTAAATAAATAAACTTGCAAATGGCAATATGAATATCTCACTGGGTACTTCCCAGCAATGTTAATTCCTATAGAAATAGACAGTGGCCACCTCTAACAGAGAAGAGCAAGACAATTGAATAAATGGTACATTGTGTCATTTCCACACCTTCTGCCATTATCAAAAATGTGTGGTGCTGGGCTAGACTCCAGTCAGAACAATTCAAGCGTCATTATTGATGTGTATTGTTTCTTAGGGCTGCCATAACAAATTGCCACAAACTGGGTGGCTTCAAACAACACCCAGTTTTATTTTCTCAGTTCTGGAGGCCAGAAGTCTGTAATTAAGGTATTGGAAGGGCCACGCTCCCTCCATTGCTTCTAGGAGAGAACTTCCCTTGCCCTTCCAGCTTCTGGTGGCTTTTGATGTTCCTTGGCTGTGGCAGCAGAACACCGGCATCTGCTTCCGTCCTCGCATGGCCTCTGTGTCTTCCATGTCCTTTTCTTCTTATAAAGACACATGGTCATTGGATTTAGGGCCCGGTCCAATTCAGTATGATCTCATCTTGGCCTTTAACTAACATCTGCAAAGACCTTATTTCCAAATAGGGTGACATTGTGAGGTTCCAGGTGGACATGGACTTGGGGGTGTGGGGAGAGTGACGCTTTTCATTCAACCCACTGCAGAGGCATCCTTTATATATTCCTGATACTTCTATTTTCTTCCTCTGATTTCAAGAGCAGTGAAAAACTTAATGGTTGTTAACATGGATGGGGTTGATTTTGTATCTCTTCACACTGGAAAAAAAAAACAACTTGAGTTTGGTCAGGATGCCTATCTTTACCTTTTCCTCTCTTCTCTTCCCCTTTAGACAAAGCTTTTGGTGGCTTTGTTCTGAGAAATGTGGCCGACGTGGTTATAACTGTGCTGCCCTGGTGTTTACCGTAGTGTATTCAAGTGAATTTGTCTTGTATATTATTGGGGAAGAAAAGTAAGGAGCAAAGTCCAGAATTCCTGGGGGAGAGACGCATCACCAAGGAGAGACTTGGAAACTGGAGAAATGTCAAGAATAGCTTTTTTTTTTTTTTAATTTTTAACATTTATTTATTTTTGAGAGAGAGAGCGTGAGTGGGGAGAGGGAGAGAGAGACACACACACACACAATCCGACATAGGCTGATGTGGGGCTCCAACTCAGAAACTGTGAGATCATGGTATGAGCTGAACATAGACGCTTAACCAACTGAGTCATTCAGGCACCCCTAGAAACGTCAAGAATAGCTTTATCGACTAATCACAGATCAGGCATTAGCCTCTGGAACCGGGAGTTGGTACCAAGTTCTAAACCTAGGGTCGCTACAGATACCTCAAGTTTTTATCAGATTTGTTCTGTGTAGAATACTTAAAAGATCCTAACTAATTTTAAAAGAATGTGTGTTTTGCCTACTGTAGCTTTAAAAAGTCATCCTTTGTCTTTTTCTTACGGATTTACCAAATAGGCAAACAGTTGGCAGTGGTTTGGGGGAATGGCCCTTAGAAGTCTGCATATATTCTAGAAAGAACTCCACAGAAAAGTCTACTGAATGCAGTCTGTAAAGGTCGGAAAACAGCAGGCTTTGCCTAAAATATTAGCATAGGAACAATCATTTAGCAGATTCTCAAACATGTCTTCATGGCACAGTGTCTTCAGTTACCTCAAAGGAAGACTGAAATCTCAGGTTTCCAAGATTAGGTTTTAATCCATCATTTTGAAAGATGCAGATGCAGGCATGGGGATTAGGAGAGAAAGATATCGAATCAAGCAAGGTGATAAGATGCTGTATCCTTTATCTGGTTAAATCTGTTTCAAGGTTACTGAGTGACATCAATTGCTAAGGCACAGACTAGGTTACAAAGATGAGTGTTGAACAAGATGTTTATGTGGTCTAGTCTACCACATTTAAGTATAAATTCACGTAGAATCAAGTCACTTATTTGCAGCCTAAGATTCTAGATACTTCTGAGGCTATCGGAAGGTTATCCAGTCCCATCTAATAAAAGAATTCCCTTCAGCATCCCTGAAACACAGATCCTGTAATAATGCCAGTAGTGGTGTCCTTACTATCTTATACAATCCATACTTGAATTGTCCTGTTAATTCTATGTTCTGTCTTCGCTTGATTTGAAAGCTGCCTTCCTGTAATTTAGCATTTGGAGGGGGCCCACTTTTGTTCTGTAAAGTTACGTAATAATAGTAATTTTTTAAAAATATTGTTCATTTTTGAGAGAGAGTACGAGTAGGGGAGGGGCAGAGGGAGGGGTACAGAGGATCTGAAGTGGGCTCTGTGCTCACAGCTTTGGAGCAGACAACGGTGAGTCCAATGTGGGGCTCAAACTTGAGAACCGTGAGATCATGACCTGATCTGAAGTCTGATACTCAACCAACTGAGCCACCCAGGTACACCTAACAGTAGTAATCAGGTACTGGGCCAAGCTAAGCATTCTACCTGCACTATCTAAACCCACCCTCGCACAGTCTCAAGAGAGGGTAGCAGGGATCCATTTCCTCCTGCACACACAGCTAGGCCACATCTGAGTCTCCTTTTAGTTAAATGTGGCCATGTGTCTGCGGTCTGACCAAAGACATGCAGGCAGAAGTGGTGTGTGATCTGTTTCTGCTCTGGCTCAGGACAGCTTGCCATGTATGATCTTACATGTTCTTTCCCTTTCCACTGAGACCTCAGTAGGCTCATGATGAAGACGGCAGAGCCACCAGATGTACGAAGCCTTGGGTCACTGAATCGTGACTCAGAGCAAAACTGCCTGTTGGCCAAGAACACCATTTTGGGCTATACACAAACAAGAAATAAACATCTAATATGTAAACCACTAAGATGCATCTGTTCTCGCAGTTCCTATAGCTGAATTAACGCTACAGATGGCTACTGCTATTAGTATTTCTATTTTACTGCTAAGGACACTGGTGTGTCAAGAGACTAAATGACTGAGTGGAAGTCCCAGAGAAAGTTGTTGAGATGGGATTCGAACCTCAGTCTGTCTAACCCCAAAGCCTGCACTGGATTCCTACACCGAGCCGCGGGTTTGATTTGATTTTGTTACCTAGTGCTTCAGAGCTAATCCCTGTCCACATGCTAGCGCTTTCACCATGTGAGGATAACTCCATTTCCTCTCCTACACGTCACGTCCCTTTTGTAACTGAGGGGGCCAGTTCAATTCTCAGAATGGTCATTCTAGATTTCTCAGCACTCTATTATGATAGTTCCCTTGGCGTATTCCACCATGCTAAAGGCCACAGTAAAATGTGGTTTGCTGGGGGTGCCTGGGTGGCTCAGTCAGCTGAGTCTGACTCTTGATTTCAGCTCAGGTCATGGTCATGATCCCAGGGTTGTGGGATCGAGCCCTCTCATCAGGCTCCATGAGCCTGCTTAGAATTCTCTCTCTCTCTCTCTCTCTCTCTCTCTCTCCTTCTCCCCCTCTCCCCCACTCATGCTCTCTCATACTCTCTCTCCAAAATAAAAATGTAAATAAAAATAAAATATGGTTCCCACTCTGAACGCAACACCACGTATCAGGCTCGGAGAGTAGGGAGGATGGGGAGTGCCTACTATTTAGGGCAGAAGTCTGTGGCACCACTGGTGCAAAGTCAGACTGTGGAAACGTGAGGCTTGTGGCCAACCAATCACCCCAAGGCTTTTTATGCCCACAAGTCAGAGACTAGCCAATGGGCCAGCTGCTTCTCCTTACCTAGGAACTTGTTAGAAACATGTGACCTCAAACCCCACTCCTGACTTGCTGAATCAGAACCTGCATTTAAAATTTTTTTTAATATTTATTTTTGAGAGACATAGAGGCACAGAGTGAACAGGGGAAGGGCAGAGAGAGAGGGAGACACCGAATCGGAAGCAGGCTCCAGGCTCTGAGCCGTCAGCACAGAGCCCGACGCAGGGCTCGAACTCACAGACTGTGAGATCATGACCCGAGCTGAAGTCGGCCACCCAACCGACTGAGCCACCCAGGCAACCCAGAACCTGCATTTTAGCAACAACCCCAGGTGATTGCTGTGCTCTCTGGAGCTGGAGAAGCCCTGCTCTGGTTGGTTGCCTTTATCAACCTCGAGTAAAAACCTCATGTTTGTTCTGCAGTGCTTGATTTTATCCGGTTTAGCCAGTTACAATCATCTGGATTTTGATTCTGTGATGTATTGAGGACATTCGAATTCAAGTTAATAAATCAACGATGCCATTATCCCTCTGAGCCTGTGTCACCCACACGTTTCCTAAGCATGCCATCTAGGTTTCACTCAAGTTGTCCCTAAGTGTGTGCCCAGGACAGGACCAGCTACAAAATTGGGAAGCATTCTTAACTGGCACATCAGCTTCTTAACTGGCACAGACGGCACTCCATGGCCATAGACAGTGACTATGTCTAAGTGATAGCTCTATTGCAGACTTCATAGTTTCCGTGAGCAACTCTGGAGAACTTGCTCGATTATGTGCACCGCCTCATCTGTGGTTAGCCAGTCTCGCAGCCATCTCTAAGAAGAGCCCCGTCTGTTATGGGCTAGATTGTGTCCCCCAGGGCCTGACTTCATTATGTTGACATTCTAACCCCTAGTCCTTCAGAATGTGGCTGTATTTGAACACAGGGTCTTAAAGAGGTAGTTAAATTAAAATGAGGTCTAGAGAGTGGCCCTGATCCAATATAACCGGTGTCCTTATAAGAGGAGGTTAGGACACGGCCAAGTACAGAAGGAAAGCCACGTGAGGACACAGTAAGAAGACGGCCATCTACAAGCTGAGGAGCGGGGCCTCAGAAGAACCCAGCCCCGCTGGCATCTTGATCCAGACTCCTGGGCTCCAGGATCATGAAAAAATAGATTTCTGTTGTTTCAGCCCCCCGTTTTGTGGTACTTCGTTACAGCAGTCAGGCAAACCAGCACACCACTCCATTCCCTCTTCTGCCATTACTTTCCGGCTCTGGCAGGATGAGCTGAGGTGGTACTTTCCACTGCCTGTCTGAGAAACTTAGGCATAGATATATATTTAAAATGCCTTGGTGGTGAGGGGGCACCGGTGGCTCAGTCAGTTTAGCGTCTGACTCCAGCTCAGGTCACAGTCTCGCAGTTCGTGAGTTCAAGCTCCATGCCGGGCTTGCTGCTGTCAGCGCAGAGCCTGCTTCAGATCCTCTGTCCCTGCCCCTCTGCCCCTCACCTGCTTGCGCTCTCTCAAAATACATAAAACATTAAATAGGGGCGCCTTGGTGGCTTAGTCAGTTAAGCGTCTGACTTTGGCTCAGGTCATGATCTTGTGGTCCATGAGTGTGAGCCCCACATCGGGCTCGGTGCTGACAGCTCAGAGCCTGGAGCCTGCTTCGGATTCTGTGACTCCCTCCCTCTCTCTACCCCTCCTCCACTCGTGCTCTCCGTCTCTCTCTCAAAAATAATTAAATATTAACAATCTTTTTTAAAATAAGTAAATAAAATGCTTCAGGGGTGTTTGCTACAGCAAAGTCCCGGGTGAAGCAGAGGATTGCTTCGAATGGAAGAATCACCACGAGGGTCACAAGATGCAGGGGAATGTTCAAGGTGTCTGCATTCATGAGATTTAAAGCTTACAGGAAGAGTCAGTACACCTCACTCTGGAGTCAAACTGCTGGGAGAACAAAAACATTGTTCGCCATACAGCGCAAACTCTAGCGACCCTGTCACCCTGTCCACTCAATCCCAGAATGCCTTTCTCTCAATTCCAGCGCTTCCGATGGGGCAGCGCCTCAGCCTCTCTGCCCCGGTTTTTCCTACTACTGTTTCTGCCACTGCTTTCATTCTCTATTTATAAAGTGTCTTCTTCTTGCACATTTTTGCATCTAGGCACACAATTCTCTATGTGTCACATTCAGATCTAAGAGAGAGGAAGTCTATTAGGTTGGGTCTATTAAATGCTCCTCCTCTTGGATATTCATATTTACTGGTTGTGATTTTGTGCTAAACTATCTCACAGGTGCTGGCCGGCCTGGAAGTGACTGCTGTAGCGTCAGGTGCTAGTCCCCAATGCAGACAGTTGTGGCCAGCGTGGCAACATCACATGTAAAGCGAGACAGATTTCGTGCAAGGAGGTGCCCTTGACATGTGGTTTAGAGGGAGGCTTCAGCACTGCAGGCACGCTACACCCTTGCCGCCCAAAGTGTGGTCCCTGACGCAGCAGCAGCACGGGCCTCCCCAGGAGCTTGTTTGATGCAGAACCGTGGCCCCACCCCCAGTGCTGCTTAGTCAGAATCTGCCTCATAATAAGATCCCCAGGAGATTACCAACCTTCTCCTCGATTTTTAGTAAATCTGGACTTTTCTGTGTATCAAGTTTGCTTAAAACCACATGCCCCTGTGCGTCAGGTCGAATCCAGGTTTAGGAATTTTAAAGCTGTACAGGGATGCCTGGGCAGCTCAGTCGGTTAAGCGTCCGTCTTCAGCTCAGGTCCATGATCTTACCATCTGTGAATTTGAGCCCCGCGTCGGGCTCTGTGCTGACAGCTCAGAGCCTGGAGCCTGCTTCAGATTCTGTGTCTCTCTCCCTCTCTCTCTGCCTCACGCTGTCTCTCTCTGACTCTCGAAAAAGAATAAACATTAAAAAAAAAATTAAAGCTGTACTGAACTTTGGCCATATAGTCCGATTTCAGAATGAGACGTTCACGCCTGGAGAGATTAGGTGATTTGCCTAAAGCCATCACACTTGAATGCATTTAATGATGCACAATTTTCTAAGAACACTGGTAATATAGAAGTATATTTTCTTAGGCAACCTGGCAACGCTGTGTCAGTTTCTGAGCCAGATACATTTAAGAACGGGTCCAGACTTAAAAGTAATGGGCAACTTTGCTACTAGCTACATACGTTAACTGCATTCAAAAGGGCCAGTGCATTAGAGGGTTGGAGAAAAGTTACAAGGATTGTTTGCCAAAGAGAAACATCATCATTCTTCCAGTTAGAGGGGCCAACACTTGGCAGTTCATTCTATCTGGTCTTCCTCTCTTAAGAAAGAGTGTTAAAGCATGTCTCATTTCTTTTTTATTTTTTTTAAACTTTTATTTATTATTGAGAGAGAGAGAGAGAGAGAGAGCATGGAGACACAGAATCCAAAGCAAGATCCAGGCTCCAAGCTGTCAGCACAGAGCCTAATGTGGGACTCGAACCCACGAACTGTGAGATCATGACCTGAGCTGAAATCAAGAGTCGGAAACTTAACCGACTGAGCCACCCAGGCGCCCGAGCCTGTCTCATTTCCAAGAAAATTCTCCTACATCTTTTACATTTCAAATTCTTGTTTTGACTCCCATCACGATGCCTTTGGCCCAGACAAGTTTTTAATCTAAAAAGACACTATGATAATAAAAGTAACTAGTAGTAGCACTGATAGCAACAATGGTAATTATAGCACTTTAGGCCTAACTATGTGAAAGAACTATGTATGTTACATTGATACTAAGATTTTGAAAAAAATGTACCATTACAGTCTTGGGGGTTTACCTCAGTGAATTTCCCATTTGATTCATACATCAATTTTATGTCTTATTTTATTAATTTTTAAAATATTTTTAAAGTTTATTTTGGGGGCACCTGGTTAGCTCAGTCAGTTAAGCGTCTGACTCTTGATTTCGGTTCAGGTCATGATCTCACGGTCCTGGGATTGAACCCCATGTCGGGCTCTGCACTGGGCATGGAGTCCACTTCAGATTTTTTCTCTCTCCCCCTCTGCCTCCTCCCACCGCTAAAAAAAATTAAAAATTAAAGTTTATTTATTTTTGAGAGAGAGAGCACATGCAGGGGAGGGGCAGACAGAGAAAGAGACAGAATCCCAAGCAGGGTCAGGGCTGTCATCACAGAGCCCAGCTTGGGGTTCGATCTCACAAACTGTGAGATCATGACCCGAGAGGAAGTCAAGAGTCAGACGTTAACTGACTGAGCCACCCAGGCACCCCTCGATCTTCTATTTTAAAATATTTTTCTTAGGCTTTCTAATGCATTGATCATACAGTACTTACCTGTAGAGTATCCACTTTACAGAGCTTTTGAAGTGGTGGAATTATACACATGAATACTCAAAAGAATTTTAGAGAGCTTGGAACAAGCACGTCACAATGAGGAAAATAACGTCCATTAAAAGCTGATGGCAAAGCAGAAACTGGAACCCAGGGGGGCAGTCAACAGGCCAGCCAAGTGTCCCTATAGCTGTGAGCCTGGGCTGGGGAGTTGCCTGACATTCTGACATCCGGGCGTTTGCTTAGGGGACCTGTTCGCCAGTGACAGGTCTTACTTAATTTTGGCTCTTCCTTCCTGATGTATAGGTTTCTGTTTTGTACGTTGGACACACTTCAATTCTCTCATCGCCCCTCAATGTGCAGCAGCGCTGCTCTTGTCTCTAGATTTCTTGTGTTCATTGGTTTCTCTATGCATCCAACAGGCATATATCTGGTGCCTACTGTACACCAAGCTGCATGTTTCCTAGTGGTGAGGACGGGAATTCCAGAATAAAGAGCGCATATGCCCTCCCTCTATGAGGTCCCCATGTCATAAATGAGAGATACAGGAAGCAGGTGCTTAGAATACAATGTGGCAAAGATGAAGGATGGACTGAGTGCTATGGGAGATTTTCAGCTGTTGTTTGCATCAGCCTCTACCTTTCACTTTCTGCCTTTTCTTTCAGTTTCCTTTTCTTTTTGAAAAAGAATAGATATCGAATAGCTTAAGGATAGTGACACTTTTGTTTTTTTTTATCACGTGCCCATTGTGCCCCAAACACGGTGATGGGCACACAGAGATGAACCACCAGGGGGAGACAAACCCGTAAGCAAGTAACTGTGAGGTGTGTTGAGTGCTGGGATGGAGAAAGAGACTGCGGCATATGCTGGGGGAGGGCCTGCTCTGGAGGAGATGGGGACTTGGGACCCTTTATGCTGCGACTTGAGGCTGAGGAAGAAGGTTGTCCAAGCAGAAGGCAAAGGCATCCTGCTGTGTCTTATTCGGGGAATCCTTAGTTTACTAAGGTGGGAACAGGTCAGTTGCAAAGGACAGAATGACAGCTTTTTAAGCCAAGTTAAAGGGCTCCGGGAGTTTACCAGACTATCTTGTCAGATTCCACTGGTGGTTGTGTGGGGCATGTGTCCCAAGCTCCCTTGACCCATAAAGCCCTTTAAATTATAATATGCTCATGGCACCAGAGAGGAGAGGCCCACTTGAATTAGGTGCTCGAGATCCTCAGCTTTCATAGTCTCCACTTTTGCCCACATTTCCCACACAGCGCCCACCTCCATTTGTTGGCTTTGGTCTTTTTTTTTTTTTTAAACTATTTATTTTATTTTTGAGACAGAGAGAGACAGAGCACGAGTGGGGGAGGGGCAGAGAGAGAGGGAGACACAGAATCCAAAGCAGGCTCCAGGCTCTGAGCTGTCAGCACAGAGCCCGACGTGGGGCTCGAACCCACAGACTGCGAGATCATGACCTGAGTCGAAGTCGGACGCTCAACCGACTGAGCCACCTAGGCACCCCGGCTTTGGTCTTTAATATGTGGCCGACGAATGGTAAGAGACCTCACAGTGGCCTGACCTGCCTACCAGGCACCATCACTGAGAGAATGGCCAGTGGGTGGGTCACCGCCCTACTGCCTGAGCCAGCATTTGGAGCGGGCCCCTACTGAGCCCCTGCTTTGTAGGGGACTCTTCCTGGGACTCCTCCTCCTCCTCCTTGGTGGGATTCATGGGGATGGGTTAAGGCGAAGGACACAGCTCCAGGTTGGGGTTGGTCCACTGAGGCCCCACTTGACTTGAGTTATGGTAACAAGTGAAAGGAGTACCCCATTCACGGCAACCTTGCTTGAGGTCAAGTCCACACTGGGTTAGAGGTCTGAAGGTTGAGGGCGTGTCTGGGCCCTGGTGGACTGGGATCGCTCAGGGCCAGCAGGGCCCCCTCCCTGGGCACTTGGCACCTAGGAAGCTTCTTAGCTGCCTGCCAGGTAGCTTGAGCCTGGGGCAGGAAAGGCCAACAGAAGCCGTAATTATCATCTTTTTTAAGCTCCTCCGGAATGGAAATTCTGGAAGTCAGCAGGCGCCAAAACCGGCTGAGCAGGGCTTGGTCGTGGTTCTCCTGACTGTTGGTGGCAGCACAGGCCACCTTTGAGTCACAGGCATGGTCCCGGGTCCTTCCCAGCGGGCTTTCTTAGGTGGGTCTTCCAAGTATAGAACCCTTTTAAGGAGCCAGAGCCCCCAGGCTTGCTTGTGCCATTTAAACCATGAACCTGGCTAAGCCTCTTCAAATGTGTTCTGTAATAAATAGACTCCCGTGGCTTCCCAGGCACCGTCCATGGACCTGGGAGCCTCCTCGAAGTCATTCTTTCCAGGGTGTGGCCCTGACCTGGAGAGCCAGCTACTTCTCCTGCCACGGCCCTCT
The DNA here is from genome assembly GCA_030068075.1 of Paguma larvata. NCBI lineage: Eukaryota > Metazoa > Chordata > Mammalia > Carnivora > Viverridae > Paguma > Paguma larvata. The sequence goes on along the minus strand of CM057835.1, from coordinate 44,014,628 downwards.
CTCCTTCCAAGCGGCATGCTCACAAACCACACGTCAGAGACCCGTCAGAGGCCCCGCCACCGCACAGCTCAGAAATGTGGGGCCGGAGGCCAGGACGATCAAGACATTTGTTCTGCACCTCAGTGTAGGGACAGGAGGCCAACAGTACCCCGTGGGATGCACCCCCGAGAAGGTCTTCAAGGAGAAGGTCCCCGTGACCCTATCTATAGTCAGTGCCAAAACTTCCAAACCCAAATCTGGCTCGGTGCTTTGACATCGGGGACCCGCGGCTGCCGTCTCCACATCCCCACAGGGTCTCCCTCCAGGTCAGGTTCATGCGGCATCCCGTGGGTGCCCTGTGTTTCTCATGACTCGCCTGCCTGGATGGAGGAGCGAAGCCGAGGGAGGAGGGCAGAGAAGGGCGGTGGCAGGATAGAGTGAGGAGGGCACAGCGGGCACCTCTGCCTCCCAAGCGCTCAGAGACCGAGCCGCCCGTGCTCCTGTGCACCTTACTCTCCTCTCCCGCCTCTGGGACTCGTCAGTGCCAGCGGAGGGATGCCTGCCTTGTGGGATCACTGGGTGACTAATACGCAAATGTCCAGGGCCCAGGACAGGGTGGCGAGTTACTTAGCAAACTAAAACGTCAGTGAACAAACACCTGGTAGATGTTAATAAGAAAAGAAGACTTTCAGCTTTAGGGAAGTTTGATGGAAAAGAACCCAGGACAACCTTTGCTGCAAGAATTGAAGCTTTAATTTGACCAAGTACGACATCCATTCATGGTAAAAACCCTCAACAAATTAGGTTGAGATGGAACATACCTCAGCATAAGAAAGGTCATATAGGAAAAACCCACAACCAGTATCATCCTCAATGAGGAAAAAACTGACGGCTTTTCCTCTACAGTCAGGAACAAGACAGGATGTCCACTCTCACTCACCATGTTTATTCACCACAGAGGCTGGAAGTCCTAGCCACAGCAGACAGCAAAAAGAAAGAAAAAGCATCCAAATCAGCAAGGAGGACGTAAAACTTTCACTATTCGCAAATGACATGATATAACATATAGAAAACCCAGAAGACTTCACCAAATAACCGCTGGAACAGATCAGTGAGTTCGGTAAAGTCTCAGGAGACAAAATCAGTGTACAGAAATCTGTTGCATTTCTATACGTTAATAACGAAGCGGCAGAAAGAGAAATTCAGGAATCAATCCCATTTACAACTGCATCAAACCAGCAAGAATAAATGCACCCAAAGAGGTGAAACACTGGTTAAAGATGACATAAAGAAAGGGAAAGATGTTCCATGCTCACGGGTTGGAAGAACAAATATTTTTCCATGTCTATATTGCCCAAAGCAATCTACACATTTAATGCAATCCCTATCAAAATACCACCAGCATTTTTCACAGAGCTGGAACAAACAATCCCGAAATTTGTATGGAGCCACATAAGACCCCAAATAGCCAAAGCAACCATGAAAAAGCAAAGCAAAGCTGGAGGCAGCACAATTCCAGACTTCAAGAGTTATTACAGAGCTGTCGTGATGAAGACAGTATGGCGCTGGCACCAAAACAGACACGCAGATCAATGGGACAGAACAGAAAACCCAGAAACGGACTCACAACTCTATGGTCAATTACTCTTTGACAAAGCAAGAAAGACTATCTAATGGGAAAAAGAATGTCTCTTCAACAAATGGTGTTGGGAGAAATGGACAGCAACATGCAAAAGAATAAAACTTTTCTTGCACCACACATAAAAATAAATTCAAACTGGATTAAAGGTCTAAACATGAGACCTGAAACCATCACAAACCTAGAGGAGAACACAGGCAGTAACTTCTTTGACATCAGCTGTAACAATTTCTTTCTAGATATATCTCCTAAGGCAAGGGAAACAATAGCAAAAATAAACTATTGGGGGGTACCTGGCTGGCTCAGTTGGTAGAATATGTGACTCTTGATCTCACGGTTGTGAGTTCAAGCCCCACATGGGGTGTGGAGCCTACTTTTAAAAAAATAATAAGAAAATGAACTATTGAGACTATATCAAAAATAAGTTTCTGTACAGTGAGGGAACAATCAACAAAACCAAAAAGCAACCTAAAAAAAAATTAAACTGAAAGGCAACCTATGGAACGGGAGAAGATATTTACAAGTGACATTTCCGATAGAGGGTTGGTATCCAAAATCTATAAAGAGCCTCTAAAACTCAACACCCCAAAAAATGAATAATCCAATTAAAACCTGGGCAGAAGACATGAATAGACATTTTTCCAAAGAGGATATAGAATAACCAACAGACACACGAAAAAATGCTCATTACTACTTATTATCAGGGAAACGCAGTGCAAACCTGCAATGAGAGATCACCTTACACCTGTCAGAATGGCTAAAATCAACCACCCAAGAAATAACAGCTGCTGGTGAGTGTGTGGTGAAAAGGGAGCCCTCTTGCACTGTTGGTGGGAATGCAAACTGGTACAGCAACTGTGGAAGACAGTATGGAGGCTCCTCAAAAAATTACAAATATAAGTATCTTACAATCCAGCAATTGAACTAACTACTAGGTATTTACCCAAGGAATACAAAAATACTAATGCAAAGGAATATATGCACCCCCATGTTTATAGCATATTATGTACAATAGCTAAATTATGGAAACAGCTCAAGGGCCCATCGGTTGATGAGTGGATAAAGAAGAGTTCTCTCTCTCTCTCTCTCTCTCTATATATATATATATATAGGAATATGTAGGAATGTTATATATATATTATATATATTTATAGGAATATTATATATATAGGAATATTATTGAGTCATTAAAAAGAATGAAATCTCTCTATTTGCAACGTCATGGATGGAGCTAGAGAGTATTATGCTAAGTGAAATAAGTCAGAGAAACACAAATACCATATGATTTCACTTATATGTGGAATTTAAGAAACGAAACAAATAAACAAAGCAGGGGTGAGGGGAGAAAGGCAAACCAAGAAACAGACTCTGAACGGATGGTTACCATGGTTACCATAGAGGAGGTGAGTGGGGGAATGAGATACATAGGTGATGGGGATTGAGGGGTGCAGTAGTCGTGATGCGAGCAAGTGATGTATGGAAGCGTTGAATGAATCACTGTATTGCACACCTGAAAGTGATATTATGCTGTATGTCAACTAACTGGAATTTAAATAAAAACTTAAAAAAAAAAAAAAAAAGACTTTCAGCCTTAGGGAAGTTTGATGGAAAAGAATTGTGAAATCTTCCCTGGCAGGAAGTATGGAGTTTGGAAATCTGTCTTAAGAGGCCGATCAGTAAGTCTGCGCAGGAAAGAACAGAACGTGGGGGCGTGCCGCCGCTGCCCTGCCCCTCTGCAAGCTCACTCGTGTCCACTGCCAAACCTCTTCAGGGTCTAAATAAACAAGAACGAATGCAATATATGAAACAAAACCACGGGACTGTCTTTTCATCCTGGATTTAACAATTTCAAACTTTCATCTGATGTTTTTTTCAGGGAAGTAGAAGGGGAAAGTCTTAACTCTTAATAAAAAAACAGATCTCGGCGTGTTTTGTAGAGCCCAGGGCTCTGGTACTGGACCTGGAGCCTTTGAGCTCTGAGAGTTTATTGTAAACATCAGTATCGCCAAAACCCACAACTGAGTGCTGTAACTGGGAAGTGGGTGGATGGGCGAGTTTTTGTTTTTTGTTTTTCGTTTTTTTTTCCTCCAGCAAATAACGTGGCTTCCCTCTGTATCTTTACTTCTCATGAGTTCTGAATTTGCCAAGCTGTTCAGTCTCTTTTATAGATAAATATATGCCCATTTTATTAAAACAAAAGCCTCTTAAAATGCATATGGTACTTCCTGCTTGCTGGCCCTCACAGATTCCTTGTTGCAACCGAAGCGGGCGTGTTACTTTGATAGTGGTATGAAATAACCTTAACTTTGCCTGGGGATATTTATAACAAAACATGCAAAATTATTGCACCATAAAGCCTGCCTCACTGATTCTTGCTGATTAAAAACTTTTTTTTTAAGGCTAATGTAATAAAAACCAAAAAGACCCAACAGCTGGAGATCTGAAGACAGCCCAACTGGAGCCACACGGGCTCCCCCTCTGCCCTTGGATTCCAGCCCTGCGCCTGGAGAAGCCAGACCAGCTCCACAGGCCCCTTCCCGGTGCTTCATGCATCACCTACCCTCCCACCCCAAGCCGAGGCAAGAATGAATGGCCTGGGAGGGATGGGCTTGTCTTTCTGCCACGCTGGAGGCCAGTGCCAAGTTTTGCTTCAGGAAAAACGAAGGCAGAGCCACCCTGGTATTAGGCGAGGCCAACGTATTCCACCCTGTCCCCTGGAAGACAGGCCAAACAGGACGGAGGCATTTTTTAATTGATACTAGAACCGTGTAAGGGTAAGAAGTTGACAGGAACTGACATAACTCTTTACTCCTCCTTCCAAAGTGCCCATTTGCCAGTCACATCCTCAAGGGCACTGTGAAATCGGGCCCAGTGGGTTTTTTCCCCTTGGCCGTTGGCCAGGATCAAACTGGTCTCATCAGGCCCCGAGAGTAGACGCAATGAGTATTAATTGGTGTTTTCGGTGTTAATCCTCATCTTCTTTGGGTGGTATCATGAGCTTTGCCACTAGCCTCTCCCACCCGGTGCCTTCTTTGTCTTGGGGGCCCTAACCAGTACCACCACGCCCTGTTCTCTTTTCTCCCTTCAGCCGGTCCTTCTCTCACCCCTCCCCTGGCACACACGCATTCACACATACATAGTCTTCAGTCCACCGGGGTCACATGTCCCTGCATCTAGCTCAGGTGGAAAACCTGTTTTATAACGAAAAAAAAACTCCGCATTTTCTTACTCTTTCGAGGTAGCCAGGGAATGTTGCTACACATTCTTCCCCAGGCCCGTCTGACTCAAATCTTGGGCTGAGTAGGAACTGACGTCCTCCAGAGACGCAGCTAGCCACACCACTCACTCGTCCGCTGTGGTAAGTGACTCTTACCACTGTTTTTCATAAGATCGAAGAGAATAAAAAGATTAACGATTCGGGAAACACCCATGTACCCAACACCTACTTAAAAGATTGCGGGGCACCTGGGTGGCTCAGTTGGTTAAACATCTGACTTTCGACTTTGGCTCAGGTCATGATCTCACGGTTCCGTGAGTTCAAGCCCCGCGTCGGCTTTGTTTGAACTGATGGTGCAGAGCCTGCGTGGGTTTCTCTCTTTCCTTCTCTCTCTCTACTGCTCTCTCTCTCAAAATAAATAAATAAACTTAAAAAAAGTAAAAAAATACAATAAAAAATCATTGCTCTTACCTTGAGTTGTCTTGTGTGCCCTTCTTGTCCCATCTCCTCTCTCATCTTAGATGTGATTAATCGTCCTGAGTTGCGTGTTCACCATTTCCTTGGTTTTCTATATATTTTCACATCTACCGGTATTTCTAACTAGAAGAGTCAATTTGTACGTTTCTGGGCCCTACATGATGGAATAATATTCTTCTTCAGCTTGCTTCTTTCTGCCAATCTCAGGCTCCTGAGAAGGACCGTTGTGGTTGCCGCTGTGATTCATCCAGTTTCTCTCCTGCTCTGAGTCCCATTGTGTGGAGATACTGATTCTGATGGACATTTACCTGGCTTTCAGGTTTTTACTATTACAGACCTCTGTGCTATGCTGTGTACATCCTAGAAATGTCTCCTTATCCAGGACTTTCTCTAGAAGTGAAATTCCTGACTTCCAGGCTATGTACATTCCGGTTTTCCAAAGTGGCTAGGTCAGTTTCCAGTCTGCCCTAGAGTGTAGGAAGAGTACCATTTGTTTCCTTACCAACGCTTGATGCTGTTTTAAATGTTTGCCAGTCTGGTGGGCAGCAAGTGATCGTTGGCTGTGCTTTCGATTTGAATCCCGTTCTTTAATGAAGATGGGTATCTTTTAACATGCAAATTAGCCATTGTGCCACATGTCTTCAAATATTTTGACTCTTTTTCTTTTTTTTAAACTATTTGTTTGTTTATTTATTTAATGATCTATTGTCAAATTGGTTTCCATACAACACCCAGTGCTCATCCCAACAAGTACCCTCCTCAGTGCCCGTCACCCACTCTCTCTCCTCTCATACCCCCCTCAACCCTCAGTTTATTCTTAGTATTTAAGTTGGCTCTTTTTCTTAAAGGATTTATAGGTGTTCTTTATATATTTTGGATATCAATCTGTAAGCAATTATGTATGTTGCAAATATATACTCCCATTTTTTTCTTCTTATTTCACTCTACGATGTCTTTTGATGAAGGGAAGTTGTTAATTTTAACAGTTCAATTATTAAATCTTTCACTATAGAAATTGTATAATTGTGGGGCATCTGGGTGGCTCAGTTGGTTAAGTTGCTGACTTCGGCTCAGGTCATGATCTCCCAGCTCGTGAGTTCGAGCTCCGTATTGGGCTCCGTGCTGACAGCTCAGAGCCTGGAGCCTGCTTCAGATTCTGTGTCTCCCTTTCTCTCTCTGTCCCTCTCCAGCTTGCACTCTGTCTCTCTCTCTCTCAAAAGCAAATAAAAGCATTAGGAAAAAAAAAAAGAATTTGTGTCTGGTTTCAGAATCCTTCTCTACTCCATACAAGTTCGTGAAGATAGTCTTCTGTCTTGTCTTCTGAAAGCTTTATCTTCATAGTTATCTTCTAAAACCCCCCTGAAATTGATTTTCTTAAATGGTGTGAATTGAACAGTTCAATTTTCATTTTTCCTCCATATGGATAAGCTATTGTTCTACTAATTGATCAAATAATTCATCCATTCCCATTGATTTGTAATGCTGCCAACTTCATATATGTGTGTTGGTTTCTTTGAGACTCCCGGTTCTATTGGTCAACTTGTCTGCTCCATTCCTGCACTGTTTTATTTACTGTGCCTTAAGTCAATATTGACACTTTTTGATGCAAATTCTGCACCCGTCCCTGCTGATCTTCAAGAGTGTCTTGGCTATCAAACTGTCTCGTCCCTTTGCACTTCTATATGAATTTTAGAACCAGCTTGTCAAGTTCCGCAAAAACTCTATTGGTATTTTGACTAGGATTAAATGGAATCTGTAGATAAATTTGGGGAAAATTGGTATCTTTACTGATTAAAAATGTTTGACACTACTTTAAATTGTATTTTTAAATATTGATTTATTTATTTTGAGAGAGAGTACATATGAGCACAAGTGGGGGAGGAGCAGAGAGAGAGAATCCCCCGCACGTTCCGAGCATCATGACCTGAGCCAAAACCCGGGCGTCCCTTAAGTTGTATTTTTACAACAAATTTTCTAACATTTGTTTGTTTGTTTGTTTTAATTCTTGTTTAATGTTTATTTATTTATTTTTATTTTATATATCTTTTAATGTTTATTTATTTTTGAGACAGAGAGAGACAGAGCATGAGCAGGGGAGGAACAGAGAGAGAGGGAGACACAGAATCCGAAGCAGGCTCCAGGCTCTGAGTGGTCGGCACAGAGCCCGATGCGGGGCTTGAACTCACAGACCATGAGATCATGACCTGAACTGAAGTCGGACGCTCAACCGACTGGGCCACCCAGGTGCCCCTAACATTTGTTTTTGAGAGATGAAAATGCAGCTGAGCTTTGTTTATTGACTTTATATCCAGCACCTTACTAAAAATCCCATCAATACTAATACTACTTTCTGTAGATTTTTTAGAATTGTTTTTAAAATAGTTGTATTATTTGCAAATAACAACAACTATATTTTTTCCTTTGCAATCTTTGCATTTTCTTTCTCTCTCTCTCTCTCCTTCTCTCTCTCTCTCTTTCTTTCCCTGCACTGTTGGCTTAAATCTCAAGCCCAAAATGGATTAGAATTGGAGCATCTGTGTGACTCAGTCGGTTAAGCAACCGACTTCAGTTTGGCTCAGGTCATGATCTCATGGCTGGTGAGATCGAGCTCCCCATTGGGCTCTTTGCTGACAGCGTGGAGGCTTCTTGGAATTCTGTCCCTCTCTCTCTCCTTTGCCCCTCCCCTGCTTGCTCTGTCTCTCTATCTCACAAAAAAAAAAACAACAAAACACCACACTTTAATAAAAAAATGAATTAGGAGAGTGAGAGTGGACACATTCACCTTATGCCTGATATTAAAGGGAATACATATTATGTTTCACCATTAATGATGAGCTCTGTAGAATGATATATAGGCTGAGGAAGTTCCTTTGTATCCTGAGATTGTTACGAGTTTTTCATTTTGTTTTGAAATCATGGATGCATGTAATTTTAACAGCTCCTTTTTTTCAGCTTTCATTGAGAGGATAACATGACTTTTCTCCCTTAATCTGTTAATGGCATAAATTACATGAATAGATTTTCTAATGTTTACGACCAACTAGGTCATGGTGATTTAAAACAACACTCGAGTTTGTTAGTGTGCTGGTTATCTCTTGTTGCATAACAAACTGCCCTCACAACTTAGTTGTCAAAAACATCTATTTTATCTTATCTACAATTTTGCAAATCAGGAATCTTGACAGAACTCAGCTCAGGACTTTTTCTGCTCCATAGGGACTCCTTGAGGTCATCTGGTGGAATTAAGCTGGCAAATGAGCTGGCCTTGCAGCTCCGAGACGGCCTCATACACGTGTCTGGCACTTTGATAGAGATGGCTGAAAGCTCGGTTCTCCTCGGATTGTTTATAACAGTGCCTTCCTGTTGCCCCTCTAGCTGGCATTCTCGGTGTACTTCTTACTTTGCAGCTCAGGGCTCTAGAGTGTTCTGAGAGTCTATGGAAGAACCTATATTCTTCTTCTAATTTCCCTAGGAAGTCATGCAGTGATACTTCTACCACATTCTATTCTATTCCAAAAAACACTTTTCTAGAGCTAGCCTAGACTCAAGAGGGAAGGAATTAGACTCTACCTCTCTCAGTGGGAGAAGTAGCAAAGAATGTCCAGTCAACTTTCATCTGCCATGTATTAGCTAGGAGTTTATGATTTTTATACCTATATTTCCTAAGTGAGATCGAAACTTTCCTATCTGTGCTTCTCCAGTTTTGATACCAAGGTTTAACTTCATTAAAATGGGTTGCTGTGTCTTGCCTACTTTTCTGTATTTTAAAATAATTTAAGACTAGTTTCATTTCTTGAATGTTGGTAGAACTTGCTGGTAAAATCATTGAGCCTGGTATTTTCGTGGTAGAAAGATTTTAAACTGTTGTTTCAATTTGTTTAATGGTAGGGGCTATTTGAATGCTCTATTTTTTCTTGAGTCAGAAATACAAAGTTATATTTGTCTACTAATTTGCCCATTTCATCTACGTTTTCAAACCTATTGGCAAAAGGTTGTTTATAAAAAGCTCTTAAATCTTTGTAATGTCAGTAGCATATGTGATTATGTCTCATTTTTCATTTCTGAAATTGTTATTTGTGTCTTCTCTTTTACTTAATTGACCTTACCAGAAATTTATCAATTTTATTAATTTTGCCAAAGAAATAACTTTTGGCTGTGTTGATTCTGTTTCACTTTTGTCCTCTAATTCAATAATTTCTTCTCTTTCTTTTATCTTTCTTTGGGTTCATTCAATTTTTTTCTATCTTAAGTTGTATGCTAAGCTCTTTATTTCTATTATACGTTATATGCTTTAGCTTCTTTGAGCCTTATGGTTGTAAGAACATTTTAAAATTTCCAATCATTAGGAAATTATCCTTTTGTTATTGATTTCTTATTTAACTGTAATGTAGTCAGAGAATGTAGTCTGTCTGATGCTGGTACTTTAACAGCTGTTGAGACTTTTTTTTTTTGGCTAAGTGTGTTGTTGCCAAAAATAATTTATATTCTATAGTTGTTGGGTACAGTTTTCTCAAAATATATCTTAGACCAATCTTATACTGTTGAATCTCTAGTCTTTTTTGTATTTTGGTCTTCTTGATATTTCATCTACTGGGACAAGTATAATAAATTCTTCCACCATAATAATGTATTTATTTATTTACCTTTGTAATTGTATATATTTTTGCTCTATATATCTAGAGGCTATATTATTGCTACACATGGTAAAACTGCTATATTTTCCCAGTGAACTCAAACTTTATTTATTGTACGGTAGTTTTATTTATTTCTAGTAGTGCTTCTTACCTTACAGTCTATTTTCTGCTATTAATTTAGAGACATCAGCTTCCTTGATCAGCATTTGCCAGGAGTATCATTTTTGGTTCTTTTTACTTTCAACTTTTCATGTTCCTAAGTTTTAAATCTGTTGCCTATACATAGCATATAGATGGATTTTTTAAGCTGAAACTTTCCCAATATTTATGGATTATAATCACTGTATATTTGTCATTTTATTAAAAGCTTTCTGTTTATCTTACCTTCTCTGTTTCTTATTCTCTCCTTTCTCACCTTCTTTTCTTTTATTTTTTTTTAACATTTGTTTTCTTATTTTACCTTTCCACCACAGAAAATGTTAAACACATATAAAAATGAAGAAATCATCTCTCAGCCTCACCAAAGATCAAAAAATTTTATCCACTCTCTATACCCTCCCCCAACCCAACACTGGATTGTTTTTAAGCAAAACCAAGCCATCATATAATTTCATTCACAAAATCTTCAGCTTGTGTCTATAACATTTAAGAGGTCTTTTATAAAACAAAATCACATTATCATGATTGCATCTTTAGAAAATAGTGATTGTTTCATATCATTAAATAGCTGACTCTTGATTTCAGCTTAGGTTGTGGAATCAAGCCCTGAGTCGGGCTCCACAGTGAGCGTGAAGCCTGCTTAAGTTTCTCTCTCGCTCTCTCGCTCTCTCTCTCTCCCTCTGCCCCTCCACCCCCACTCATGCTCACACTCTCTAAAATAATACTGAAAAAAATTAATAAACAAATTATAATAAAATTAAATAAAAATGCCATTTTATATATATATATATATACACACATATTTACATATAAAATTTCCATAGGACAGGCCAGAGTATCTTTTTCATCACGCTTCCAGATAGAAAGGTCCTCTCCACAGTTACTATTCCAATCCCTATTTCCATAGTGCTAATTTTTGTTAGACAAAATTTGGGAAGTTTCTAACATCAATAGAGCAAGCCCATCTGGCTGCTTTGCAGTTTCTGTCTTTGTCTCTTTCAGATTCACATTTTCCTCTTGACCTTGAACCCTGATTTTCAGGCTTCTTTCAGAGGCTCTTCTGCTTGTCTAGCTTACATAGTAAGTGAGCCCATCAGGTATGAGGTCTCTTGTACTCTGTCCTCTCTACCTCACAACACTTCTTTATCCTTTTTATTCTTCCTGTGCATTCTTCCCGTAAGTACCACGCACAGAACTGTCCCTCCTTTTCAAGGCCAACTCCTCTGTCCTCGCAGCTGGAAATCCTCCTTTTCCACATTCTTCCACCTCATCTTTTGCCAATTATATTGTTGCTAATCTTCCAAGGCTGAGTATAGTACTGTCTCTTCTGTGATGTCTTTGTAGATGTCCCTTCCCGCTGAATCCCAAATTTCCTTTCAGGTTCATGTCAACATGAACACAGGGCTTACACTGCCATGCAATATTACTGTTTGCGTGACTCATTTCTCCTACTAAGTTGTGAGTTACTTAGAGAGACACTGGTTTTATCCTTCTATTTCTATTTCTTACCGTGCTGAGCACAATATTTTGCATATAGTGGTTCACTGTAAATGTTGTGGAATTAACAACTGAACCCCTTCTTGCCTTCCCTAGTAATCAGCTTCTTTGGCGATCCTTTTCCCATACTCCGTGTCCATCTTCATCTTTCCCTTCTGTGGTCAGACACACTTGAGTATTTGACATTGAAGGGAAAGAAAAAGCTTTACTTGGTCCTGCTGTTCCCTTTTTTATCTTTTCCCTTCTAAATATCTTAAACATATGGTCTATGACTTCTGTCTTCTCTCTTTGCCCTGAGTCTTTCTTTAGCCATCTGTAGCCTGACCTCCACCCTCACCACTCTATTGAGATTACACTCTTAAAAATGAAAGCTTTCCTTCTATTACCACGACCTCTCCTCTGCTTTTTGTACATGCATCCGAGCACCCCTGCTGGGAAAGCTTTCTCTGCCCCAGGTTACCCAGCAGTGCCCCCTCCTTCTGCCCCCTGACTGCTCTTCTTTCCTGCCCACCCCTTCATCCAAGCCTGTTCTCAGCTCACAGCATTTCCTCTCTGTTCGGGGGAATCCCACTGCCTTTATGACTTTAGCTTTTGTTCATGTGGCTGCTTTTCACATCTTGATTTTCTGTCCTTACTATCTTTAAGATCTAAAACCTCACATCCCTGAATTCTTCCCAGACATTTTCATTTAGCGTCCATCTGCTCCAAATTGCTGTCTTTCCTAATTCTGTTGTTGCATTCACCTCTTCCATTGCCTTTTGGGTCACTTAGGCTCAAAAAATCCCTCCCACTATCTTATTTCTCTGTTCGTCCCCTCCCATCAAGTTGGTTCAGCATTCTCAGTACCTCTTTCCTTTCCAGTTGCCTCTCCCCTGGTTAGAACCTTATCCTCTGGATTGGTATGTCAGTGTCAGGCTCCCTGTTGGTGCCTCTCAGCCGCCGTGCACATCATCCCTTAGTGTTCCAAAAACTCTCCTCCGGTTACAATGGAGGTTTGTAGAAAAAGAGTAGTATGAGTTTATTTATGGTCTTTTATTTTAAGATTTTATTTTTAAGTAATCTCTACACTCAACAGGGGGCTCAAATTCACAACCTGGAGATCAAGAGACTCACGCTCCACTGACTGAGGCAGCCAGACACCCCCAAAAGACTAGTATGGGTTTGGGGTGCCTGCGTGGCTCAGTTGGTAAAGCGTCCCAGTCTTGATTTTGGCTCAAGTCGTGATCTCATGGTTCCTAAGATTAAGCCCCACATGTGTCTCTGCTCTAACAGTACAGAGCCTGCTTGGGGTTCTCTCTCTTTCTCTCTCTCTCTGGCCCTTCCTCCTCCTCTCTCATGCTCTCCAAATAAATAAACTTAAAGTAAATAAATAAAGGTTCAGCATTGAGAGGACTCTTTCCTTAAAAAAATATATATATATTATATATACATATATATAATATATATAATATGTAATGGGTTTTAGAATCAGACAAACCTAGGATTGGAATCCCAAGTGCACTATTTACTGACTGGAACATCAGTTCCTTAATTTCTGTGAGAGTAATATCACTCATCACATTGCATTTTAGTGATTATTGAGTGAGATGTATAATAAAGTTACATTTCCATATTTAAAAAAAATTTAACAGAGGAATAAGCAGTTTCAGAACAATTAAGTACTTTTCCCAAGATCATGGTCTATAAAGCAGAGCACAGTCTATAAAGAGATTTTTCACACATCTCAAGGTCAAGGTGAATATGTTGTCAATTGGTCTATATTAATCAATGAGTCCACATTTGTAATATCTGGAAACAAATCCTAGATTCACCCGGTTCTTCACGATCCAAGAGAAGACACTGGCTTTGACAGGCCTGGAGCAGATCCAGCTGGTATCAGAGTTGAGACCAGGAATGGAAGACAAGGCCAAGTGGGGTGAGTGTGGAAGCCAAGGCACGTGGGTGCTGGGAAGTAGACATGGTGAGGTGAGAGACTGTCATGTCCAACGAACCCCTGCCCAGGATGAGCGTTGCTGGAAAATGAGAGAGGTCACTGTGTATTTTTATGATGTTGAGTAAATTTAATCCTTTTCTGCCAAGGGCAATTCACTCTTCATAGGGGTCTTGGGGATTTGGCCAATTGTGAGAATGTCTGTGGTAATATTAAAGCTTATTTTATGAGGCCTGTGGCCATTTTATGAGGTTAGTGGCCGCTCCTTTCAAAACATAAATTTTGTCCTTTAAAACAATGAGAATGACTGCTTTGAAAATGCCTTTTGATGATGGAAAGTCTAGTCACAGAAAACACCGAAACAAAATCGGACCCTCACTTCTGCCTGGTTGCGGGCTGGGGTCAGGCATCCGGTGCCACGTGAGGGCCTGGAGCCTCCCACGTGGGAGCTTCTCTGATAGCGCTGCGGTGGAGGAACAAAAGAAGGGAGAGACAAAGTAAGGGGCGCGTCCCTCAGCCCATGAACCCACCCTGGCTATTTTGGGTCATGCATCTTGCTCCTTCCACACAGCAGGAGAGAGGCCTTGACTAGCTTGCTCTCTCCTTGAGCCCAGGAGCTGGGTCTTCTCTCTCTGCCTCATGCCCCTAAATCAATGGCTTGAAGGAACTGTTCATTTAGAACTCCTGAAATTGAAGCATTTTGTGGTGAATTCTATTTGGGAAATGCTGCATGTTATTTTCCCCTTCTGGAAATTCACAGCAAACATCAACAGTAATAATTAAGACTATTTTTTTAGTTAATGGCCCTCAGAGCCAGGTTTATGGGTCTTGAGCTGTTCCCAGGGGCCAAGTCATGCCCTGTAACAGTGGGGCTAAGGGTGTTACAGAAACTCTCATACCTCCAGAGATTTCCACTGTTTCCATTATTTTTTGGCAGCGGCTCATTGGTCAGAGCACACTGTGGAAGGGGGAACAGAGTCTCACCCTTCAGCCCGCGTAGGACCACGAGGTCCTGAAATAATTATTTAAGTAATTTTCTTTCCCATTCATTCTTCTCTCCAGGAGAAAGGGGGGAAACCCACCTGTATGTGCTAATAGGTATTCTGTTGCTAGTTTAAACACGTAAAGTATGAATTAGGGATGTGAAAACTTGAAGCAGTGTTTCTGAGAGCAGCTTGTATTGTTTTGGCAACTAAAGACATTTGCCGGCGTGCAGCAGGCCTGGAGTAGCGGGGGGGTGTAGATAAACTCAGAAGAATTCCCGTCCATGGCCAGGCCTAGAGGCCAAAGCCCACGGATAAAATCTAGGCCAGTGGGTTCACAAAGGAAAACGGGCTACTGCGTAGGCACTCCCTAGGGGGTCTGAGGGGACGGGTAAAGACAGTAATTTTATGAAAAACCAGCCTTCCGCCCAGACCACTTCTAACCACTTGACGGCCATGAACTCTCCAGACTGAGGATATTTGCTTTTGGGAACCAGGCAGAAACCATAACACTTAGACAACATTTATTAGACTCTCACTGTGTGCTTCATGCCCAACTTCCCATTTCATATTTGTGGCACTGCTGTGACTCCTGGCCACAGACTACTGTCATACCCACTTTATAGATGAGGGAAGTCAGGTCTAGTGGGGCTAAGTTACACCCTCCGTGAGGTTAGGGAGGAAGCGTAGGCTCCCACTCTCTGCATGCCTTTGCTTCAGAATACAGCGTGACATCTGCTGGGGACACTTCCTCACATTCCAGGAGGGAATTTAAGCACTAGAGAAGAAAGAGCTTGAGAAATCACATCAATGCAAAGCTGCCGCCTTCCCTGCTGCCCACCTGGAGGGGGCGTGGCTCACTTCTCAGTGGTGCTGCAGCCAGCAGAGCCTGCTCCCTGGGTGGAGAAGGGGAGGCCCCATCATGGCCTTGGCCCCTCTGTGGCTTTGGAGTCTGACCCTGAATCCTGATGGAACTCTGCAGATCCCCTGGGGCCACACGGAGCTGGACAAGCCCAGAGCAAAGCACACTGGGGAGGTGGGAGTGCTCCCAAACCAGGGTCCTCACCTACGCTTTTAAAATGCACTTCCTTTTTCTGCAACTCTGCCTCTCCTAGGGATGTAGTGAGAGAAATTCTTAGGGAGTTTCAGAATGACTTTGCCTGACTTGTCTAAAGGATGCAGAGGGAGAGGTTCAAAATCCCCCTGTCGCCACAACTTAAACCCCTGTTGTCACTGTGGTTATCAAGGCGGCGTTGGCTCCTGACCCCAGCGGCACATAGCTGCGTGCCAGCCATAGTGGGGAACGCTCAGTAATTTCCTCGGGCCTCCGCGGTCGGCCTTACTGTTGGAGAAGAGAAATTCTGGAAGAGTTGTCTCTGAAATAAGTTTCTATTAATAGAACAATTTGTATATTTAATGGTATATAACATTAAAAAAAACCACTGTCAATATCCCATAAGAGATTAAAATATACATTTTTATTTTATTTATTTCCTTTTTAATGTTGATTTTTGAGAGAGAGACAGAGCACAAGCGGGGGAGGGGCAGACAGAGAGGGAGACAATCTGAAGCAGGCTCCAGACTCCGAGCTGTCAGCACAGAGCCCGTGGTCCGGCTCGAACTCATGAACTGCGAGATCCTGACCTGAGCCAAAGTCGGATGCTTAAATGACTGAGCCACCCAGGTGCCCCTAAAATAGACATTTTAAAATCCTGTATTTGAAGAAAAGGGGACATAGCAATAATACACAGACAGTACAAATACAAAGCCTTTCCTGGCCGAGACTGGAAATCTCTTGGGGCTGGATTCCTCCCCCAAACCACACCCAGGGCCTGGTTCCCAGGCGTGTGGCCTGGCCGGTTGCGCGGGGCCCCTGCTGAAGACCTGCTCTTGGCTTAATGCTCTCTTGCTACAGTCTTCAAATTCTGAACCCTCTCTGAACAGAGGGCCCCGAGTTTTCATTTCGCACTGGGCGCTGTGAACTATGCAGCCAGTCCTGCCTCACGGGTTCCCCATCCCGGCAGAATGAAGGCCCAGCACCCCCTCCCGCCTCTCCTCACTGGTCTCCCAGGCCTCCCAGGGGGCCTCCTCCCCTGCACGGTCCTCAGCACTCGCCAGGCAGGTTCCAGCCTCTGGCTTTGCTCCCGCTCTCCCCGCCCCGGCCCGGGGGCCTCTCCCCCTCCTGCACCCTCCTGGAGCCTCCCATCCCTACCGATGGCCTGGCTTCAGCACTTATGTCCGGGTGCAACCTCACAGCACATGAGCCTTGCCGCACCAATATTCTAACTACGTGTCTGTCCCCAGCACTCGGGAAACTCTTCCAAGCAAGTGCTATGGCCAGCAGGCCATTCCCACCCCAGTGTCAGGCAGCGGGAGTCAGCTAGCGTTGAAATGACTAAGAAAGTTTGGGTCTGTGGGGAGGATTCTTAAGAGACGCCACAAAGGGACTTGTTCTCCAGACCAGATGGAACCTCTTTCTGTCCTCCCCAAATATCCCTTTTTCAAACCAACTCATCTCCTAGCTGAAAACAAAGGTCAAACACCGGGGGCTCACCAATTAGGGGTGTGTGTGTGTGTCTGTGTGTGTGTGTGTGTGTGTGCGCGTGAGCCCGCGCACGCAAGTAATAAGGCACCAATAGATTTAAAACACTTTGTTTAGGGGCGCCTGGGTGGCTCAGTCGGTTAAGCGGGGGACTCGGCTCAGGTCATGATCTTGCGGTCTGTGAGTTCGGGCCCCGCGTCCAGCCCTGTGCTGACAGCTCAGAGCCTGGAGCCTGCTTTGGATTCTGTGTCTCCCTCTCTCTCTGCCCTTCTCCTGCTCATGCTCTGTCTCTATGTCTCAAAAATAAATAAACATTAAAAAAAAAAAAGATTAAAACACTTTGTTTAATGTTTATTTATTTTTGAGAGAGAGAGAGCAGCGAGAAGGAGAGGGGCAGAGAGAGAGGGAGAAAGAATCCCAAGTAGGCTCCATGCTGTCAGCACAGAGCCTGACGCAGTGCTTGAACCCACCCACCGTGAGATCATGCATGACCTGAGCCAAAACCGAGTTGGACACTTAACCGACTGAGCCACCCAGGTGCCTCTAAAACACTTTGTTTAAACCTACTTTCTTCTTTCATTTCTTTTGGTATTATTCATGTAGTGTGGTTTCTGTTTTCGTTACAAGGAGTCTGTCTCTGGTTTCTTATTTCAGCACATAGGGTTCTTTCATTCGACTCACTTAACAGCCGAAGTGGCAAGAAGTGATTGGCTCAGTGTACGGAGGAGGGGCACTGGGCCATGGGCATCGCCAGGCTCTTCGGCTGTCCTGCTTTCAGGGCCAGCTTCTCCACTAGGTAACACACACACAGAACCTGGGGCCCACAACAATGTCTTAATTTCTTTTAAAACCAGAAGAAATAATAATAATGATAGTATTAGTAACAATAATAAATAATGTGTAACCTGTAAATCCAGTCTGAATTTATATTTGTCTTCATGCCGATGCAGTCATAAAATTTAATTTTTTTAATTTTATGGGGGGCGTGTAGGTGGCTTAATCAGTTAAGCATCCGACTTCAGCTCTGGTAATGATCTCGCAGTTCATGAGTTCTAGCCCCACCTTGGGCTCTGTGCTGACAGCTCAGTGCCTGGAGCCTGCTTTGGATTCTGTTTCCCTCTCTCTCTGCCCCTCGCCCGCTCATGCTCTGTCTCTGTCTCTCTCTCTCAAAAATACATAAACATTAAAAAAAATTTTTTTATGAAGAAGGGGCCCCCAGAAGGCACCGTGCAGCCCTGCATGTTCGGCATTACCTGTGTCATTGGACACCTCACAGCTTGCGCCCTCGCCCTTGGGTTGTACTGTCAGCAAGAAGGTAAGCCAGGCCACTTCGAAGGTTTGGTAAGAGTGGGTGAGACAAGCGCGTCAGTGTCCTGTGTTTCCCAGGGCGGCCCTACGAGAACACAGCGTGCGATCATGGCTTTAGGGAGGGAGGGCTGCTGTGACTGCCTTTCCCGTCAAGGGCACCGAGCTGACTCGGCGCCGAGGCCATGGCTGGGCACCACTTGCTCTGGTAGACACCCTCCTGGTGAGCACACCCTGCCAGCTCTTTTCCCATGGACGAATGCCCCCTGGTATCCTGGGGACCAAGGCAGCACCCAGGAATCTTTGTACCCAGGAGCAGATGCCTATCATGAAAGCCTAATTTGCACATTTATTTTTAAAGGAAGATTTCTTTTCTTTCCTGGATCTGGGAAGGAGCGAGAAACATGAGGAAACAGTAAAGGTTTTCCGTGCCTCTCTGGTCAATTCGTTGCCCCTGCTGTCCTAGGCCAGCAGGGGCCTTGGGGCACACACTCATAGGTGAGTCACAGGCTCCCATGAGGTCAGCTGCACGGAGCTGACAGTACAGTGGGCTTAGAGGGGCAGCTTGGTGTGGTTTCAAGGGTCTGGATGAGCACGTAGGCAACCTAGATCCAGGTGCCAGCTCCCGTGCTCCTAGCTGACGGCATGCCAGGCTCTGGGCAAAAGACTACAGGCACTTCCCCTTTTACCCTCACCACAGTCCTCGCAGGGAGATCCTATTGCACCCATTTTACAGATGAGGAAGCTGAAGGGTGGAGAGGATGTAGAGAGACAAGATGGACTGTGCAATGGATACCCCTCAGGGTGCCTGGCAACAGGGTCTCTGGGACTGAGGTGGGCGGGGCTGTGCATGATCTTTCCTTGCTCACTGTCCCTGAATCCTGGGCACTGGCATTCCCAGCACCTCTTTGAACAGCTGTGTTTACACTAAGACTTCCTAGTACCCCAGCATGATTTGTCCCTCACCCTCCAAAACTACTTTCATGCCCAGTGGAAAGGGAGAGCTTTCCTCCACTTGGAGCACAGGCATGGCCCACCGTGCTGACGGGATGCAGCACCTGGAGGCACCAGCGGACCCTCCTCCCTGTGAGACCCATCCTGTCCCAGCAGCACCACGCAGTTGCCTGTGTTCATGAGCATAACCAAGGTCAAGCGATGTTCCCAAGGTCACATAGCTAGCAAGGCAAGGGGCAGAGCCAGGATTCAACCCGGGCTGCATAGTTGTGGAGGCTGTGTTCTAAACCCCTGCATTCTACCTAAGTGCTGTTTTTTCATCCAAAAACAAAACCTTAAAAACAAAAACAAACAAACAAACAAACAAACAAACAGCCTAGATAGTTCCTGCCCTGGCTTTCTCACAGGGTTTCTGGGAAGGCCAAATGAGACCATGTACGTAAAAGTTCTGTGCTTCCTAGTTTAATACTCACCCCTCTTCATCTTCAAATTGCTTAGTCAACAGTTGGTTTTGTTCTTGATTTGGGGCTGTAATGATTTCTGAAAAGGTCAAAGCCCTTTAGGTGACTCCATTTCAGTTTGGTGTAGTGATAGGAAGATAGCAGGCTTCTAATCAGGATATCTGACTTCTAGTCTTGATAATGTCATTGTCCTTGTTTTGCACCTGAACATGTGGGCACCATCCTTTCATTAGTAAGTACTCCACGGTCACCACACTCTGTGCTGGGCAATGGAGGTGCAGGAAAAAAGTCTCAGTTTTTGCCTGCAAGAAGCACAGCCTAGTCTTTCTGGCAATGTTTCGAAAAGTGTGGTAGACCATACTTTGTAATTATTTGCTGCTTTTTCTTAGAGTTGTTTTTCTCTACCCTACTGACATTGGCTTCGGAATATGACTTACACTGGCCAACGAATGCAAGTCAAAGTGGCATACACCACTTCTGAGCCTGAGCACATCTCCACCGGTTCTCTTGCTTTTTCTTCTCTGCTACGAGACCAGCTTGACTCAGAGATGGGTTACGCTTTGTCCTTGGTTCTGGAATAAAAGAAAAGCTATATTTAACCCATAGAAGATGTGAAACGTGAGCAAGAACTAAACCTTTTACTGTTGTGGTTGTAAGACTTAGATTTGGGGGATATTTGTTATGCAGCCTAACTTATCAAAAGCTGAGCGATACAAGACGAAAGAAGTGGGTCTTATGTTTCTGTTCCCTTGTTTGCATCAGTTTGGAGATAAGAATGGTAATCCTTGCATCTAAATTAATACAGTTCATGTGGCTTAAAAAACTATTTTATTCATTTCATGTCTTCAGAGCCATTGAGTCTAGGCAGTCAGGGGCTTAGGCAACTGGGACGGACCAAATCCACAGAACAAGTTTGCTGCCCCTTTGCCTCTGGACTTGGTGTTGGGTCCTATGCTTGAATGTTACTTTATCACTGTTTCTGGCAAGTGGTTGGTTCTTTGTGTTGAAATGGCCCTGAGGCGCTTTTCTACCCACATTTGTAAGGTAGAATCCTGGGGATATTTGTCACTCACGTTGGGTGAGGACTTTATATTGGAAAGAAATACTTCCTATTATACAATCCTGAATTGGGTGCAGAAGATGCTTCTGCTTGTCTACCTTCCCCCCGCCCCCAGTCACCCATTAGAGTCCTTCTCTGTGGGACACCCCTGACTCTCTTCAGCCTCATCTTCCTATTTCTTTTCTTTACCCATGATTACTTTTTTTCTTTCCTGTTTGATGAAACTGAAAGGGCAGAGTCACTTTCTTCAACAGCGTAAAATCTGGAAGACAAACCAACCTTCCTCATGCTAATAGTGAGCGCTTCTTACAACCTAACCTCCACGTGCGATTCTACTAACCAAGGCCCACCTTGCCTCTCTCCTTACCTCCCTCCCTCCCTCCTTTCTCTCTTCTCTCCTCCCATCCCTTCTCTTCTTCCTTCATCCTTTCTTTCATTTCTTTCTTCCAGCGAGTATTTATTGAGCCCCTATGATATTCCATGTTGCTCCCGCTAGGCTCTGAAGAGGCTTCAGTAAATAAAACAGATCAAAATACTTCTCTCCAAAGCTAGGGGAATGGTAGAAGTGGGTAGGATAGACATCTCAACCTATGATACTTCTATGTGGAAAGCTGCAATATTGGTGTCATCTTATTATTTTTTCAGTTGTTCTGAATGTAAACCTGTGGTAGCGATGAAGGAGAAAAATGATAACAGAAGGTCACTAACAGTTTCTCCTGGAAAGCCTTGGGGATGCCATGGGGAGAAGAGACATTCAGCGGAGTGCTCCCCAGAATTTTCACAAAGTGGCCTTGGGGCAGAGCAGCATGGATCACGGTCCCCGAAAAAGGCCTGGACTCTTTAGCATGAAGCCGCCAGGCTCATGGGACATTTCTTTGAAATACCTTTTGTGATTTAAAAATTAATGTGTTTTTTGCATGCTTTTCATAACATAGCTGTTTGTTTTAATATAAAAATTATCCTCCCAAGATCGCAAAGTGGATGATTCCATTTATATGAAATGCCCAGAACCAGCAAATCCATAGAGACAGACAGTAGATTAGCTGTTGCCCAGGGCTGTGGGGGCTGGGGACCATGACAGTGTTGGCTAAGGGGTACGGAGTTTGTTTGGGGAGTGATGGAAAGGTCTCAAATTAATTGTGTGATTGTTGTACAATCTGTGAATATATTAAAAGTCATTGAACTGTATGCTCTGAATGGGTGGATTGTATGGGATGTGAATTTTATCTCATGAAGCTGTAAAAAAAAAAAAAAAAAGGCTGTCCCTCCCAATCTTCAAGTAAAACTGGCATTCTGGGAAGATGAGTGACTTGTAGCTTCTCACCACTGAGCAAGCAGGGGTTAAATGTACCCATTTGAGAATGGAGACTGTATTCCAGCCCCATCAATATACAGACTTCTGGAAACCCAAGAAGTGAGGTGACTTGCCCAAGGCTGCCCAGAGTAACCGACAGACGCAGATTTCCTGTGTCCCCGATCAGGACAACAGGCTCAGCCCCCAAATGTACTCTGCACTGAGCTTGCATTTACCTTGTTTCACTTCCTAAATCATTTGCTGTCCAAGTTGTTTTAGCCACACACGTCCCCTGGTCCGTGTCATTAGCCCTCTCCTCTTGGCTTTCTTTGACTTTCCACGTCCTGGATGTTTCCAAAACAAGAGGCTGAATCTCTGGATACCTCATCGGGTTTTCTGGACAGGCTGAGTGGGAGTGGCAGGAGGAGGAGGGCCTCCACCCGTTCTTGTCTGGATCCCCACTGAACCAAAGGCCAGCTCTGACTTCAGGAGGCCGTGGGAGGAAGATCCATTATCTGTTCAATTGTGGAAGAACCAGTGGTATCTGGATGGAATCACAGCCAAGACATCTTCATCATAACCTGCGCAGCATTGGGCAAGCTGTGAAACCCAACTGCTGTCAGATATGAGGACGGGTCACATAGCAACCTACGGCCCCCATGACCTTGCTTTCTCCAGATGACCTCATGCCTAGAAATTCACAAGTGCATCAAATGTGGCCCCTCCTGGCCAAGCTGGGCCGTTTCAGCGGGGGCTAGGCTTAGATGACCTCTGGTACCTTGGAGCCTCTCTTCTGTCTGGTTCTGTTCTTTTCCTTTTATTTTTTTTAATGTTTGTTTGTTTGGAGAGCATGCACACAAGTAGGAGAGGGGCAGAGAGAGAGAAAAGGAGAGAGAGAATCCCAAGTGGGCTCCATGGTGTCAATGCAGAGCCTGACATGGGACTCGATCTCACAAACCATGAGATCATGACCTGAGCTAATGTCAAAAGTCAGATGCTTAAACCGACTGAGCCGACATGTGCCCCATATCTGTCTGGTTCTACATAGTTCTTGCCTCTATTGTTTAAATTTTTTTTACATTTATTTATCTTTGAGAGAGAGACACAGAGACAGAGTGTGAGTCTCTCTGACAGCACAGAGCCTGACGCAGGGCTCGAACTCATGAACTGTGAGATCATGACCTGAGCCGAAGTCGATCTCTCAGATGACTGAGCCACCCAGGCACCCCTTCTTGCCTCCATTCTTTCATGAGATCTTTACAAAGGTCCTATGAGGTAGTCAAGGAAAGCATTAGTTACCTTCATTTTTCAGATGTGGAAACCAAGGCTTAAGAATGCAAGCTGTTTGCCCAAGGTTTTTAAGCCAACAAGTGAAGAAGACCCAGGTCTGTTCTACACCTCCAGACCAGGCTATTTCCACCAGGTTCTGAGCCGAGACTAGCAGACTGCTCGTGGAGGACAGGGCAAAGGTCTCCCACGGCCTCCAAGAACCATATGAGCATTAATCATCATCAGTTGCTTTTGAAGACCACCTCCAGTACAGCTTTGCTTTAAACCTATGCCCAAGGCCGAAATGGGATTAAAAAGGTGTGAGAGATGGCAGTCCTAAGTCTACTCAGAAGAATTTCTTTTTTTTTTTTTTAACTTTTTTAGCGTTTTTATTTTATTTTTGAGAGACATAGAGATAGAGCATGAGCAAGGGAAGGGCAAAGAGAGAGGGAGATACAGAATCTGAAGCAGGCTCCAGGCTCTGAGCCGTCAGCACAGAGCCCGACGCGGGGCTCGAACTCACAGACCGTGAGATCATGACCTGAGCCGAAGTCGGCCGCCCAACCAACTGAGCCACCCAGGTGCCCCTCAGAAGTATTTCTTAATAACTAGCTCTCTCCCCCCGCCTCCCTTCCTTGAATGTGAGAAGTTAGGAAATGAGCAGTCGTAGGCAGAGATGGCAGTGTGAGATATTCCATGAAGGAGGTGTTTAACCACCTGTCTAGGAGATGAGCAACTTGTCCTGGAGGTTGCTCTAACAGAGAACTAGTCCTTCCACAGCCTGGTGGAGGAAATTTGGGAAGTTTGGGGTCTGGAATTCTGGGCCAAGCCATCCCACTTTCTCTGTCAGGCAAGATACCCCACCCCATTGATTAGGGTTCAGTTGTCTTACTGTATTTCAGTTAGAGTCATAAGATTAAAAATTATCTGATGCTTTAGTCCCAGTATTTTTTTAAATGTTTATTTATTTTTGAGAGAAGGAGCATGAGTGGGGGAGGGACAAAGAGAGAGGGAGACACAGGATCCAAAGCGGGTTCTGCGCTGACAGCAGTGAGCCCAATGCGGGGCTCAAACTCATGAACCGTGAGATCATCACCCGAGCTGAAGTCAGACGCTCAACCGACTAAGCCACCCAGGTGCCCCTCTAGTCCCGGTACTTTTAAGGCACTTTTTAAAATCTGAGCAATCATTTCTTCAAATGAAATACAATACTTAAAAGCAGTGTTAGAAAAAAGAGGCATCTTGGAGGATGAGCTACCGAGTCTTGCCTTGCCCACAGTCCTAGCAGCTAGCTATGAAAAAATCCAGAATTCTGCCTTAATCTCTTACTCATGTATGGGGAAACAGGGCATAATGGCAGTGACCATGGTTATATTTTATTGCGGTCTCACTTTACACTCATCTTTTTATTCTCCCAACAGCCCCACAAGATGTGTGTGTTATTTTCTTGGATCTGATATCAGAACAGGAACTTGCGACTCAGGATGATTAAGTGACTTGCCTGAAGTCACTTAAGAAATGCATGGAGGGACAAGGGACTAATGTCCAGGACTGTCTGGCTGCAAAGCCAGCACTGGGCTAAGTCTTCAAAAACACACATTTCCCACTAGACCCATACTCTGTAGGAACGAGACCCTGATGGAAACTTGATGTAGATTTGTTTTTCTATCCCTCAAAGGGCACCTTTCATGATGCCTACTTTGAAGGTGGAGGAGCCCTGACTGGACTGTGGCTTTTGGTGTCCTAAAGGAGGGGCTGGCAGTTTGTGTGTGACTGAGAAGTAAGTCAGGCCACATCCCCAAAGCCTCCCTGAAGCTGAAGCAGCAGGGATGACGTGACTCCATCCCTGACACATAGCTGCATTGTCACTGAGGGTGACTTCCACCTGGAAGTTGACCCTTGGGCAGGGAGCTTAGCAGTTGAGAAGGCTAAGCTCTTTGGGAGCATCTGATCTAAAGTCCTTACTTCACAGATGACAAAACTGAAGGGTGGAGTGACAACAGAGGAGGAGGAGACAGGCACGTGCCAGTGCTGACCATGCAACCTAGGAGTACAAAGCTTTCAATAATGTCCCTTCGGTATAAGTCTATTTATTCCTAAGTTATATACTGTTCTATATTATGTGTATTTAAATCTACCCCCAAATTTAAAAAAAATTAATGAAATAAAATACACATCTAGAAATTCTAATATTTTTTTCCTCTCCCCAGTTGGGTTGTGTTAAGGATAAACTTGAACCACTAACTTTGGAGAACTCGGGGCCAGCCTCCCCATGAGCTGAGGAATTCAGGAACCTGAGGTCAGATGTTCAGCTTTTGGTGATTTTTTATTCTAAGCGCCCCCTACTCCCTCCCCACCACCATAATATCATTACTTCATTCAATTTCTTATTGTGGTGAAATACACATACATAAAATTTATCATCGTAGCCTTCTTTCATTGTACAGTTCAGTGGTATTAAGCACAATCCCTTTGTTAGACAACCATCACTGCCATCCATCTCTAGAACATTTTCCATCTCCCCAAACTGAAACTCTGCCTCCATTAGACAATAGCTCCCCATTCCCCAGGCCCTGGTAATCACCACCTTATGTTTTGCCTTTATAAATTTGACTTCTCCAAGTCAATAATTATTTTTAAGCTCCTAGGATGACTCAGGGTTTGGCACATGAGATTCAGAGGTGAGCAAAGCAAATGAAATTCCCGCCCTACAACCTCCAATAAAATCTGCTGTAATTAACTTCACTAACCTAACCTAGCCCTGCTCTAGGTTAGCATCTGTGGAGAGCCGAGAAGATGGGCTATATCCAGGCTGGCAGCCAAGCGCGGAATACAGGGCAGGTGAGATGAGAAGGGATGGGGGAGGTGAGGCTGGCATTGAGTGAAGTGTGACAGGTGACTACTGGATAAAAGGGAAAATATCTTCCCGCAGAATTCCTAACATATTGGAGGACAGTTGGGACTTCCTGCATCATGTACGTTGAAGCCGTATTTATTTTAATTGAATATTGTAAGAGTCATCCCAAAAGGCTGGTGGGCATGAGAACATTGGGGTGTCCTCATTATCAGTAACCCGCACGTGACTCAGGCTTGGGAGCTTGGGAGGAACAGGCGTCAGGTGTGGAGAGAAGTGAGTGGGGTCGGGGCTACACCCCCGCCCAGGGTGCAGCTTGGCTGTGTGGCTGGAAGCCTGCCCACGTCTGACTGGATCCCACACTCTGCCTCTTCCCCTGCCTTGGCCTCAGGATAAAATTATACATTTCCAATTACAGGGCTGGTCAAAAATCAATACAAAGGTGGGAGAGAACAGATCATTTTTCTTACGGAAGTAACCATTTTCATTAATTTTTCATTAGTGCTGCCTTTGTTTTGTTATCCATCACCAGCAGAGCTGCAGCCTGCGTCAGTGAGGGTGCGTGCCTCTTGGCTTTAGAAGCTACTGCTTAATACAGCCAGCGGGTCACTGCCCAGGACAACTGCCTGTGCAGTGGTGCAGGTGACTGTTTTGTGACCACCCACCCTGTTGGTTAGAATGTGTTTAAAAACATCCCGTTTCCACTCACCAAAACTCAATCCTAACTCTGTTGTGGAAATTCTCCTTGTAGCACATGTTGGGGTTTGTTGCATTTCTTTTCAGGGGTGTATGTAAGTCAGTCCCATCGCGGATACTTCTGCTGATTGACATGATGGGCCTGTTTGGCTGGTGCAGTTGGCTGAGGGCTGGCTGTCTGCTTTTGGGACCTCGGGTCTCTGCCTGAGGGAGGGCAGTTTCTTGTGTCTTGAAATGTGCTTCTCTGTGCTTTTAATACAATTCTTTTATCCTTAAACTCAGTTCCCTAACTTCAGCCTGCCCTATCTCTCTCTCTGAAGCCTTCTCCACTCCCCATTGGCCAGTAAACCTTATTCCCCGCCCCTCCTATTATGCTCTTCACCCAAGTGTGTTGTCTCTCACGGGGGTCTCCCCTAACAAACCTTTAGTTATCTGAGAACAGCGGCCGTGGCTTTTTATTTTTTAATCGTCAGCACCTAACAGCACCTGGCCAATGGTAGGTGATTAATGAAGGTCATTAAAAAACATAAAAACAAAAAACAAAAGGCGACTGGAAGTCATTCCTCACTTTGTGTAAGCAAGGGTAAGAGCCCTCATTAGCAGTGGGAGGTGAAGCGGGCCTGACATTACCCCCAATTGATTCATCCTATTGATGTAAAAGAACTAAGCGCTAATCCCAGCTCTGTGGCTAATTAGCTGTGTAACCACGAATAAGTCACTAACACTGAGTACTTATCGATAAAGGGGGGATTCTCTTCCGGCCCTAACGTCCTTAACCCCAAGAACCTCTGCCCTTGGAAAAGAATCCTTGTGTGTGCTCACTCGTCCAGCTGAATGACACATGAGCTCTCTGGGGCTAATTCCCTCCTCCGGCCCGTATTGTAGGCCACCGGGCTGACTCTTTCTCCTTCCCACACCTTAGAGGCTCGCCTGGAGCTCAGCTCGCCATCGTGGGTTGTTTCCAGCCTCCTTCTCAGCCTCGCGCCACCAGTTCTCTCTGGACCTTGTACTGTTTTCTAAAGTGTATTTATATATGACTACATTTGGGACCATCACCCTCATAGAAAACATTTTCACAAACCCCCAAATTCCCCCAAGCCCCTTTCTAGACACGGGCCCCCACCCCCTCACCTCCACTCTAGAGGCAACCACTGCTTTAGTCTCGCCTGTTCTGGAACACCGTATACATGGAACTGTGAGGCAGGTGTTCTTTGGTTGCTTGGCACTCGATTCCACCTAAATTTCTTGAGATTCATTCACGGTGTTGCGTGGGTCAGTATTTCATCCTTTTAAATCGCTGAGTAGTATTTTGTTGGTTGAATAAACCACAGTTTTGTTTACCGATTCTCTGTTGTTGGAGGACATTTGCATCATTTCTGGCTTTGGTCCTTTTGTGTTTTTGTGTTTGTTTGTTTGTTTGTTTTTTATTATTATTACTTTTTGTCTTGTGTTTTTAACTCCCTTTGTATTTGAGAGCTTCACTTTAATTTCTAAATGTAATAAAATCATTTAAAAAATTTACCTCTCACTAGCTACGTGACCATGAGTGGGTTACTTAGACCCTCTGAGCTAATTTCCTTATCTGCAAAATGGGATAATGACAGCATTTTTTCCATAAGATTGTTTTAGGTATTTTTTTTCCCCTTTCAAAGGTAAAAGTTTCATATTTGAAGAACTTCCTACTGTGCACTTTCTTTTTTTAAAATGTTTATTTACTTATTTTTTTAAAATTTATTTTTAATGTTTATTTATTTTTGAGAGACAGAGAGAGACAGAGCATGAGCAGAGGAGGGGTAGAGAGAGAGAAGGAGACACAGAATCTGAAGCAGGCTTCCGGCTCTGAGCTATCAGCACAGAGCCTGACACGGGACTCGAACCCACAAGTCATGAGATCAAGACCTGAGCTGAAGTCGGACGCTCAACCGACGGAGCCACCCAGGCGCCCCTAAAATATTTATTTTTGAGAGAGAGAGCATGAGCAGAGACGGGGCAGAGAGAGAGGGAGACAAAATCCAAAGCAGACTCTACACTGACAGCAGCAAGCCCAATGCGGGGCTCGAACTCATGAACCACGAAATCATGACCTGAGTCAGACGCTCCACTGACTGAGTCACATATTGCACATTTTCAGACAGTCATGCAAGAAAACAAAAAAGTATCCTTCTCTGATCCTAGATGTGAAGAATGGCATAATTTTTTTTTTAAATCATGCCACTTGAAAGTTTACCACCAACATCCAAAATGAACGAAGAAAGAAAAAGGAAAAAAAAAGCATTTACTACATATTTTAGAGTTCTTTGGTTGAGTTTTTCTCTGCATGTGGTATTAATAATTCTTCTTTCAATTCCTATTACCGTAACAGTAAAAACCAGGAAAAAAATATTTTATATATTCATATAAATATATAGCCACATTATAATGATTAGGTTCGTATATTAAAGCATTTAGGATATTGCCTGAAATATAGTAAGCACTGTATAAATGTTTGCTGTTATTTGTGTTATTATCAAGCTGTCTTGAGGATACAGGTGACACTATTCATGGAAACATGTCTGTGGTTGAAGCGTTATGTGAGGAGTGTAGACTTTGAACCTCATTCTTGTCACACTCCTTCTTATAAACATCATGTAAAGCTCACTTGTAACCCTGGTGTTAATTTTATTCTATTTTTTTTACTGTAAGAATATTAGATAATATGAAATAGATATGATTTGCAAATATTCAAACTGAAAAAATATTATCACCCTAACTTTCTGAGCCTGTACCCTTGGCAAATACCCTATAGAAATTTTTGGAGTAGAAAGTATTCCGAATAATTCTTGGTTTGTAGGGCGTAGAAAATAATAGCTATACCCAATCATACGTGTTAAGGGGTGCCATTTTAATAAAGTAAAAGGTTTTTTTGGAAGGGAATTGTGTATTTCCCTCTGCCATTTCCTTCTAGCTACTGGCCTGCGTCTCTTTTCCTCCAGAAGTTCTTAAAAGAACCAGTGTACAATCACTGTCTCTACCCCCCTTGCCCCTGATTCCCTTCTGAGCCTGCTGTGGTCTGGCTCTGAATCCGAGCTCATCACAATCGCTTCCTCACGGGGCGGCAATGGCCTTGTTATTGCCACACCTGATAAATGGGTTTCGGTCCTGTCCCTACGTGACCTCTCTCAGGCATTGGATGCTTTCATTCTCCCTTTGAAACACCCCCTGCACCCCAATTTCCCCCCTCATTTGTTTCCTCCCCCTGGGCTGCTCATTCTGGGTCTCTACCCACGTCTGGGCTGGTGGCGTCTCCAGGTGTGCACCCCCTCACACACACACACACACACCCGTACGCTCCCTGGGCTTCAGGCGATTTCTTGTCAGTCATCACTCCAAAGCCACATGTGTAAGCTTAGCTCCTTCCCTGGTGTCTGCTCTAACTGTCCCCTTGTCTGGACACCTGGTTGCCCACAGCCACCGTCCTGCCACATACTCAACACCAAACTCTGTTGAGAGTCCTCTTTACATGCCCTACAAACGCAAGCTCCTTCCTGCCCCCCTTCCCTCTTTCTCTTAGGGGCTCCCCAACCCTCTGGGAGCCTGAGGTAGACCCTGGAATCATTCTTGATTCTTTCTCTCCTCCCCCACCCACATCCACCAGCTCATCTTCTGTGGTCCCTACCTTGGAAAGGTCTCATGAATTCACCCCCTCTTCTACCTCCCAATTGCTTTCATTTATCATAATAGCTCTGCAGGACAGCTGGAATAATCTCCTGATTTATCTCTCCAGTCTCTGTCTGCTCTGCTTCCTACTCCATTCTGCCACAAAAATTCGCAAAAACAAATCTAATTACATCACTCTCCTGCTTAGAAATATAACGATTCCTTGTTGGTCGTGGCTGGCTCCCCCACTGGGCCCGCCTGGCCTCAGGGTCTTTGGAGGTAGGTCCCCTCCCCCCACCTCAGGGATGCTGAGTTGGTTTTGGGGCCTAGATTTCTGCAGAGAGGTCCTTTCCGAGCCCCAGTTCCCGCTATACAGGGACCTTGCTATGCTCAGCACACTGGCATCGCGCTTGTTCGAGCCTCCCTCTGGCTCGGCCTGGACGGTTGTCTCTACATGAAACACTCTCTGCTTCCCATTTCCTTCTCAGTCTTCCTGGCGGAGTCATCCTACAAGATTCTCCTCCTCCCCCGGCCTCGTCAGGGCTTCTCCGGCTTCCCTAGGACAGATTCCCTAGAATTGTCTGCTCCTTTCCCTGTGTCCCAGGCGCCACTGCACACACCCTCAGGGCACCGATGGACTCCGCTATTACAAGGCTACCGCCTCCCCTTGCTGGGAGCTCCCTGACAGGCAGGAGCCGGCCCCTCCCGCCCGCCTCCCTTGGTGGCTAGCACCGGGCCTGGCTCACCGGCCCCACTCCGCGCTTGGCCCGCGAGTGAATGGATGAACCTCCCTTCTTCCTTCCTTGTCTTGTTTCCAGCGCTGCTTCTCAGATGGTGCCATTGGCAGCGCCAGGAGCTGACGAAACTTGAGGGTGGTTTTGTAGATGCTGCCTTAGTGAGGACCTGCCGTCTCTCCGCGTCCGTTTTGGCGTGTTTTATTTCACCGATGCCTTTATGTCAAAAGAGGAAAATAACAGAGGGATGGAGGAGGGGACCACAGGAGAGAGCCTTCTCAACTCTGAAACCTGTTTGATTTGAGGATGAGAGACTCGCTTATTTCACTGTAAAGGACTTCCAGGCCATGTAAAGCCCCACCGAGGTGGGTTTCCTGGGGAGGAGCAGGCATTTCTTCAAGCAGGAGGGCACGGCCTTCTTGCCCAAGTTGTGCAGCGTGGAGAAGCCTCAGAGCGCAGGGAAGGGGCAGCGGCGGGCTCTGAGGCCTGCCGAGGGTGACACCTGGGGAAGCAGAGCTGCCTGCAGAGACCAGTGTAGGGCAAAGCGCTCATTTGGAGGGTGTGCTGGGACGTTCCAGGAGCGAATTTTTCCTCCTCGAGTTAGTAGTCAGCCTGGGTTTTATTTTTCTCATTCACCAGGAAACAAGAAAACCCTCAGGAAAGATAAGATTCACGAAACATGGCAAGACTAACAGTGAAGCTTATAGGGACTTTGAATGTACACACAAAAGGAGGCTCTTGGCTTAGGCAGAATAAGAAGAGAAAAAAATGGCGGTGAACATGCCCCGAATCCTGTCCTCTGTGTGTATGAATTCACTTATTCAAAGTCTCACAGGAGTCCTATGCATTAGACTCTGCCGTCACCCCTAGGTTTTAGATGCGGACTCTGAGACACAGAGAGATTGCCTAATGTTCCCAGGGTCACACAGCCGGTGAGCAGGATCGGTGCCTACACTGGTATCCATCGTGCCACAGAGATTCTCCAGGCAGGAAGGAGGGAGAGGGTGGTGCCGACAGGGGCCAAGAGAAAACCAATCTCTTTCACTGCTGTTTTATTTCGGCCTTTCTGATCTGAGAGAATGGACTTTAAATTGGAAGGAGTAAATCAAACACAGTAAGGAAGGAACTAGACTTTAAAACTGTGGCAGATTGTGAGCTGGCATGAATTTAAGCCTCCTGGTCTAGATGAAACACAATCCCGGATGAGGGAAGGACTTGTAGGTTTCCTAGAGGAAGTGGCAAGGGGGTAAAAACTGAAAGTCAGTAAGTGTTTCCATTATCAAAAAAGGATCTAAAAATGGGCTATTAATGGCATCTTTTCTGTGTTATGGATTAGGATTTTAAAATTGCAAATAACAGGGTGCCTGGCTGGCTCAATCAGTAGAGCATGTGACTCTTGATCTCAGGGTTGTGAGTTCAAGCCCCACATTGGGTGTAGAGATAACTTAAAAATAAAATCTTAAAAACAATTTTTTTAAATAAAATTTCAAATAGCATAAGCCAATTTAAACAGTTTAAATAAGGCAGAGCTTATCGTAAGGACACCGGGCTGCGTTACAGAAGCGAGGGTAGGGATCAATCAGGCCTCCGGACTGAACCAGAGAATCAGATGCTCTCACTGTGGCTTCCGCTGCACATTTGCATCTGAATTTTCCTGTGGCTGTGAACTTGGGGGCCCACCGAATCTAGATTGATGGTTCCTCTTTTGAAGAGCTAATCAGCCTGAGACCAGAGGCTCTAGGACCCAGCGATGTATCCCCGGGGTAAAAGGCTCTGGGCTGATCAGCGGTGGGGAGAGTCCCAGGTAAACAGAGCTGCTCTATGCGCAATGGCTGGTGGGGGTGGGGGGGGTGGGGGGTTGCAGGTGTTGTATATAGTGATCGGTTCACAGGGAAGTGGGCAGGGGGGCAGGGAACTGTACTTAGGTGGGAGGGGCGTGTCTACGCTGATACCCAAATTTCTCACCAAATTCTGGAACATGTTCATAAATAGTTTTCCAAGAAAGCGGACTCCTCTGAACCCTTCAGAAGATCTAACTCCACCCACCCGCTTTGTTTTGAGAGAGAGAAAGAGAGCACAGGTGGGGGAGGGGCAGAGAGACAGAGAGACAGAATCCCAAGCTGGCTCCGTGCCATCAGCACAGAGCCTGATGTAGGGCTCGGACTCATGAACTGTGAGATCCTGACCTGAGCCGGGATCGAGAGTCAGACGGTTAACCGACTGAGCCATCCAGGTGCCCCTGTCATTTCCCTTCTGATAGACTTACCGGAAGGGTCAATACGGAGAGTGGCATAGACAAAATAGTCAGGATGAGCTTACGAAAAGCTGTAAGGGCATCACGTTTGTCTTCTTCATCTCGGAGTGGTGCATAGAGCAGGGCTGGTACCCAGGAAGTGCTCAATAACTGGAAAATGAATGAATGAATGAATGAATGAATGAACTATATTGAATGACAGCACAGTCCTGTGAGGTCATGGCTGTTGAGGCACCTTTACCCACAGAATACTGATCAATGGACTGGGGTCATCCTGAAGAGAGAACTTTGACAGTAGGCTTCAGTTGGACAATTACGTCAGTGATTTGGGGGAAGACCAAATCACGCTCACAGAACTCTCGCATGACTCGAAGCTAGAAAGAGGGTGAAATAGTCTCCTGGGGCCAGATGGAGGTTCCCAGAGCACCCGAGAGGCTGGAATGAAGGAAAAACACCAATTCTCTGAAATGTCACCAGGACTAACAGCAAGTTCTTCATGTGGCTAAGAAGGACCAATTATGTAAGGAGTATGGGACTCCTGCCTCGATCGAAGTCAAGCTCAGAGTGGTGTCTGCTTCTTGGGCTGTACTAAGTTGGGTGTGATGCCAAGATTGGGGGCATTTTAGTTGAAGAAATGGGGGCTGTTTAATCCGGTGGAGAAGGTTTTAAGGGCTGATGCAACGTCTTTCTTCAAACACTGGAGGCCAGTTGCCCCAGGGGAAGACAAAGGGTAACAAAGGCCTGTCACATCCGATGGCAGCGAGCTCCCCATAATGGTAGTAAAAGCCTACATTTGTGCAGGGCTTTGCCGTTCCCCATCCTCTCCCATGCTCCCCACACAGCCAGAGTCGAAGCAGACGATGCTGTGGCCTCATCAAAGCTAGAGAAACTGTATGGCTAAAGACAGAATGTTTAAGTGACCTGGTCAAGGTCACACATTCGTGAGTGGCAAAGCTAAGGCTGGAACCCAGATGTTCCGGTTTCCAGTGTGATGGACTCTTCAAGCTTCCCATGATCAAGGTGTTGAAAGAGAAGCCAGAAGACCATGGCCGGGATGGTGTGCAAGTGAGTCCTTCCGTGGGAGGGAGGCGGGCTGCTGCTAAGACCCCCAGCTCTTGAGGCACCTGGGTGGCTCAGTCAGTTAAGCTCAGGTCTTAGTCTCAGGGTCGTGCATTCAAGCCCCCGACTGGGCTTCACACTGGGTATGAACACTACTTAAAAAAATAATTAAGAAAAAAAAGCTCGGAGTGTCTGTGAGGGTGAGGATGTCCTATGACGAGTGTCAGGCTTCACTGCAAATTGCCTAAGTTCGTCACTGTGCAGCTGTCCCCCATCAGCCGCCTGGCAAACCCCAGCATGGCTTGTGAGGGGAGCGTTCGCATGAAAGCTGAGACGGTGCTTTCCCTGACTTGGTGCCCTCCACCATTTAAAAGTGAGTTACATCATTTATTCAAAAGGATGATTTAAGGAAAGAGCTGCTTCTGCCCTTTGGAACCATGTGTCTAAGACTCGGGGCTTTACTTCAAGGTTTATGAGTTCTGAATTTTAAAAAAAATGTTTATTTTTGACAGTGGGAGAGAAAAGAGAGAGGGAGAGAGAGAGAGAGAGAGAACATGCAAGTGAGGTAAGGGCAGAGAGAGAGAGGGACAGAGGATCCGAAGCAGGCTCTGTGCTGAGAGTGGAGAGCCCCACGCAGGGCTCCAAGTCACGAACCATGAGATCATGACCTGAGCCAAAGTCAGATGCTTAACCGATTGGGCCACCCAGGTGCCCCAAATTCTGAATTAATTGCACAATCAAGCTTTCATTTGTCCGAGACTCCCCAGTTGGTGGGAGTGGCAAGCAGACAGACACATTTAGTGCAGGTTAAAAAGCACTGGGCAATATGACAACTAAATGCAACGTGTGATTCTCGACTCATTCCAGAATGAGCAAACAAAACAGTTCTAAAAACAATTGTCGAGAGTGTGTGGTGTGTGTGTGTGTGTGTGTGAGAGAGAGAGAGACAGAGAGAGAGAGAGAGAGAGAGAAATGGGTGAGGAAGGGAGATTATCAAATCAGTGTTAAATTTCTTGAGAGTTACGTAGGAGTAATGTTCTTTCTCTCTGGAGATTTCATGCGGAAGTACTTAGGGGTGAACTGTCAGGATAGGTGCAATTTATTTTCACATGACTCAGCCAGAACAACAAAGAAGTGGGAGAGTAAATGTGGCAAAATGTTAACAACCGATGAATCTAAGGAAAAGGGTGTAGGGTGTTCTTTGTCCTTCCGTTTCCCCTTTTCTGAAGGTTTGGATATTGTCAGATGGAATTGAGGGCAAAAGTAGTTAACACGGAAATCAAGGCAAATTTCAAGAAATGTTTCTACTGGATTGTGAGCCTAAGAATGAAAAGCTCCAGTGAGCGGTAAGTAGGCAGGTTGAGGCAAACCGTGTTACCTTTTGTCTTTTCTTAGCAGTGTAAAAGCCAGGAAGCCACAGAAAAAAACAAAGACTGTTTTGTGTGGGAGATGAACTCATTTATCAGCCACATTCAGCCTGGAGAGGCAGAGGGAAAGATCAGACTGTTTAAGTTTCTTTTCTCCACCCCTATTCCATCGCTCTGATTAACCCTATAGTTACTTCCTGATGTTTATAAGAAGAGGAGGTAGCCCCACCTAAAACTCTAACGGAGCCAGGATTCCAGCACGTGGCCACGCATAAAGCATCTTTGAAAGAGAAGCCACAGTTACTTTGCTTTTCTGGCAAATGCTCTGAGTTTGAAAGAAGTACAGAATTTAAGAATCTATTTTTAAAATTAATGTTGAAAGTCAGATAATTTGCCAAATAAAAGAAGTGATGTTTAAAAAAAAATCCCTCACAGATTCATCTAGACAGTAACAAGATACATCTTTTACAGAAAAGTGTTGCTGGGAAGGGTTTGGGTTGCAAATGTGTAATTTGGAAAGTTATTAAACTTGTTAGAACACTTTTATGGACCCAGGAAAATTTTACACAAGGCAGGCCCAAGCTGTTTGTCAATCTGCTGTGCCTCCCGGAACCCAAGGGAGTCCATAGGGCATGTGTGCAATAGTTGGCCAGATCTGACTTAGACTCTGGGCTCCTTCATTGATTTACTCTTTGGCTCATCTCTCATATTAACTATTTGTGTCTTCTTGCTTTATTTCCCTGATGAGTCTTGGCTAGCTTTATCAATGTTGTTGATTTTCTCAAAGAACCAATTTTGATTTATTGCTTTTCTCTATTGTGTTTTCTGTTTCTGTTTTATTGATTTCCATTCTGATCTTTATTATTTTTGTTCTTCTGCTTCCTTTGGATTTCATTTGCTCTTCTTTTTCTAGCTTTTTAAGGTGGGGGTGGGGGGTCATTGATTGGAAGCCTTCCTTCTTTTCTCATATAGATATTTTGTGCTATAATTACCCCCTGAGTACCACTCTAGCAGAATCCTACACATTCTGATATATTTTCATTTTAATTCAATTCAAAATACTTTCTAAATGCCCTTTTGATTTCTTCTTAGATTCATGTGTTATTTAGAAATGCGTGCTTAGTTTTCAAATATTTAGGAATTTTCTAGAGATCTTTCTGTTGTTGATTTCTTTTTTTTTAAAGCCTATTTATTTCGAGAGAGAGAGAGAGAGTGTGTGTGTGCTTACAGAGAGGAGGGGCAGAGAGAGAGAGAGAGAATCCCAAGGCAGGCTGTGCACTGTCAGTGTGGAGTCTGACATGGGACTCAAACCCACGAACTGTGAGATTATGACCTGAGCCAAAATCAAGAGTCAGATGCTTAAGTGACTGAGCCACCCAGGTGCCCCAATAGTTAATTATCCTTTAAATATATTTAAATTATAAGAAATAAAGCCTTTTATGTTTACCTGTGTAGCTATCATTTCCAGTGCTCTTAATGCTTTGTATAGATGCAAGTTTCCATATGGTATCATTTTCCTTCTGTCTGAAGGACTTCCTTCAACATTTTAATAGAGAGATCTACTTACTGTTGATGAAATCTTTTAAGCTTTGTATGTCTGGAAATTCTTTGTTTTTTATAGATATTTTTACTGGGTATAGAAATGTAAGTTGACAGTTTTTGTCTTTCAGTACTTTTGTTGTTCCAGGGATGCCTGGGTGGCTCAATCAGTTAAGCCTCCAGCTCTTGATTTTGGCTCAGGTCATGATCTCACAGTTTATAAGTTTGAGCCCCACACAAGGCTCCGCACTGACAGTGTGAAGCCTGCTTAGGATTTTCTCTCTCTGCCTTACCCCCGCTCACACGTATGCAGTCTCTGTCTCACACAAAATAAACAAACTTAAAAAAATTAAAAGTAAACAATGAAAAATAAAGTTGTTGCTCCATTATCCTCTGGCTTGTATTGTTTCTGACAGGAAATTTTCTGTCATTTTTATCTTTTCTATCATTTTTATCTTTTTTTCTGTTTATAACTTTTCCCTCCCCCCATGGCTGCTTTTCAGATTTTTTTCTTTATCACTGTTTTTAAGCAATTTGATTATGATGTGCATTGGTACATTTTTCTTCAAGTCTCTTTTGCTCAGAGTTCATTGAGCCCCGGGATCTGTGGGTTGATTATCATCTTCAATTTTGGAAAATACTCAACCATTATTTATTCATAAATTTTGCTGTCCCCCCACCCTCTACACACGTTCCTGTTGAAACTTCAATGACGTGAAGTTGTCCCACAGCTCAGTGATGCTCTATTCCTTTTTGTTTCAGCCTTTTAAAAAATCCGTGTTTAATTTTAGTTTCTATTACTGTATCTTCAAGCTCACT
Organism: Paguma larvata; assembly: GCA_030068075.1. Taxonomy (NCBI): domain Eukaryota; kingdom Metazoa; phylum Chordata; class Mammalia; order Carnivora; family Viverridae; genus Paguma; species Paguma larvata. Next base: position 43,976,270 of record CM057835.1, on the reverse strand, counting down.
AATTTTTTCTTCTCTAATATGTAACTTGCTGTCAATCCTGTCAGGAATATTTTTCAGACATTGTAATTTTCACTTTTAGAAATTTTATTTTGTTCTTTGTCATATTTTCTATGTTGCAACATAATGTGTTCAGTCTTTGGCTCCTCAAACATATAGAATATAGAGTAATAACTTTTTTAAGGGTGCCTGGGGGACTCCTTTGGTTAGGCGTCTGACTCTTAGTCTTGGCTCAGAACGTGATCCTAAGGACGTGGGATCAAGCCCTTGCTTCGGGCTCTGTGCTGATAGTGAGGAGCCTACTTGGGATTCTCTCTCTCTCTCAAAATAAATAAACATTAAAAAATAACTTTAAAAAAAAAGATTAGTAACTGTTTTAATGTTTTTGTCAACAAATTCTGTCATCTCTATAATTACTAGGTTGGTTTAGATTGATTTGTTTCTCTTCTAACTAGAGGTTGTCTTTTCCTGCTTCTTTGCATGCCTGGTAATTTTTTATTAGATGCCAGATATGGTGGATTTTACCCCTCGGGTGCTGGATATATTTGTATTTCTATAACTATTCTTGAACTTTGTTTTAGCACGAGGTTGAGTTACTTGGAAATAGTTTGGTCCCTTTGGGAGTTGCTTTTAAGCTTTGCTAGGTGAGCTCAGAGCTGTGTTTAGTCTAGGGCTAATATTTCCCTGCCACTGAGGTATTCTCAGTGTTCTAGCCAATGCTCCCTTAATTATGAAGTTTTCCACTCTGGCTGGTGGGAATTGGAACTATTACTGGCTCTGTCTGAGCAAGAGTTTTTGTATCTTTCTATGTGGACCTCTGCCTAGCATCGGGTAGTTTCCTCAGACACAGTCACTGGTCAGCACTCAGCGGAAGACTCTAGGAAGACCCTCTTCAGTTCATTGCTCTTCTCCCTGTGTGTGTAGCTCTCTCCTCTCCGTTACCCTACCCTAGCTGCCTTGGCTTCTGTAGACTGCCAGCTCTGCCTCTCCAACTAAGGGAAACCACTGGCTTTTGCCTGGGTTACCCTCCCCTGCACTGTGTCTGGAAACTTCCAGAAGGCAGTTAACCAGGGCAACCTTAAGGATCACTGTTCTGTTGCCTGATATCCAACCTCTTGAAAGCCATTGTTTAATATCTTTTGTCTAGTTTTTTAGTGGTTTTAGGTGGGAAAATAAATCTATTATTCCATATTGGTCAATGTGGAAGTCCACCATGACTTTTTTTTAAATGTTTATTTATTTATTTTTGAAACAGAGAGAGAGAAAGAGAGAGCAAGCAGGGGAGGGGCAGAGAGAGAGAGAGGGAGAGAATCCCAAGCAGGCTCTGTGATATCAGTGCAGAGCCCAACATGGGGCTCAGCCTGACAAACTGAGCCAAAATCAAGAGTCAGATGCTCAACTGACTGGGCCTCGCAGGTGCCCCAGTCCAACACAACTTTTGATTGGGCAAAATCCAAAGTAAACATTTAATAACCTAGAGTGCTTGAGGGATTTCGTGTTATTAATAATTAATTCCCTACTGTATACCAGTCACTTTACATATATTTTCATTTAATCTAGTGTTTTTGAGTATTAACAAGCTTTCCAACTGATAGAGTTAGGAACATGAATCCCATACTTTGCATTGTTCTAGGAATAGTAGACTTCATTTGTTTATTTTATCTGTCATCAACAAGCATTTCTTTAGCACCTACTAGATGTGACATAAATATAAATAAGTCAGATTTCTCCCGTTGAAGATCTTAAGTTTGGCCCTTAGACGTAGACATGTAACATATTTTTCAATATCATATGGTAAGTGCAATAATATGGTTCCGGTGCTTTAGAACCATAGAGAGGGGTCACCCAGCTGAGGGGCCTGTGGGAAGGTGGTGATAGGTAAAAGGTGTCTTAAAAGATGGATGGCAGGTCGTTAAGGAAGTAAGAGGATAAATATATTCCAAAGCAGGGAGTCTTAAAACAATATGACACATCGGAGATGAGAGCCGTAAGCGGGAGGCCGAGACTGGCCACAAAAGAGGTTGAGAGGTAGGCAGAGTTAGAGCCAGGAGGGCCTTGGATGCCACAGTAAGGAGCCGAGATGATTCTGAAAGCAATGAGGAACCACGTGGGGCTTTTAACAGGTGAGTCAGGAGGCTGCTGGGGGGTGCGTTTCAGGGATGACGCTTCCAATTCACAGCAGAAAAATGAATTAAGATCTCATGGAAAGAGTCCACAGAAGAGGAGTTGATGATATGACATTGAGAAGGGGGAGGAATGTCAATGTGACATTGAGTTGGAGAGGAAGAGACTGGGTTGAGAAATGTTTAGGAGATACTTTATGTTGAATTTGGTGACCAAAGTGGGGAGGGCAGGAAATGGGTTCCTGGTTTGGATGGGAGGTCACATCTTGAACCAAGAAAGGACATTTAAAAAGAGAAGGGATAGGACTAGGGGTCAAGGTAAGTTCAGTTCTGGACAGTCCAATGGAAATATTTTGCAGACTCTGCATCTGTCATTGCTGATGACAGAATATACTGAAACAAATCATGTTGACAAGTAAGATTGCTTGAAATGAGATTGCAGCTTCCCCACTTGCATAACTCGAAGTCAAATGGCAGGACCATGTCTTATTTGTGACTGTGTTCTCAGAGCTGGCGCCCCGCCTGGGGGTCTGGGAGAGGTTGGCCCTGAAGCACAGGAGATTGGGAAGCCATCTATGGACGAGATGGTGCAGGGAGACCGAGAAGAGCAGTGACACGCAAGAAAGAGATGTTCACGCCTTGGGGTGAGAATTTAAGAAATGTGAGGTCTGGTGGCCTTGCGTCATTGGCGGGCCGTGTGAAATACCATCTCGATACAGCGCGCTGCCTTGTTAGTGGTTTTGGCTTTTGGTTTTGCCCTCATGTATTTTTCATATCAACACAAAGGCTTTTACTGATTATGCAGAAATTATTTTGATCCATCACTTGACTAGCTTTGCTTGGAAGAAAAGTTCTAAGAAATAGGGGGGCGTGAGGGTAGGGGTTGGAGGGTGGTTAACACAGAGGCAGAAAGCTATTGGAAGGGTTTGGGGGCGTGGCTGTCGCTGCACCCTCCGGGGCTATGGGAACTAATGATTATATAGGGCAGTGTTCTGGTCTAGAAACATCTTTACTCTGGCTTAAATTAAGAGCTACAACTGAATTATTTTTAGAAATATGCAATCTACTTAACAGAATTCCAAATTATCTGTATTCATATGTGTTAAGAGAACACGTATTTGATAATATGACTTAGAACAACAATATTTTAAAGAATACAATATCATTTCAAATAAAGAGCAGTAACGGATTAAATATTTCAGTTTTAGGGCCACAAGCAATCCACCTCCCACCACTTCCTCTTGCCAATCTTGTTGCCCATTACTGCCAAGACACAAAGCAGCTGCATCAAATAGGGCACTCAAGTTGCAGACCTTTAAATGATCCTTGAAGGCCTCCTCAAGCTGGATTTCATGAACTGTCCCTACTGGTCTTTCTTCTTCTCCAACTAAAGTGATGCATCCTTGACAAAGATTTGGTCTTAACCTTCCAGAACAGGCTTTCTGAGTCAAGTTCTAGAGTTCGAACGGAATGCACAGCAAGGGTTTCTCTGGCTTTTTCCAGTCCTGTTAGTCAATAGGATAATTTAATACCCATACTGTCTGTTCCTTATTCTGACAAGCACAATCTGATAGAGGGATTGGGAGGGGTGATGAAATACTGGGTTTCACATCGAGTGAAGGAGAAAGAGAAACTAGAGGCAGGGAGGGGGAGGGGGAGAGAGGGCGAACTTGGAGCCATGTGAAATACAGTAGGACGGGCTCTCTGAATCTAACATCGATCACAGCATGCACGGAGGCGTTGCGTGGTAAATGGTCAGGAGTATAGATTTATGTACCTTTTCAAATTAAGGTCTAAGCTCAGCATTTAAATTTCGAAGACACTCACACACATTAAAGCATGCGAGAGAAAGCGGATTCCTGCACACCAGGAGTCAGCTATTGTTACAGGTGGGAGATGCTACTGTAATTATTTCCTGTGTTGTAACTTTTCTGTCCATTCAAGCCTCTGATGGCTTTTTAAGATGAGCGGGAGAATTCTGTAGCTGGTGGACTATTTCCACAGGACCAGGCAGTTCTTGATCTCATTAGGGAAGGATGAGGGCCCTCGGGTTACATTTCAGTTAAGTATTTCCTTGCCCCACTAACTCCATTTGAAGTATTCAATCTGCCTTTCAAAAGAATAGAAGGCAACCATTATTTAATAAACACCAATGAAGTAATAAAAAAGGCACATAACAAAAGCATCCCAGAGAGAGGGGGGTTCTCATCCACTATTCCTACCTAGGTAGACGAGCACAGTGATATTGCCCAGTTATTTTCCAAACTCGCCCGATTGAAGCATCACCTATGGTGGACGTTGATTCCCAAGCTCTTCACTCAGAGACTGAGGTTCGGGACATCTGTGGGGACACAGGGTGAAGGGGGTGGTAGGAGACTGGAACCTAGAACTCTAACAAGTGCTTTTTGTGTGTCTTGGAATGGGCAAGTTTGCAGAATCCTGATATAACCAGTGAAGAGCTGGTTGGTGGCTCTTCTCAGAGACACCACACCTTCTCAGGGTTTAGTAATTCCTAATCTAACCAGTTAATCACTGCAGCGACATTTTTTATCTAGAGGCTTTCTAATGAAGCATACTGAACTTGCCAAGGCCAGAGCAAAATATTTTTTTGCATGAGTTAGAAAACCAGAAAGAGGTGAGTACCAGGTATTAATGGAACACCGTGCGTGTGTGTGTGTGCACGCACCCCATTCCAAGTTTCTAGTGGACTTTGGTAAACATTTTTTTGACATCCCAATGTTCTCGTCTGCAAAATTGGGGTAACGCCAACTTCGTAGGGTTTCTAGAGGATGGAAAGGAAGAGCATCTGTAAGGCGCTTAGCACAGCGCCTGGCACACAGTAAGCATTTAATGAAAGCTTATTATCGCTCTTGTCAGCTGTATACTAGGATTTAAATCCTTAGGATCAGATGATATTATGACTAAAAGTTTGCCTTAAATTTTCATGCTTTTTATAAGTTATATCCTCAGACAACTTAGTTCTGGTGCCATCACATGCGGTTTTACCCAAATGGAATTTTTCTAGCACGTCTAAAACTGTTTCATTACTTCATAATTCTCAGAGCTATAAACCCTGCAGAGGTCTCGTTTGAGCCGTATATTTGAAAAAAAAATGAATTCGTTCTAACATTTGCACGTCTAGAGATTACACAAAAATCTAGATTTCCGGGTTTTCTGAGAAAAACCAGACGTTTAAGCACGTGGGCCCCTTGTTCTCCTGTCGAAGCTGCTGGCATGGAGTAGGGCTGCCCCTTTGAATGGGGCACACATGCTCCTGCCTGTCCCCTCATTTATGCGACTCACCTGGCCCTTGCAGGCATCCGAGTCTCACCCCCGCACCCGGATGGTGTCTTCTTTTCTCATACATCTGTGGATCGGCGGCTCACAGACTGGTTAGTTGGTCACAAATGGACAAATGGGAAAAAAACAGCAACATCACCGTCCCTCACACCAACAGACTGTTTCAGCCTGTCAAGCCAGCAGACCCCCAGCTGAATATGCACGGGCCCCAGTTTCCATGGTGCCCCCAAAGCTCCTGAACACAGTGTCCCCCCCGGCCTGGCACCCAAGATCAACTTCCGCTTCCGTCCAGTTCCACCTTCCTTTGCCAGCCACACTTCACTCTTCTCCAGCTAACCCAGCTGCCCCCACGCCACTGTCTGAACCTGCCGTTGCGGCCCCACCTCAGAGCCTCTGCCCTCCCTCTGCACCCCTTCCGCAAAAGCCTCCCCATCTTTCAAGTGCCACCTTGATAGTCCTTGGTCCGTAAATAAGAAATGACAATATCCTGTAAGGCCTAAGCACGTGCCCTAATTCTGCCCCTTGGTGTACAGGTCTCTGCCACCCCTCCCCCCCAGCATCCCCCCAGCAGAAACCAGGTCACGGTCATCACAGTGTCACCAAAATGAAGTGCCCGACATATTTAAATACAGGAACACATTTCCATTTTAAGGAGAAAATGCTTCTAATTAATAGTCTACTTTTTCCTCATCCTACTACAACACGAAAACTTATTTTTTATCAGCTTGTTTCAGGCCTCCTCATAAAGCTCAACTGATCATTAGCCTTTTTCGTATCATTTACCTGATGTCTGAGAGTATTAATTCTTTAACTGAGAAATGGGGTTAACACAACCTCCAGGGTGGTCAGAAGGACTCACTGAGTTAACTGCAGATAAAGTGCTTAGCACGGGGCCCCGCACAGCAAACATTAAGGGCATGGCTATTATTATTCCTATGTGGAAACCCACCTAGTATTTTGAAGCCAGTTTAGAAGTGTCTTCCCTTTCATTCTGTTTTTCTAAAATACTTCTTAGAAAAAAGCAGGTCAAAGATTATAGTTTATGTGCCTGGCTAAAGAAATGCATTTTTCTCAAAAGAGAAGAAAAGTAAAAGGTTATTTAAAATACCAGTGGTTCAGGCAATAGTAGCTTTTTTAAAAGTATGCTTTTATAACTACCAAGGAAATGCTTGGTTCAGGAAAAAGACCACTAATCGGTGTTCAAACTGGTGGGCAAATTGTGTTGGACAGAATATGGATAGTCTAACAATTCCAATCCGCAGAGTATTTATTAATCCCAAAGGGAGAAAGCTACTTTTCCACTGGAGAAATTTGGTGGATGTCACTTCAACTAAGTGGTCAAAACTACCATCACAAAAGCAAAACCGTAACTCACATGCAATACGATTTATAAAAGCCAAAAATAAAAATAAAAACAAAAACAAAGAAATAGAAATAAAAACAATTACTATCACCATTATGGGCCAAGTAGACCCTTGTGAAGTGATGTACTAAAGAGATAACATCACCTATATAGTATGCTTGCAAAAAAAAAAAAAGAAAGAAATTAACCTGACTCTACCAATGAGAGACCAACTAGAGAAATCCAGAGACGTTAGTAAATATAGCACATAGGCCTTGATCAGACGCTCTTTAGGAAAAATGAGCACAGTCACCAAGATCCTTACTGGGATGGCCAGTGACTTTTGGACACACGTTGCAGATTGGATAATAAAAGTAGGGTAAAATGCAACTGTGACTCAATTATGTTTTGAATGACCAGCTCTTTCCTGAAGATTCCGGGAATCTATGTTATAAAGCCTCACAGTGTGAAAATCACGTGATAGGTTTGCTGCATTGGATTGGAGCAGAGGACTCGAGTTCTCGTAGAAAGAATGCGCTTCTGGGTTGCACTCGAGTAAACGGGCGTAAGAACTCCGCAAAGAATGTAGATGCTAAGAACGCCCTTCATGCCGTGCAGGGTTTGTGGGTTCCGTCCGAACTGTGCGGAGAGCGCGGGGGAAATGCTACCGGACGACAACCAGCAGGACAAAGTCGCAACGCAGGGCGCTTGCTTTATTTTCGAGCTCGTAGGAAGTGTTGCCTAATGAGAATGGATTGCTGGGAAAATCAGAGCGTGATTTCATCGTCCTTTCGGTATGGCGGGGACGAGCAGCAGCTGGCGGGAGCGGTCCTGGCGGTCTCAACTGAGACCGTCCTGTATTAGCTTAGCCTCAAATACGGGGAAATCAGACAAGCACGTGGAAGACTGGCTGGCAGTCATCAGAGACATCCAGTGTTTGGGCCTCTGTGTTTCAGGGGGTGATAGGAGCCATTAACAGCTTACTTTTAGTTTCAGAAGCCAGAGATATTTTCATTACTGGTGTCCTCAGGCATAGACTTTTTAATTTAAAAAAAAGACAGGAAGTTCAGGATGGAAATCACTGATCACTACAGGAACGTCTCTGCAGCAGAAGTTAGAGTTTACCTGTCAGTCTCACCGTCGTGGTGGCTTTACTGTGAGCGTCTGGAATGAGGAAGAGGAAGTAGGGAAGACAGGTGAGGCGGGGTACATAGAGGGGGCCTCTGGAATCACTAATACCTCAGAAATGCTGAAGGGTTAATTCCAAAGTGGTTTTGAGACTCTGGGTTTCTTACCTCTTGGGGCTAATAAGAAAGCAACCATTCTGGCTTGGAATTTCCCTACTTCCTCCAAAGCCATAATGCCCCACTTTTTGGGATTTTTTTTTTTTGGTAGATTCAAAAAAAAAAACTTGTACTTGGCTACAAGTTCTTTTGTCCACTCTCCCCAGCAGGGGGTGGATTTTATTCCCCTCACCTCCCACCTCCGCCTCTGAATCTGGGCTGGCTCTGTATCTGTTGAGCCCACAGCCTGTGCCAGAAGTGCACCGAGAAATTCCAGGCCGGGCCTTTCGGAGCACCAAGGCTTCCGCTTCTCCCTCTTAGGACCCAGCTCCCGTGCTGGGACAGGGCCAAGCAAGCCAGTATGGACTGGCAACCCATGGGAAAGCCACGTGGGACATCTCGGCCCAACCTTGTCCAGTGACATCCCTGTCACCCCCTGCCACAGAAGGAGGCCAGCAAAGGGTAGGCCGCTCGAGGGAACCACAGAAGCATGAGAGAGAATAAGATGCCGTCTTAAGCTGCTAGCTTCCGGCGTGGTGTACCCTGCAGCAACAGATACCTAAATTTATAAACGAAAAGTTTCACGAGCAGGAAGCTTATCTTGCGAACAAAGCACAGATTAGAACACTTGCTGGGTGGGAACAGAACTGTATGGAACACACGATAACATCCTTTATCTTTTGGTGGGTTTGACCTCGAAACCAGCCTCAGCTGATGTCCTCTGATGTCCAGCACAGAAAATTCAGAAAAAGAAAAATCTCATTCGAATACGGCTTCATCCCGACACGCGCGTTTCACACACACCTTATTTTTTAAACAGAGTTTATTGTATTTAATACATTATAAAATTTGAAAAATTGTAGGAAAGCAGCAGACTCAAACTGGAGCAAGTCTAACAAGTAATAATTCTGGCCCCTTTGCAAAACTGATCAGTTTAAAAACAAAGTCATGTTCACATCTGTGAGGCGGGCAAAGAAGTGTGACTTCTGTACAAACTACATTTAAAATCTCATGTCTAATGTCTTTCGAACGCAGTGTGCTCATGAGAGTTTTCCTGAAGTCCCGCCCGCCCCGCCTAAAGAGAGGACAGGAAGCCTCCATCCCGCAAATAAACTCTATTCAAGGTGTTTTTTTTGTTTTTTGTTTTGTTAAAAAAAAAAAAAAAAGGAAAAAGAAAGACAAAGGAAAAGGAAACAATGGATGGCTGTTGGCAATGAAAAGCGTAAGGAGATGGTCCTCACTGCTCATGGCTTGTTAACCGGTCAGAGGCCTTGGGGGGCCCAGGACACTTCGCGGCCATCACAGCACCAACTGTAGCTACCACCTTTTTGAAACTTTTTTTTTTCCTTTTTTTTGCATTTCCTACCTTTTGACATATATATATATTTATATATTTTTTTACACCTTGAGGATATCACTATTCCAATTGTTCCCATATGAATACAGGTGTGGTCTCTATTGGATATCAATGTGTCTTTTTATTCAATTTTAGGTCCAGGACTTGGTTTTGCTGTCCCAGCTGCACATATATGTCCCTTTTTTGTTTGCGTTATTTGTTGTGTACTTTTTTTGTTTTTTTTTTTTTCTCCTTTTTGCATAAGAAATCTGTCCGTTTAGTCCAGAGGCTCTTGCTTTATCCGGATGACAGAGGGCCCGCGGGGCGTCCGCCTCAGTTCCCGCCGCAGGACGTACTCGCTGAACTGGGACGAGTCCACTCCTCCTCCACAGGAGGCCACGATTTCAAATCCTCTCTGCTGCAACCTCTCGAGGACCTGCAAGGGGCCAAGACAAGCATCTGGTTAGGGGGAGACAGGTCCTCTGGCCACACGAACGGCCCAAAGAGATGACCTGAAGCTTGAGATCTCGTGCAGCCCTCGTCATTCTTACCCATCCCCCAAGTCTCTCTGGGTTGCTGCTTTCAGGGGACGACCCTGCTCTGAAGGGCCGGAGGGATAGAACAATCGTGTCCAACACCCAAAACGCGCCTTTACATGCTCGCTGCACACGTGCCGGTTCACTGACTGGCTCTAACCACTGGGCACGTTCACGGGTAGTCAGCCCAATTCATACACGGGGAAACTGAGGCTCACAGCTTGTAAGTGATGGACCTGGGTTTCCAGCTCAGGTCTGTGTGGCCTCAGTTGCCATGCTTCTTGCAACGTGCAACCCTCCTTTCTCTGCAAAAAGAGAGGGTTTACATTTCAAATCTCATTTATCATTACAATATCTTCTATGAGATGATAAATGATATGGCCGGGCAGTGATTTGATCTGAATCTGCTGAGCCAGTGATTCGTTCTCAACCATTCACTCCCGGCTCCGCCGCTGCTAAGGTCTGCCTGTACTAACTTCATATAATTCCGTTTGGAAGACGGATGTGATTTCAATGGCAGAACGAATGGACTGCTGAGGTTTATCTACAGGTTTCGAGTTTGTGGCATTTGAAATAGATTTATTGCCTTGTGTGCATTCAGGGAGGCAAGAGTAAATGCAATGGTTATATGTTAGAAAACATGTCCAAAATAAAGATATTCTAAACCTCTCCTATAATAGTAACTTCTCATAAGCCTTTCAATTTTGAAATCAAATACCTAGTGCCAGAAAGATTCCTAGGTTGGTCACGGACATGTCTGACGGTCTTAAATGTAGGAGAAAATTCCTATGCTCCTAGGCAAAAACACAGAAAGTTGATACAGAGCATCGTTTCCTTAGGGACCCAACAAACACTGGACTTGCAAATGTTCCCTGGGATTCTGGGTAAAATTAAATTACTTCTACACCACTCTAAAGGCAAGATGACTCAATCATAACTTAAAAAAAAACTCTGGCTCAAAATTTTTGGGGGGAATGAAGTGAGATGTTTTTAAGTAGCTTTCAAAATGTACTCAACGATAAAGTGAACCCTTACTGTTTCCTTTTAAGTTATTATTATTTTTTGGTCACCTACTTTTATGTGAAATATAATTTGCTGTTTTGCAAAAGAGCTAACTAGAGACTGGAAAACAATAGAGTATACTTTCTGAAAACTTAAACTTCTAATACTGGCCAATTAAAAAAAAATGCAGGGCGCCTGGGTGGCTCAGTTGGTTAAGCGGCTGACTTTGGCTCAAGTCATGATCTCACTGTCTGTGAGTTCGAGCCCCACGTCGGGCTCTGTGCTGATGGCTCATCAGAGCCTGGAGCCTGCTTCGGATTCTGTGTCTCCCTCTCTCTCTGCCCTTCCCCTGCTCACTCTATGTCTCTCGAAAATAAATAAATGGTAAAAAAAAAAAAATGCAAGGGGCACCTGGGTGGCTCAGTCGGTTGAGCATCTGACTTCGGCTCAGGTCATGATCTCACAGTTTGCGAGCTCAAGCCCCATGTTGGGCGCTGTGCTGACAGGACAGAGCCTGGAGCCCAGAGCCTGCTTTGAATTCTGTGTCTCCCTTTCTCTCCACCCCTCTCTGCTCACACACACAATCTCTCTCACTCTGTCTCTCTCTCTCAAAGATAAACATTAAAAAATTTTTTTAAATAAAAAAAAACAAGTCCTCATGAGAAAAAAATGAACATTCTAACCCACAAGACTCTTAATTGTAGATATATTCACAATGCATACGCGCGGCAGTCAGCAAAGGGACAGAACGAAGCAAACAATACCTAAGTTCAAAGTCAAGATGTGCTTTGGTGGTAGTTGAATAAAAAGGAGAGGACCCAAGAGTTAAGATTTCCCCAGAAGTGGTAGGAATGTAGCCTTTCAGCAAGAAAAACCCCAGTTTTCTTGGCCAAACCACTGTACCAGAAAGGATTCTTTGCCTTCAATGGGAGAGGAATTGCAAAGGTAGAAGCAGCTCTGGGCGGTAGGTAAAGAACCTAATTCTGATACTGTTTGTCTTGCAGCCACGTAAGGTTGCTAAACTGTTAGATGCGGAAACCCCCACGCTTCCTCCCCAAGGGGTCTGGTATACCTAATATGATAATTATTCCAGAAGACCCAACATTACCTTGGATGTGCTCAAAGCTTATTTCAAAGTAATGCAAATAGCTACGCTCCCCACCATTTCTTCTTAAACATCAATTTGTTAATAGTGAAACTCCTTAAAGTTAGTGATCACTTGAGAATATTAAAATCACACTCCAGGGCTGGGTTGGGGGTATCAGGTCTTGTGTGCCTTACCCCCAAACCTGGGAATGCCTAGAGGGCAGTGCCTATTTCTTGGTCGTGTGGGAGCAGGAAGCTACAGTAGTCGACCATGTCAAGGTCAAGTCATGGCTGGGTCACCGATGACGTTAATCCAGATGAAAATGTCCACATCCAATCAGCCTGGGAATGACTGGGAAACTTGTCAGGCTTATGAATCTGTTCCACAGCCCGAGTGGTCGGGCTGGCTGGGGTTTTGTGTGTGAGACGGAGCCCCAGAGGAGCAATGCTGTCCTGGCTCTGATGGTCGCTGCCTGCTCCCTCCGTCCGGAGGGGAGCCGAGGCACGGAGTGCGTGTGGGAGGCAAACGGCCTGCAGAGTTTCAGAGGCTTCGATTAACGCTGGGTCTTGCGGTACCTCTGGCCCCATCCAACCCAGCGGCCGCCACGCTGCCTGCCGGCGTGTTTCTCTAGCCCTCCCGGGACGCGGCTCCCGCCAGCGTCTCCTACTATTTTGTTCTCGGACGTCTGTTCATGAACTTAAGAAATCGTAAGCAGTGGGGTTCCTGCGTGGCTTAGTAGGCGAGCGTCTGACTTTGGCTCAGGTATGATCTCATGGTTCATGAGTTCGAGCACGGAGCCTGCTTTGGCTCCTCTGTCTCCCCCTCTCTCCGCCCCCTCCCTCACTTACTCCCTCTCTCAAAAATAAAATAAACATTAAAAAAAAATTACAAATCATTGTGGAACAGTCTTTCAGAAGCAGAATGGTAGTCTCTGAGCTGTGGGAGGGGTTTTGTTGGGTCAGTCCTGAATGAAGGCATGGGCCCACTCCAATTAAAAAGAGGTTGGGGAGGGGGCGCCTGGGTGGCTCAGTCGGTTAAGCGTCCGACTTCGGCTCAGGTCATGATCTGGCTGTTTGTGAGTTCGAGCCCCGCGTCGGGCTCTGCTGACAGCTCAGAGCCTGGAGCCTGCTTTGGATTCTGTGTCTCCCTCTCTTTCTGCCCCTGCCCTGCTCATGTTCATTCTCTCTCTCTCTCTCAAAAATAAATGAACATTAAAAAAAAAGGCGGGGGGGAGGGTAGTGGGAGAAACCCTAAGCCCTTACTCTTGACTTCAAATCGTTTGGAGTCACCTAGACCTGGAGTTGAGGCCCAGGTGTGCCTCTGCTTTCTCATCCGCAAGACGGGGGCGGGGCGTTAACGGCGCTTCTCTGCGAAGGTTGTTACGAGAAGACAAGGCACACACAAGCCTTGGCACGGGGCTGCCCTACGTTAGTTAAGACGATGAGCAGACCCACCAGCATCTAAGGAACTCGGCACCTCACACGTAAACCGAACTTCTGAATTCCACCCCTGTCTCCTCCCATAGACTTCTCCGTCTCAGAAAACAGGAATCCCGTCCGTCCGGTTCCTCTGTCAAAAATCGTAGTCATCCTTGGCTTCTGTCTTAGAGCCCGCGGCCCCTGTCAGAAACCTCGGTAGCTGCACTACATTCATGACATTCAGAATCGGACGCTTCTCCACTGTCGCTAACCGGTCCCTTTGCCTCTGCTGCTCTCCATCTGCTGCTGGAGGACTCATCTTCGGGGCTGAGGTACACCATGCCACGCTTTTGCTCAAAATCGTCAAATGGCTTTTACTCACACAAGCAAATGAACAAAAACCAAAATGAAACAAACAAACAAAAATCCCAGGGTGCTTCCCACCGCCCAAGAGGCAATCTGTGATCCGTCCCTGGCCACCTATGCTGGCCTTGGGTCTCAGGACTCCCTATCTTTCACTTTTGTCAAGCCAGGAGGGCTCTCTGATACCCACGCCATGCCAACTCCTACCTCAGGCTCTTCACAACTTGCTGGGCCCTCTGCCTGGAACGCTCCATCCCAGCCACTCTGTCTTCTCACCACCTGACCACTATTTCTGTAGGTTACTGTTTGGCTCCCTTGTCTTTCCCAGAATGTAAGTTCCGTGAAAACCCAGCCATTGTCAATTTCATCATCTCTTGGTGCTCCAGTGCTCACACGGGGACCAGGCACATAGTAGGTGCTCAACAAATACCTGTGGAATGACTGAGTGCAGGGAGGGTGAATATGCTTACCTACCCAGAATCGATGCCACCTGAGAGCTTCCCAGCTCTCTGGACAGAAGGCCCTGTGTGAAGGCAAGGTTAAGTAACAGCATTAAGAGCGACATTTGATGCCACACGGTATATGACAAGGCTGTACCTGGACCGAGTTGAGGTGACAGTAGCCATTCAGTGGAAACCTAATGACGTGCGTCGAGTCGTGGTTCCAGCCTGCGTTGACAGAGTTACACATCACGTCGCCGATCTCCGGAAACACTTCTTCTATCAAGGATTTGTCACCGCTGAGCGTGATCCTTTCTCCGAGGTCTGGGGCGACGCGCACCACTAGGCACTCACAGGGCCTTGAAAAGCGACCAGTCTCTCTGTCTTGCTTCCATCTTTCCATCTCCAACAACATGGGCTGAAGCTGAAAATATTTTGCCTCTTCATATAACAAAGTGTAGTCCTGACAAAACAAAAGAAAGGTATTTCAGGGCGCAAAATACAAACACGAAGCACCGAAGATGTGTACAGATGAGAGGTGATTTTTTTTCCCATTTCGATATCAAATCTGCAGGTAAATTTTTCACTCCCAACACACGTGCATGCATTCAGCGATGATAAAAGGAGCCAAGAGTATTAAGGGCCAGGAAGGCCCTCTTCTAAACGCTCCCCATAAATTAAATCCTGTAACCCCCACCACTGCCCTGTGAATTTGGAACCATGGTTATTCCCACTGTGCAGATGAGAAAACTGAGATGAGGAAGGCTGAACCCCTGACTTTTCTCTTTCGGTAAAGAGTGCCTCTGGGTGCTTAAAATCTGTGTGGTGAGAACCCACTCTACATCCTCCGGAAGGAGCCGCGGGGAGGCTGCAGTGAGGGAGGCAGTGAGGGAGGTGCACTATTCCCGGCAAGCCCACGCTCCCTGTCACCTTCACTGGCAGCTGGGGCTCCTCATGGGAGGCGGGAGGGAGGGCGGCTGGGGACGGTGGCGGGTGAGCGCCCGCGGGGCAGGCGCCGCTTTGACCTTCTGGGTTGGTTTGGGGGAGGGGGAGCCACTGCCCTCAGCCAGCTGGTGACGCCGCCAGCCTCACGTGAGGCGGGCAAACATCGGTCCGTGATCCCTGCTGGACAGACATGCAAGAAAGGAAACCCGTCCCTTTCTGAAGCCACAGCCACCCGGTTCTTTGTCTATGGGTTCTCTTCCTCTTGCTTAAAAAAAAAAACAAAACAAAACATCGGGGCACCTGGGTGGCTCAGTTGGTTAAGCGGCCGACTTCGGCTCAGGTCCTTCCTGGTCCCACTCTTTGTGAGTTTGGGTCCCGCATCAGGCTCTGTGCTGACAGCGCAGAGCCTGGAACCTGTTTTGGATTCTGTGTGTGTGTCTCTCTCTCTCTGCTCTCTCTCTCTCTCTCTCTCTCCCCCCTCCCTCCCTTGCTCGAGCTCTCTGTCGAAAATAAATAAACTTTAAAAAAATTAAAAAAAAAAAACCCTACTGAATTAGAACAGAAACTAGCAAGCAGGTAGTAACACACGCACACACAAGTCACTGAACGGAGGAAGGAGGAAGGGGGAGGCAGCAACGTAGGAAGGATGTTATCAAGCAGGTCAATGTTATGTCTACGCGTAGCTATGACCACAAGCCTCTCCGGGCGTGAGGCGGGTGGACACCGGTCTGGACACGTTGACTGAGAACGTTTTAATGAGCTGACACGGGCGTGTCTGCCGTCCGTCCACGGGCAGGCACTGCCGAGAGCCCAGGGGCCTGCGTGCGGCCAGAGGCCTCGGCGGTCCGGATGGTAAGGCGCACAGAGAGGGTGACCGAAGGGAAACAGGCTGATTTGGCGCCCTCCTCTTTTTCTTGCAAATTAAGCAGCTCCCATAGCGCTCTTCGGGGCTTCCAGAGAAAAGCGTGGAGAGTTGAGAAAGTGCCAGTGGGCCTCCAGCTGGATCTTGCCCTCTCCGTGGTGAGACGCGGTACTCTGTCTTCTCCTGGCAACCCCGCTACTGCAGGAGTCCTGGCTCCCTGCTGGAGAGGAGCCCACCGCCCTCATCAACTTCCTCTTCTCATACCGGCCCCCGCTTCAGCTCCTGACCCATAGGAGGTGCTGTTTGGTTCCAGGAGATGAGAATAAAGCTGAGGCGTGGCCAGGCTTAGGACAGGACAGAAGTGGGGCCCCCTCGCCCAGCCTGAGAGCAGGAGTGGGGAGACTGAGGGTTCCTCCTGGGTACGTGGGACCCCCACTGAAGTACATCAACCATGAGCTGCTGACCTCAGTCTTACGTATCAAGATGACAGCTCTCGAGATGTAAAAACAGCATTGACTGTTAAGAAGCAACAGAAATGAGAACTGCTACTAACTTTTTATTTTCCTATGAGAACTAAAAATTTTAGCACAAGGTGCGCCTGGGTGGCTCAGTTAGTTAAGTGTCTGACTTCGGCTCAGGAGGTCATGATCTCGAGGTCTGTGAGTTTGAGCCCTGAGTCGGGCTCTGTGCTGACAGCTCCGAGCCTGGAGCCTGCTTCGGATTCTGTGTCTACCTCTCTCTCTGCCCCTCCCCAGCTCGTGCTCTGTCTGTCTCTCTCTCTCTTTCAAAAATAATCAAACATTAAAAAAAAATGTTAACGCAAGGAAGAATCTGGACTCCGGTGAAACTATGTCATCAAGTCTTCAAATCTGAGACTGCTTAGAGCAATCTTAATGACCAACCTTGTCCCTCTGGAGGAGTCCTTTCGAACACTGCTGAATAGTGACCATCAGCCTTTGATCACATGCTTCCAGTGACGGGAAGCTTACTATCTAACGGGCACAGCACTGACTTTGTGGGCCTCTCTGATCGTTATAAGCTTTTTGGTTAGAATGACCTTAATTTCCCTGTAGTTGCAACTTATTTGTTCAAACTCTGCCATCTGGGGTTACATGATCCTAAACTTTCTTTGACATGTTAACCCTTCAAACACCTGAACACGGCTGTTATGCCTTAGTATTCTTCAGGCTGAAAACACCCCATCTTTTCAGCTCTTTCTTATTGGTTAGGACTCAGAGGTCCTTCAACATCTGATGCGTGCTTGACCTGTGTCAACATACTTCTGAAAACCCAAAGCAGAACTGAACCGGACATTTCAGATGTGATTTCATGAGTGCCGTGTAAAACCTTCCCTTGGCAGCACATCCTAACCACCATTCAGGCAGCCTGCATTCATTTCCTACGGCCGCCGTGACAATGACCACACATTCGGTGGCTTCAAACCACACGGATTTATTCTCTTCCAGTTCTGGAAGTTGGAAGCCTAAAGTGGGTCGTTAAGGTGGTGTTTCTCCTGGAACTCTAGAGGAGAACTCATATCCTTGCCTTTTCCGGCTTGCAGACGCGGCCCGAGTTCCTTGGCCCGAGGTCTCGCGTCACTCTGCCCTTTGCTGTTGTCACGTCTTCCCTGACTCTGACCCTCCTGCCTCCTTCGCTCACTTGGACCCTTGTGAGTGCACCGGGCCCACCTGGATTAACCATGTAATCTCTCGATCTCAAGACCCTTAACTTAACCACAGCTGCAAAGTCCCCTCTGCCACGTAAGGTGACGTACTCCTCGATTCCAGGAATTACAGCATGGACGCCTTCGGAGGGGAGCGTTATTCTGCCCACCACACGGCATCAGCCTGTATTAACTTCCTCGGCTGTCCATTACCCTGTTAGTTTATGGCGTGCTTCCAGTGACGTCTCCACAGCTTCCCAAGAGCTGCTCTTGAGCTAGGCCCTTCTCTTTCAGCATTTGTGGAAAACGTTAACTCCTCCATTAGGCGTCCCTCTTCAAATTGCTGGAATTTGTCCCACGTCCTGAGAAAATGTGGATTCTTTCATCCAATGTTCTGCTTCCTCTCTCTCTCTCTCTCTCTCTCTCTCTCTTTTTTTTGTCATTTTGAACCAGGTGTTCTGTTTCTAGATGGAGTAATGACAGGACACGGCTACATGCAGACCTTGGTTCAGGTTGATGGTCAGGTAACAAATGAAGACTCTGGATTCTGGCTGTCCAAATAGTTAGAAAACTTAGGATTCGGAGATCAGCCCGCCCATAATTGTGACATCCGCTGGGTGTCTTGTTGGAATACCGTGTGTCTGGGTGGGACCCCAAGGGGAAGGCTGGACACGTGGGAGGAGCCCAAGTCTCCGCACTGCTCAGAGATTCTCCCGTCTCCTTATCCACAAAAGGAGAGGAACAAAGTACTTCGAAATTGCTTCCAGCCCTGATATCTGGGTCTATATCCATGACCATGTTCCGACCCCCCAGTTTGTCTAACCATAACCTGAAGGTAATGAGGCTAACAGGACTTGGGGTTGCAGGTCCCCCTACGCTGACTCTGAATCTTCACCTTCTTTTCCCCGAGTTCACAAGCCACATGGGTACTCCGCCCTGAGGTCTGGCCATGGCCTGACACAGTGCCTCCCTAGACGATGCTGCTCATCGTTCTCTGCTCCTGAAGGAGGAGGGAAACGCTGGCCGCTATTAGACTTTTGGCCTTGCTCAGGGATTTCTTGAGGATTCTGCCAGTGGTTACTGAAGTGAAGTTTGAAGGGGTCCCCTGAAGGTCATCTTTTACCCCGGGACGTGCCTCACGGGGCCGGTTGTGAGCTCTCTCAGGCCGCTGGGCGTTCTTTGACTCTCTCTTGACCATCTGGCTTCTTCTCTTCCTTTACTGTGCCGTTCCTTCTGGTCTCTGGGGCGGCGGCCGCTGGCGAAGAGCCGAGCGCCCGGGCTCCGCCTGGCCATCGGCCCCCCACGCCGAACTCGCCTCCGAGCGCCTGCCGGCTCAGGAACTAAAAAGGCCCCTCTTGTTGTTGTTACCCTTTTCCACACGGTTAAGCTCACACCGGCCATTCGCTTTCTTGGCGGGCTCCTTCACCGTCGTCTTCCTCTCCTCCCAACACACGCTGCCGGCCCCCACTCGCCGGAGATCGCCCCGCGGAGCCTACCTGTGCCCATGGCTGCTTTCCTTAGGACCTCGTCCTCCTTTCCTTCCTCGATCGGGATCATTTAATTCCACTGTCTAAATCCCGCATTTTTTTAGAGTTTATCAAGTTTCCCTTTAGACCCCCCGACCTTGTGTTCGTGTCCTTCTGCCCTCTAGACAACGCTGTCTCTTATCCCCAAGGTATGAGGTGATTGGGCAAGAGTTTATGGGGCAGCAGCAGGTTTGGCCCCAGATTTTCTTTTGAAGGAAATGAAACCCCAAACTCCGCAAAGCAACTGCAGAATGTACTAGATGCTGTCGTTTGTCTGCCCTGCTCCTATGCCAATTTTATCTTCTCTAATTAGGAAAGTATCATCTATATTTCCCCTGTAGCCTCATATCCAGGGAGAAGGGAATAGACTATTCACGGACCCAGTATTACATTTAAAGAATTTTAAAGTCCTAGAATACATATTTTTCAAATAAAAATTTTTTTTGAGATGTACCATGGTTTTTCGAGGCCTAGAAAGATCAAGATCCCATTTTACAGATGAGTAAACTGAGCTCTGCTAGGACCCTGGAGATAGGTACATGGGACAAGAAGGTAAACATGGGTGGACTTCAAGACGCAAAATGGACCGCGTCTCAAAAGCTTATTTCTTGATTAATTATTTGGAATTCAGAAAACATTCTCCCTACAGGAAGGAAAGTAATATACACTGCGCATTAGTTTCCCATTGCTGCTGTAAGAACTTACCACGAATTCAGTGGCTTACAACAACACAGATCCACTCTCACACAGTTCTGACGGTCAGGAGTCTGGAATGGGTCTTGGGTAGGCCTAGCTCATGTCAAGGTGCCGGTGGGGCTGCCTTCCTTCAAAAGGCTCTAGGGGACAGTGGGTTCCCTTGCCCTTTCCCGCTCCTGGGGCTGCCTGCATTCCTTGGCTCCTGGCCAACAACCACATTCCTTCCTTCAGCACATCTTCTCGGACTCCGACCCTCCCCACTCCCTCTTTCCTGTATAAGGGCCTCTGTGACTGCACTCGGCCCACCTGGCTTATCCGGGATATTCTCCCCATTTCGAGCCCCCTAAGTTACTCACAGCCGCCAAGTCCCTTCTGCCTCGCGAGGTAATATATTCTGGGGATCGGGATGTGGACCCCCGTGGGGGCCGTTATTCAGCTTGCCACACACATTGGCGGACCCACCGAGCAGTTTGGAGGTTTAACTCCTAAGGGCCTTCAAGTTTTACACAGTAGTTGGCACATTCTTATGCTCAAAAGGCAAGTCGGTCACTTATTCATTTTAAAATCTGTTAACGTGCCAGATGCCATGCTAGGCACCGAGGGGACAAAGAGGGTTCTTCTCTGGGGAATGGGTCCAGTTCATCCCCAGTTCGTCCCGGGAGCTCCAGGAGCTCTTCACTGCCCGGGGCCTCCCAGGACGCGCTTGGCTGCCCAGAAGGCAGGGCATGCACGTATCAGGGGACCCCCCAAAGCAGGGACACCAAGAAGATGAGAGGAAATGAGGGATTTTATATTTTACATTTCAAAAATAGCATCCAGGTAGTAGTCATCAGGAAAAAAAATCTCCGCAGCACTTAATTTCCTTTAGTTTCAAAGATTTTTTTTTTCTCCTTCCTTCCCTCCCTCCTCTATTTCTTCCTTTCGTTCTCTCTTTCTCCTTCCCTTCCCTCCCTCCTCTCTCTCTCTCCTCCTCCCTCCCTCCTTCCTTCTCTCCTTCTCCCCCTCCCTCCCTCCCTTCCTTCCTTCCTTCCTTTTTTGGTGGGAGGTGGGCCACCATAGTTTTTTCAGTATTTCAGGTTTGAGGTGTCTAAAGTTCTTAATTTCCCTAGTTCTGCAAAACTTTTTTCGTTTTTTTTTTTTCTTTAAAAGGACCTACTATTTTTACAGAAGTTTTAGGTTCACAGTTAAAATTGAGGGGAAAGTGCAGAGAGCCCCCCTACGCTCTGTCCCCACACACGCACGGCCTCCCCCATTATCAACATCTCCCACCGGAGCGGGAGCACCTGTTACAGCTGGTGGACCTACAGCACCCAAAGTCCACGGTTCATACTAGGGTTCACGTCTGCCCTTGCACCTTCCACGGGTTTGGACAAATGTGCAATGACATGTCTCCACCGTTAAGGTACCACGCGGTGTAGATACACTGCCCTGAGCTCCTCTGTGCTCTGCCTTTCATCCCTTCCATTCCTCAATCCCTTTTCTTTTCTTCGAGCCCAGAAAGACAGGCCCACTCGCTCCTTTTCCGCTGCTACCACGTGACACTTCTGGCCAGCAGCACCACCAACTTCCAGTTTCTCCTGACTACTCTGGTTTTCCTCGGGGGGGGGGAGGGGGGGATACCCAGCCTGAGATTTATCCTGATGGCTATTAAAGGAAACAGAAGTGGAGGCAAGATGTCCCTTCTCTACCTAGCCACTGTCTCCATCCCCCACCACCTCCGGATCTCCTGGAGAAAGGTAACTATACACAGGTAATCACGACAGGGTGCTTGAGGCCAAGCCGAGGGAGACCCATCTGCATTCTGAAGGCACACCCGGGCTTGGCGAGTCACCCGCCTACTAACTGCAGGGGTTAGGGCTCATGTGTAGGGAGGGGCGAGGGCAGGGGCTGGAGATGGGATCTGAGATGGTGCCAGGGCTGCGGGCTGGCGGTACCCCTGCCTCCCACTCCTCCTCCTCCTCCTCCTTGGTCGCTGCAGCTGGCCCTGCTTCTGAGGGAGTGTCCTTGGGAGGGGGACAGAAGCGGCCCTCAGCAGGGGTACTAGGAGTAACAGATTCTGCACCAGGGATGCAAATACTAGGAGGCAACAGCCGAGACCATGGGCTTGGGGCAGCTGTCCTAAGTGGGCACTCTCTTAAGTACTGAAAAAGAGACTTCTTGGGAGTCTACCCAGCTCACCACGCTGCCTTCTCTGAGAATGTTTGACCCTTAGGAATGAGTGCCTAGAACCCGTGTCTGGGTTATCACAGCTGATTGGCTAAAGTGTAAGCATTGGAGCCACCTGAGCTGGTCAGATGGTCTCTGTAGAACCAAGGAAAGGGAAAGCAACCCTGGGCGGTATTGGAGCAGAGCCATGGGCATCACTCTAGAAGCCTGAGGTCCTCAGAGCTGCCCTGCTACTTCCAGCCCTGAGAAAATGCTCCTGCTAATTCTGTGAGACAAGCCAGTCTCCTTCCCATAAAAACTTCCTTCCTCTCATTCTTCCTGATGGGGTTCTCAACTGGGGCTGATTTTGACCCCAGAGGACGTCTGCCAATGTCTGGAGACCTTGTCATAACTGGGAGAGGGGGGTGGGTGCTACTGGCACATAGTGAGCGGAAGCCAGGGATACTGCTCAACATCCTACAACGCACAGGACAGCCCTCGTGCAAGGCGAGAAACTCTGAGCTTGACCAACGTCATTTTTGTGGCAGCTGAAGGAACACAGAGCTCCCCCTGATCCCTGGTCAGTCCCAGCATCGCTAACGAGCGTGCCGGCATTCGGACACACAGGTTTGCTAACGTGATGTAATATGCAGTTCACGACAGCACCAGAGATGTATTCTCACCAAGATGTTCAGCTTAGACTATCGGGCCTTCAGGTGAAAATTGCAGTTTACAGGAAATTAGAGGCTCAAGTAGAGAGCTAAAGTCCACATCACGAGGCAGGCAGACAAATCCAGACGGGGGGCATTCCAGGGGGCACCTGGTGCCATTTCTTCATCGAGTCGGCATCATATAAAAAGTGACACACTAGGCTAGGTAATAAAGGGAAGGGACATACTGGATTCAATTGGTGCTTAGATCAGACACCGTCTGGGAAAAACCTTTGCCTGTAAAGGACATTTTGGGGTCAACCTGGGCAGTCTGAATATGGTTCCAGTATTAGAGGAAATAAGATTTTGTTGAAATAGGAAAGTAGAGATTATTGTCTGAAATAAGGATAGAGAAAGATCCAGAAGGCCGTGCACTAAGTTTTAACACTGGTAGTCTCCGAGAGTTCGGAATATGGGGCTTAAAGTTTGCCTGTCTACATTTTCAAATCTTCTACCATGTACATATACTTTTTCTATAATCGTAAAAGATTATTACGAGTAACTAATACATTTTTAAACTTAAGCCAGCGATAGGTAAGTGGTGGGCTGTCTGATAGCAAATTCTTCTTTATCTAGGAAGGGTGGGCATCTGTCAGGGACCACGAAAGAGGTTAGCAACCCGAGGGACGCTTACCAAAGATGTCCAGGATAAAAGGCTAGAGAGGGGTAATTTTGTGGTTCCCAATCAAACAGGGAGCCAGAGTTCTGGACTCCTGGTGTTCCGGGAAATACAACTGTGTGTGCGCGCCCTGTACGACATGTGATGTAAGCAGAAGGTAACGCGACAATGAACCCGTCAGTATAACGGGGGAGGAGGGGGAGGGATGAAGGGAAGGACAGTCATCTCCATAATAAACAGCGTAGAGAAGCCCTACAGTCACGTATTTAGAGAACAGATTCCAGGGGCTTTCAGTGGGAGCAGGACACAAGAAGCTGCCACTTAAATGATGTTCTGGAATACGAAATCACCTAAACTGTTAAGCGGGTGTCTAGCTCATACAGCGTATTTGCAGAATGGGATTTTAAGGGGCGCGGGATGCCGTGATGTCAACATTCCACGCGTGTGCTCAACCCAGCAGCAAAACGCTGGAGAGGGAAGCAGGAAGTCGAGGAGCACTTTCCCTAACAAACCCAGTCCAGACAGATTCTCTCCTCACGCTGCGTTCCTTCTCCAAGGTCAGGAAGTAACAAGGAGGAAAGCACCTACTGTGTGATTCAGGGCCGGAGTGACTGTGCGCGCGTCTGTGTTTGTGATTCGCACAGACTGCTGTAGCTCCGACATCGGCCATGGGAGCAAACGGCCACCTCAGCTTCCATTCTCCTCCCGCTGCTCCCCCAGCTTCCGGAACACCCCATCATTTACGGCCTGTCGCCCAGAGGTTCCGCGGAAAACATTTCAGGGCCCTGCGAGACACGCGTCTCATCCGACGAACTTTCTGTCTCTTCCCAGGTGTGGGCCACGGCCAAAACCTTCGCCAATTCAAGGGTGGGTTTTGCACTTAGAATTGATGGAGAGCAGGACTTTCCAGGCTCTGGAATCCTGAGGGAGCTTGAAAGCTGCAGAGAAGCAGCCAGTCCCGACCTAGCCCACCTCGGGACTGTCCTCAGGGACCGGCCACGGCTGAACTCTCATGAGGAAGTCTGTCTCTCAGCGTCTAACTTGAATGGTCTTGAAGAAAAAAATAACACCTGCCACGTTTAAATGTGTTTAAAATACCGAGCTCCATTTCTGGAACGTAGTGCAACTAAGAACAAGTGGCTGTTACCGTGTTCCAAGTGCAATTCCCTGTCAGGGTTTTAGACTCCTGGGTTGGCATCTCTTTTAATCATGGGCTTACAAATTAATATTTTACCCTCATACGTTCCTCAGGATGATGATATTATATACAAGTTTTAGGGGCGCCTGGGAGGCTCGGTCGTTTGAGTGTCCGACTTCGGGTCAGGTCATGGTCTCGCAGTTTGTGAGTTCGAGCCCCGCGTCGGGCTCTGTGCTGACAGCTTAGAGCCTGGAGCCTTCTTCAGATTCTGTGTCTCCCTCTCTCTATTCCCTCCCCTGCTCATGCTCTGTCTCTCTCTGTCTCTCAATAATAAATAAAAAATATTAAAAAAATAAAAAAATATATACATACACATCTTATATCTCCCATTTAGTCCTATAAATTAAATAGTGTATTGCCTACTTACACTTAGCTTCTGGTCCCCTGTGACTTTTCGGACCCTTTTCTGCTATATTTAAGTTAATTAATACTAAGTAATGCTATGTGCCCAGCACACAATGTCCTTTAGAAAAACATAAAATTGTCCCTGCCTGGGAGAGTCTTGCAAAGTAGAGAGTCGTGGTATCTACATAAAATATCCAGAGTTCGAATATAAGGAAGTACATCCTGAGGTACAAACCAGAATCTGGTGTGAACGTGGGGCTCACTGCACTCATTCACTTACCCACCTGTGCGCTCATTCACTCATGCCACGGATATTTACATGCTCGGTAGGTGGCAAGGCTGCGCCAGCGCTACAGCCGCTGCTGGCCAGGCCAGCTTCCCCAACGACTATTCCCAGCCCCTGGCCCTTGCCTGTTTCTCTCGCTGTAGCGGCTAAAAAAGAAAACCGTTACTTTCTCAGACTCCTTTGCATCTGGGGGAGACTCAATTCTAGCCAATGACCTATAAAGGGAAAGTCTACCGGGGAATCTTCTGACAAGGACAAAATCTTCTGAGTTAAAAAGACTTTTGCCTCATTTTCCTGCCTCGAATGAGGCTGTGATGTCTGGAGCTGTGGCAGGCTCCTTATGACCTTGAGGTGACAAGCGTGAGGCCAAAGCATCAACGCTGAGGATGGCCAAACAAAAACAGAGAGTTCTGGTCCTTGATGACGCCACTGAGCAGATACCACTGTCCATAACGCGGACCTCTGACTTCTTATGTGAGAACAGAACACATCTCCATGAGTTTTTAAGGCACTGCTGATTGGGGATTCCCACACCGGCAGCCAAACGCATGTGTAACTTATAGCTGGGTATACGACGCTCAACAATGGAGACGAAAAATTGCAAATGTACTGCGTGTGACCACGGAGAATCACAGGGACAGGCACACCTAGGCTGGACTAGGCACGGATGGCTTAGTGATGAATACGACGAGCCCTACACGACGAACAAAGGCCAGGAGAAGAGCAATAGGCAGACCGAATGGTCTCTTTGAAGGGAATAAGAAGATGGTATATTTGCAGGACTAAGAAACGTCCTGTAGGGCGTATGCGTGGGATCAGAGTCAAGGGGAGCGGGAGCAGAGCCTTCCGGGCCTCGTGGGCTCTGGCGAGGGTGCAATGCTCTCCCGGATGAACAATGGACAGGAAGCCTCTGCGCAGCCGTAAGCAGGAGCTTACATGATACACGATTTTTTTTCCAAAAGTATCCTGTGGCCAGCGATGGGGTGGGAGACAGTGGAGGATGGGCAAAGGGAGAGGGTATGGCTATCAAAGGGCAACAGGAGGGATCGTTGCCATGATGGAAACATTCTGTCTTGACTATGTCAATGTCAACAACCTGGTTGTGCTGTTGTACTGCCATTTTGCAAGATGTCACTACCAGGGGGAATTGGGCAACCAAGGGTCTCTCTATTATTTCTTACAACTGCATGAGAGTCTACAGTGATCTCAAAATAAAAAGTCTGAGAGGGGCGCCTGTGAAGCTCAGTCGGCTGAGCACCCCACTCTTGATTTCGACTCAGGCCATGATCTTGTGGTTTATGAGTTTGAGGCCCGAGTCGATTCTCCCTCTCCCTCCCTCTCTCTGCCCCTTCCCAGCTTGCACACATACACACTCTCTCGCAAAAATAAATAAACATCAAAAAAAAAGTCTAATGAGAAAAAGTGTCTCTGAGTTTCAACATGGAGAGTGGGGAAGAGGGGGAAAAGGTGAGAGAGGGAAACCAATTATGAAGGCACTCCCAGTCATCCAGAAAGCTGCGCCTTGGTTAGGGAGATGGGGCGAGAGGGGTGAACCGAGGGGAGAACTATCTGGAAGGTACTACGGACTGGCTCACTGATGGACCATGTGTGGGCGGTGAAGAAGAGGAAAAAGTGCAGAATGACTTCCAGGTTCCTGCCTAGAGCAGGTAGGTGGATTCTGACATGTTTTTTTTTAATGTTTTACTTATTTTTAAGAAAGACAGAGAGACAGAGTGTGAGCAGGGGAGGGGCAGAGAGAGAGGGAGACACAGAATCCAAAGCAAGCTCCAGGCTCCGAGCTGTCAGCACAGAGCCTGATGCCGGGTTCAAACTCACGAGCTGTGAGATCATGACCTGAGCCGAAGTCAGACGCTCAACTAAGCCACCCAGGTGCCCCCAGATTCTGAGGTTTTTTATGGAGATGGGACACAAAACAAGGGAGCAGGTTCCATGGTGGGGGGAGGGGGGATGGGGGGAGGTGGAGGCAGGCACCTCGTGACTGGGCAGTGTAAGGACCCAAAGAACTATCCAGGTAGAGATTCTGGGTGGGCATCAAGAAATGCAATCCCCTTAAAACAGAACTGAAAGGGATATTTCCTTTCCCCAAGGCCACTGCACTCCTCCCAGGAAAACACGAGCGAGTCGGAAACCGTTGCCACCGCCCTTCCAACTGCCGCCATCTCACACTTTCAGTCTTCCTCCCTCTACTCACTTACTCGCTCTCTAAAACAGGGAGTCCAGACCTGGTTGGTGAATGCCTGACATCTGAGGCACCAGGTCCGGTTACTGGCTGGGGCCACTGCCGAAGTCTGTGCCTACGTCCAGCAGGCCCCCTCCTTCTCCTGACTCCCCTCACTCCCTGTGTCTGGCGCAGAACTCAACTCCACCTCCTGTCTCTGCATGGGGCCAGCGCCTGCTTTCTAGAAGCAGTCCTGACACTCTTCCTAGCTCTCTGTTCTGCCTGCAGCTGGTGTGGGGGCCTGCTGCCTAAACCCGGCCAGCTCTCTCTGCTCCCTGAGCAGGGGCGTCCCCAGGTTTACACTGAGGGCCACGTGTAGGAGACTTCACTCTGGCCTTCACTTTGGCTTGCCAGTGAACCAAGTGGCGTGAGGGGAAGACCGGAAAGACGTTCAAAAGCTGGCACAGGAAGAAAAAATGACACACCGAAAATTACCCTTGAAAGCCCTGTAGGAAGGTGCCATATGAGAAACAGACTCTCAATATGTTTTCCTTCCTGTGTTGGAAGAGATCATCGTTGACAGAGTAGCTTACTTTCATAAGGAGTCATGTTGCACAAACCAACTTCCTGTATCTTTAAATCGTAAATCACACTCAGTGTGGTCAGAGGCATACTCTCTGAGAGGCCCCCGGGCACTGCTGTCGCCACAGGGACATGCTGGTCCTCAGGCTTATTCCAGGGCTGCTGGGAACTGCGCACGCCAGTTGCAATTCCTACTCTTTCTCTCCCATTTTCTCACCAAATGTCTACTTGGCAGGTGCATTTGTTCAAAACCCTGAAGGAGAGGATGGACGAAAGGCCCCCTGAACCCCTCTCAATTTGGGATCTAATCTTCGAGATCTTTTTCCGTGTATTTATACACATATACACACAATTTTTTACAGAAATAACCAGTATGGCTATACATATGATGCAACTTAGTATTTTCACTGAATGATAAAATCCTGGTGATTTTTCCCCCTCCGCACATCAGATAATAAGAGCTATTTGTGAAGCCTCTGCCACTGCCGAACATTTTTTCAGTCGTGTCGCGTTTTCCCCATCACAAACATGAGTACAAATAAACATTCTATGTACATGCATCTTCGCATATTTATGTGACTATTTCTAGAAAATAAACTAATGGACTGGAATTGCTAGATCAAAGAGTATGTATGATTGAAAATTTAATAACTGCTGAATTGCCCTCCAAAAATGTTTATTCCCAACCACGATGTATATCCCCAACACTGTACAGTTACCAATTTTTAAAATAGTTGCCGATCTGATAGATAAAAAGGGGCGTGTGAAGTTTTGTTCCTTGGATACTAGAGATTAAATATCTTTCCTTCTCACCTGTTTATTGGCAACTTCTATTTTTTTTCTTTGGGATATTTTTGTTTATATCTAAAAGTGTTCCCCAGTGGGTTGTTTGTATGTTTCTTATAGGTTTTAGGAATGCTTATTAATGATATTAATTTTTTACTGCAAATATTTCCTGTAGTCTAACGCTTGTCTTTTGTTTGTATATGGTGTCTTTAATTAAAAAAAAAAAAATTTTAAAGGCTACATCATGGGTATTAAGTCTTCCTTAGGTAGGCCTTCTCTGCCTCAAAATTGCACTTTCAGAAATTCCTTAATATTATTTTCTAATGTTATAATTTTAATTTTTATGTTTATTTCTGGAATATTTGTGAACATGAGATAAGGCTTGGCTTTACATTTTTTTTCAAATGTCTCTGTGCCAACTATCTCAGTGTCGGTTACTGATTATTCCTTTATTTTCCCACTGAATGAAATACCACCTTTATAATGTATCGAATTCCTTTACACACACATCGGTCTCCAGACCTGTTCTTCTCCATTGATCTTTCTGTCAATTTCAGCCCAGTCGGGATCACACTTTTTAATTACTCTAGTATGTTTTGATTTTGATGTCTGGTAGGACCATCCGCCACAGCCCACCATTACCACCGTTATTATCTGCAATAATTTACTTAGCTATTCTTTTTTTTGAGAGACAGAGACAGAGAAAGAGAGAGAGCGGGAGGGTGCACACCTGTGTGAGCTGGAGAGGGGCAGAGAGAAAGGGAGAGACAGAATCCCAAGCTGTCAGCGCAGAGCCAAATTCGGAGCTCGAACTCACGAACTGTGAGATCACGGACCTGAGCTGAAATCAAGAGTCTGATGCTTAACGGACTGAGCCACCCAGGCGCCCCTATTTAGCTATTTTTAAGCTATTTTCTTCTACATAAACTTTACAAATGGATCAAATCTCATTTTTTAAAATATCTGTGACTTAAATGGGTTTGTCTGAATTTATAATTTAGGGACAGGTGACATCTGAACAATATTGAGGCTTCCCAGCCAGGAAGACATCATTTGGTCATCTTCTGTTATTCCTGTACATAGAGATTTACAGTTTTCTTAATTAGACTTTGCCCATGTCTTGTTAGGTTTATTCCTGGGTCTTATAAATTTTGTTGCTTTGTGCGTGGTACATTTTTCTATTATATCTTATCATTGGCTCTTGCTATTTTGTAGGAAAGCTATTGGTTTTGATTATGATATACTGATTCTGAAAGTAGATGCCTTAATGAGTTCTTCATTAATTCTAACCGTATTTAGTTGATTCTTTAGAATATTTTTAGAGAATATTAATGGCTCTAAAGATTACATTTTTGTGTATTTCCTTGCAATATTAATACTCTCTATTTGTTCTTCTTGTCTGATTCCACTGCCTACAGTTGCCAGCACAATGTGAGACTAACAATAACACTTGTTACTAACTTCAAAGGGGACGATTTTAAAATTTTACTGTTAGGTATAATGCTTGCTTTAAATATCTGAGACAGAAAGCCTATTAAGCTAAGGAGGTTTCCTTTTATTTTCTACCTCACTAAGGCTTATCAGAAATAAGCCTGGAATTTAATCAACTCATTTTCAATGTGTTAAATAAATTATAATTCAATCTTTAAACAAAATCCGTCCTCCTTTTTGGTCACAGAAAACTTTAAGGCCAATATACTCTATTTCATGAAGACAGTATAACCATGTCAGAGACCTCTGATGCCATTAGAGTCAGTATATGTTAAAAATGTAGAACTTGAAATATTTTTGGGGAGCACATCAAAACAAATCACATATTTATGCTACTGGTAATTTAATGTGAATCCCTCACCTTGAAATCATCAGGAATGAGGAGTTTTGATGTTCGTAGAAAATTCAAGATATATCTGAACATCTGTCCATCTCTGTCAATGAAATAATGCTGTTTGAGACTGTCCAAAACAATGGGCTCTGTACCATCAAAAAGTCTTCCGATTCTGTGATAGAAAAGAGGGAACAGTGAAAACAATTAGAATCAATTGTCTGGCCACTAATACTAAGAGCTACCGTTTCGTGTCACCGTCAAAGAGAGCTGTTTCCAAGATGGCAGTCAGGAAAAATCACCCGTTATGTAGTTACGGTTCTCTGAGAGGTGCTGGTCCTTGCTTGATAAATATTTCAGGACCAGGCAATTCAAAACAGTTTCAGGCTTTCTCAAGTAAATCCTTTTATTCACTGTCTGTTACCTGTAAAGAAAATGTCCCTGACATGGTGATTATGGCTAAGTGCTGTCACTGTGATGGAGGAGCATGTCTTTCCCCTAGGTTACTTAAAACCACCTTCTCGGCTCCTTTTAAAAAATGTCATTGCTCCAAAGTGTCTTTTAAACAGACTTACAAGGAAAGCAATTTTGTTTTTAAGAAATCTGTTTTCTGAGCTTTCCCCACCCATGAATCACAAACTCTCCAAACAGAAAGCAATGCCTATATGCTAACATCTACATCTAATTATGGAAAGGAATCATACAAAGTATCGCTTGTCCAGAAGGATATGTTTTCCATTAACAATATACAGTCTAGTTTCTGAGGTCTCAGCAAAACTCATTTGTAACAGCCAGGCATCATTATAAAAAATAAATAGGTGACCACCCCCAAAATATGACCTAGTTCTGGAACATGAGTGGCTATGGGTAATTTTTAAAAACAGGAATCCCCAGTATGCTTTCCCATTTACAGAGTTAACATTTGAACAGTGCGCTGCAGTAAAGCAGTCTGCATCCGCTCATTACCATCCAGCCCTTTAAGGATGGCTGATGGCTGAAACTATGTCCTGTAGTATATACTCAGTTAGTAGAAAGGGGCCACATGCGGACCACGAACATGTAGATGGCTGGCTAATGACACACAAATATCCTATATCAGAAAGGAGAACTTACACCCTAGAAATCGCTTCCTTGACCAATCGGTGCATTGTACTTTTCAGTAACAGTGTAGGCAGGCGAATGGCTCCGTTTTTTTTAAGGAAAAGCTTTTTTGGAACTCATAGACTCTGTCTCTGATCTGGAACCTCATCTTACTGCTTTGAAGACATTTTTGAAATTGTGAATTTTCTAATCTTAGGTTGAAATGTGACAGAGGTAAGGCTGAGTCAAGAATGTCAGCCAACCAACCAACCAATAGAAAGCTGTTCCTCTTCCCTCCCAAAATAGAAAAGCTCAGGAATTCGTTTCAATACAAATCTTTTATAGAGAATTAGGAAACTCATGTCCTAGCTGAAGGTAGTAAGTGCAAAGAAGAAAGCAACTGATTACAGTCAGGTCATGTTTCTAAAACTCAATTTATTCTTCTCAAGCTAATGTTTTTGTCCAACTTTCCATGAATAGAGGGTGATTCCCGATTCCTTCCTTCCACAATTTTATCCAGGGCGTGGATCGCAAGCACCCCAGGGTTCTGACTGCATGCAACCTTGTCATTCATTTCCCACGAACACATCACTCAAACAGGCTACATAAAGAGGCACTGAGACTAAAATACACTTAGTCATTTATTTATAGTGTTTCCGGGACAGTTTGGTATAGGATGGGAATGGACAAAACTTGTTTGCTTATTATTAAAAGATTTATTCTTGATTGTTAACATGATAAATTTATAGTTGACAGAGGAAGAAAAGGGAATTATATTTATAAACTGCTGTCCAGATAGCTTGCACTATCCTTAGCACTTTATGTAATAAATCCATTATCCTCCTCTTACGGATGAAGAAATAACTCAAAATGATGAGTAACTTGCCCAACTAGTTAAGTAGCACTGGGGAATTCGTGCACTGTTTGATCTTAAAGGGGCCTCCCTACAATGACTGGAATGAAAAGAATTACTACTATTGAAGGAAAGCTTTTGGTCTAGAGTTTTTACTTTCTATCTTGTTTGTTCAGCAAGAGCTTCGCAATGAAATCCAAGTGTGTATTATTTTCTGTGGCCTGAAATACCTTGGTATCAATGACTGCAAGCCGCTTTAGTAAGAGAGGAAAAGTTAATATTTTATTAAGTAAATTCTATGCTTTTTTTCCTTAAGTGTTCTTTTTCAAAATCTAGACCTGAACGTACCCTGGCACAGAATGAGTCATCAGTAAGTCTCTACGAAGTGGGTGAGTAAAGGATGAATGGAGCGGTGAGGGGAATTTGGCTCGGTCCTTCACTAGCTGTAATCTCCACTATCGACTTCTCTGTGTCTCCATTTCTCTTATAAAATGTATCTTTTATAAAATTGTCCCTTTTCTCGAGGTTGATGAGAAATTCAAGTGGAGTCATGGCGCGCTCAATAAGAACTCAGCAAGAGAAAGTGTCCCAAACTAGCAAACAAAAAGAAAGCAGACCTCGGAAGACTGCAGGTGCTACAAAGCATAGGATTCGCGGGGCCGAAGGACCAATCGGGGCTTAAGTGTATCGTGATAGACCTTGGCCAGGTAGGTGAGACGCGCCACCCGAAAGGTTTTTAGGATGAAAACTCCCCCACCTCTGGCAGATATGGAAAACTGGACACAAAGAGGTGCGATCAGAAGCACTTTCGAATCATATGGCCGAAACAGGAGACGCAAAGAAAAGAGCTGGAGGGAAAGGGAAGAGCTGGAGGGAAATCCGATCAGCGGCCCAGAGGTGGCCGCGGCCCATGGGCGACGCAGTGGGGCAAGTGGGGGTCTCCAGGCTGAATCACTCAAGATGAAAAAGGATGAATGCTGAGGAAGGAGGGCTGGCCGTCACCCGGCGGGTGAGAGCGCCCCCAGCAGCCAGGCGGGGGCGACGGGCCGGAACCTTGGCCGCCAGCTCGCGCCGCCCGCCCGGGAGGGTGCGCATGGCGGACCAGGGGGAGGAAGGGAAAGACCCAGAGACGGCGGGAAAGCCCGCCTGGCCCCGCTCTCGGCACGAGCCCCCGCTCACGGCATAAGCCCATAAGCCGTGTGGTCTGGGCGCGGGCAGAGAGGGTAGGGGCTGTGGAGAGCAGGGCCAGGCTTGTGGCCTGGAAGACCCCGTGGGCCGCGCCAAAGCGCATTCCTGTCTGAGGAGCAAGGCCTCTCCGAGAAGAGGGAGGCCCGTACGTACGTGAAGCACCGTACCGAATGTTCCGTAGTAAAAGGCGGCGTTACACTGCCAACTTCTGCTAACTTTGAAAGGAAGCACGTTCTGAGCTGTGAAAACAACGTGCAAGGGCGGGGCGGTGCCAGGGATCGTAAAATGGCGTCCCGGGGTAGGTTTTGAATGTCCCGTGGAAAAGCATTGTTTGGCTAAGCAAATAAGGGGGGAAATCGGCAGAGGCTGTATTTCTTGTGGACGTATGAATGGAGTTACAAATCAAACTGCAGAGATTTGTAAACTCTGGTGCCTGAAAACTGTGTGGAACTGATTACAGTTTACTAACCTTGGAGGCCATTCCTGTTTTCCAACTGACCAAGACCAAGTTGGCTTGGGGTGATATATGGCTGCCGCGTGCGTGTGTGTGTGTGTGTGTGTGTGTGTGTGAGAGAGAGAGAGAGAGGGAGAGAGAGAGAGCACCCACTGAACCAAATAGCAACGCTGAGAAAAACTTCCTTCCGCAATTGTATTTTTTTACATTTTTGTTTTAACATTTTGCTTTGGACAATTTCAAAGTAGGGCAAAGCAAATAAAATTATATAATGAATGCCCCATATATCCACCCAGCTTCAAAAAGCTATCAATTCTTGATCTCGCTTGTTTCACCTATACTTCTACTGTTCCCTCTCCCCCGCTGGAAATTTTATAGTAAATCTCAAACATCCTATCAATTTATCTGTAAATGTTTCATTAACTAGTAAGATAAAGTTTCACTAAAATATGCATTAAAATAATTGAAATATATTTCTCTTGCTTTTTAATATTAACATTCTGTTGATTATTATTTATGGAACCAATAATGTAAGATCAAATCTCCAAGGAAATTAAGCTCCTTGTTGTGGAAAGTCAGTCTGGTTCCCCACTTTGGCCCCTCCTGTCTGGAATTAACGAATGGTCTTAAATGAAAGAGTATAGGTGTAGGGATAAGGCCTTATATAACCTGTCTGAGTGTTAGTCAGTCATTAAGATTATTTTTTGTGCATTCATTCATAGGACTTGATTTCTTTAATTTACTGTGACTTGGTTCCTTAAGAATATCCCTTTATTGTTCAGTCATTCCGCTATTCATTTATTCTAGGGAATGCAGTGGTGAATAAACCACACATTCTTTGCTTTTGTGGCATTTTGTGGAATTTAACAGTCTGTGGGGTTGGGAATGCAGATCAAGTACAGTGTGTCACTGGGGGGATAGAGTGGGTGACGGGGAGTACACAGGAGGAGCACCCAACTCACACTTTGGGGAGGCATGAAAGAGAGAGGAAGTCCACTGGAGACCTGAAGAACAAGCAGAGGCTGGCCAAGTACTGGGATGGCAGGTAAGGTCCGGTAAGAAAGGAGAGGGTTAGGGAAGATACAAAGGCCTGAAACTGGAAGAAACCTGGCATGTGATTACTGGGGCAGAGTCAGGCTGACCGAAAAATGAAGCTGGAGTAGCAGTTAGATCCTAAAGAGCTATATTAAGCCAGGTCAAGGAGTTTCAGTTCGGTTCTGAGGCTGATGGGGACTGATGTCAAGCTCTGCTCTCCAGCGATGTTAAGAAAAAGAGCACATTTATAAGGAAGACTGAATGGAACAGTGTACCTGAAGTCCCATCTCCTCAGAGACGCAGCTTGGGGCTTATCCCAAGCCTTCCTCCTCTGCCTTGCCTTTGACTCTGTTATTTGCATATAGCAGTGGTTCTTAACCCTGGCCGCACACTGGAATCACCCCAGGAGCTTTTAAAAAATATTGCCAGGTATTCGGATGTGATTTCTGCTTAGAGTTGGGGCCCGCGCATCTCCCCAAGTCAGTCCGATAA
This sequence comes from Paguma larvata, assembly GCA_030068075.1. NCBI lineage: Eukaryota > Metazoa > Chordata > Mammalia > Carnivora > Viverridae > Paguma > Paguma larvata. The sequence continues at coordinate 43,940,577 of CM057835.1, read as the reverse complement.
ACAGCAAAGTTGAGAACCAGTGCGAAGGAGGATAAGCAGAGACGACAAGAGGAACCAGTCAGTGTTGTCGACTCAAGAGGCTTTCTGTTAGTCATTCTGTCACTTCGAACTGTCACCGCACCTCTTCTTCAACAGCCGACCACACCTGTTGAAGTGAAAGATCTCCAGGGTGACCTAGATCAACGTCCCTTGTTACAAACGGAGAAACAGAGTCCCAAAGACGTTAATGCTCATGGAGGCACGGTGGCTCTGGACACAGAGTTGAACCCGCCATGCCGTCCCTGGAGTAACAGGCAGAGGTCACAGTCCAGCCTATGGAGGACAGCTGCTCTAATGGTAGTTACTATTCACTGAATTGCATGATGTGCCGAAGAGTGAGCTTGCTGTTTAATGGGCTTTATCTCATTTGATTTTACAGTGACCGTAGGGGATGGCCGTATTAGTCTCACTTCACAGATGAGGACTCGGAAGCTCAGAATGGTTGCCACTTGACTTAAGTTACAACCAAGGTCTGACTCTAAAGCCTGTGTTCTTGACCACTAAATTATAACACCTTTTCCCGTGTCATTTCAAACAAGCAAACACACACAATGACAAGAACTCAACAACCTGCCTTGCGAAATGCACAGTTTTTTAGAGTTCAATGGTTTGCTCATGTTGCAGTTATCCCAAGAGAATTTGGTGGTTATCAACATTTGAGAGACACTGATTTAATGAGGAGCATGCTACAAAAAGTTGAGGCTCAGGGGCTTGGTGTAGACACACAGAGTGGGTGCCCTCAACTCAGCCGAACCAAATCGCAACACTCCCAAGACTTCAGCGATGACGTCCGGACTGTTGTACGATGCGAAGGCGCTGTCCAGGGATGGGAAAGCAAGGATTCTTAGGACAATGGGAACTTGTAGGAAGAAGAGTTATGAGTGAGGTTCCAACTCCATTTTCCTTGCAGCTCCCGTGTTCCCTTACGTGCCGGGTCCCTGTATTTAGTTCAGACACACCCCTGTGGGATTTGTCACTTTACAGCTAAGGAGGGATTTCCAACTCTCCCAAGGCTCCACACGCCCGGTCCTCCTCGTGCCGCCTGGTGACACCTGGTCACGTCGAGCACTGCGGCGTGGAACACGACTCTGGGCCCTGCTTTACCAGCGGCGAGCGGGTTAATCGCCAGAACACACGTGGTGAGAGGGAGGGAGGCGGCAGGACAAGCGTTCATCTGCAGGGGCGGTGGGTCGGCCTGCCCAGGGAGGGTGCGGAAGCCCCCGCCTGGGGCGGAGGATGAAGCGCTGAAGACGCACCAAGGGGGAAAGACAAAGGTCGTTGGGCTCTTTCACCCACTTAGCTCCCCTCCGCCAAGAAATAAATGCCTTTTTTTTTTTTTCTCCACTCTTGGGCTTCCCAGCCATGGAAAATACGGTTTGGACTTAAGGAAAAGATTTCATTTAGTTTCTGGTCCAGATTTAGTTTGCTGGGGAAAGAGATTCAGAGGCAACTTGCAAATGACCCCTGTTAGCATTTGGGGGATATTTTTAAATTGTAAAAGCGATGCCTCCTCGTTGCTGAAAACTGGAAAAGCATAGAGGAGGAAAGCAGCAGCACCACAGAAAAGCAATCTGCCTTTAGCCCACCAATTAGTGGGCCATTACTTTTTTAAACATCTGATTTAAAGAGTATTTTTCTTTGAGTGATTTTGTTTTAAGAAGCACTTGTGTACTAGTTTTTTGCATCTACTATTCCAAGTTAGGCTATTACGTTAGTAAGCTGTGTCTGACTCCTCCAAGTTACATTCCCAACCAAGTTTCTGTCCCAATATTTGAAACCAAAGAAAGATGCCAAATGAGGTGGAGGGCTGGGGGAAGGTGTGTTTGTGCTCACGCGATGGTGAGTGTGTGGGTATGTCACCGCAGGTGACTCGGAGACTCAGGACACCAGAGGGGGAAGGACGCATGGTGGGGAGGGCACTGCAGCCAGTGGGAGCCTCTTCCTCTTTTCTGCTGAGATGGGAAGGGAGGGAAACAATGGTGGAAGGGAAGACACACTAGGTTGATATCTGAAATTTGGACCTTTGGGAGATCAATATTGTATTCTATTTTTGCATATATATATATATTTTAAATTTTTTAAAAAGTTTATTTATTTTAGAGACCGAGGGAGAGGGTGGGGGAAGAAGGAGCAGAGACAGGGAGAGAGAATCCCAAGCAGGCTCCTACTGTCAGCGCAGAGCCTGACGCGGGACTTGATCTCACAAACGGAGAGATCATGACCTGACCCAAAATCTGCCGCTTACCGGACTGAGCCCCCCAGGTGCTCTTTTGCATATGTTTTTAAATGTCCATAATAGAAAAAAACGTTTTTCTTTAAGAAAAAAGGGGGGCGGTGCAGGTTATTATGATGTTTAGAAAGAAAGAAAAGAAATACCAGTCCACTTACTGTTTTAGAAGCCTGAATTATCATAAGCAGTGTTTAATTTGCTTAAAGTATTATAACTGTTAAAAAAAATTCTAGGAAGAGTTGTTTATAGTTCCCACACGTGGGCAATTTTGTCTATATTTCATGAACACAAAGACAAATTAATTCAGAGCTTGTTACAGAAATGGACAGAAGTAATTTAAGAGAAGGGAGAAAATACCTTCTTGGTAAGAACAAACAAAACAAATTGTATCTACTTATGGGGAAGTAATGCTTCCAGTGCGGTTCCCTGAGGCAGCGTCATTTTCTTAAATGATACACAGAACTGAAGAAACCAGGGGAGAAAGGAAAGGCCAGTTTAACATCTAAGAAAAAGCAGGAGATCGAAACGACTGAGGAGCCGCATTGTGGAGAACTGATCCCGGACGGTAGTGTTGAGGGTCCGGGGGAGCTCGGGGCCACTTGACGGGCTGCTAATCCTCTAGAACGCTCATGAGTGCCCTGCAGGACTCCAACTAGAAATTTTTTTAAATTCTGAGTTACACCGACTGTTAATTATGAAAAATGTATTATCACAATTAACACGATTTTTAAAAACCCACCAGAAGTTACACGAGCAGGCTTTTTATTTCTGGATTTATTGACCACCTCCCATATTCCCGGTGCTCTGCCAGGCCTCTTTTTTTTTTTTTTTTTAACGTTTTTATTTTATTTTTGAGAGACATAGAGTGAGCAAGGAAGGGCAGAGAGAGAGGGAGACACAGAATCTGAAGCAGGCTCCAGGCTCTGAGCCATCAGCAGAGAGCCCAATGCGGGGCTCGAACTCACAAACCGCGAGATCATGACCTGAGCCGAAGTCGGCCGCTTAATCGACTGAGCCACCCAGGCGCCCCTCTGCCAGGCCTCTTAAAAGGGGCATGATGCAGTCCCACTGGGAGTCACGGAAGGACAGAGAGGGATGTAGCCAACCTGGGGCAAGCAACGAAGGCTTCCTATAGGAGGCAATGCCTGTGTAGGGTTCTAGGGATTACTAGGTGTGAGGAGAAGGGCACAGGGGCTTAGAGAAGGGATTTCAGGCAAGAAGGAACATGAGGGGTGAGGCGGGAACCCAGCAAGTGGAAAGCGTCTCTCTCCAAGCGTGGAGCTCAGCAGAGCACGTAAGGGCCCCGTTTTTCACAAGCGTTTCAGCGTGGGTGCTTTCCAGTAACGCTTTAGGAGCCCCCAGCACGTTCAGCTCTAAAACGCACAGACGTGGCTTTGAATCATGACTCTGCCATCTTTTCAGACCAAATCAATGCGGTTTGATGTCTTCATCTGAGAAATGGGACAGTACCAAGCCCAAAGAACTCCCATGAGCATTAAGAACTCGCACGTCCGGTGAGCGCTACACTTGCCGAGTGTTCACCACGTGCAGGACACGGTACTGAGGGCTCGCGACTCAGTTAGGTGGAGGTCATCACCCCCCTTCGGTGGGCAAGGCCGCTGCGGCCGGCCTCTGGGCGCGGAGGCCAGAACGCGCGCCCGGGCAGCTGGACCGCAGGCCCCAGCTCGGCAGCCGCTGCCTGGGGGCCGCCCCGCCCCTCGGCCGCGCGCCGTGCCCACCTGGCGTGCGCTCGGGAGATGCGGACAGATGTTTGTCCTGCGGCGATGGCGCGCTGTGCCAAAACAGAGTTCCGACTGTCCTGACACCCGGTCGTGCATCTGGAACTGGGGGAGAGGCTTCACAGTCGCCTGGGCCTGTTCTCCGGTTCGAGTGAACGCCTGCTTCAAAAGGGTTTCTAGAGCAGACGGCCACTTTTCTAAGATCATCAGGGCCTCCATCTCCCTCGGGAGCCCACCTGGGCATGCTCGGCTCACACCGTTTCCGTTTCCGTTCCTCCTGCTTGTGTGGGCGGGCAGGCACGCGCGTGTGCACCTGAGGCTGCCCCCACAGCCCACCCCGCCCTCCTGCCAACAGTCTGTTCTATATTGGGAGGTATTTTTGACACTCCTTTTCTCTAGAATATGTTTTCCATTTTACAATAATAATCACGATTCAGAGAAAAGAATGTTATAACAGCTAACGTTTTTTGAGTTAGACACGCTGCTACAAACCTGATGGACTCTCTGATTTCAACCTCACGACAACTCCATAAAGTACTTACGAGTCATATTTTTCTTTTACTGACGGAGGCCAGAGCCGTCAGGGAACGCGCGGAGGGTCGCTGAGGTCCACAGGCTCTCTTCCCTGCGGACTGAGGGCCAGCCTGTGCTCGGTGCTGTCCCCGGCCCTCGGGGGCTGTCTGTCCTTCGGCCCCCTTCCCGCTCTGGCACCTCCTTCCTGCCAGCCTTCATTCGCCTCGCAGTCCCATTCTGGTTTTCTTGTTTCTAGTAAGTCTTCTGCGTGTGTTCCCATTGATTTTGATCTGGTTTTGAACGACTGTTCTTCTTTCTGGGCTTCTGAATATGAGCAGACCTAACGACCGAACCAGTGCCTTCCTGTATGACGACACGTTCTAGATTCATCTATCTGTGCATCGATCTCCTGATGAACAGACAGGACTCGGCCCCTCCCCGCGTGACTGTGTTCTGTAGGTGGCCCCACTCTCTCTGCCACACTCAGTGACCACGGAATACGGAGGGGAAGCCGTCCGCATTTCCTCTGGTGGTTTACTGCCCCAGACTGTTGGAGCTGGCTCACAATACGTCACAGCCGTCACTTCACATAAAAGCATCGTATTAATTATATGCCACCATCAGAGGACTAGGACAAAGCCAGCTGTTTCCATTTTTAATTGAACAATTTTTTCCTCCTCGTAATGGGGCCAGCAAAACAGCAGTTTACAATGAAGTACTCCAATATTTTGCTTAGTACCCACAAGTGAAAAACCAGAGGCTTAACACAGGGCTTAATAAAAAAGTACAAGGGGCGCCTGGGTGTCTCAGTCGGTTGAGCATCTGACTCTTCACTTTGGCTCAGGTCACGGTCTCATGGTTCATGAGTTCGGGCCCCATGTCAGGCTCTGTGCTGACAGCGCAGAGCCTACTTGGCATTCTTTCTCTCTTTCTCTCTCTACCCTTCCCCCACTTTCTCTCTCTCCCTCTCTCAAAAATAAACTTAAACAGAAAAAGAATATGGTGAGGTGGGCGGATGAATGAAATGACCAAATTACTCTGTCCCTGCATGACTTTAGAGTGACTAGGACGCTTGAAACCACTTTCAGAAACTAGGCTTCAAGACGACAAGGCCAAAGGGAGGAGATTAAGCTTTAGGACTGTGAGTTAACCCCCTACAGAAGGAAAGAGAGCTGCAAATTGGACAAGAGTCCTGTTTATACAGCTCCAAAGCATATAAACATTGTAAGAGAAAATATAAAATGTTCACACTACCCTTTTGTTTAAAAAAAAAAAAAAAGTCCCAAGGTTTCTTTAAATCACAATGGCCAACGTGCCTGGTGGGGTTTTTACTCTGAGAAGATTAAGGTGTTGAATTAATGTCGCAAGATTATTTAAATGGTCAGCAAGTCGGAGTGACAGAAAAATACTAAGTTTCTATCAGTTCCCGATTCAAAGGCCACACTCTCGGGTGCGTGTAGTTGGGCAACAAGGGGCACGCGCTGACAGCGGCCTGCCTTTGGCTGCACCGCAGCCAACACAGCGCCGTTGTAGGCGTGCGTGCGTCTTGTGTAACCATCTCCGCCCTTCTGGGGCTCAGGTCTGGTTGATCACAGTTCAAGAATTTACCCAGAGGCACCAAGCCGGTCCATACACACCTCAGCAGTGGGTGTTCTCTCTCCGTATTTCCCCCTGTCCCTTCCAACAAAACACAGAACCAAGCCCTAACCTGCAAAACACTCCAAGAAATGGAAGTTCCCGGCTAAGAATTTCTCCATTTTTTTTCTCCTCCTTTTCAGAGGCTTATTCAACAGAAGCTGACGAGTGTTCAGTAGGCATTTGCCACCTCGGCTTCTCGTCCTTGCCGTTCGAGTTGAGAGTTCTGAGTGAGGAGGGCACGGAGGCCGGAGCTCCTTTTACAAGTAAATACTCTGGCTAAGTTTTAAAATCTGCATAAACGATTACAAACGGTCTCTTCAGGAGCCCGGCGGCACGTGCCCTTGGAAATGCATCACTGCTCGGTGCCGGCGCTGCTTGCGGCCTGTCTCGGACACCCCGCCGAGGTGGAGAGCAGTGCGCTCTCCATCTTTCACACGGTTCCCTAGGTTTGCTCGGTTGTTACAGTCTTTATTCCAGCCCACATTCACGTGTGCGACCGCGATCTCCGAAGTCCACCCTTTGTGCTACCTTGTCCCTTCCGCAACGTATCATCGTGATGGTGACGTGCTGACAGAGTGCCTTCCCCGGGGCCCCGAAGATTACGGATCAGCGGGACACACTTAAAAGATCCTTCTCTGCTGCTTTGATATTGACTGTCTGAGCTGCTTCGGGACCAGAAGGGTTTTCATTTTTTAGGTAAGCTCTCAAGCCCTCAGGGCCTTCTCAACTGTGTCTTAAAGAAATCGATGTTGGGAGGGATGGCGGGGGCTTTGGCAAGTCTAGCGAAGCCGGGCAGGAGTTCTGGAACACATTCAGCTCGGATCGTGGAAGCAAGGGTGGGCGTGCTCAAATCCCCCTTCCAGGGACGGAGCCCCTGGCCTGGCAGGGTCGGCCGCGGTTCGAAAGTGGCGGTTAGCTGTTATGCCCCGCTGTCATTTATCGTCCGAATAGGGGAACGCAGTCAGGAAAACTGCACAGAAGTAAAAATAATCATTACCACCAAAAAAGATAAGCAGCAATGTCCTTCCTAAGCAAAGTGACACATGGCATTTATGTAGCAGCGGGAAGCCATTATCCAGTGACAGTGTCATTTCCACCGACACTGTATCTTGATTAGATTCAGATGGTCCAGCAAATAGCTGATATAATTGGGGGACTGAGACATGGTTTTTTGTTTGTTGTTGTTTTTTTTTTTAACAAAATGTATTGCAAATGGGGTTGCCACCAGATTGGAGCTTCTGGGTGTCTGCCTTCGGAATATGAACATGAATACATGACATGCAAACAGCCGTAACAGTACAACGGATTCCTCGACCCCCTGCCTCTCACACTCCCTTCTTCCTTCCACCAGGGCCACCCTGGGCACATTCCGATGCCTGCCATGCAGGGTATCGTGCCCCCACTTCAGCTTGCTCCTTTAGGGACCAATTACTGCTACTTTCTACCTCCAAGCATCCTGAGAGTCCTCTTTCAGGGGCAGAATAGTGATAATTCATCTAGTTGAAGCTATAAATCCTGCATTTTTTACTGAAAATAAATGACATGCTAATGGGTTATTTATATAATGATAATAGAACAAACCGGCAGGTACAGTGGAACACGCTTTTCTATTAACACACCTCAGGTTTCGGGAGAGGGCATTTGTGTGCTCAGGGGACCCATAAAGAATCCTTCAGTGTGACTTTCTGAGGTTTACTATTATTTTTTTTAACGTTTATTTATTTTTGAAACAGAGAGAGAGACAGAGCATGAGCTGGGGAGGGCAGAGAGAGAGGGAGACACAGAATCCGAAGCAGGCTCCAGGCTCTGAGCTGTCAGCACAGAGTCCGACACAGGGCTTGAACTCCGGAGTTGTGAGATCACGACCTGAGCCAAAGTCAGACGCTTAACCCACTGAGCCACCCAGACGCGCCCCTTGTATCATTTTTAAAGTTCTCAAAGTTCAAATGTAAATTACAACATCAAGTGCTTTGGTTTTGAATCATGGATGCTTCTGTTTAGAAGTTATGGGGGAGAAGTTTATTTTCTGCATTGGCTTCATAAAGAAGACTCCCCCCAACTTGAGAATAACCTGCATTGTTTTATTTCAGCCACGAATACACAGAGCATAGAAACTTCACCATGTGAGGTGTCCTGAAACAGGGGTGTTTCCTTTCTGACACAAAAAGATTCCACACCTCTGTGAAGTAGATCATGGCGGCTTCCCCAGAACCGGTTATGTGACTGCCAATAGCTACTATTTTTTTGTTTCTTTAGAAACTTACATGGTTTGAGGAGTCAAAGTCATAGGAGATTCACAAGCTGGGCTGTGTGAAGTAACAGTGTTAATTCTAAGCCGTTTTAATGGAGTCGTTCTCGAGACATAGTAGAGTGGAGTGTAACCTCGTGAAAGATTACCAGCATCTTCTAGTGAACTTTTCAAACAAGTACATAAAACACAGAGTTTATTATCATAAAGTACTTTCTTGTATCATGAGGGGAGACAGGAAAATACAATAAAAAAACACAGAGCAGAAAGGACCTTGGCCTTGCTCAGTGACATTACTCACGATGACGTACCAAAAGGAGTAGTCAGTGTTATTGTCCCAAGTGAGGAGAATGGAGCCAGAATCAATAAGAAAGTCTGTCTTTAGTGACCCCTCTCCTGCCGTACCACGAGTGCCGCCACCCTGCTTCACTGCAGACCTGCTGCCTGAGCTGCAGGTGGACCGCCTGACGCTGACGAAAACCGCAGACTCGCCTCACATCCTGAGATACAGGTCGCTCGAGTGGTGGCCAGGGCCCAGGGGTCCGATTTCTGACTCTGGCACGGGGGTTCTAGGGGAGGAGGCATCGGTTGGAGGAACACATTCGGAAGGCAGGCGTCCCCCTTCGGTCCATCTGGTTCACTGTCATCTGGGTTGTTGACTGGGTTGATTTATTCCCTTTTCTTTACTCTTTCCCTTTGGGTAACGAGACCAGAAAGCCCCTTTCTCGGCTCTGCCTTGAAGAAAAGGGCATGTATGTCTTTGCTGCTCTGATCGGACTAGGCCTACCATTAAGTCCCAACGGGACCCTAGCACCTGGAGAGTTGAGTCAAGGCCACCTTAAGAATCAAGTGGCTTGAAATGATTCCAGAATGACCTGCCCTCTTGGCTCACGACCGCCGTTGGAACACAGTTCCGGAAGGTGGTGAGAAGGATTACACGGCCGGCGCTGGGAAACATCAGGATGTCCCCTGCCCTGCTCCAGACCATGAAACCAGGTTGCTTGTTTGAGCTCCCGCTGACTCCATCACGCCCCTAGGGTTGAGAAGCAAGGCTATAAAAGAGGAAACCACAAAGGGCCCGGAGTCAGAGCGGGAGCGAGAATCTTGGTCAGTCACTTGACCTCTCCGACTTGCGACGTTTTTATCTGTAGACCAGACCGGGGTAAATAACAGTCGTTGTCTCTGAGCTTACTGCCACGCGCGCGCGCGAGATGAGAAATCCAGATAATGAACGCTTTACACTTGACTGTTCTGAACGGCTTTACTCGGTTATGTGCCCTTCGCTGTTTTGAGGACCTGGCCTCCGTACACAGTATTTCAGCCAATAATTCATAGATCAGGCAAGCCTTTGAATGTCCACTTTGTGGCAGGCGCGGTACGAAGCACAAGAATAGGAGGATGGAGACTGAGTGAGAAAGAGCTTTCCAGGGATAGCGTTTCTTTCTAAAATAGGGTTGAGTTCCCGGCAGGTGAGAAGTTCAGAAAAATCAAGAACATGACCCGCACTCTGGCCCCGAGATGCTTCATGCTAGATACCCACTGCTCGTCCCCACCCCCACTGCACTGTGATCTGAGGCTCGGCGGCCGTGACAGGTCTGAGGCGGCAGGGCGGCCCTCATCTTCCTCCCGGTCCACGCCAGGGGCAGGCTTATTATTTGCCAGCAAGGGGCTTCTGCCCACATTAATTTTTTTTTTAATTCTATTTTGGTCAAAATCAAGTATAACTTCAGAGACCAACAAATGCAAAATGAAAGCGAATGTATCAGGAACAGTACCAACCTTGGTTGGCCTGTGTGGTGATGTGAATATGACCTGGCCTGGAGCTGAACCACGGCCACGGCGCAGAGAGGAGACTTCACTCTGCACCCCCGCCCCCATGGAGTCCAGGGGTCTCCACACAGCAGGAGACGAATCACAGAACTCAGAATAGGCAACCTGAGCCTCCATCGGGGTGACTTGTAACACTGACAAAAATCTACTTCTAAATCTACACTCACATGTCAACTAGATTTTGTCTTGAAAATTTAGATGAGCAAATATGTAGGAATAAAGTTATCTTTCGGCTCAACACAGGGGGCAAACTATATCTCAAAGTGGGCATATTTGTCCCATGTGTTATTCTTCTTACTACTTTACTTGGTACCAACCCAAATACCATTTAGTGACTGTTTACTTATCGTCTGTCTTCCCCCCTCCCCCACGTAAACCTCAGGAGAGCAAGGACTTCTGTCGACTGGCATGCTTCCTACATACCGGGGAGCAAGGAAGAAATATAGTGGACGAAAGGAAAGGGCAAGGAAAAACTACAGGTACTGTAGTGTGGCTACGTTTTTCTGTGAGTTATCCTCTAAGACTAGACTTTATGAGCTGGATCACTATGTAAGCCAGGTCGGTTTGTTCGCAAGTGGCAAAGGAAGTTTGCTGCATCTGCCAGTGGTGTAAGTTTCACTGTTTAAAAAAAAAAAAAATTGGGGGGAGGCGCCTGAGTGTCTCAGTGGGTTAAGCATGCGACCTCAGCTCAGGTCACCATCTCACGGTTTGTGAGTTTGAGCCCCATGTCGGGCTCTGTGCTGGCAGCTCAGAGCCTGGAGCCTGCTTCGGATTCTGTGTCTCCCTCTCTCTCTGCCCCTCCCCTGCTCACACTCTCTCTCTCTCTCTCTCATTCTCAAAAATAAACATTAAAAAAATTTTTTTAAAAGTCTTTCGAAGCTGATCTCATTCACTCTTCGCCTGTGTAAGTGAAGAGCCATTTTGGGAAAGCGGTATTACAGCGTGACAAGAGACAGAGAAGAGGAAAACTGCCCGCATCCCCATGGAGAATCTCTCCGTTTTTCCTGCTTCTCAATCTGCCCCCTTCCCCGTAAACTACTCTTCTTTTTTAAAAGAGCAACCAATCTTAGCAGTCAACACTGTTCACCACTGGGTAGACACTGTCCCCATTCCCTACATTTCCATAGGTGTTTTCGAGGCAGGGATGTGTCCCCTCTTCCCACCTGTGCTGGGACTACACTGTATCTCAAGATGACTTCCACTCCTCCCAGAAACACTTGTTCTGTGAATTTTTGAAAAGAGTTTTAAATTTTTATTTATTTTTGAAAGAGAAAGACAGAGATAGAGGCAGAGGCAGAGACAGAGTATGAGCAGCAGAGGGGCGGAGAGAGGGAGATACAGAATCTGAAGCAGGTACCAGGCTCCGAGCAGTCAGCACAGATCCCCATGGGGGTCTCGAACTCGGGAACCGTGAGATCATGATCTGAGCCAAAGTCCGATGCTTAGCCAACTGAGCCACCCAGGCGCCCCACTGTGAGTTTTTTTAACCTTGAGACAGACGTTGCATTATAAATCATGCTGATCAGTGGTGCCTGGGTAGATCAGTCAGTGACGTGTCTGACTCTTGGTTTTGGCTCAGGTCATGATCTCACAGTTCGTGGGTTCAGGCCCTGCATCAGGTTCTGCACTAATGGTGTGGATTCTCTCTCCCCATCTCTCTGCCCCTCCCCCACTCGTGCTGTCTGTCAAAATAAATAAATCTAAAAAATATTTAAATCGCGCTGGTCTAAAGGGTAGGTTATAATAAAAAGCCTTCTACTCCGTGCCCTGTAAGAATGCTGAAAGAAAGCTCAGTGAACTATGAGGCAAGGAGGATCCACTGATTTCTTGGCATTTCTGCTGGAATCCTGAAATGTGGGCCTGCGTGGTGACAGGACTGGACTGGTGTCTAAGGCCTGTCATATGAAACTGGAACCGTGAAGTCACGGACTCACAGCACAGAATCCCCAGCCCTAATGCAGGATTACAGAAAACTCCTTAGGCTGGCACACAGCAATTACACGGAAATCCAAACATTAGAATTCAGCCATCCCGACAGCGTGTGTACCAATCCCTTAATATTGTGCTCATCCAACCTTGCTTTCAGGGCCGCTCCACACGAACCATGCCTTAATGGCTAACACATCGAGAGCGAAGCACGCCAGAAGCCGAGGCTGTGCTGGCAAGGCACGCGTGTTTGGCATCTCCGTTCTAAAGCTCCAAACACACACACCCCTTGGGTGGCCATGGGTGTTGACTTCGAGGCTGAAAGCCCAGTCTTTTGAGTTTTGCAATTACCTACATATGCCAGTGCGCTTAGTAACTCTGCTGCTATTTAGGAGAGACCAATTTAACATAATCTACTTATGTGGGAGTCAACTCATGTACTGGATTTAAAATACACAAAAGCTCTGTCAAGCGGTCAGATCGGATGGCTCAAGGGATTGTAACATAAGATCTTGTCTTTCACCTCTGGGTCACTGGCTGAAGGGCTCTCTTTAGTTAAGACCCCTGCCTTATTACCACCTGACAGATTTCACTCATTAGCAATAACAGCCCACTTTCCGGTTTTAAAAAGTCCACACTTGAATAACCATCAATAGAGCTGTTATTAATAGAGAGCTTCTATTTTGTTCAAGGTGATAACAGAGGATGAAATGGACCTAACTTTGAACTCAGACTTAGGTCTTCTTTTTTTTGAAAAAAAATTTTTAATGTTTTATTTATTTTTGAGAGAGAGACAGACAGACAGAATGCGAGCAGGGAAGGGCAGAGAGAAGGGGAGACACAGAATCGGAAGCAGGCTCCAGGCTCTGAGCTGTCAGCACAGAGTCCGATGTGGGGCTTGAACCCATGGAGTGTGAGATCATGACCTGAGCCGAAGTTGGATGCCCAACCAACTGAGCCATCCAAGCACCCCCAGACTTAAAACTCAAAGTTTCTTTAATATAAGACACACACACCCACACACACGCGCACGCGTGCGCGGCTATGAAGACATTTTCAGAGGTGATGCAGGAGATTTTAAAGAGGCCACGTAATTTGGTAGCACTCTTAATTATTTATGACTAATTATTTAGAGACCTAGATTCTGTTGTTATCAATGATGTTGATAACGGGTGCCTTAGATTTTTAAATCGGATATCACCAGGTCTGTCCCTAAAATCTGCAGGGCCCAGGGCAAGAGTACGGCTGGGGCCCACCTCCCATGTGTAGAGACTTACAACTTATCAATCAAGCCAGCAAACTGTCAGGTAGGATACGTTCTATCTTCTCTGAAAATCCATTAAGAACCTTTCCGTGACAGTGATCTAGTGTTCGACTTTTCTGTCGTTTTACTTATTTGATGTACCATTCTTGCAGATCTGAACCGGGTGTTTTTCTTCGCGGTTACGATTCAGAATAGCAACTGGAACTGGAGACTTAGCAGCCACTCTGCAAGGGATCTATCTCCTTGACCCCTGAGGGGGCGTGGATCAGCCTGCGTCTCATAAACGCCTCCGAAGAGCCGTTCTGCATCGTACACAAAACCTCGGTAAGACGCAGCACATCACTGACGGACGCACTCCTGCAGTTACTCTGAAACCCTCAGTCCCTTTAGCTAGAAACCACCTGACAGCGAACGTGAATTAACGATGTGTGTGAGGAACCCTGTTGTCAAATGTAGAAAGTCAACCTGCTTACTGAATCCCTTACTCAGGGTTTACAAGCCTCACCCCACCCAAATCACCAAAGCACACGCAGTGGAACAGGTAACCTTGGTAATTACAGAAATAAAGATCAAAAGGTATTTTATTTTAATGGCCATTATGGTATGGCATGAACTACTCAATGAAAAAGAGGCCTATGTTCACTTGGAGGGGGACCATCTGTGCTGGTGCTACTCGAAGCCAGACGGTGAAAGTCAGGATCTCTTAGGAAAATCGCAGAGATCCCAATTTTATTGGCCTGGGGCAGGACCACGCATGGCCCTTTAATGCTTCCCGGGTCCTTCTAATGTTCGGCTGTGTGGTACACTGTACCACTTTCTGGGGACGATCTTCTAAGGGAGGTCTTTAGCCAAGAAGGCGATACATAGAGACAGAATGAAAAGTCACCGAAAATATTGCAAAATGGAATAAACGCTCTTTGTAGAAGCCTTGAAATTGCAGAAAGACATGACATCTTTTATGATCACTTGTTATAAACAAATTAGGGCTTTTATGCTACACGCCCTTTGAAGTCCTAGAAAATAAAACCAAGGAAAAAGCCATCCACCCCTCTGGGTTACACCAAGGAAAAGGCAAGTGAGCAAGGAACCAGGGTGTGCTGACGGGCAAGGGGGCAGGGAATGGTCCCACAGTGAGAGAAGGGGTCGAAGTGCCCTAGAATCTAAGGAACTCGAGTTGGAGCTATTTGTCATTCTATGGTCACGGGCAACTCATCTCCTAGGCTCTGTCTCTAAAGAGTTGATGACATGCAAGAGAGTTTCCCAGAAGGTGGAAGAACAGCTGACATGTCTAAGAAAAGCTGGAAACCCTTTCTTCCCTGTATGTTTAACTATGGAAATTTAGGTATGGGTCCCCTTAGACGGACTGCTGCCTTGAAATGAACACTAGATTATTTGCCAAACACACTCACACACACACACGCACACACACAATCCAAGAGGGAGCAGAGTGGTCAATTCAAGATGTAAACCGGCACCGTCTGCTTCAGGTGTAACCAACAGCCACAGAAGTCACTTCACGAGACTTGTTTCCGAGCCTCAACATAGGCTTAGAAATATCTCCTAACGAACACGATGATGTTAGAACAGCCCCGCAGTTCCGGGACAGGTAGGCGTGTCAAGATAAAGGACCGGAAGGTGCAGGCGAGGGGTCCCTGAGCCGGCAGTCATTCAGGCAAGAGTCCAGAAGCCAAAAGTGAGCCTGTTTCTGTGGCCGAGGAAATGAAGGGAGGGGATATATTTGGAATTTGGAAGGCAATTTGAAAAGAAACAAGAGCTGGGTTTGGCAGATTAAGCATAAAGGCAACACTATGTGTTGGGCGCAGGGCCATGGCGTGCTTTTCGTAATCACACTTAATCCTCTCAATAACCTCGCAAGAAGACCTAGCCGTGTCTATTTTACAAGAGAGAAGACAGGCGTTTAGAAATTGGACCTATCCTTGGCCAAACAACTACCAAATGACAGTATCAGCATATAAACGTGGGACTAATGAACCATGAAGCATTTCTGATGTCCCTCCCACAACACTGTGGCCCAGTGGTGGCAAGGATGCATAGGGAAATATCAAGAAAGGAAGATGAATAATTTCACCTTTTCTAATTGGTGAGAGAGAAATTCAAGTTATGGTGCCTGCACATATCAGGTTGGGGAAGAGGCCGGCTTAATTAGACTTTTATAAAATCTGTGTATAGGTCAGTACCGTCCAATAAAAAAAGTGAGAATGTATGGAACATTGGGTTTCCTAGTAGCCACACTGGAAGAGTGAAAAGCAAACAGGTGAAATTAATTTTAATGACATTTTATTTAATTCAGTATATTCTCATTCCAACATGAAATCAATAATAAAAAACTATTGAGATTTTTTTTTTTTAAAGGAGATAGAAGTTTATTGAATACACGGCAAGGGAACAGCGGGCAGGACGGCAAAGGAGAGACTGTCTGGCTGCGATTTTTTACTTCTTTTGCTAGGTACTAATTCTTTACAGTCCAGTGTACATTGACACTTAGAGGGCATTCTGATTTGGACCAGCCCGCATTTCAAGTGCTCAAAGGCTGCACGTGGCTAGTGGCTGCCGTAAGAGACCGAGTATCCAGGGTCCTGAGATCACGGGATGGGAGGCCGGTCTCGGGGTGTGGACACGAAAGTAGACTCTTAGAAATACCCACGCACAGGTGGCCAGAGGAAGACTCTCCAATTGAGACACTATTCGAGGTCTTCAAAGTGGCAAATCATTAGAGAGAGGAACTGAATACACAGACCCTCCGACGTATTTCCACCTTCTTTCTACCCTTGCCGCGGGCTAAGTGTTAGCGGGGGGCTTCACGGATACGCCTTGAGTCAGTAGGAAGAGACCCCCCAGCTGCAATGAGCCCTCCAAGAAAACCTACTACTTATGTCGTGTGCCCATGGGGTCATTATGAACTTCCCTCCCGGGTCAGAGTTTAAAAATTGGACTGAATGAAACAAAAGGCCATCAGATCAGATCAGTGAATTTCGCGACAGCTAAGGACTTGCTTTTTGGATCATGTACGTGTTGTGGCTTGCTCCCTAGAATTAAGTATTCATCTGAAGAGGCACGGTGATTTTCTTTTGTTGATGCTGGTATGAGATTAGAAGGAATGGAAATAAGTTGGTTTTTTTTTTTAAGAAACCGTACTTATATGATGAATATTGTTGAGAAATACAGCCAGCATGTAGCATGCTCTTGTAGCACCTGTCACAACGCACTTGGGGAAAGTGAGGACTCAGTTATACTAATAACGGGATGATATAATCACTCCATTTAAAAATATAAAGCTTTTTGGTCATTGAATTAATGGTCGTCTGTTTTTTAAAAAACTCATTTCACTTCGATGGCAGAAATCCAATCTGGAAATTGAGAGAGAAAATTTTATCTGTCTTCTCAACCTTCACGTTCTTTCATAAAATATCAGGTAGCAGGGCGAGAATAAAAACAAGAACAGAAAGAAAAAACCCCGGGCTTCATGCAGTTAACGAGATGCCAGTGATTTCTATGTCGGCACTAACTGCTCGGGCTGTAACAAACCCATTATCTGTCGCTTTGTAAGAAGTTCTTAAAAATGCAACCGGCGCCCTCCTGAAGCTCAAGTGGTGTGTTTCCATTTCAAACCCAAGGAGAGAAACTCTCTTTTTCCTGCCTTGAGCCCACATGAGCTCCTGCCTCCTCCTCTCCCTATGGGTAGACCCCTTGTGGGATCCAGGCACAGCCCCCCAATCTACACAGAGCCAGGAGGGCTGTCCGGGCGACAAGAACAAAGTGAACTGTTTCCTCGGAACTCCTTTAGCTGTGGGCGGGTGGGGGCACGGCAGGGGACGTGAGCAGAAGGGCGTCGTGCCTATTCGTAAACCACGCTCCCTCTTCAGACACGTTCTGTGTTTATTTATCTGCCTTGAGTGCTCAGAAGTCCCACTGGCCGCCTTTTTTTTTTTTTTTAACTAGACTATCTTGGCTTCCTGGACTTTTGCATCATGTTGTAAATACACTGCCCCACTGATAAGAGTCTCCCATTTTTTTTTTCTCTAGTTCACAGGTTGGTGCACCAAATGATCTCCTAGAAGATTCGTAAGAACTGATAAGAAACTGTTTTAGAAAAGGACAGAAGAAAAGCCGGTAGCAACAGAAGTCATCCTTCCTTTGGTACTACCCTGAGAAACGTGACGATCTTTGCAGGGCAAGATACCCTAGAACTCCATTCCTGCGTGACAGGTCTATGTGGACCCGATTAAGCTGCGGGTCGAGTCCTGACTCGGACGAGACGGACTGCCACGTCCAAGAGCAGCCTGGGTAGCCGGGTGGCCCCCACGGCGCCCTCATGCTCTGACCCTGGCCCCGGGGGAGTCCACGCTGCGGTGCTGGTCGAAGGAAAAAACAGTTAGATCATCACATACATGCACTTCCGAGTGTGACTTTTCCGGTTTTCGGATTACCTGGATTCGGGGTATTTGGTGAGGGTGGCCAGGCTGCTGGTGTACATGTGGCCGCCCACATCGATGTGCACGGGCGCATTGGACTTTGTGAGCTGTGCTGGGGTAGGAATGCCTTGGTTGTTCAGTGGAGATGCAGGAGATCTGGTGATCAGAGGTCTTGACATATTGGGCCGACTGTCCTACGGAGAGAGAGGCAGGTTGAGACACGTTCCCGGTAGAGAGAAAGGAAACACATGCATCGGAAAGAAGTTGATAATTCATTCGGCCATCAAATCTTGAAAAATCGGCAGGCTCTCGCTCTCACTGTGGTGAGTATTAGAAAAGCAAATTCTGTGACAAAGAAAAGGAAAACTTCCCAAGCTCAGAATCAAGGAGCCGAACCGATGCTCATTTCCAACCATCCTGAGCTCTACAACGGCTGGCTTTACTCACGAACCATCGCATTTAACGACTGCTAAGTGGCACATGGAGACCTACCCCTCATTCCAAACGAAACGACAAACAACACTTAAAACAACCCACATCTAAATAAAATGAATATGCTTTATCCTTCTCTTTGGAAATGTCCTTATTGCTGTGTGGCTGGGATACATACAGATCTTTCAGCACTCACATCCTACAACTATGTTTTCCTCGATTTCTGTTTTTTACATCAGGAAATTGAGGCTATGACTAGCCTGGCCACCAGCACACATCCTCAGAACAAACTTGTAAACAGGCACCCCAAGCTCGTCGGTCGAGAGATTAAAAAAAAAAAAAAATCAACGGGCATTCTACCCATTCGTTCTCTGCTTCTCTCTCTACAAGACTATGAGTCTGGGGTCACTTGGAAAAGACTGTACCCTTCAGAGGTAAGTGTGTCCTTATGAGCACAAGCGAGGTGCTCTTCTCTGGGCCAGACTTCTCGGAGAGCCCAAGCTCCCAAGGTAGAAACGGGGCAGGTGTCGATGGAGCAGGACCGCAGGCAAAGGTGCAGCGTGAGGCGGCTCAGTCGGTTAAGCCTCTGACTTTGGCTCAGGTCACGATCTCTCGGTTCACAAGTCTGAGCCCCGAGTCCGGCTCTGTGCTGACGGCTCGGAGCCTGGAGCCTGCTTCCGATGCTGTGTCTCCCTCTCTCTCTGCCCCTCCCCTGCTCACACTCTGTCTTGCCGTCTTTCTCTCAAAAATAAACAAACATTAAAAAAAACTTTTTTTTTTTTTTAAAAAGGTACAATGTGAGCGAACAGAGCAGACGGAGAACATCACACAGGGGCAGAGAGAACATGTTGAAGGAACTGCACTCTTGAGGAAATAAAATACTACATCCTTTCCATGGATACAATATAAATATTTCAAACACTATCCGAACATGGTGGATTACTCTCTTAAATTAGGGCCCGAAGCACAGACAAGTCAAGGCAGGTCTCTGGCACTCAATGAAGGGGTCAAATACTTAGAGTCTACAATTGAGGAATCAGTGAAAGTAGCATTTATCCCTCCGCGCTGCAAGGCTAATGCCACAAAGATACTCTTCGATTTATAACTTAGCCGGCGATCGTTTTCAAACATGGGGATGACGTGTGGCAAAGCCAGTGATAACGCATAATAAGGGGATTTTGAAACATGCCTTTGATGGAGATTACAAAGGGGAAGTCATCTAGGTTTTGTGCATAAAACCCAGCATGCTAAAATAGAAATTTGCAAAAACATCATAGATTTTATGATCGGAAACAGCTTTAGGAGTTACCTGGGGCACAACTGTTAGACTACTTAGCATTAACCACATGTCTAGGCAAGACAGTGAACACACGTACTTTCTGAAACTCTGCGGCTACCGCAAATGGGTGGCGATGGAGCCTTCACACAAAATGCTGGCCATCTGTGTGCTGCTTTTCTCCATGCTGAATTAAACGGGGCCCAGACACAGTCAGAGGAAAAGAGCTAGTGTTTTATTTCTTAAATGGGGTGGTCGGTTCGTGGGTGTTCACTCTATTATTCTTCATACGTTCCTCTGTATTTTTATATAGATATTAAAAAAGATAAAAGGTATTATGAAAGATATTAAAAACACACGGAAGGAGGTTTGTAGCATACAGACGAGAGAAATTGAAGAGGTATTGGATGCGGGTGGGAATTAAAAGACAGAGACACGGTCGGTAGGAAATATAAAACGGTTAAGATTTGAAAATATTACAAGTTGCATTTTAAAATCTGAATGAGACAGAACAACATTTTTCCTTTAAAAATGCAGTCACATAACCTCTGCTTTTGAGAGATACTCCC
Source organism: Paguma larvata (assembly GCA_030068075.1). Taxonomy (NCBI): domain Eukaryota; kingdom Metazoa; phylum Chordata; class Mammalia; order Carnivora; family Viverridae; genus Paguma; species Paguma larvata. The sequence goes on along the minus strand of CM057835.1, from coordinate 43,920,440 downwards.
TACCTGGCTGAAGACTGCCCCAACACCCCCCCTCCACCAATACCCTCCGCCCTGTTACAATTCATCCCATCACGGACTGCAGCGCCTGTAATAGTTTTTCAATTGGACACATCCTGTATCCTGCCTGAGGGTGCTCAGGCGAAAATGAACAGATTTGCAGGGTTAATACTGTAGTTAGACTGTGACCTCATTCAGCACAGTTCCAACACTGCCAGGTCTATAGAAGAAGGAGGAAAAAAAAATTAAAGCATAACCGATCGGTTGAAGGATTCCAGATTCCCCAGAATATGTACCATTTACATCGTAAATCATAAATGTATGGCTATTGCTGACTTTAAAATTAAGCCAGTGTTTCTTCGGGGGTGGGAGGGAGGATTAACCCTTAAGGGCCAGGAGGGGGTTTCATGACCGCCGCGCTCGGGCCAACTCTGGCAAGACTCTCAAGTTCCAGAACTGGTCTTCAGTGAGCCCCCTGACTTAACGCCTCTGGACTCCTTGTCCATTCTGGGAACCTTCCCCGGTCTGGGTGTGTCCCCATTAGATGACTTCTAAGGCATTACCCGACATTTGCTGACAGAGTAAAGGGTTTTCATTCATGATTTTCTCTATGAGCGCAGGCTGAAAGAACCTGTCAAACGCATAGGCTGGGATGGGGGAAGAGGCTATTTGGGGCCGGGAGGTCTTGGCGTTTCCAGCCGATCCTCAGGAGCTACTGCAGCTACTCCAGATGCTCCCTCGGACACATTCTGGCAACCCCTTCTCTTGCCTACGGCTTTCTCTCCTTTCTCTAGACACTGAGGTCCCAGATGGCAGGCCTGCACCTGCAGCCACCATTCCCCCACGAGCCTCAGGAGGAAGCCCATGCCCAGGGCAGCCACGCTGAGCTGGGAAGGACCGGGTTCTCACGGACACTGCCGGCACACCGAAACAACCAACGCTGAGCCTATCTGTAGATTTCCTGTTACTTGGGAAAATAAATCTCTTAGTTTTTACAGCAAGTTTGAGTTGGGGTGTCCGGTACCTATCCCGACCGAACACCCTTCCTTTACATGGCCCCCTGTGAGGTCATCTGGCTTGGTGAGACGTCGCCGGTGATGCCAAGAACAGCCGCCCGTTGACAGATGCAGAATGTTCTACCGTATTATGACCATTTTTCAACTCCACTTCCCCATCTGCCTTTCCCTTTGATTGCTCACCCAGCATCATCTCAGCTTGGGTATCTCTTAGAATTACTTTTGATGAAAGGCAAACCAAAAACTTTAACTGGAAAGAGTGCAAGTGTCTTGGCTGTGCCATCATCTCTCCTGAAGAACCAGCTCGGCGTTCTGTTAAGGTGCCCAGACACAAAGCTGTCTCTGATAAATTCCCATCCGAAACAGACTCTACCTAGAAGAGAAGAACCCTAACATTAAGCTGCTTGGTTACTGGCCCTTCCTTGTGCGGCCCATTGCTCCCTCCTTCCACGATATTTAGTAACCTCTCCTAAGTGCCAGGCACTCTACCAAGAAATGGATATACAACGGGGAACATGACACGCTGGTCCCTGACCTTACTGGGCTTGTTGTTCGGAGGGAGACAGAAGCCAGGAAACAAGCAACTGCTACCAGGCAGGGAAAGGCATGTTATTATGGCAGCTGAATCAAGGGGACCGGTGACCTAGGCTTGGGGGCTGGGAGGAGGGATGGGGACGGTCCCCTGGAGACCATCTAAGCTGAGATCTGATAGATGAGAAATCAACACACAGTGGGTTGCTGGAAAGAGGGCTCCAAACAGTATTGCCAAGGCCCTGAGGTAGGAGAGCACATGGTAGTTTCTAGAAATCAAAAGCATGGCACCTTGTGAGAATTTTCCCACTTCTCTTTCCCCCAAGGTCTAGAGGGACGATGTAGGAAACAGAAGCTTGTAAGATGATGGCCTGAGAACCACGGATTTAAATGGCAGCTTACAATGAAAAAAATAAATAAAACCTACCACAACAACCTTATGTTGGGAAAAGGGGAGAAGGAAGAGGAAGTCAGTCCACAGTCAGCTTTCTAAACAGCGCTGTCCAATGGAACTTTCTACAAGAATGGAAAAGTTGTGGCCACATGTGGCTATTCGAGCATTTGAAGTGTGGCTGGTGGAAGTGAAGGACGAAACTTTAAATGTTAACTTATTTTAATTAATTTAAACCAATGTCCACAGCCACACACTGCTAGCGGCTGTCCCACTGGACAGCACAGCAAACCCTGCTTGAATTTTTCTTAATATATGAAAGCCCAAATCATGACAGACCTGAACTTATCAGCCATGATTTTATTTATTCTTTATAAGTTTTTTATTTTTTTTTAAGACTCTACTTTTAAGTAATCTCTACACCCAACGTGGGGCTTGAACTTACAAACCCCAAGATCAAGAGTTGCATGCCCTACCGACTGAGCCAGCCAGGCGCCCCGCAGCCGTGTTTGAATGGAGCAGCAGACTTACTTCAGAAGTGAATACAATCAGCTTATGACTTCACAACACTATTTCTTCCTTTTTACTGATTTTATGGAAATAAATTAACAGCCACGCAGTGAGGAAAACACAACATCTATGGCTCTCAGACACAGAGCACTGAGAAAAGGCGCCAGACACAAGGGCACGTCCCGTGTGATTCCACTCACACGAAGCTATGGACCGTAACATGAATGCATGAAAACAGAGCTCAGAACCCGGGCCACCTGTGGGGGTTACCGACTGGGAGGGGTGAAGAACGAGCCTTCCGGACAGCTAGACAAGTTCTAAATCTTGATCTGGGTGGTTTCGCAGTTGTACACACGTGGACACTTAAGATTTATTCATACACTTTACTCTAAGTTCTACTTAAAAAGAAAATAAACCGAGGGGCGCCTGGGTGGCTCAGTTGGTTGAGCGTCCGACTTCGGCTCAGGTCATGATCTCATAGTCCGTGAGTTCAAGCCCCGCATTGGGCTCTGTGCTGACAGATCCTGTATCTCCCTCTCTCTCTGCTCATTCCCTGCTCACTCCCTACTCACATTCTGTCTCTCAAAATGAATAAACACTAAAAAAAAAAAAAGAAAAGAAACCGAAAAGGATCTTGGGAAAAACCCTGATCCAAACACCGTGCTGTTCGAATGCTCATCTAAATTTCTGTGAAATCTTACCTTTTTTAAAAGCTAAAAAGATGTCTGTTGTTTCCTCTCGTAGATAAATCAAATCTGACTATGGTACTCTGACGTGAAACAGCCATCTGAAATTTTATGTCGAATTCCTCTTTCCCCCATTTCTATCCTGTATGGGTTTTCCAGGCATGTTGATCAGTTTACCTTTAAAGTTTCCATTTCCTGGCTGCTTCTGGTCTGAGGCTTCCTTAGCTTAACATCCACCTCACCTACCCAACAGAGCAGCAATCAATTTTTGGGTAGGAGACTCCTTCAAGGGATCAGACTTCAGGCTTCTTGCAAAAGAAGCTAATGAAAAATTTGCCTTCTAAATCTAACCTAGCTGTGTGCTGTTCGAACAGGAGCCCCGGCGGCACTGCCTGGAACAAACGGGCTGAAGTTGAAACTGAAAGTCTGAATGACTGACTCTGTTAAAAATGTATGCCCCTGTCTTATGTCACGTTTCACTATCAAGTTGGACTACACTACCTCTTTCGCTAGGAAATGAAACAGGTGTCTTAGGGATATTTCCAGAAAAGCATGTCAATGGTAAAATACTTATATTATTTGATATTGTCATTCGTAACGTTCAATAGAGGAGTGAAGGAATTTAACACAAATCATAACTTTTCCACAAATTTCAACCTGAGTTTAATTTCTATCTCACAGAGAGAGAGAGAGAGAGAGAGACAGACAGAGACTCAAGTAGCATCTATATTATATGGAATGCCTGGAGACTGGAGTGTTCTCATGAATTCTATTTTCTGGTAGTTGGCCAACCATTTAGGGTACACAAACTGTACTCAACGTATCTTAACCATGGATGTTGCCAGTTCCTAAGATGGAAATCTATGGTTGCCTTCGGAGTGTTATTTTAGAACTAACACAATCCCATTGGACTCACAAAAGTGATTCTTGTAGAAAAGCATTAGTTTACTGACCACAGTTACTTAATGGTATATAGTAAGATTCTCAACCATAAGGTCAACGCATTTTGTGAGAAATCTCATTTGTTTCTACATTCATTCAAGAAATATTTATTGGGTTCCTACCATGTTCAAGCTATATGGCCTCTACTGGCTTTAACTAAAAAGGAGAATGACCCTGAAGAGAGAAAAAAAAAATCTTGTAATTTCACATGAGTTAAAAAACAAAAACAAAGAACTCACCAGTACTTTAAAATCAGTGAGTATTGTATATGTGACTTATTTAGATGAGAGTTTCTGTCAATCTCTGAAGACACCTGAGAATTAGGCCCAATAGCCTTCTGAGCCTCCAAATTTGACACCAAATCTTCCATTCACATTATCATAGGAGCCCCCTTCACACTCACAGAACCTACTTACTCTTGATTCATGCATTTATAACAGGTGTAGTCTTTGGTTTTCTAGCCCATAGGACAATAGCTACTTATAAAAATCATGCAAAATGACATCGTCCCCAAATTAAACCCCTTAGACTAGAAAGTATAGAATATACTGAAGAAAGATTCCTGTCCAAAAATAGTAAAGAAAAACATGTTTTTAAAGGTAAGACGACTTTCGAAACTTTATACAGCTAGAAAAGTTGGCTATACAGAGCACCGTTTGGACACAGGAGAAAGAGCCTTGGTTCTGGAACCTGGAGAGCTGCTTGTAGCTCAGCCTTACCCTTTGTGTGATCTCGGAGAAGTTTCCAAACCTATCAGACTCCAGTTTCCTCATCTCTAAGACAGGGCGGAATCTTCCCACCCTACAGAGAGATAAAGCCAGCAGTGGGTGAGGCATGCTTGTGAGGGCGCTCGGTCCAGCGCTTGGCACAGAGAAGGACAAAGGAAGTTTCCTTCCTTCTGCACATGAAGATTGAAATCTCATAGAGCAGTAAACCAGATGTACAGAGAAGACTTCTATGGACCAATGGAGAAGTACAGCGAACTTTAAAAAATAGTTGAGGAGGGAAGATCCATGGGTGAAAAAGACAGCATTTTACACTGATGACAGGATGATACTGCAGGGTACAGATAAGTAAAAAGAAAACAGGACAGAGCATAATAAGATGCTTGTTAGGTGCCGTGGACAAGTGTATGAAAGGAGGCGGAGAATCAAATCGCCACAGCAGGTTCATAAAAGGAAATGGCAATCGAATTGGACTGATTTTCCTTTTCAGATCAAAAATCTTAATTTCACAGATTAAAAAAAAAAAGAAACCAGAAATCAAAAATAGGAGGCTTCAAAGTTGTTTCAAAATGACTAGCAACTGTGTTAAATTAATCTGCAATTGCTTCCTACTCTGAAACAGCAAAATGTTAGTCTTCTTGCTGCTGGCCAAGAGGAACGGCCCCTAATGTTTATCTATTTCAACGCACAATCTCTGCCAGATACCCGGTGCCTGCCCTCGACGTGCCTTTTTGTTTTTTGCTTTTTCAAATGAAACATGTATCTGAGAAGCTCCCTTATTAGATTACTGAGCTGGGACCATGAAAAGAACAACTATTGGTCAAAATTTCCCTGCTTTGTTTTCCCCCCAAAAGAGAAACTGAACCTGAAAAGAGAGAGAGAGAGAGAGGGAGAATATTTTGACGGAACTTTGCTGTGCTTATTATAGTTGGATTGTTTTTTAAATTAGGTTTCTTAGATATTTTTAAATGCATTTAAAACATCGGAGTATTTTAAAATACACATTACAGAACTATGGATGGTACTCATTACTTTTATTTTTTTAAATGTTCATTTATTTATATTGAGAGAGAGAGTGTGTGCACATGGGCAGAGAGAAGGAGAGAGAGAATCCCAAGCAGGCTCCGCACAGAGCCCAACACGGGGCTCAATTCCAGGAACCATGAGATCATGACCTGAGCCAAAATCAAGAGTCGAACTCTGAACTGAGCCACCAAGCACCCCTGAATGTTACTAATTAAAAAAAAAATTAAATAAAAACAGAGCATTCAGGTGGAAAAGCAGGTTCTGTAACGGTTCCACAGGGAAAGACTATTTTTCAAACGTATGTGTGTGTGCAATAAAAAATTCTGGAATTAACACCAAAATATTAGTAGGGGTTAGGACTAAGTAATGATATTCCAGGCAAATTTTATTTTTGTTTTTATTCTCTTATGCTTCATGATACGGAGCATTCAGTACTCCTGAAATTTTTAAAAACAATCTTTAAAAAGAAAAAATGTACGATTAAATCAATTAGTACATACTTTTGGCATGCTGCTATATTTTACTTTGATAACTAGGATTTTTTTTTCTGACATTTTAAAACCAAGGACTGAATGAAGAAATACAGAAATGCTGGGAAAATGCCGCCTTTCCCTTTATTTTCTTGCCAGGGAGGAAATGTGCGGAACCAAAAATTAAATGGGCCTCAGGTCCTGGTAAGCTCATGTTTAGCTGACGCTGAATCTATTCAGTTTGCTCCTGAAAGAATGGTGCAGGAATGCATGGTTGCCACACTCTTGGGAACTTTCTGGTCATCTGTGCCCTCCTCGAGTGCCGTCCATTCCCAGATCCAAAACAGCCAAAGCAAGATGAGAGAAACTGTACACGCACGACTTCCACGTTTCCAGAAGTCGGTGCCCCGCACGCGCCCTCTTGGAAGAGAATGCGTAGTGGCAGCAGAGGCTGGCAACGAAACAGTATCTAACGCTCACAGAGGGCCTCCTAGGCTGAAATCAGAAACCCCTGCACAATGTTAAGTATTATCACCATTTCACGAAGAAGGAAGTTGACTGTGGGGTCAAGCGGCTTAGCCTATAATTATCTAGTAATGAATTTACAGCGATATTTTACACGCTAGCCACCGTGTACCAGGATAAGGTTACCACTCTCCGTTACTAGGCTATCCGTGCTCTGGCTCTCACAAGAGAAGGGACGGATTTACCTTGCCCCATCCACATTCTTCCCCTCGGTCTGTTTTGAAAACTCACACAACTGGCTGGATGGTTAGGAGATGGTCCGTGGTCATGGCCGGCTGGCCCAGCAATGGCCTCCTCCCCCCACCACACACTGTGTATTTCCCCAGCACAGAGAGCCTGCATTTTATTTACTCCTAAATTGCTAGTCCTAGATCTTAACTACAGGACACATCTGCCTCGAAACAGACAATAAACTTGACTTACTGACTTCTTGAATGTGGTCATAAAAATTCCTTGTCTAGCAGTGTCAAAAACTAAAGGTGTTCCTCCTAACCTTATTAATTGCATCCCTGGGAACCTCCTCTTGAAATTCTTAGATGGCTATTTGCTTGACCTTTGTGCATTAAAAAATAAAAAATTAGAACACCCGGCGTTCAAAATATACGAGGTTACTCTAACTTACATAACAGATGTTTCCAAAAGTTCATTTGCTCGCTTGTTCATTCATTCAGAAAATGCTGGCTGGCTATTCTATTTGGAGCTAGGCTAAGGCGATGTGGAATTGAATTTTTCAGGGAGTTGACAGTCTTCTTTGGGAATTAGCCATTTGCACAGGCAGTTCCTGAAAAGATCCCTACATAAGTAAAAACATTTTAAATCAAATCATCCTTTAAATGCTCTGAGAACGACTTACTGACCCTCTTAAGCAAATCTTTTTGAGGGCAAGCAATACTTGGGTACAAAGCAAGGCATGCACTTGGCTTTATGAATCCAGAGTATACTACAGCTAAATAACACATACTTAGTAATTCCACGTTACAAGGATTAGTTTTGGCCCAATTATTTTATATTTTTATTTTATTTTTTAATTTTAGACAGAAAGTGCAAGCAGCGGGGAGGGGCAGGGAGAGAGAGAGAGAAAGAGGGAGGGAGGGAGAGAGAGAGAGAATCTTAAGCAGGTTCCACGGACGAGACCTTCAGATCTTGACCTGAGTCGAAATCCAGAGCGAGACACTCAACCAACTGAGCCAATTATTTTTTAAAAGAGGGAACCATTGCAGTACTTCTATTGACACTGACAGACATTTCTAAACTCAATATATTTCAAAGGACGGGACGAAGGAGAGCCTGAGGCACGTCACTGAAGAGTGACAGGGACCTCGGCAAGCCACCTCACCTGGCTTCAGTTTTTCCATTGATAATATACACTGCTGGACCAGATGCTCTAGAATGCTTTTTAAACTCTTGATTTTTTACTATGTCATAATTTTAAAAACTGTCAGCCACAGAGATTCAAGTATCTTAAGGAGGCTAGCATTTTAGGAGATCAGGATTGGAATTCAAATCTTCTTTGAAATCAAGGAAAACTGGTCATGAAATGAAAGGCATTCCAAAGCATGAATGCAAAAGAAAAAACAAACAAACAAAAAAGAGAAGCCAACACAGAGAGATTCCTTAACAGTCACAGCGTTTGCTCCTGCTCATTAGGAAGATTAAATTTTAATCACCACAGCTTTTTATTTGCCTCACCAACAGGAGGAAACAGCCAATAAAATACGGTGCTTAATGAACAGAATGCCTACTTCAGAGATTTCTTTACTTGGTGCCACCTAATGGGGCTATTGTTTATTTATTTATATCTTGCATCGTTCTAAAATACTACAGCTGTCTGAAAGCAGCTTGAGATCCCCTTCCAGACTAGAAAAAAACTGTATTAGTGATAGAAAATGGATGCTTTTTAATAAAGTAAGATTCTCTTATAGGCAGAATCAGTGTTAACTTTTCAAAAAGACGTGCTGGGTAATAAAAAAAAGAAAAGTCGGGGGCGATGGAGGGAAGAAGTCTGGGTGTGCAGACGCCAGAACCAAAGGATGGCATGCCGTGTGAACGGGCACACCAGAGGCCTACTGGTTTGCCAAAAACGCTTCTCCTGGCTGAAATCCGCAGGTGGGGTCTTTATCGTGAGAAGATGTAGACTGATCCTCTTCCAGGTGTTTGGGTCATCTTGGTCATTAGTTACGTCATTCTGTTTGAGCTGCTAGTGAGAAATGGTATTCAACATGAGCAGGGGTGACTCAGTGGGCTACCCTGGCTAGCTCTGCTCCTTGTGAGGTGGCGGACGATGGGTCGGCCAGCAGCCAGCTAGGGGGCCAAGAGGCCTACCCGTGCCCACAGCTGAACCACGAAGCCTGGCATGAGCGCAGCACACTCGTGTCTCAGGATATTTTTGAGGGGACATCGGCTGATGAAACTTTCTGCTTCGGAGCAGATGGGAGAGAAGATAGCATTGAAAACACAGATTAGGAAGAAGGCGAATGAGCAGTAAAGACAGCAGCCAAACAGTCATCCTCCTCGCTACTTTACTGCGATGAGCTATTCTTTACAAGTTTCACACTGTAAAGGAGACATCTGTGTTCCTGGAGAAGTGTCTTAAAATAAACACCAACAAGAGTAAAAAAAAAAAAAAAAAAAAAAACAAGAAACCAACTTTTAAAGATCAACCTGACTGGCAAGAAAAGTTTGGTACAAAAACGGAACTGCGTTAGGAAAACACAAAAATCATACCTGGAATTTACATTAGTGGCCCATGCATACGAGCTAGTTATCTGTGAGATCCTAGAACTCCAAAGGCCTACGGACAAATCATAACCCATGGCCTTCCAAAAGTTCCAGAGGGGGCAGAGGGCAAGGGCCATACTGTTTTCTGTAAGGGAAGCTGAGGTAGGAATATTTACATTAACTGCCCAAGGTAAAAAAGAAAAAAACAAAAGAAAAAATAGCTGACTTAAAGTTAGAAAGCAAAGCATTCTGGGATCTAAGCCTGCATTCTCCCGTCTCAAATGTGCGGTCTCCTTCCGGGGCAATCTGCTCGTGTCTGACCCACCAGGACTTGGATCAGACTTTCGTTTGCCTGTGGCAGCAGACTCACTGAGGCACTGCCGCTAGAGGGAACAGAAACGGGCAGCAGAATGCCTCTGGTATTCTTAAAAGCCCCAGCTTGATTTCATTAGATGGTTATTTAACCACAAGACACAGTATGCAATGCCATGACAACCACGGAGGGGGCAGAGCGAGGTGAGCAAATGCGGTTTTGTCCAGGAAGAAAAGCGGTCAGCGTTAGAGACGCAGGACAGGGACAGAGGTCAGGCCGAGAAGAAATGAGAAGATGCGAAGGAACAGAAAAGGGGCAGGAGGTGAGGAAGGGCCAGGGATGCGGGAGGCAGACGGGAAGAGAAACTGACGGAAAGGAAAATACAGGAGATGCAAGAAGAGCGAGCAGGAGGAAAAGCCTGCGCGTTGGGGGGAGTGGACTGGACTGGACTGGCTTTATCTCATTTCCCAACCATGTGTCTACTTATCTATTCAGGAGGTCAGTCTCTAACACCTGCCCGTCTTGTTTATCCCTTGTTTATTCCATACTAGGGCCTACCCTGATCCCTCTAAGTGGGTAGCTGTGAGAGGAAACTTGGGAAGAAGGTTTAAAGGGTTTTCTCCAGGTCTGGCAATTTTCCGTGGTCCTCTCTATAACAAGCCTGAAGGATCCGTCCATGTATTGCCTCCTTCTGAAGACTGTGGGTCTGCGGCCTAATTTTTAGAGAACCATGTAGACCCTTTACTCAGGCGGAAAGCTCGCTGATACACGTGCCCGTGGATATAAATGGTTCCACCCCGCGGAACGGCAGGTCACAGGCATCACTCCCGGCAAACACGATCAGAGTGAAATCGGAGGTGAGCACTGCCCGGTCGTTTTTCCTATCAACTCCCCACGGCACTTAATGAAATGCTTTTTTAATTTTTGCACACAGTAGAAAATGAATAAACAGTACCGACGATGATAAAAAACGAGTCTATAAGGCACTATAATTGAGCGCTCAGAGCTTCCAGTAAATGATGTCACTGATTTTTTTTCCTTTGGGGCAGGTGGCCCTCAAACACGCTTCTGATCTGTTACCTTCTCAACCCATTCATCAAATAAAAAATAAATAAACAAGACCCACAATCTCATGGCGTTAGTAGGCACAAATTTTAATTAAGGAAACATTAAACACTAATGAGGTGACAGGGATTTCGTGGAAACGAATGCATAATTCTTCCCAATACAGAAGCCCGATGCTGTCATACTGCACAGTCGAAATACCTGCGGCGGGAGGAACCGAGCAGCTCAGGGCTTGCCGAGGAACCGCAGGGGCTGGCAGCATTGGTACTGCCAAGGTTTAAAAAACTGACAAGAAGGCGGCCAACCAGGACAAGAGAGTCAAACTGCAGCAAGTCCCATCCAGGGTGAAGCGCTCTGCTTTTCACAAATGACATGTGCTCAGAATCAGCCCGGGAAATCAACCAGACTGCAGGCTGGCGAGGGCGAGAACGGTGTTCTGTTCACCGCATCCCCGTCTCTAGCACCTAGAGCGCGGCATTCAGTAGGCACTCAATAAACATCTGCAGAAGAACATGATAGTGAATTCCAGAAGAGAATGCAAAAGGTGGGTATGTTAAAGCCCCCTCCCTCCTCCACCTTCCTCTGCACAGATTTCTTTCCCTTCTCTCCAATAACCATCTCAAGGGTCAGCCACCACCTTCGCATAGAGACTAAGAGCAGAAGGGAGAACAAAAAGCTAACCCGGGGCTGGAAGAGACAGAACCCTCCAAGCAGCATAAGGCACCAATACCGCCATTGTCACTTCAACACCGAGACTGTGAGAGACGTTAAGAATAACTGAGGTGGACATTTATTCTGTAATAAAAGTAATACTGTTTTTAAGTGAGGTAAAATATTTTATGGTATAATCTTATGAATTTGACAGCCACTCGTTATAAATTCTATTTGGAAGGATATTACTAGCACTTTAGCAATGGTATACAGAGGCAGAATGGAATCGTGAGCGTCGGGGCCCGCGTGCTGGCCTTTGGTCCTCGGTCCACCACGTGCCTGCTGTGTGATTTAACCCTCTAGGCCTCAGTCTCTCCATTTTTAAAATATTTATTTTGATAGAGAGTGAGCACACACATGGGTGAATATGAGCGAGAGAGGGGCAGAGAAAGGGGGAGAGAGGATCCCAAGCAGGCTCCGTCCGCACTATCAGCACAGAGCTCAAGCTCACAAACAAGTGAGATCATGACCTGAGTCGAAATCAAGTGTCAGATGCTTGAGCCACCCAGGCGCCTCTCGGTTTCTCCATCTTTAAGAAAGTATTAACAACACTTTTCATGATCATTGTGAAAAAATCCATAATCCACATAAAAAGTAGAAAGTTATGAAAAGCATTTCCCTGGTTCCTGGAATACAACAACAACGAAAAGTAAGCTATTATTCTTAATGATGGTTTTAAAGATTTTACAAATGCCAATTGTTGGTTTTAAAGGATTTCATGATTATTTCTAAGGGACACTTACAAAATACAGGTCTACACACAAGCTGCTTATATAACCATTCTTATTGTTCTCTCCTGTCCACTGGTTGTCAACTTGCTGTGAAATCGCAGCTTACTTTAGACTACATGGTACCCAGCGCTACACAAACGTCCCGAAACCGGAACGCAGCAAAGAACAAGCGGTAATTCCTTTCTGTCTTGCTTTTACGTTCTTCTCAAGTTTCTTGAAGTACAACGTCTATCTTGATGGAGACACTCGGTCAACGACAATGTGCCTGGCAATGACGTTACATCTCACACGGACTGCTTTTCACACATCTTCAGAAAGTCCTGAGCCTGATGACGGCCTTGGGGGGCCGCCGCTTAAAGAACCCCTGTGTGAGCGGAAGTGCCCTCAGATCCAGAACACGCCACTCGTTTCTGCGGTTCTGAAATACAACGAACAAGCCTGAGGAGGCTCTGGTGTGTGACTGACGGGAAAATGTTAGCTCCTCGTTTCTAGGTCAGTCCAGCGTTCCTTGGAAAAATGTTTTTTATTGAAACAAATAAAATGAGTTCTAAGTCTTTACATTTGAAAGCACACTGGCCTTCTGAGGGAAACCCTAAACTAAACTAAAAGGTAATCAACTGAAATCAATAATAATGGCACCTTCCTGGCCTATTACCACTTGGCGAAGATGACTGGAGTATTCACATTCACTCAACCGTTTATACAAACTAAGACTCAAAAAAAAAAAAAAAAAACCCACCACTGGGATTATTTTATCTGCTAATAACATACTTGATATCCTGTTTCATCTAGTCAGTATACGGAAATTAAAATGTTAAAGAAATTAAGCAGTGATTACCACTCTCTCTCTTGAGCTATATTCAGCTGTGCTAATGTAATTTAGTTGGATGATAATAAAGAAAAAGATAGGAGGTGGCAAGAAATTAGCATATTTGAAATGTAAAAAATAATTGTGGAGAGGGACTATAGCAATTCTAGGTAAAAGTCTATATATTCGGAACCAATTGCTGTCATTTGTTACTCTTAATTTAAAAATCTGTGAGAAAGCATCAAAATCAATTCAATTCAGTCTTAATGAGACAGCTCTAGCAGGAGTCTATTCACTGTACCTGTCCCAATTAGCATGAATGTGTCCTCCATGTCAAATCCGACAATACACTTAACTAAATTAATGTTAATCCCGCAACACAGGATCGCATTTGAGTTAGCAGCTCTCAAGCAGAATTTGCACCTTAATATTTTGATAATGAATAGCAAATGAATTCAGGGCTGGGAAAGAACAGGTTTGTGATTATTTCCCCAAAAAGGGAAACTGAGGCTCAAGGGAGACCAGAGGCTTGCTCAGGGCCCACAGCTGAGGAGTGGCTGGAAAGCATGGCTTCAATGCACGTGGTGCCCAGCTGTTTTCTCCTTGTCACCTCCCCAAAGAGACCTGGAGTCCTGAGTCACCTTGTAAAGCTAAGTGGAAGTCAGGTGATATCCCACCTCAATTATTAATGACGAACAGCATTTGTTAAGATTCCAAAACAGAAGACCTCAGGTACCCCCGTGAGGTTATTAAGTATAATTCTTGCTTAATTGCCACTTAGGCTAAAACGACTACTTCTTCAAGCTCTCTATGAAGATAATCTGGAGATTTAGTTTGGGGTAGATGTCAACACAGACGTTAACTGACCTGAACTCACATGTATTTCAAAAGTGATGTGAAGGATACAGGATGAGAAAAATATGACGAATTAGAACTAAAACAACCCCAAACTAATTACTGGAGAGTTGGTGGCAGCCAATTCCATATTTGAGCTAAAACGCTTTTAGTATGTCCCAAACACGAAACTGTAAGATGATTACCTTTCAAGTTATGCCTGTAAACACTGGGTCCCGCCCGGCTGGCACTAGAAATTTTGAGATGGGTCAAACAGTCCCCACCTCGAACTGGCACGCCATGAAAACGTCTCGGCGTCAGGCTGGCATCTCCCTTGTTTTAATTTCCCAAAGGCTGGGAGTTTGGAAAGCTGGATTGGAGTGTTCTGCACACGCCTGCTGCCCCAAGTTGTCAAACCTTCTGCCATAAGATGAGGAGGCTGAACTAGATCAGAGGAGCATCCACATTTGTTCATGTGGGACCTTCTTTTCAGAGGAGAGCTTATTTCATGGCGATGTGCTGGGGGAGGTGGTGTGCTGGGGGAGGCGGTGAGGGCAGGGGGCGGGGCCACTCCCCCTAGAGGAGGCTGAGCCACCCCAGACCCCGAAGGGTGATGAGCTTGGGTCTGGATTATCACCCATGGGGCTCCAGCTGCGACAGCCTCTGAGTCCGCTAATGATACCAATGACAGGTAACATGTTGGGGGCGCTTCTGGTGTGCTGGGCCCCGGTCACATTCAACTCTTGAAATGCACTATTCTCATTTAATGTTAATAATGACCTTGCAACGTTTCACCAAAAATACCAGTATTTACAGGCAAAGGCCAGTATTCTGAAGCTTTCATCTTGGCAAAAGTTCACCCTCCCTCAACGAAACCCATTTTCCACGTAGCAGTAATCAACAACTTAAATACCCAAAGAAACGGCCTCTTATAAGTGGCGAATATATTACTTACCTCATAGCCCTGATCTCAGGATTTAATGAGGATACGAAGTATCTAATATAGGGCTACAGGCATAGTAGGGAAATAATTGGGTGTTTTGTTTTGTTTTTAAAGATCTATCGGGGCGCCAGGGGGGCTTAGTCGGTTGGGCATCTGACTTCGGCACAGGTTATATAATTTCAGGGTTTGTGAGTCTGAGCTCCACATAGGGCTCTCTCCTGTCAGCATAGAGCCTATTCTGTCCCCCTCTCTCTCCACCCCTCCCCCACTCCTCCCTCTCTCTCTCTTGCTCTTTCTCACCATAAATAAATAAACCTTAAAAAACAGTATAAAATGATATATCAAAATGGTGTTCCAGCTAGCTACAGAATCTTAAGGGCTGGATTTATATTAAAACCTTCTATACTAGATTCCTGTGGATTAATGGCTCACGTTAAAAGCAGACACAAACAGGGGGCTCCTGGATGGCTCAGTCGGTTAGGTGTCGGACTCTTGGTTTCAGCCCAGGTCATGATCTCAGGCCCTTGTGAGTTCCAGCCCTGCTTTGGGCTCTGCGCTGGCAGTGCAGAGCCTGCTCGGGATTCTCTCTCTCTTCCTCTCTCTCTCTGCCCCTCTGTCTCTCTCAAATTTGTTTCAAAACAAATAAACTTAAAAATAAATAAACAAATAAATAAAATAAAAGCAGACACAAACAAAAAAGCCAGCACAGAAGAATACATACACTGTATGGTTAGTGTGTATATTGACTTGTATGAAATGCTAGCAAAGACACATTACAAGTAATCTATAGCGGTAGGGAGCAGACCAGTACCTCCCTGTGGGCTGGAGCTGGGGGCGGGGGTGGTGACTGAGGAGGGGCAGGAGGAAGCTCTCTAAGATGATGGAAATAATCTATCTATATCTTGATTGAGGTGCTGGGTACACAGATATACACGGTGGTCAAAACTCACTGTATTAGATGCTTAAAATTGATTCATTTTGTTGTATATAAATTATCTCCATAAAAGTGACGGGGGGAAAAAAAGTAGTTCCAAGAAAAAAAAAACAAGCACAAAATTTTACGACTGGGTGTTTAACCAAGTCTCTTTTCTCTCGCATGTCCTCATTTGGACTGACTTACTGTATCACTGTTGTGGGTTGAACTGTGTCCCCCAAATACTCACTGGTTGAAGTCCTAACCTCCAGTACCTCAGCACATGCCATTATTTGGAGACAGAATCGTTGGCTGCATGTATAATTGGTTAAGAAGAGGTTATAAGGGAGGAGAGAGGGCCTTAACCCAGCATAAGCGGTGTCCTCATAGACAGGAGGAACTTGCACACAGGGAGAACGCTCTGCGAGCGTGGAGGCAGAGGTCAGGGTGGTACGTCTCCAAGCCAGGGAAGGCCAAAGATGGCCGGCTAGCATTCAGGAGCAAGGACAGGCATGGAACGGACACTCTCTCGCAGCCCTCAGAACGAACCAAACCAGGTAACACCTTGATCTTGGACTTCTGGCCTCTGCGGCTGTGAGACGATAAATTGCCGTTGATTAAACCACTCGGTTTGTGGTACTTTGTTATTGGGCGCCCTTAGGAAACTAATACAATAGGGCCCATCTTTTTTTCTCCAGTTACGTTAGGATTGGACACTTTAGCCATGTTTCTAGTTTCTCACTAATCGAATCTTGAGGACATCCGTCCCCAAGACAGAGTCCACCAAAGTCTGCTGAAAGGTAAATCCGCGTGGAGTTCATGAACGAATAACACACATATTTTCTGAACGCTTCCTGTGTGCCGGACGCTGCGCCAAGTGCTTGACGTGACTCAGCTCATTTAGTCTCTGTCACGGCCACAAAGAATTAATATAGCCTCATTTTCAGAGAGAAGCTGAGGTTTATAGAGGCTAACTAGTCTGGCCAAGTCACAATACCGGTAAATGGCCAAGACCTAAAGCAGATTTTAAGCATCTCCCACAGGTCTGTGGACGTTGTTGCTCCATGAATCTGAAAACAGCATTAGTGGCTGACAGCCACGTGGGTAACTTCTGCAGTTTCTGTTATTAAAGTGAAAATCTTTTAAAAATACAAGGAACCTTACGGAGGTGTCTTTTTTAAAAGTGCCTCTAAAATTACATGTTTTCCTGATACTGCTGCAGACTTGTGTTCCTAAAATATTGTGAGAAATACTACCAGGTCGGGGAAGGTGGCCAGTTAATGATCAAATAAATTTGAGAAACACCAAGTTAAACAGGTTTCTTCGCCTGGGCTTCCAAGCTGATGGCGCGGTTCCCTAAACTTCCCTGAGCGGGAACCCTAGGTCTTTAGACACCTCTTCCTGCAGGCCTGGTGCTTCCTTCCCCTCACGGACTTTGGGGAATGGCAGCTGTGCACGACGACTTACTTTCTGCTTGAACTGGCCATGGATCTGCCTCTTACAAGACTCCACTGTTTCCTCCATAAAATAGGGATAATAATCAATGTCACTATTTCAAAGGGTTGTTGCAAGGATTAAGTGTCTGCGAGAGGACACGAAATCAGAAAAACCATCACCGTAAGGCAAGCTCTGCGCGGTTTTGTGGAAAATCTTACCATTTAACACCGTTTTTGAGTTTAGAAAAAGAGTGGTGGAGAGCCTCCTTCAATCTACTGCGGACTCTGCTCATTTAAGGAAAGCTTCTAGCAGCTTCTTGCAAATTGGAAAGTGCAATTTGTGTTGCAGGGACTGAGGTTTAGGTGATCGGATGCTGGCTGGTGCCATTCCGAACCACTCCTGGGTTCCGGGTCTGAACATACTCACCAGAAAACCCAGCCAGTGCCAGCGGCTCCAAGCAGAGAACAGAGTGCGGCCTGCAGTCCGGAACACTCTGAACCAACGGGATTCAGGGCCTTCCGGAGTGGCTCTGGGGTGGGGTAGGGAGGTGTTAACTCGGGCTCCTCAGTGTGACCTAGGGCTTCTAATGCAAATGTCCCGAGACCACGTGGTTGGGACCCCACCCCTGCCCGTCCAGGAGGTGCGCCCAGGAACCTGCCTGGAGGTGAGGAGCCCGCTCTAAGGACTCGAGCAGGCTGCTGGACCTCGCCTGCACAAACTGCCAGGTTTCCGGCAGGGCGGCCTGCCTGCTGATGGGGGCCGGCTCCCAGGACCACCAGGCCCGCCCTCACTCGTGGCCCTATCTGCCTACCAGGGATGCCGAGACGAAGGTGCCCACAAACAACCCAATCGCTTTCAGGCTTCACAGAGAGAAGAAAAGACTCCAAAAGAATGCCCTCAAGTACACAAAACAAGAATATTCGAGGTCCCATTTTATTTCCAAAACATTCTGTCCCTACAAACCGAATTAGCTCCACTGAATAGCATATGTGATTTTTTAAAATAAATTATTTGTTTTAATGTTTTATTTATTTTTGAGAGCAGGAGAGACAGTATGAGCAGGGGAGGGGCAGAGAGAGAGGGAGACACAGAATTCGAAGCAGGCTCCAGGCTCTGAGCTGTCAGCACAGAGCCCGACATGGGGCTGAAACTCACAGACCGTGAGATCGTGACCTGAGCTGAAGTCAGACACTCAACCGATTGAACCACCCAGGCACCCCAATAGCATATATGATTTTTATTTTTTCCCCTTAGCGATGATTTGTGCTGTGAGCCCCCAAATTCACTCGGGCTCAGGGATCAACATCCCCGTGATATCCCACCTTCTCTCCCCACTGTCCTAGTCTTACCAAACCTTGGGGCAGATACCATACACCCAAACATTTAAGAAAACTCTGCCTTTCAAAAATTATATGAGATGCATGCAGCGTGTTTGAATATGCATATTAAACATCAGAATCCAAAAGAATTCATCAGAAAATGTAACAGTGGTGGTCTCTAGGGAGGAAAATGGGAACTGGGAGTCAGAAATAGGAGGCAAAGTCCCTTTTAATGCTCTACTTAAAAATTTTAACATGCATATGTGTTAATTATAAAACATTTTTAAATTAGAAAAAATCTAGGGTGTCTGGGTGGCTCAGTCGGTTGAGCGTCCAACTTCAGCTCAGGTCATGATCTCGAGGTTCATGATTTCGAGCCCCACATCGGGCTCACTGCTGTCAGCCCAGAGGACCGTTTCGGATCCTCTGCCTCACCCCTGCTTGGGAGCTCTCTCCTAAAAGATTTAAAAAAAAGAAAAAGAAAAAATCTAAAGGCACAAAACCACAAATGCCCTTCCAGGGTTATTGCTTCGAGCTGCGACTTTTACCTCCCTTGTGACAGACACTACGCCTCGGTCTCTCTGCCTGGGGAAAATGCACCGAAAAAGGTCCTCTGGAAAGAATGCTAAATATCAAGGGTTCATTTCCCTAAAATCTCTCTTCTAAAAAACCCAGCCAATACCAGTAACCAGTCTCCAGCACCTTCCTGTGAGGAGTCCAGCAAAGGGCAGAATTATCCAAACACCAACTTTAAAAATGTTGGCTTACTGGGGCGCCTGGGTGACTCAGCTGGCTAAGAATCCGACTTCGGCGCAGGTCATGATCTCGATGCTTGTGGGTTCGAGCCCCACACGGGGCTCTGTGCTGACAGCTCAGAGCCTGGAGCCTGCCTCAGATTCTATGTCTCCCTCTCTCTCTGCCCCTCCCCTGCTCACACTATCAAAAATAAATACACATGAAAAAAAATTATTTTTAACTCAGCTTATTTCTGATAATGGAACTCTCTTTACTGGTAAGGCCTTCTAGGAAGCTCTTTGGGTTGTTGGAAGCTCCCTGAGGAGGCTTCGGCACCCCAGGACTGTGCTAGGTGTGGTACACATTCCCCTCAGTGAAGCAGGGCTGCCAGTGTTATTGCTGCCTCACAGATGACATGTAGCTAAGAGATTAAGCAACCTGCTTCAGGCCTCAGACAAACTGTAACAACGCACCGGGTCTGGTATGCTTCGTGATCTGCTTTCGGCCGGTGCTCAACTCTGGGATACGCCTGCCAAGTATGAGGTGCTCTAACTCCCCATCGCCAGCCAGCCACCTCCTTCACAGTCTGTGAGTTCCAGCCCCGGTCCAGCCAGCCACCTCCTTCGTTTCTTTGCACCCCGGGGTTACACTGAACCGACTTGGTACTTCCCAGAGATTTTCCAAAACTTTTGCATGAGCTGTTCCCTCCACCTGGACTGTTCTTCCTGCCCTGAGATTTCTTTTCCTAAAGGCCACATCTAAGCAGCCCCACTCCCCCAAATCACCTGTCAGCTCTCTGTGTTTCCGTTTTCTGTAGAATACTTACTACTATATGCTATTTCCTTATTGTTACCTATTTCCCTGTTTCATTCCTCTCATTTATTGTCCCTGCAATGTGAACTCCAGAAGGGCCTGGCCCTTGTCAGTCTGGGGGACAGCACCTGTCCTGGGCACACACAGCACGTGCTGTGGGAGTTGAAGGAAGAGTGATGGAGAGATATGCAAATTATTTAGGTATCTCTAAGCCCCCATCCCCAGGGTGGGGCCTCTGGTTATACAACCCTGCAGGCAGCGGACCAGTCTTTACCAGCATTTTCCTCTGGGGGGAGGGGGTGGAAATTCAAGAATTCATAATAAACTTGTAAGAGACCAGCAAGGGAGAATCCTGCCTTGACATTTCTGGCAGGAAGGAAGGAAATGGGGTCTCGAATGTACAACAAACCCCCCTGGGGATCAATCCATGAGCTTCAGGAAATCTGGGGGCTTCCTTCCAGCTCTGTGAGGCTGCAGTCTACACCGGTGTTCCGCACAGCAAACAGCGGGACAAGCATCACCGGGGAGGTGCAGGATTATTTCAGGTGGTCTCGGGACGACTGTCTTGTTTCTAAATACTTACAAGTGGGTTGTAGTAAGTACAGTATTAGAAAATATAGGGAGCACATCAAATCTGTGATTTCCCGGCAACGATCACTTGGGAGGAGTGTAAAACAGTCAACAGAAAAACAGTAGGTCAATGTGAATACTGGTGAGGTGAGAAAAAGATCAGGACCATGGTGCCCGGTCAAGTCTGAAAAGGGACGCCTGCCTTACCACTGTCTCCCTCCAGACATCCAGAAGGGCGCTGGAAACGAGAGGCAGGATAAAGGCTTGGTAAACGGGGAACCGCCTGTCGAGGAAAGCAGATGTGCAGGGGGCTGAAGAATTGGTATTTTCAATCCGATCCACCCTGCGCGCAAGCGGGTCTTGCCCAGCAACTTTCAGTCAGAATTTACAACTGCCAGTTTTCCTAGGCTTTAAAGCAATATATTTTCTGTACGAAGTAACAATGAGTAAACAGCAGAGCCCAGAATGCTAATGCTTTAACCCCTTAATCTCCAAACTACCTTCCTCCCTCTTTCTTTTAAAGTCCCTGCTGAGAACACGTTGTCAGTATCTTTAAGAGCACAGTTTCTCTTTCTGGGCTCTTTAGGAACAGAAATCGACTCTGCACTGCCTAGGAGGGACCAAATACGAATACGAGGAACACGAGCTCAGCTGACTGCCCAGCGATTTGGGAGGCCAGGGTCCAAGGTGGGTCTACCTTCTCCCCATCCCTCACCCAAAGTAGGAAAGAAAAGAAAAAAAAGCTGCTGTTGAAATGTTAACTGCAGAGAGTTTAAGTGTGTGTGTGTGTGGGGGGGGGGGTGTTGTGCAGAGGAGGGAATACTTACAAACAGAAGAAAAAAGCTGCAATTAGATGCCTTATTGCTTTAAAGTTCGAATTCCAGGTCAGTAGTTGCATTTTTCTGTTGTGTACAAAAGTATTCTAACCAAAACAAAGCTATTATTAGGGTTCTATCAAGATCTCCAGAAAGGAGAGACTGAAAAACAGATTTTTTTCACGGGTACATGGAAGAGGATTACTGCAAGCAAACAAATACACACATATCGAGAGGGGAGGGAGAGGTGAGCAGGTGGGGGTTTTTAGGGCAGTGCGGCTACTCTGTGCCATTACAAGGGTGGACACATGTCTCTGTACATTTGCCAAAACCCATAGAATGTGCAAGACCAAGAATGAGCACAAGTGTAAACCATGGAGTTTGGGTGCTAGGAAGGTACGCTGCACGGTCATCAGTTACAACAATGTATCACTGTGATACAAGAGGCTGACAGTGGGGGAGGCTATGCTCCTTGGGGACAGGGTGTGTCGTCTATGGGCACTTTCTGCATTTTCTGCTTAATTTTGCTGGGAACCTACAACTGCCCTAATAAAGTGTATTTATTAAGAAAAATAAGTTTTAAAAAATTACACTTGCTGCAAATAATAGTCATTCTTTTCACTCCAGAAAAAGCCAGCAAAATCGAAGTCTTTTTCTCCGAGATATTTAAGCTACGTTACTAAGCTACATTATTGAGGCCCAACTCAGACTGGAGTCTAAAAATTGTCTCTCTCTGTCTTTGTGTGCACAATACTTAAAATCAGTTAAAGTGATGCTCACGAGAGCCTATCTGAACTCCAAGAAACTCAAGACCCAGCACAGGGGCCCTACAGAACGCGACTCCTATGGTGCCTCCCTGGTCTGAGAAACATTTTCATAGAGTGTTCCTATTTTATCGAGTTTTCCTTTCAATAAAATGGGGCTCTACCTTGAACTTGATCCTTTGCTTTGTCAATTACTCCATTCAAATACAAAGGATAGAGGATGTTCAAGTTCTCCTCCTAAATGGGGAGGACTTAGGGAACCAGGGACTGCCCTTGAAGTGAGAACCCTTTCCTCACCAGGAATCCACACCCCCAGGGAGCACACTGGGGGGGGGGCGCGGGGAGGGGAGAGGCTGGCAGAGAAGGCAGCTCTAAGTGCTGGAGGCAGCGGAGCAGAGGGGAGGCTACCGTTCCCTAGTAGTCTACCCTAGATCAGTCTCTTCCGTCAAGGATTTTAGAAAAGTCCATAAAAGTGTTACTAAAACAACTCCGCCCCTCCTCGGATCCTGGACCCTGCCACCCTGCCATTCCTCCTGCTCTCTGTGGACTCCTTCCCATCAGTGTGTAAACATGTTTGGGTCTCTCCAATCTTAAAGACATACGAAACCTGAGATCCGCCCCCAGATCTCCAGCCTGACTCTCCTGCTCCCTCCCTCTCCTGGACAGTCGGACCTGACGGCAGCCGCTGTTTCCCTCCCCTGGCCTCTCTCTGCACCCTCAGGTCACTCCAGCAGAGCTTCTGCTCACCACCCATAAAACTGCTGTGCAAAGACGGCCTCCCTGTAGAGACGCCAGAGCCTACACACAGGTCCCATCTTACTCGAAATCTCAGTTACACTAACAAAATCAACCACCCCCTGGGCACCCGCTGTACCCACGGGTTCCTTGTGGCTCTATGCCAGCAACCCGTTCCTTCTCTGGGACCCGCTCTGCCGGTGAATATTTGAGTGTCTTGGGCCTCTCATCTCTTGTCTTACTATGGCTTCTTTTTAAGCAAAACAATCCACCCAAGTGACTTCAATTTTCATCTATAACTTGATGAACTTCCAAGTTTTGCCCTCCAGCCTAGACTTCTGCCAGACCTGGTACCTTCCTACTCATCCAACATTCCCACCTGGTCGTCCCATGAGCCTCTCAAGCTCACCATCTCCAAAGCGGAACTCGCCCTACTCCCCAGGCTCCTCTGGCAGCGGGCTCTCTTCCAATATGGCACCACGGTTCGCCTGGCCCATTACCTGAGCTCCCGTCCCCCGGGCCCCCATCAGTCTCCATGTCCTGCGGAGTCTACCTCTCAAATAGCATGAAATCACCTACCGCTTCTCCCCACCCCTAATACTCTTTTAGCTCTTAGGCACCATCACCTCTGTCCACTCTTGTTCTACTTCCTCTGCAATCATGATCCACATCTCAATTGAAGAGAACTTATAAAAAAAAAAAAGTTGGACGCTGTCCTCCTTTGCTTAAGACCCTTCCACAAGTGCCCACATAAGATGAGGTCTGAAACCTTAAACACGGCCTAGACACAATAACGCCCTTGCCAAGAATGCTTCGGCTTTCTCTCTCACCCCTCCCCAGCACTCTCTATGCTCCAAGCCCACAGATTTCCTTTCAGTCCTGGAATATTCTGGAATGTTCCATGCTTTGTCCTGCCTCAAGGCCTTTGCGAAGCACCTCCCTCTCTACTACAGCTCTCAGATCAAAATCCTTCTTCCTTTCTCTGTTCTCTCTGCATCCCCTTGAAGTGAAAACGAGTAAAGCCCAAAGAAGAACCAAAAGTAACAGACCAGTCAAAAACAGTGCGAAGAAAAAGTTAAAACAGACAGATAGGTTTGTATCTTTTTATTAACTGTCCTTGACCCTCTAAGATCATTCTTTAAATTTAAAAGAAAATAAAACCCAAGGAGGTTGTACCCAAAGCTGGAACAGATGAAAATCCCCAAATGTTATTAAATAACCTGAGTGGGCTGGTTTTATTTTCTGTACCTGAGAACACTCAAAAAAGGCATCTGGAATCCATGAGCAAATCTTACAAAAATAAAATGGGGTTAGCGACAACAATCGTTGATATTTCCTAACACACTATATGACACATTCTGATATTAATAGAATTAACACTAGGAAAGCAAAAAGAGAGTAAATAACAAAAAAAACCAAAAAAACAAAAAACACACACACAAAAAACAAAACCCAAGGTAGCAAGCCAGGCAGAGAGACACAGAAAGAAAGTGAAGGGAACTCTTCTCCCTAAACCCAAACTATAACACTGACCCCCTGAAGTTGGAGTTCCATAAGAATTTCTCAGTTTTACACCGTCGGCTTTATAATGTGAGCAAATGCCATAGCAGGTTACATGATTCTGTGAAATCGAATGTGTGCCTTCGTAAGAGCTTTCCTTAGCTGTTATGGGGTTGGAGGTTGAGCCAGGGAGAGGCAGAGGAGACAAGAGGGAGATGGGGAAAGGAAAAAAGGAAAGAAAAGACAATCCCAGTAGGCTGCAGCGGGAGAGGCTCAGAACACTGGTCCAGACTGCAAGCACAGAAGAAGAGGCCAATGTCCAGGTTTGGTGACCTTGGCAAAGTCCATCTTAGAGCTGTCCCTCCCTCGTCTCCACAGTGCACAACCTCGCCAACTAGACCCAGCGCTGCCCTGGCTGGTGATTCATGTGGGTGTATGTGATTCCCATGGTGAGCTAAGAAATCAACAGAAGAGGGTGAATTACATTTGGAACATATGCAAAAGAACCAGGGTTAATCTTCAGGGGCAACGTCTTAGCCATCTGATCCTCAGAGCACAGTGTGAGGCACACAGTAGATGTGCAACGAAGTTTAAGGAAAAGTGGTTTCCTAACGTGCTATGGGAGGAACTTTCTGTTTCCAACCTTCACAGCTAAAGAATTTGTTTCCATTGTTTCAAGTGAAGGTGAAACATTTAAATCCTTTCTGTTCAAAGCGAAGAGGGCAAAGATGATCAATTCCCCTTAAAGTGTTAACATAAAATGTTTTTATTCATTTCTATCAATACTTTTGAGTGCCTAGAATGTGCCAACCACTGGGCACTGGGAATAACGCAGGCAGCAAACGAGGCAGTGTTCCAGGAATGGGTCTTATTTACAGAGTAAAACAAACAAAAAATCATGAAAATATTACCTCTCATTCTTAAAAATATTCAACCATTATTTTTGGAAGGGCTACTCTGCATACTGCAAATAGAAGATAAACTAACCCAAAATCAATTAACTAACTAACCTAAAATTTCAAACACAGGTTGAAATGCCACAAGTCAGATATAGGACTTTAGACATCACATTAGGTTGACGATTGTAAAAAAGATATATACACACAGAAATAGCGACAGGCACCCTCGGTATACCAAGGTATTTGTTTAAACAGCCCGTCCCGATGCTGGAATTCACATCAAGGAGACCTGAAGACTCTAAAACAAAATATCCCTCAATGCATTTAAACTGTAATCTAATTTGCAAACCTCTGATTTGTAAAATTTCAATTTGCAGGTATTTTTTGCAAGGGTACGATCCCGGGAAGGAGGGGAAGGGACGCCGAAGGTCACCTGACAGGTGTTCCTGTAACAGCTGTCTTATTAGGAAGGGCTGCTCGCAAATTGGTTTAGAGGAGTTAGCTTTTTCATGGCCAGTGAGGTTAGGATGCGGGTTAGTTTAACCAGCAGCTGGGCCAGTGCATCTCTCGTTCTCAGGCGCTAATCCCAGGGTTCTCCAGCACCACGACTATGGACTAAGGGTTTCACAGGCAAGTGCCCACTTGCATTAGTGTTTTCTTTTGCTTCCGTCAGTAATACCTTAGGTGCTTTTGCAGGATGGGGAGAAAAGCAGATTTCCCGACAGACTTATTCAGGGAGGCAGTCTGGGGGAGTGTGCAGCCCGGAGAAGAGAGACCTCAGTCCCTCGGCGACTCATGCTGCAGAGGTGGCCTGGGAGAACCATGCCCAGCATCCGTATTAACAGAAAAGTCTGAAGCAATCACGTCGTAAAGGTTACACGTAACCCAGCAAGTGAGGACAGGGGGTTTTGTCCACCAGGAAAGAGATTCTGAGTCTAAAAGTCAGTACTGGGGGGCGCCTGGGTGGCTCAGTCGGTTGGGCATCTGACTTCAGCTCAGATCATGATCTCGCGGCTTGTGGGTTCGAGCCCCGCCTCCAGCTCTGGGCTGACGGCTCAGAGACTAGAGCCCGTTTTGGATTCTGTGTCTCCTTCTCTCTCTGCCCCTCCAACGCACACGCTCTCTTGAAATCTCAAAATAAATAAAAACATTTTTAGAAATAAATAAATCAGGACTAATTCCTGACTCGAGACCAGATTCTGCTCTTCCGTCTCCCCAGGCCTCCATTTCCTCATCCTGCCGGACAAGCTGAGGTGATCAGAGGTGACATCCACTCCGGGTTCTTAGCACATGAACCGTGCCAGCACCCGTGCTATACTTCACTGTCCTTCCCCTCATGCTTCACTAGGGAAACTTGAAATCTGACGTGGCTCATCCATCAGTGAGCGTCTTTATCTGGAAGAGTGGACACGGCCAGTCACGGCTCCATCTGCCCTGGGTCCGTGCAGAGTCTCGCCTGCAGTTAGGTGCACACGAGTGCCCGCTACGTGCGGCCTGCTTCTGTATGGGTGGAATCCTACTGATGGGGGACAGGGGGTCCATCAGAAGGAGAGAGCAGCCGTCCCATCCCTTCAGCTTCTATTCAAGATAGTTTCGTTAGTTCTGATGTCACTCCCACTTGAATGTCAAGTCCACGAGAAAGGAGACCGACCTTCTGTCTTGCTCTTAACTGGGCTGCCCGTGATCGGTACATACTAGGTGCTCAATAAAACATGTGGTGAATAAATGGATGAGAGGCCTGGAATACAGTCCTGGGTTTGCCATTGACTGCCTGTCCTTCCCGGGGCGGCTATGAACCTCTGTGGCCTATACGACTGTCACGAGGATTAGGTGAGATAGTGTGCACGGAGTATTTACAGTAACACGGTCACGTACGTTAGCTGCTCAACAGATCATGGCGACACATTCTTCAGGAACGAGAGGTTTGGCCGGACAGGAAGCAATGCTCTCAGGGCTAATTATCTAACACGCCCTGCACGATGTGGACAGTGTTTACTGACTCCACTCCTAAACAACTTGGTATAAACGAAATTCAGAGTAAAATGTGAATTATTTCATGATTTATGTCAGTGGAGCAAGTACTTTATTTGCCAAGCAGGAAAAGGGAGTTAAAAGAATGACATAATCTCTCTCGAATTAGCACTTTAACACAAAGAGTGCCACTGTTCTATGTAATACGTTGCCGGAGTTTCATATTCTTTATTGCGTCTGGAGGAGATATTTTCTGGTTGTCAAGCAGCCGGAAGAATGGTTTTTAAACTATTAAAAAAAAAAAACCCTTGCAATTTATCATCTGGTCATATGTATTATTTTTAATGATAAAAGTTTAAAAGATCCTAGTTACATATTCTTTATCTAAAAGCGTGTAATGCGGCATTTAAAAAAAATTTTTTTAACTTTATTTCTTTTGAAAGCGAGAGCAGGAGCCGCGGAGGCAGACAGTGGGAGAGAGTCCCGAGCAGGTTCCGTCCTGTCAGCTCAGAGCCCAATGTGGGGCTTGAACTCACATACCGTGAACTCATGACCTGAGCCGAAATCCAGAGTCAGACGCTCAACCAAATGAGCCCCTCAGGTGCCTCCTAGTTATAT
Source organism: Paguma larvata (assembly GCA_030068075.1). NCBI lineage: Eukaryota > Metazoa > Chordata > Mammalia > Carnivora > Viverridae > Paguma > Paguma larvata. The sequence continues at coordinate 43,892,409 of CM057835.1, read as the reverse complement.
ATTCTATAGAATTATGATACTTGTTTATCCAGACAAATTTAGAATATGCTTTACTGGTGTTACTACAATCTAATGAAAGTTATAAATAAAAAGAGATGAGGTTGGGGGCACCTGGGTGGCTCAGTTGGCTGAGCATCAGACTTTTGATTTCAGTTCAGGTCGTGATCTCATGGTCGTGGGATTGAGCCCCAAGTCAGATTCCATGCTGGGCACAGAGGCTGCTTAAGATTCATTCTCTCTCTTGCTCGCTCTCTTTCCCTCCCTTTGCCCCTCTCCCCTATTCATGCACGCTCTCTCTCCAAAAATAAAAATTTTTTTAAAACATTTTTTTAACATTTATATAGTTTTGAGAGACAAAACATGAGTGGGGGAGAGGCAGAGAGAGCCGGAGACACAGAACCCTAAGTGGGGTTCAGGCTTTGAGCTGTCAGCACAGAGCCTGACACAGGGCTCGAACCCACGAAGAGTGAAATCATGACCTGAGCCGAAGTTGGAGGCTCAACCGACTGAGCAGCCCAGGCACCCCTAAAAATAAAATTTCTTAAAGAGATGAGTTTCTGGGGCACCTGGGTGGCTCAGTTGGTTGAGCCTCCGACTTTCGGCTCAAGTCATGATCTCACAGTTTGTGGGTTCAAACCCCGCATTGGGCTCTGTGCTGACAGCTCAGAGCCTGGCACCTGCTTCAGATTCTGTGTCTCTCTCATTCTCTGCCCCTCCCCCACTCACACTCTGTGTCTCTCTCGCTCTCTCTTTCAAAAATAATAAACATTAAGAGAAATTTAAAAAAAGAGATCAGTGTCTATAAATTCAATGCTTATAATTAAGAAAAATCAAATGGTGCAAATAATACGTTTTTTAATGAGATGGGTAACTACTGACTACAAAAGACATATTGCCAATACTTGTAACTCATTTCAACCTTGCTATTTAAAACCTACTTAAAAGTCCAAAATTAATCCTTTAAACATTTTATATAAAGTATATTTAAATTATGTTCTTTATGATAATAAATGAAGAGAGAACAAAAGCTTGAGAGTTTAATTTTATTTTATCTTTAGTGAGTGACACACTGGCCCAAACAGGGATACCTAGAATTTAGTACCCATTTCTCTCTGAACTTTTACAGTCTTTATGATTCGCCTTTGGATGATCATTATTTTATTCTTAGCACAGATGTGGGCTCTCCAACTGGCTTTTTTGCGTGTTTGCATTCTTTCATCTGTGTTTATAAATATGTTGTGATTTTTTTTTTTTTGGATCCTCTGCTTTAGCTTTAAAAGAGAATATTGAGGGGGCACTTAGTGGCGTCAGTCGGTAGAGCATGTGGCTCTTGATCTTCGGGTTTTAAGTTCGAACCCCGCAATGGGTATAGAGATTACTTTAAAAAATGAAATCTTCGAAAAATTAAAGAGGAGAATACTGAGCATCGGCTGTAAATTACTGCCATCTTTCTACTGTTCCTCTAGCCTCTCAGTAATCTCTAACCAACAGACTGTTTTTAAACAAAGTTCTCAGTTATGGAGCGCATACTATGGGCTTCTACTACTCACAACAGCACTCCGGTGACCCCCCTCTTAACAGGTGAGACACTCTGGAACGTTCCCCAGGCCGTTCAGGGTAGTCACTCTCCTCGCCCTAACTTGGTCTCCTCTTTTGTGGGTCTAGTTAGATCTGCCACGAGGACTAGCTCTGCCCCAGACTACGGGTTCCTCAGCCCGTCTCTTTTTCTTTCCTTCGTCCTTTCCTTGTTTTCCTTTCTGCTCCTGGGTCACCTAAGTGTCCTCTATCCCTCATGTTATCTGCTGTCACCCACAGAAGGGCCACATGTCAGCGGGCTGTCACGTCCCTGCGATCTTCTTGCAGTAAGCAGTCAGGTGACCCCAGGCTGACAGAACCCGTCTCCCTCGCCTGTTCCGGCCGGGCGGGCGCCGCCTGCCAAGAGCAGCAGCGAGGGAAAAGCCTCTGCAGGAGGGCTTGTCATCCCGTGCCAGGAGGTAAACCCTTGCTCCATAAAGCGCCTTCGTATTATTAAACATTTTCTATTTGTCAGGCCCTTTATAGTCATTTTTATTGGTTCTTTTTACTAGTCATAACTCGGCATCAGAACCGGGCTCGCTTTTTCTTTTAATTAAGTGCTCCGAGTGAAGTGGGGAAGACCGAAGGCCTTGGGGAGCAAGCCGGCCTCCGCAGAGAACAGGGAAAGAGGCCACAGAGCCCCGCGCCCTGCCCCCGGCGAGTGCCAGGCCTGCCGAGGAGCCGCCCGCCCTGCCCCCGAGCAGCGGGCCCCACGGACGATCCCAGAGTCAGTCCAACTACAGCGTTCAGCCACCGTCATCTGGAGTGCGTGCTGACCTTTGGAAGACGGAGCTGTTCTATTTCACCCGAATCCAGAACGTTCCCTTTTATTTTCCTGCAACGCCCAAAGCACAAAATCACATTAAGATTCTTTTCGTTTTTATGGGGCACCTGGGCGGCTCAGTCGGTTAAACAGCCGACTTTGGCTCAGGTCATGATCTCCCCGTTTGTGAGTTTGAGCCTTGCGTGGGGGCCCTGTGCTGACAGCTCAGAGCCTGGAGCCTGCTTCGGATTCGGTGTCTCCCTCTCTCTCTCTCTCTCTGCCCCTCCCCTACTCATGCTCGCTCTCTCTCAAAAAATAAACATTAAAAAAAAATTATGGCTAAAAAAGTACCACTAAGGAAGAGGCCTATACCTGGAGGTGGAACCAGAGCTTTAACTTTGCTCTTCTGTTGGGAGGTGAACTTGAGAAACTGCCTAAGCTCCCTGAGGGTTTCTCTCATTCCCAGAATGGGTACAAGGACCATTCCTACCCTCTCCCGCCCCCTTGCTTGTGTGCACAGAGACTCGCGGGACATTTCCCACAATCGGGGTTCATTCTTCATGCTCCTTGTCTGCCTCCTCCTCAAGACTACGAGTGAGGCCTCCAAATGCCAGGACTTTATCTGTGTCCCCCCCCCCCCATCTACCTAACCCTGTACCCACTCGACACCAGAAAGTGCCTTACACAGCTTCCTTCGAATGAAGTTGCACACGAGAGCGCTTCGCAAACAGTAAAGCACAGCTCATTCACATGTACCTTAGCCTAACACGGGTCACAGGACGGTCCCACAGTCCCCGAGATGTGAAAGAAATAATGCCGGGCACCAAAGGAGACAGGCTCTTAGTGACTGCAGAACTTATAACTAAAAGTAAACTGTGACCAAGTATCAGCTCTGAATTTCTTTGGGTCACTGAGTGAATTTCTCTGGGTCCCCGCGGGAGTAAGCAACCTTAACATCCATGGTTTAACAACTGGTGAACATTTGGTGATACGTGGCAAAACATGCTGGGACATCTAAAATTTAGCCACGTCCTAAGGCTTTCCTGAGACGTCTCAATGTGATAGCAAAGAAAAGGCTTACATTTTGACAGGACGAGATTTTATTTTTTCTAAGTTTTCATATTCTCTTTACACATTTTTAAGATTTAAACGTTCAGGCTTTCAGTTTGGTTAGGCCACCGTCAGTCCCATTTCTTAGACAGCAGGACACACTACTTACTCGTCAGGGTTTACTTGCGAATCGTCATTAAAGGAGGCAAGACCCTCTTTCTTGCCAACTAGTCCTCTTTTTGACTTTACCTAGGTGTTGCCTTTCTAGTTCTCCAGTGTCTTCTCTTGACTATATCTACGTTATTCCTTACCTCCAAATTCCCACCTTGCAAACAGTAAGTGCTCAATAAATGCTTTTATAAGTCAACCCGAGGGGCGCCTGGGTGGCTCAGTTGGTTGGACGGCCGACTTCGGCTCAGGTCATGATCTCATTGTCTGTGAGTTTGAGTCCTGCGTCGGGCTCTGTGCTGATGGCTCGGAGCCTGGAACCTGCTTCGGATTCTGTGTCTGCCTCTTTCTCTGCCCTTCCCCTGCTCATGCGGTGTCTCTCTGTCACTCAAAAATAAATAAATATCGGGACGCCTGGGTGGCTCAGTCGGTTGGGCGTCCAACTTCAGCTCAGGTCATGATCTAATGGTTCGTGAGTTCGAGCTCCCTGTCGGGCTCTGTGCTGACAGCTCATAGCCTGGAGCCTGCTTCGGATTCTGTGCCTCCCTCTCTCTCTGCCCTTCCCCCACTCACGCTCTGTCTCTATGTCTCTCAAAAATAAACGTTAAAAAAATTTTAAAAAAAATGTTAAAAAAAAAAAAAAGAGTCCTGTATCTATAAGCCAACTCGATTTGGAGAGTTTTTCTGTAGAGCATTCTCCCTCACCCTGACTCTTCTAAGATCATCACTCATGTCCCAAGAGGTGGTTCTAACCCGAATCACTTGGGATGGCAGTTAAACAGAGGGAGACAATCTATGACCCCATGATCCTCTTCGTAAGTTAAAAAGCAAAGAAAAAGCACGTGGAAAAAACCTACGTGGAACTTGATCACTTCTCCTTCCCCTTCCAAAATGATCCAGAAAACAGTGAAATCACCAGTATTACGAAGATCCTACCACTAATTATAGAGAACTAACATGTGAATGAACACAGAGTAAGGAAAGGGACAGAAGGCTACCTTAATCAGTTTTGTAATAGTTTTGTTGTCTTTTGAATTGGTTCTGTGTGTGTCTACAGCAGTTTGATTTTAAACTGCTACCTCGATCTGCTGAAAAATAAACATCCTGCAAGCCCTTTTTTTTCCAAGAGAATAAAAACAATGAGATATTTGTTCATGATAGAAGAAAATATCTAAAATCCATTGAGTTGTCAGAAAGAATGTCATGACACAGAGGCTAACATTTCACATGATCTGGCTTAGTAAAATTAATGGATTAATCATATGTATTAATTAACAGAATTAATATAATTCTAAGAGCCCACAAACTTATCCCTTTAAGGACTATGGTGGCTGAATCCTGTGAATAATTGAAGGGCAAACTAAATTAGGGGTGAGGAGTCCCTGCGTCAGCATATCAATCATTTCTATTTTATAAGAGCACTCTGTCAAACTTAAAACAAATCACGAGAGGTCATTAACTGGTCAGCAACACTGCATCCAACCACCAATTACTCTGATCTTGCAGTCTGCTCCAAACATGTATTTGTACACCTCAACTTTAAGTGGAATGTCTATTGATTTATAGAATGTCCAGGACAGAAGTCAAGTTTTAGAAAATTATAGTCCACTTATGCGTTGAGGAAATGCAAATCCCATAACACAGGAACTAGACAAATACAAGGCCCTGCTTCTGGAACACTGGAAGTTATTGCTATAATGACCCTCCTAACGTCATTAGGACGTTAGTTAAGAACTCCAGTCTTATGGCCACTTCCAGAATCCCAAACTGTTTTTTGATAAAATTTAATCTCTTGTAAAAAGTTGTTGATCTCATTCTAAGCCAACTTTTGCAAATCTGATGGAGTCTGGGCATCAATTATGCCCATCGGAGAGCTCTCTGCTACCCTCTTTGGCACTTGAAAATTTCCAAGTCTTTTGAAAAGCGAAATGGGAGCAGTCTGCAGAATAAACCTACGAGGTGCAGAGATCACTCCTGCCTGAAGCCACAGTAAACGCAAACCTTAAAGAAAGGCAGAGGAGAGAAAAACAGGCTTTGGGGTAAAAGCATCCACACGGATGTGACAGGCTTTTGTTTGTTTGTTTGTTTGTTTTTAGGTTTTATTTATTTAAGCAATCTCTATGCTCCAGGTGGGGCTTGAACTCACAACCTCAAGACCAAGAGTCGCACAGGCTCCTCTGACTGAGCCAGTCAGGCGTGCAAGAGGCCACCTGGAGACTTCCTGTCTACTAAGAGACCAGAGGAACTGCTCCTGGCCGGAGTCTTGGCCCGCCCCCGAAGAAGAAACCGCAGAGACCCCACACACCACCCGGACAAGTTATTCACAAGAGGCAACTGAAGGCTGGGACTTCAACATCAAATCAGCAGCTTTTCAAATGTAAGGGACTGGGCTAAGGTAATAAAAGGATAGTAGGTGTTCCTTGAGTGCTCAGGCTTTAGGCACTTCCTCTACAGGAATTCACCTAATACTGATGACCCCCAAGGTAGGTGTGACCAGCATCCCCACCGACCAAGGAGGAAACTGAAGCGAAGGGAGACTTGGGAGCAGGGCGGACATCTGGTCTGGGGGGCCTGGCATCTGTTCTTACCTGCTACTGAGGGCTTCTCGAAAGAGACTGTTACAGTCCCCAGGATCTACCAACGGCCGGGGGACCCCACACAGCAAAACAGAAGCATGAACTCATTGGAAATATAATTTTGTGCTCTCTGCTTTTTATTTATTTATTTCTGCTTGACTGCAACAAGTTCTCTCTTCTTAAGTTGACCTAGGAAAGCACCAAAGGTAGTGATAAGAATCCAAGTTATATCACCTTCTCTTCATTGGCTGGATTTTTCTGTTTGAACGGTTGGTACGAATTTTGGAATCAACAGACTATGGATTTAAAGCAGAGACTCTGCAGGCACCTGGGTGGCTCAGCTGGTTAAGTGTCCAACTTCAGTTTCGGCTCGGGTCATGATCTCATGGTTCCTGAGGTCAAGCCCCGCGTCAGGCTCTGCACTGACAACACGGAGCCTGCTGGGGATTCTCTCTCTTCCCCTCTCTCTCTGCCCCTCCCCTGCTCACACACTCTCTCTCAAAATAAACAAACTTAAAAGAAAAAAATTTTTTTAAAGCAGAGGCTCTTGAATCAAACAGGCCTGGATCCAAATCTAGGCACAGTTATGTATCGGTTATTAAACCTTAACCAAGTTAGTCAACTAAAGTTAGTTAGACCTTAGTCTCCTCCTTCGTAAAATGGAAGTAACTCCCTGGGTTCGTCTCCTGCCCGTCAGAAGACCACTGTAAAGTCGCTGGTACGTGTTAGTCATTATTAATTGCACTCCACTTCATACCTACGGAATCGGTCAGAGGGTGTGACAGATGACATCAAAACCTCGCTGGCAGGGAGCCTCCTTGGTCTCCGCAGACTGCAGCCCAATGGAGCGAGACCTCCACGGCCAGAGCGCGCCCCTCGTTCACTCCTGCCTGGATCAGACCCAGTCGCTGACCTAGAACAGCGAGGAGGCTGGGAATGCTAACACGCTTCTCATTTCTAAGTTACAGTCCTTCAAACCACATGGCAAAAATCATAGCAAGTTCAAGTACGGTAACTAATCCACAAGCTCAAGAAACGTGTCTTAAATGCATTTTTTCCTCAGACGACAATAGCAAAATGGACAATTTTCTCACGTATCAAGTTTATATACAGACTATATGTATATCTATATCTGTACAAATGTATTTAGCCATGACCATGCTGACTATATGGGGGAATGTATTACAAGTACCGAATTAATACACATACATATCTACAGTGTACCTACTAGCTTGGTCCCTGGCATGTAGTGGAAAGCACCCAAAAGGGATGGGTGCTATAAATAATAGTTCCCTTTTCCTTGCGTTGAGAGGAAAGATCGGGACTGAACGGCGAGGCACCTGACTGAACTGGATTAACCCGCACTGGAGACACGGAGTAAAACTAGACAATAATGATTAAAAGCTTCCAAACTAATCCTGACATTCTAATTTGGTGACCATATTACTCACAAAGGAAGCGCCATTTATCTCTGCCATCCCGGAGCATTCCTTTCTGAATTCCTCTCCTTTTTTCCTAGAAGCCTACAACCTAATGCTCTCTTAAATCTGTCAGCCCTTTCAGGTAGCAGGTACCTCCTTCCTCCCAGCCCGGATCAAAACGCCCGGCTTCCAGGGTTCACTGCCAGGAGATCAGGGGAAAGCAGTGATTCAAGGCATGAATGAGGCTGGATCCTCCCAGGGAAGGTTTGCAAGATAAAGGGGATTTTCAAATGTCTACCTTGGGGCAGGCTGGGGCAGAGAGGGGGAGGCACAGAACCCGCCAGTGATGTGGAAATAACTGAGCTGCTCTGGCAGGCTCCCAGTCCTCTCCTTCGAGGTCTCCCCAAGTCCCTCAGCTTTCCAGGGTTATAGTCATGGACTCCAACAACATGCGAGCCATCCGCCATCTTCACACTGCTCCCCCAGTATGAGGAGTACCTTTTAGGACTTCCCTGCCCCCCTCCCGTCCCACCCCCCCCCCCCACGGACAGATGAAACACAACACAACCAGACTCACTGCCTGCACAGCCAGGAGGGGCTCAACTGTTTGTGGTCACTAAACGAAAATCACTGATCTCAGAAGGCAGTGGTTTCCAGAAGGAAGTTCCCACTGGGGTTCCCAAAGCAGAGCAAACTGCGGTGACAAAAACTCCCAAAGAAAGTTCAGATGCTCTGGACTATTTACAGTCCGGTAAGAGACCTCTCACTTTGTCGTTCTTGAAAATTCGGTTATCCCAGACTTGGACCGAGTTTAGGAAAGGATATGAGTAAAAAAAAAAAAAAATCAGCGACTGATAAAAGTTTGCTGTCATATATAAATATATCTTTTTTAGGAAGAAAGAAAAGGCTCTGTCACGTTGTTAAACTATAAGCTGAAAGAATGTCTGACTATAAAGGAAGTTGACCAGAAGGATAGGAGAATTGCTGAAAATCTAAACATGTCTAATTGTCTAATTAGGTTTGGGCTCCTGTAGTATCGTGGATACACTGCGGTCTGCTGTCTAGTTTAAAGCCACGGGTGTTAGGAAATACAGCCCTTGCTGTGATGAGGGATCTCAACCGGCTTGCACACTACTTCCAGACTATGCTCATTCCCTGTTCTAAAGACTCAGCACCATTCACAGCCCATCCTCTCTTGAGGAATAGCAGGCAAAGAGAAACTTTTACAAATCGGAAAACCTACAGTTTAGAGACTAAAATTTTACGGGACCGAAAATTTTAAAAGTTCATCTGTTGCCACTGTGAGGTCCATGTATCGAGTAGACAATGACTCCACCTTGGAGCCCACGGGCTTGCCCACGTCTGCAAACCGCCGTGGAGGACTGAGAGCGAGGGCCAGATCCTGCTCCTGGAGGCGGCCCTTCGCAAGGAGAAGGAGGCTCTCCATCAACAGCGGCTGAACCGAATTCAGGGTCTTTGGAACACCCCCAGTGGTGACTAGAAAAGTTTGCCCATGCGATGTTTCAAATCTGCAAGCTACGCTTTCTCTCATTTTAGTTTATCGAGGTCAACTGACACGCCTTTCTGGACCAACTACTTTCCTCTAACTTGACCCCTATCTAAATTCTCCAGAGAAGTCTTTAAAAAGGCATCCTGACTAACTAGTATAATGCAGTGAAGGATCAAACAAGAGAGGTGAAAACAGGCTCTAGAAGTAAACTTCTAGCCTGTGACTGGCCCTCAGACCGCCAGCTTACAGGTTTATCCCCAAGATTTTCAACACGGGAACGAAGTCGCGATTCCGGTTTCAATTCTGGTTTTGAAATGGCAGCTAAGACACCAAAAGGTACCTTGAAAGTTCACTTTTATTAAATAATTGGAGCTTTGACTGGCCTGCGCCAAGATGGAGCCTGCTTTAAACAGTCTCGCCTACAACAAGCAGTCCTGTTAGAAGAAGGGGCTCTCGCCTGCGGTGACAAGAGGGCGGCCTGTTAGGTCACATCTGTTTGGGGAGCCAGATCTTAAAACCAAGGTGATACAAGGATTCACGTTTTAAATGAATGGGAACCACTTTCCTGTTGGGCGGCAAATACTTCTTCCCCTGTTTCCCTGGATCAGATTTAATAGATAGTGAGCTGTCATATATGTGGGTTTACAGCAATTTAAAATAACTCACTTGCATAATAACTGCAATAATAGCATGCAAGAGTTAAGAATACAGATTTCTTTCCCCCAGTGACTGCTGCAAACCATTAAGTGTATCACCTTTTAACTTTCCTTATTTTGATCCGGTTTTAATACTTCATGAGGCCAAAACCTTGCCAATGCAACTACTTGCCAAAGGGAAAATGGATTAATCTATAAAGATTCCTAGTACAAAAGCCAAAATAGTAGGTGCTCGAGAACTGTTTCCTGAATGAATGAAAAAAAGTTACACACTTAATGTTACTGACATTTAGTTTTTCCACCAATTTGAAAGGGAGAGCAACTATTCCTGCAGTAGAAAAAAGGAAGGCGGCCACAAGTTAACATTAAAAATCGAGAAAATATCCTGATTTAAATAAGGCAATTAATCCTAATGGCCCCAGATAACCATTACAAAAGTCTTGTTACGGTTGCTCTGGCTGTGAAACCCACAACTCCTTTCGGGTTTAGAGAAGTTTGATTGATTCTCTCTTTAAGAAAGACAGTGGCCCTCCGAAATTAAAAGCAAGACTGGCGATTATTTCAATAATGCATAAAACGCATGTTGTTGTTTTTCTCTATTAAGGAGACAGACTGAATACCTCTTCTCCCTTCCCACTCTAAGCACATGAATGCAAACTGGTTTCCCAGTGCTACCAGCATCTGACTTCTCAAAGGCAAGGTCAGGAGCAGCTGCGTGTGCCCCACAGAGAGGCTGCTCTCATTTTCAGCTGGGAAACTGTAAGGTCTGAGTCTGGGTGAAGGCGATGAAACAGCCCCAGGGGATGTGCACCCCAACTCCCGCCTCTTTCCACGACTCTATTTCCTACCTGCAGAATTCCTGAAAGGTATTTCTGGAAACAACCTGCATTAAAGCCCAGCACATGCAACTGAAGACACCTCTGTCACAAGCTCACGGAGGTGTCTGAGGACACATTTTCGGGAGCTAACGCTCACATCTTTGTTTGGTGCTGGAGAGAGGCACAGTCTATCAAAGCTTTAGCAACGAAACACTGACATTCAGAATCTAAACTCTTATTATATTCTTTGTGAGCAAATAACAGAGAGTTAAGTTGCAAATCTCTATTAACCATCTAAGCAGAAGAACTGTTCTCTGAGGCAGGAAAAATGCTGTATTTTCATGCAAAGAGAACAGCTATGAAAATGTAGGATGGGCTGTGCTAAACTAAGCCTTTTAAAATGTCCCATGTGATCTCCAGGAGAGCTAAGCAGCGGCACCAGTAACTGGATCATCTTAGAACACGACAGCCAGGCAGGAGGAGGGGAGACGGAAACTTCCCTTCGCTTTTATTATCACAGCCATTCCGGAGAATTAGAGGGAACTTCTTAAAGCAACCATCACGACCGCTCCCATAACCCCTCCCCACCCCCCACAAAACCGACAAAAGCCAGGAACTTCACGTGAGTAAAAATCACAGATTCCGTAATTGCTAATGCTTGAATGCATTCCTTTCTCAACCAGTCCCGTAAACGACCCACTTAGGAACACTCTCAAGAAGGAAAAAGAGTAAATGCGTTTAAAGCAACAGGCTCTTCGTTTGTTGAGAAACTTGCAACATTAGAAGAGAATCAAAGCATCAGGGTGTGAGTGTCATCAAGAAGTCTAGAGTGATATGGTCAACGGTGACGTCCTGTGCAGTGCCACTTGAAGGGTCTGGCCAATATTAAGGTTAGATGGCCTGTGTTTATGATTAAGAAATAATGACTGAAGCTCAAGACACACAACAGCTTTTCCCAAAGAAAGCAAGAGGAGTTGACTGCCTGAAGTAGTGCCTTGGGCCAGGAACCCCCAGCCTGTCATTAATCCCCACGAAATGCCCTGGACCTCAATGGAACAGTGATTTCAATAAATATGGCGGGAAAAAGTTTAGTATCACCTTTCTACATAAACTCAACATTTGTTTCGCTCTGGGAAGGCTCAGACCTCATAAGGTGACTTCTATAGGAATCATTAGAGTTCCCTTAAACTTCGTAATAATGCTGGTTAAAGAAACTTACTTTAACATAAGCGAAAAGCTGGCTGTTAAAAACGTGCGAAAAGAACAACTTTTTGTAGTGTTTTCACAGCAAGGAACTTAGCTACGATACCGTCGGCATAACAACAACCTAGCCGACATATGGACGCTCGGACCTATTTTTAACTTTCATCTATATCTACCTGACAGTAACTCAAGAAAGATAAAGGAATCAGTATTCAGGTTTATAGAACTGATTTATCTCACTCAGTTAAACCAAGACTGTGACAGAGCCACTGCCTTCCTTAGACCAAAACAAAACCAACTGGAACAATTCCCTCCTCCATCTTTTGTGACTCTTAACTCGCGACACTGTGCGACACTGATGTCAAGAAACCAGCAGACAGATGCCAGTCGACAAACTGTTTCATTACTATTCCAAGCAGATATATACCTTAATAAACTTTCTCAGTCTTTTGACTCTTAATTCGTCAGGCGCAACTCTAAACCGGCACATTTTAAGGGTCTTACTTTATCAGAAGAATGTGAACATTTATTTTTGCTTTCAAAGAGAAAGCAAACCCAAATTCTCCAAAGAATGCTCCTCTCCGCCCTTATGACTCCATAAAACTGCCTCCTGGTCGGTCGGAAATTACCACGCACACTAGAAGTACAGAAAGACACATAGCCTGCAGGTCTTGTGTATTTTAGAGAACTTTGCTGTTTATATTATCATTCATGGCCCCTTTCTCTGTTGGCCTTGAGGCTTGCTGATTAGCTGGTAAACCTTTGAAAGGGTCAGATTGTCCAGAACTGGAATTTCCACTTTGGAAAAAGCACAGAGGTACCTGACATCTGTTCCTTGAAGGGCCTGCACTACACCTCCAGACTTAACGGTCGAAATTCCTACTTCTGCTTGACCGCACAGAGGTCAGAGTGGCAAAACCTCCAGGGGCCACTCTCGCCTGCAGAATAGAGCACAGTCCCCAAAGACCGCTGTCTCTGGCTCCTAAAGAAGAGTATCCCAAAGATGAATGCAATTTGAATAATACGAATATATTCCTCTAGGAAAAATTATAATAAGCATCCATTTAAGCCCTCAATTTCAACCTAGAATTTGGTACTGCTTTAGAATTAACTAATTTTAATATTGAAACAGTTCCCTAAGCCTTGATGAGGACTCTGAAGCCCAGAGAGGTCAACTGATTTGCCCAAGGGGGCTCAGCTTCTGGGCCACAACTTCTTCTTAACTTTGGGTATCCTTGCCACACTACTGTGCTGTTTGTCTTAAATATCTATATTCTTAAGTGTTACCTGCCCCCCAGATAGTGAGCCCCACTGGGCTAGGGAGAGGCAGCGAGGTTTGTTGCCTGAGGTGGTAGACGCTGCCCCGCAGGGAGCCTGGCTGGTAGTGGTGATACCCCTTCCTTCTATTAACACGTGACTTTAAATTATGGAAAGTGCACCCCAAACATCACTTTACATTCAGCTACCTGTTACAGAATAAACCGGTATTGGATTACCACTCTCTCCACTCCCCGCCCACCTACAGGAAGTGGGCTTGGCACCTTCTCTTTTTTTAATATATAACCGGTTTTTTTAAAATCTTTTAAGCTAAGGCCAATATGCAAGAGTAGTTTAATGGTTACTTATGCAAACATATTTTAAGTAATTGCTTCCTTTATATGCGCGGTATTCCTGCACTGTGCCTTCTAAAACTCATGCATTCAATGGAGAGTCAGGCTGCCTCCAACCCTTTTGTTCTGCGAACTTTGAAGTTTTAGCCTTACAGCGCAGCACCGAATGTTAGGGACCTTGGCTTCTCAACATCTTTTACGGTTAGGCAAAAACTTTCCTGAAAAGCACCAAGAGTTAAGCTCCCAAGGGTGAAATCAAATCAAATCTGATTCAGTATATGCAGTACTTTTTAGAACTCCTCCCGGCCCCGGCCCCGGCCCGGCCCCGCGTTAGCACGAGTTAGTCCCGAAATGGTACCAGAGAAACATTTCATGCATAGAGTTTGGTTTGGTTACCTGGGTGGGGGAAACAATAGCAGGTGAAACTACTGTGGGAGAATTGGTGCTTCTGTGCCCATTGGCTTCCGGAAGAAGAGGCAGGGGGTCGTGTTTCACGGAAACCACCACCACCGCATCCACAGGCTCCGAGGGGCGGATACAAAGTCTTTTGGGGGAAGAGGGGCCGCAGATATCCCCAGACCCGAACACCGACTCGTACAGAGCGCGCTTGGGCGCAGCCTCGGATTTCACGTCGGGCCCGACCTGGCTGTCTTTGGGGAGGATATAGGTGTTCCCCAGCGAGGGCGGCTGGGGGCGGTGGTGGTGGTGGTGGTGGGAGGGATGGGTGGGGGGGTGGTGGGAGTGGTGGCGAGCCGCCCCGTTTAGAGCCTCCGCGTAGCAGCTTTGCGGGGCGGGCGAGCCCAGTTTGGTGCCGATGCCCGCGATGCTGTTGAGCGTGGCGATGGAGACGGCGCCGATGCAGTGGTTGGTGTAGGTCTTGGAGAGCTTGGCCGCCTTCGAGAGCATCTGCATCCTGGTGCCCAGCAAGTTCTTGCCGATGGCTTTGTTCTCGTACCAGGTCACATCGCCCTCGCTGCAGTGGTCCCGGGGCCGCTGGAAGAACGCCTTGCAGAGAGGGTTGCGCTTCGACAGGTACTTGACGAAGCTGGCGTAGGGGCAGAACTCGGTGCCCGTCTCATACATGCGGGGCAGATTCTCCTCGTCGCTGCTCTCGGCACGCTTCTTGCTCCACGACGACGAGCGCGACTTATGGTAAGGCCCGAGGGACTTAAAGTACACGAACTTGCGGCCGTCCTCATCCATGGCCAGCCCAAAGGAGTCCTCCTCCAGCTCGCGCTGGTTCTCGCGGCCGCGCGTGCAGAAGTACATGCAAGTCTCGAACCAGACCTTGTTGAGCAGCCCGAAGGGCGTGTTGGTGCTGAAGACGCTGGAGGTGTAGAGCTTGCGCAGGTCGGCACGCGTGATGGCTTGCTTCTGCACCACGGGCCCGGCGCCCTGCTCCTCGAGCTTGCGGATGACCGCGGCCAACGTCAGGTTGGCGCTGCGCAGCTCGGGGTCCTTGGTGAGGTCGAGCGTGCGGCAGTACGGGGGCTCGTTGAGGTAGCGGTTGAGGGAGCTGCGGATGCTGATGAGCGACGACTTGCTGTAGAGCTGGCCGCTCTTGGAGCGGGCCTCGGCGTAGAAGGAGCGCAGCACGCGGCACAGCGCCCCCTTGTCCATGGTCTCGAAGTCCGGGCTCTGCGCCTTCTCGCTCAGGTACTCCCGGAAGATGCGCACGGCGTAGCGGGTGGCCAGCCGGGTGTTCTCGCTCAGCCGGGCCCGCTCGGGGCGCTGCAGCACGTCGGGGTCCAGCTCGGCGCTGTCCCCCGGCGGCCCGCCGCGGGCCCGGGGCGCCAGCAGTCGCGGCGGCGCCTCGGGCTCCAGCGCGGCGCTCTGGTCCATATTGATCATATGGACCGGCTCGGGCTCCAACTCCTCCCCGGCCGAGTCCTCGGGCTCCAGGGGCTCGTCCCAGTCCAGCCCCATCTCTTCCTCCTCCTCTTCCTCCTCCTCGTCCTCCTCCAGCCCCCCACCTCCGTCCTCCTCCTCCTCGTCCCCCGTTATCTGCACCTCCTGGATCTCGTCGTCCTCCTCCTCTTCCTCCTCCTCCTCGCCCGCGCTGCAGTAGTGCGGACGGCCGTGGCGGCGGCCGCGGCCCCCAGCTCCGCGCTCGCCCTCGCCCCGCTCCCCATTGTTCTCGGCGGCGGCGGCGGCGGCGCTGGCGCTGCCGCCCGCGCTGGTGTTACAGTCCCCGCTGCCAGGCATTCTCGCCATATTGCCGTCTCTCTGCCAGTCCTCGGGCAGGGCGCATGCGCTATATTGGACCGCAGCGCTGAGAGCTTTTGTGTTTAATGACCTTCAGCTACCGGGAGGCAAAGCCGGGCTCTTAAAGGAGCCGCGCTCCAATTGTCAGTTCGGAGCGCTACTCCGGAGGGGCAGCGACGCGCAGGGGATGGAGGGGAGGGGAGGCGGGGGTAAGTTAGACAGGGAGAGAGGGTAAGGACGGAGGCTGGCTGGACCCTCTTCCTCCCCCACCCCTCTCCCCACTCATAAGGAAACTTTGAAGCGGGGGGAAGAAAGGGGAGGGAGAGCTGTCGGTGGGGGTGAAACACTCCCAACTTACCCTCTGGCAGAGTGGCGCGCGGGCCCGGGCGGGAGAGAGGGAGGGCCGGCGGGAGGGCGGGGCGGTCTCGCTTCTCTAAGTAATGCCCGAGGAGCAGTGCCCCTTCCACCGCCCCCTCATTGCCCCCCGGAGCCGGGGGTTCGGGGAGGCAGCAGCGCCGGGCGGGCCGCGGGTGCTGCTCGGAGAAGCCCGTGTCTGGGGCCGCCCGGAGCGGAGTGGAGCAGGCAGGTTAATGAGCAGGGTGGAGGAGGCACGGCGAGGCCCCGCACCCTCTCTGCGCCCGCGGCCAGGGCGCAGCGGGCGAGGCTTGGGAGCGGGATGGGGCTGGCGGCGGCGGCTCCCCCACCTACTTGCTGGCGGCGAGGCGCGGGGGCCTGGGGCCAGCCGCACGGCTCCCAGCTCCCTTTCCGACTCTTGCAAAGGAGCGAAACACGCCCCACGTCAGCCTCATCCCTTTCGACTTTTCCAACAGCCTCTTTTAAGCTGTCATTAAAGACCTGGGGCGCTCCCCGTAGGTCTAGGGCAAGTCTGCGCCGGTCCCGCCAGCCTGGGGAAGGAGCAAGAAAGAAAGACTGGGAGGGGCGGATGGGAGGGGAGACTCGGGGAGAGGCGCTCCGGACCCCAGGGACCCCTCCCCACCCGCTTAGGCCGCCGCCCTCCCGGCCTCGGAACACACTGACACAATTCCCTCTGGCGAGGCGCTCCACCTGGTTGGAGCTAGAGCAATGCCGATCCCTAAGGCCCGCCGGCGGGCTGGCGGAAAAAGTGAACTTGGGTCTCGGCCGCCCCCGCCGCCGCCACAATTCCGGCAATTCGGATCCCGAGCGCGTTCTTGTTCCAAGTTTGCCAACCGCCATTCTTTCGCCCTCGGGGCTGCGCTGCCTCCGGCGCACGGGGGCGGATACCTCCGAAACTGGAAAGGCGGCCAAAGAGCTCGCCGGGTCCCGCTTTCCCATAGGAGACACTGTCCCACTTCCAGCCGAACGCCCGCCCCCGGCGCGCCCAGACTCCGGGCGCGTCCTCGCGTCCCCGCCTCCCGCTCTCCTGGCCCAGGGGCAGCGCCCACAGAGCTGCGGGAGACCTCGGTTGTTTTCTTTGGCTGCACAACCCCTTCCACCTCGAGCTCGCACGGCATCCTAATTTTCTCCTCGGGCAGCCCAAGTGTCCCCTGGCACTCCGCCAGATGCAAGTCCCAGGGGCTAAGGGTAACCAACGCAGACGAGTCCCAGCAGAGCGACCCCGGGTGCGCGCCGACCCTGCAGTGAGGCAGCCTAGCTATCTCCTCCAGGGCGTCCTCGGATTTGCCCACGAGTCCGATTTCTAGGCATTAGGGCTGCAGACTTGTCAATTGCCCGTTTCCCCCTTCCGGACTCCCCCGTCTTGCTTTCTGGGCAGCTATAACTTTATGCATCCATAGAAACCCATCCGTCTACTTGTAATTTTTTAAAAAAAGAAAGAAAGAAAAAGAAAAGGACGGACACTAGGTCTCTGGGCCGCGTGGGCGTCTAAGTGGGAAAGGACTCTGTCTTCTCCAGCAATCTGTGCTCGCCCTCCGCGTGTTTCTTCGGCCCTGGACGCGGCAGAGCGTGGGGGAAACTGCGCCAGGTGTGAACAAGTTGGAGCAAGTCCGTGCCTCCCGGGTCCCCTCCCGCTTCTCGGGCACACACACACACACACACACACACACACACACACGCGACACACGCTCTCATGCGTCCTGCTGTCCGCAGAGAACCGTCCGGGGAAGTGAAGAATTCAGTGGTTGCACTCCTCGGGAAGCATCCCCGAGGTGCTGCCGGCTTTGTCCAAAATGCACTGTGTCCCCGGAAATGTGTAGGAAGGCGTTTGTTTGTTTCCCGGAGCTCAGGGCAATAGGCAGCTAAGTTAGTTGCACACGCCACCCGCGCACGCACCAGTCACACAGGGCTACTTCCGGACGACTGGCCCTTTGTCCCGGGATGCTCCCAGGTTTTCCGGCCGCCCGAACAATCGGGCAGGGAATTTCAGCAGTGTTGAAAACTCAGGTGGGCGCCCAGCACGTTACCTACCGGGGGCTGCTCTCCCGCGGCCCTCACGGCGAGCGCAGTGCGCCGAGGGGCTGAGCTCTCGGAGCGGCCTGGGGACACTGGCCCGCGTTCCAGCTCCGGGGCAGAGCAGCTCCCAGGTCTCCCCACTTTGGCAGGCGAGCCCCCCCTTCCCCCCAGCTCCCCTCCCTGTTGGGCGAGCTGCTTTGAATTGCTCGCAATTTGCCGGAGGCGGTGTGCTGGGTTGGACGCTTCGGGAAACAAAGCAACCAAAAACAGCTCCCAGTTGACGTCAACTTATTTCCAGAAAAGAAAATAGTTTTGTGCTCCCGGGACAAAATACCCTCCAGGGCAGGTCTCTACCGGCAAAAGCCAGAGGGGAGGGGTGGTGGTGGTGGGCAGTAGCAGAACCAAAAAACCCCAAGTGCAAATAAATTTTTAACGGACTTAGCAAAACAACAGTTTCAGATGCTGCCTGAACAGTTTGCAAACAACGGGCAGGACCCTCGCAAACATCAGGTATGAAAAACACACCTTGGAAAGTGTGCCTTGGCCTGATTTTCTGGCAACTGTGAATCTGCTACGTGGCACCAGATCCTGAAAACCTACCAAAATTCTTTGCCCATTAATGATACTTCCTCAAATATTGGAAAAGACCTCTTCAGGTTAGAATCTATAGTATTTATCAGGAACATTCAGAAACACCCTTCTCGCCGCCACCAAAAAAATAAACAAGTTGCTTAATTTTTAAAACCCAGTAACACGAAACTACAATCGAGTTTATAAAGGAGTTCAACTCCAGGTTTAGTAAATGATTCCTTAAAAACATGCCGTGGCACCATCCATACCCTCAATACCAAACTGAGAGAATCAAAAAGGCTTTGTTATTATTTTGGTAGAGAGGCAGAAGGGTCTGTCTCCTGCCTGTCAGCCCAGTTGGGATTCCTCTATTTAGATTCTGCCTTATAAAATCCACTGAACTCACCCACCAATTATAACTGGATAGCTCCTTCATAAGGATGATCTCCTTATTTCTTGTGCAGAAGGCGTAGCTTCTCTATATCAAATGATCCCAGGACTGTATGAAACATTTATTGCAATTATGAAACTGTCAGAACTCATTACTCTGAAAGCTACGCTCAGATGTTTGTATCTTCAACAAGACGCCCCACGTTTTCGATCTCTTTCATAATCATTAAAAAGTACCATCTATAGATTTGTGCTGCTCCATTTCTTAGATTACTTGAAAGCGGCGATGTGGTTATTTTGGAAGGAAAAACTCCAAATGTCTCCCCCCTCATTTTACAACCCACCTACTCCCATTTCATGGTCATAGCTGATGAAAGGTAATATACCATAGACATATACTCCGCCCTTCCTCCTTTTTGCTTCCAACCTACGAGCTGCCTCTGTTACATCACTGGTGTAGTTGTTTTTTATCTGCCTGTTTCCTCTGCTACGCTGAAAACCTTTGTAGTTTAGGTCGGAGCCTGGGCATGGTGAGCACCCCAGTCATTTACATTAAATGAATGAATGAAGTCTAATTGAATCTGTATTTATTTATTTTTAAAATATTTCTCTTTTTATAAAATATTTATTTATTTCTGAGAGACAGAAACCATGGTGGTGGTTCGAATCCACAAACCATGAAGATCACTACCTGAGCTGAAACTGAGAGTCCAATGCTTACCCGACAGAGCCACCCAGATGCCCCTATTTAAATCTGTATTTAGCAAGAAACTTCTTGGTAAAAAATCTTACAATATCATGGATCTGAATTTCTACGTTAAAAATGAGGACGAAACAGCAACCGCAAGGAAACATTATTGTGTGCAACTTAGAATAAATGTGAAGACTGCTCTGGTTTAATATTTCCCTGCCATAATTTATTCTCTGGTACAAACATACTGTAGGAAGTTATTGCAGAGGTAGAGTAAGGAATGGAGGTATCGATGTATTAAAAGAGGGGAGTTGGGGAGGATTTAAATTGATAAATTCAAGAAGTTTTCTAGGCTCTTGGGGCAGAGACCGGAAAGAGCATTTAGTTCATCACTTTCGAGTCACGTTTTCTTGATTTGCTTACTTAGAAATTCATAAAATGGTATGGAGGTTAAATAGTACTTCAAATTGAAGCCATTTTGCTATATCTTGGTTTCAAAATTTCACTGTTAAGTTCTGTTGAATTCACTTGAAGATCATGTTGAGCAATATGTTTTGAACTCAGATGGCACTTGAACCCGTGTACCCTAACTCTGCAAAGTGGAAGAAAAGAAAAATAACTCGACAAGAGCAGAGACTCTGTCTTATTTATTACTGCATCTCTAGTTCATTTTCAATACAGTTACTTAGCATATTTTAGCAGAGTGGTTGGCACATAGTGGACACTCAGTAAACACACAAATATTTATACATGGGGAGAAAGCTAGCCTCAACAAAAGGATGTGGTGCAGAGTGGTTAAAACTTCATCTTTGAACTAGGACTGTATGGGTTCGAATCCTAGTTTGGCCTTCCCAGTTGCCTTTTAAATTTTTTAATTATTTTTGAAGATTTTACTTTTCTACATAATCGCTACACCCATCATGGGGCTCGGACTTACAACCCCGAGATCAGGAGCTGCATCCTCTACCCACTGAGCCAGCCAGATGCCCCATCTAGTTGCCTTTTTTTTAAAAAAAAATGTTGGTTCTTTCATTATTCTCTGATCTGGACGATAGTTAATAGCCCCGCCTCCATAGGATTATTGCCAAGAATAAATGAGTTAATATGAGTAAAGCACATAATATAGTGCCTGGAACATCAGTAAACACTCAACTGTTAGCTTATATTTGTTAAGGCTCTATTTTCCAGGTAGGATTATCAAAAAGAAAAGCAAGGCCAGAGGGCTCACAAAAGTTAAGTCACTTGCCCGATGTCTCCCAGACCTCTGTAGGACAGGAAACGTGGCTTCGGCTTCGTAGCTCACACCTTAGCCACTTGCCACATACGCCTTTGGGACCAAAGACTGAAAGAAAAAAGTCTTCATGGGAACAATTTCCTACCCTTGAAATACTCCTGTATGTCATTTGCTTTGGGAATCAAATTTTGCCAAGCCAGAAGAATACTGAAGCAGAGCCCTAAGCTTGGATTGTGAGCAGGGCAGAGATGCCCTAGGAAACATCTTTGTCACTTGGTACCTAAAACACTAGCACTGTTTCCCTGGGCTATTAGAAGGAGGAACCCTTCTGTGTCTTAGAAGAAACGACAGTCAAGAATTTTAGAGGCAGAAGGAATGCCCGCAAACCCAACCAGACCAGAGTGAGGTGTTTTCTCTTGAAATCCTGGGCTGTACTGCATAAATCTCCTGGGGACAAGGAGGGGACTGCCTATTTTTATCTTTGATGCTTTGTCAAAAAACAGGTCAGAGTGAACTGAACACAGTGATTGACAGGAGTAGAATTTTTTGTTTCTAATTGCCACCTGGTAACTGTAATTCTTGATCTTTCTACCTAATAATCACCTCCCAGTCCCTAGGCTGTTTTTAAAACAAGTAATGTGTGTGGGGAATGTAGTTTTCCATAAGTAAATTGTGGTTTTTGTGGAGCTTAAAAGTGTGCTATCTCTTTGTTATAATAACGTGATCATGAAACTTTACCTGGTTACTAAAGAAAATCGAATGTAAAGCCTGTCAAAGTTAAACATAAAATTAATGATAGTTTCTTATCTTCTAGTCATTTCTCTTTAAAGGATATGTGGGCGGGGCGCCTGGGTGGCTCAGTCATTTGACTTTGGATCAGGTCAGGATTTCCTGGTTCGTGGTTTGCCTCCGAGACAAACCCCTGAGTCAGGCTCTGTGCTGACCACTCGGAGCCTGGAGCCTGCTTTGCATTCTGGGTCTCCCTCTCTCTCTGCCCCTCCCCCGCACATGCTCTGTCTCTCTCAAAAATAAACATTAAAAAATTTTTAAAAAAAAAGAAAAAATAAAGGAAATGTATCATTAAAGTGAATGTTAAAGTCCTCTTATTAATGAACTATATTTCTGTGCCATTGCAATACTAATTAAGGTGGAAAGGGAGATAAACTTTTGTGTTACTGTCATGTCACAATTACATATATTTTAAATAATGGAGGAGCTATTTACAGTTGTCTTAGAACATAAAATTTTCCTAAAACTACTTGCTGCATTTCAAAAAAGTAGCCTATTCAGGGGCGCCTGGGTGGCTCAGCTGGTTGGGCGGCCAACTTCAGCTCAGGTCATGATCTCACAGTCTATGAGTTCGAACCCCGCGTCGGGCTCTGTGCTGACGGCTCAGAGCCTGGAGCCTGCTTCAGATTCTGTGTCTCCCTCTCTCTCTGCCCTTCCCTTGCTCACGCTCTGTCTCTATGTCTCTCAAAAATAAAATAAGAACGTTTAAAAAAAATAGCCTATCCAGTAAACTCAAAGCAAAACAAACAAAAATGTAAAAAACCACTTTATACGCAAATGTTGGTATGAAAATGTTATTCTCATATTTTTTAATTGTCAATATCATTTAAGACAGCCTTTTAAGAAAGCAGTTAGGCAGTTTCTCAAAACCCATAAAAATGTTCATGTTCTATGACCCAGAAATGGTTTCCGGAAATTCATCTTCTTTGAAAATATACAATTTTACTTACATTTGGTAAAGTTTGGTTTACAGCATCCGGACCGCTTGCATAAAAGGATTTTTCAGTACCTGTCACAAAGTTTGCTCTAGAACAACATTTCATAATGTCTTGGAGACTACTTTTGTTTATAAAGTTTAGAGAGTAATTATTTGTCGAAGGAAGGAAGAAGTTCAACGAGGGTAAAATTGTGTCTTCTCAAAATTCTACGGTAGTGTCAAGCACCCTCGGATGAGTATGGATAATGACAGTGAAGATAACGCTTACAAAATAAAAGGGCAAAGCAAAATAAAACTCAAAGCTTATATTTTAATATCTTCACAACTTTGAGAAAGTTTAAGGACTGGATTTTAAAGCTCCAGATATCAGAAATTAGCATCTGGATATATTGCGGCAATTCACAGGATGTACTGAGGAGTGGGTATATACCTGCCCTGTGGCTATGCTTCTAAATGAACTAAAAAAGAAAAAAAAAATCCCCTTTTAAATACCCAGAAGCACTAACCCACATTTTGAACTAATTGACTTACTTTTTCTTAGGAAAGCTTAATTTAAGTCATAGGGGCACATGGGTGTATCTGAATATTTAAAGAAGCCCTGGGATGGGTTTGTTCTATTTCTTTAATTTGATGCTGGGGATCCAGGCTTCGCACCTGATGGAAGAGAACAGCCTTGGAGAGGGGCGGGAGAGCAGGAAACCTTGTGACCCAACAGCTCTATTTTGGGATCTAAGTTTGCAGGACCGGGGCATGGTAGATACCAGTATAGAACTCATCATTCTTCAAATTGACTCTGCCTACAGTCTGTGCTTTGATTAGGACACCCCCAGGGTCACATGTTGTCATCATTCCAAATAAAAGCAGACTCCTCGGACCACTATTGCATCCGTTTTACTCGTTTTTTTTTCTCTCTCTCTCTCTCTATGGTTCATTCCCTTAAAAAAAAAAAAAAAAAGATGTGGTTTATCATTCTTTTCATTATAAAAGCAGGAAGTCTTCATTGGAGAAGATTCAGAAAGTACAGAACTCTGGAAAAACACATAGCACCATGTTTCTTTCTTAACATTTGGTGAGCGCTTGCTGCAGGCCCGGTCTTTTGTGTTAACACTCTCAAGTTGTTCTCATGAATATATGTGAAGATTGTTCTTATTTTCCAGATGAGTAGAAACCCAGAGGGCTTAAATAATTTGCCCAACATCACATAGCTAATGAGGGTCAGGCTCTGGAGCACCTACACTTTCTTAACAATCCACCAGCTCCTTCAGTTCTATTTCCAGTGCCCGGGGCAAAAAACGTTCCTTCCGGTCAAGGGTATTTCCATGAATTCGACTTCATTGGTTTACTGTTAAAGTACTACATACTTCAAAATCCGTAATTCAAAATATGTAACCAGTAGCTTTTTGCAAACTCTGCCACGCACATGCTATGGGGCAGGAAGGACAGAAGATTCTAGAACCACACCTGGTCTGACTCCAGGAAGTTAGGGTCTAATCCCAGGGAGGGGTGAACCTTCAGTAGGTCCATGAGGTCAGTCGTTTTCCTTTTGCCTTTCTTGTAGTTTATCTTGTTTCTCTCTGCCATCGAAAAGGACATTAATTTAGAATTCATTTAACTCTGGGAAGTTGAGTTGAACTGTCAAGAGTTTGAGGATGACACTCACTTCAGGTCTTCTGTGCCGTCCACATGGTAACATGGAGTACAACTTTAAATGGATGATCACTGAAATGCCCAGGAAAATCTTTGCTCTGGCTACTGTTCCCAATTCTGTGGCATTTGGGATATTGTAAGGTTTTTTGTGCCTTAGCACCATGTTTTAGAGGTTGTGGTACTTTCTGAATTCACTGTTAACTTTGTTTTCCGAAAATTATTGGCTTTTAGATTTTAAGCCTGGGGCAGTGCTTGTACCCCTGAGAGTGCATTAGAATCAACAGGAATTACTTAGGGAGCTTCTTTTCAAATGTAGATTCTTGGGTGCCAACTCCAGAGAACCCTAGAAAAGGGGCGCTTGGGTGGCTAGGTCGGTTAAACATCTGACTCTTGATTTCGGCTCAGGTCATGATCTCATACTCACGAGATCAAGTCCCAGGTGGGGCTCCATGCTGTGTGTGGAGCCTGCTTAAGACTCTCTCTCTCTCTCTCTCTCTCTCTCTCTCTCGAAGAAAAAAAAAATTTTTAAAACACAATTCAGACAGTTCTAATATGAATCTCACCACGTTTTGAGAAATGCTACCTCAAAAGCTAATATAATTTGGCAATCAAAAACTAATGTCCTCTCAAGCAATCGCTACTAAATCCTTTTGGGGCTGTAAATTCATTTGAAAATTGAATGAAAGTTATGAAAGCTCTTTCTCAGAAGATGACCTTCACAACCAAGTCTGCCTATCATTTAAGAGGGTATTGGGGTCCGCCGGCATCCTTAAGCTACTGTTATGCGGTCCCTACATCATGTTATACTTTTTCTTCCCTGATCTAAAAGTCGTCATGGCTCCTTTCTTACTTCAGCTGTGAGTCCTAAACTCCCCAAATCTGAACCCAGTCTGATTTCCCAGCATTCTCCCTTATGTCTCCCTGAGGTGAGTCCAGCCCTCTGTGGGGAAGACTCGGAGAGAACAGGGCTGGAGGAGGAGGAGAGAAGGCTGTCAGTCCTCAAGGCCTGCGTCTTTGAACTTGAATGCGCAGCTGAATCCCCTGGAGGGCCTGTCGAACACGGAGTGCGAGGCCTACCCCCGTGTGTCTGATGCCGCAACGTCCTGGGTGAGGCCTGAGAACGAGCAAGCTCCCAAGTAACGCTGCTGCTGCTGATTCCTGGAGCCCGCTTTGAGAACCGCTGCACGGGACGAGGTAGATAAACATGCCTTGTGGCTGAGGGCGGGGAGCCTGGTGAGCCTTCCGGAATCAATTCAGCAGAACCAGGAGAAGGCATCTTTAATCTGACTCCCATGGCTGAGCCTATCACGGGAGTGCTGCTAGCAGCACTGAACCAACCCTAACTACCAGCTTCCTTTCCAACTGGGAAATTCCTCCTGTCCCTGCCTCTGCTGATCTCAATGGTCTCAATCCTTTAAGACCCAGCTCCCAGTGCTACTTCTCCGGAAGCCCCTCACCATTGCGGCTTGAAGCCCGCTGTCGCTGGTTTCAATGCCTGCAGCCAGGCCCTTTGGTCAGAGCCAACCCCCCGGGACCATGAGCTGCCCTTTGGTTGAGCTGCAAATTCTTGGGATTGCATTTGGTTTTCTTCCTTCCACTTTCAGTCTTTGGGGCTTCTTCTCATTGGGAGGCTTCTCGTTGCAAGTTACTTGCAACATTGGCTACACCTTAGAATCACCTTGGGGGGGCGGAGGGCAGAGTGGGTGGGCTTTTAAAAATTATGAGCACTGCTGCATGACTTAAGAAGCCCCTCAACCCCTCCGCAGAAACAGATACAGCAAATATTGCAAAGTTTAAAAAGTGTTTAACTTAGGTCACATGGATGTTCATTCTCTCTCCTTGGGAGTAAGCGGAGCATTTTCCCAAAGAAACATGTGTATCAATCCCACACCCCCCACCTGCATTAAAAACAAAAGCTCCTGAAGCTAGGTCTGAGGTTTCAGAGAGCCCCTTGTAACACTCCCTGGTTTCGTCTTCAAATTGCTTCTCTTTATCCTTCGATAGCCCTCTCCTAAACGGCAGTGGTTCTTGCCACAGAATGCATGTTAGAATTATCCAGAAAACTTGGGGGAAAAAATAGTGATGCCTAGAGAATCTGCTTGAGTTGGTTTGGGAAGTGGCCCAGGCATGAGGATTTTTTCAGAACTCTCCAGGAGATTTGACTGTGCAGCTAAGATTGAGACCGACTGTCCTAGACTGGGAGACCCCTTCGTATATGTCTGTTCAGGGCTCCGTAGCATAAAGTCTTGGAGTTCATAGGTGATCTTCAGATGGTCTGTAAACCCACAGAAATTGTATGTAAAATGTTCTGTATATGTTCATGCATACAAATGTGTATATATGCATGCACTCATATACATGTGTCCATGTGTCTACTCTCATCATAATTCCTAGAGAGGCTGTTTGACTCAGGGATTTATATACATATACATATATGTTCTGAACACACATTTGTGTATTTCTTTAGAACGAGGATTAGAGGACAATTTGGCAGTACCCCTCAGCCTGCAAAATGCACATCCCTTTTAAACCAACAATTCATTGCTAGGAGTCTAGGCTGGACACAAAGGAAGATGTACAAGACTGTTCTGGAAGTGCCGTTTGTAATAAAGCATCATTGGATACAACCCAACTCTGGAGGTCAATGGTGAAGAAATAAATTATGTCCCATCTATTCAACAGAATACCAGCTATAGATGGAAAGGATACGGATTTTGTAGGAATGGAATGGAACGGAATGATCTCCAAGGTATTTTATTAAATGACTAAAGAAACTTAATGTAAAGTAGGAGTTCATTTGTTGAAAAAACTGAACTAAAATGATAAGCACCGATTTTCCAAATGTGCCTAGCGAGCCTGAAACCACAGTAATGATCTTCCTACCACTTCCACTCTCCATCCTCCATGTTTCCATTACACTGCCTGGCACATCTCAGACCCTTCTAAGGGATGCTGCCTTGCTCACAGCCACTGATGAAGGGACAGACTGGGCAGGCCAAGTATTCCATCATATGACCACCGGCCCTGACTGATCAAAGATAGGTCCTCAGACAACCGATCCCTAGGCTAACTAGAAGCCTGGATTGAAACTCTTGAGCCCAACGGTCTCTCTTTCTAGGAACTACGACAAGAATAAGTCAACCAACAATGAGAAGAAAGGGCAGGAGGGCCATCGAGTCAGCCCGGTCCTGCCCCTGGGTCTTGTTCCTGCTGAGAACCTGGAGGTGGGGACCAGGGCACTGCTCTGTATCCAGACTCCCCTTCCCCCTGGGGGCCCAACCTTCCTAGAATCCCGACCTTGATCTTCAAGGAGGTTCCACTTTCATTATAGTCCCCCTTCATCCCTACAGTTAACACCCCTTGCTTCTAACCAGGAAATCCTAACTATGCTGTCCCTCCCAGCCCCGGTGCAACTCCCAAATCTCAGACGTAGCGAAAGCCACCACAGTTCACCCTCTGTCCGAGACCGAAACCTGAACGACATCCCTTCCTCCTCAGTCATGCTCTCTCTCACCTTCCACTGCCATTGGAGCGCCAAGCCCTGTGGATTCCAGCCCACGATTTGCTTTAAATGCATCTATTGTCGTCATCCAAGTATGGATTCATTATCTTTCCCCCTGTAGGAGTCACCTTGGGCGGCCATAATGAAATACCACAAACTGGGTGGGTTTTAACCCACAGAAATTTGTTTTCTCACAGTTCTGGAGGCTGGAAGTCCAAGATCAAGGTGCTCTCAGGTAGTGGCGAGACCTCTCTCCTGGCTCGCGTTGCTGCCTTTTCTTTTATGTGTAGAGAGAGAGAGAGAAAGAGAGAGATCTCTGGTGTTTCTCTCTCTTCTCATAAGGACATCAGCCCTATTGGATTAGGGCCCCACTCTTAGGAGTTCATTTAATGAAATTACCTCCTTTAAGACCCCCTCTCCAAATACAGTCACACGGGGAGTTAGGGCTTCAATGTATGAATTTTGGGGGCTCATAGTTCAGTCCATAACACCCTTTAAACCTGCTCCTCCTTCTTAGTTCCTGTCTCTGCAGTGCACGCAAGCTAGGAACCCAGTAGTCACCTTCACTGCTCCCTCATGTTCATGTCACAGCTGTCCCTTTTGGCTCCAGCTCTCCAGTCCTAATGCCATTACCCCGATCCAGGCCACCTCCACTGTTCTGTGACTCAGGGAAAAGAGTCGAAGCTGAGGCTGAGGCAGTGCCGCCCACGGGAGAGGGAGCAGCCTCCACATGGGCCCTGCCTGTGATTAGTTTCTTGTCCTTGGATGTCCATGGGATGTCTTCGTATCCTTTAACTTGGCCTCTTTGTATAAGCTCCTCTTTCTTGGAAACCAACTAATGCAGACTAAAATGTACTTTCCGTCAATCCCACCAACCCCCGCCTCACCCTCTAGCTGACTAAAGTAAATGCTCTTCCTCAAAAACGCTGGTCTCTCATCCTGCATACCTGACATTCCCGTCATCCCCTTGCTCGATGATTGAACTCTCAGAGAACTTTTTGGAATGATTCCACGTTACCTCTTCTTGGAAGCCTTCTTTGACTTCGGCAGACTCCTGGCCCCTTTCTCTATAGTAGAGAGTGTATCGCAGTCATGCCCAGAAACTTGGGCATATTGTGGTTCTGCCACTTACGGTTGTGTCATTTGGGGCAACATCCTTCACCTCTTTACGTTTGTGTCTTTGTTCACAGCATGGCGGGACTGTGGTGAGGATTAAATGAGTTAATGTAGGGGAAAAGTTTAGAACAATACCTGGTGCACGGCGAGTGCTTAATAAATTCTAGCAATGACCATGACCCTGTGCAACACCAATGGCACCCACCAATGGAATGTGAGCGAGCCCTTTGGTCTCCACTCAAGTCCTCTGAGGCACCCGCTCTGTCTACGGCCAGTCTTCCCTATGCTTCCTGCCACTCTGGGCAGACCTGTGTTTCAGCAGTTGTGTGTATTATAATTGCTGTTCTCTCCTTAACCAGACACCTTGGGCTTCATTAAAAGACAGGAGCTTAACGTTGGGTTTTTTTTGTTTGTTTGTTTTTTGTTTTTTGTTTTGTTTTTGTTGTTGTTGTTGTTGTTATTTGCTTTGCCCAGTATAGTTACTGGCACATAGAAGGTACTCAGTAGAAGACACCTGTTGCATGTGTTATAATTGCGAATTTACATGTCCGTATCATCCCTTAGTCAGCAAGGTCCTTGTATCAATTTTATTCTTTGAATAAGGAGGAGCGGTGGTGGTAAGTCAGACTGAGTCTGGGCTCAGAGGCAGACAGCCTGCTGTGCCACTTCCTAGCTGTGCAACCTTGAGTGAGCCACTTTTCCAGTCTAACTCCAGTTAACTTGACCGCAACCCCCAGTCTGGGCTCTAGCTCACTACGTTACGCCTTATGTCTTGACCATTGATGACCATTCATGTCCCGGACCTTTGTCCATGCTGCTCCCTTCTGCCTCAGAAGCCTTTCCCTCATATGCAGGTGACACATTTGTGTTTATCTGTTGGGACCCAGCTCACGTGTCTTAGAGGCTTTCACGAAGCGATCTCTACTCATCGTCTTGTGCTAATACTTCTACATGCTGTTATTATAATCATACCTCCACGGAGACGCTCTGATGTACCTGTATGTGTGTATAAGCTCCTGTAGAACAGTTTTCTAGGATTATAGAACATACAGCATCTGTTCAAAACAAGCCAAAGGAAACATGACAAAACATGAAAAGGAAAGAAATACTGATCGCTATATCCTAGAATGATATGATCATGGGAATAAAGTCTTCGAAAAAGTCAGACCAACTTTTCTTTAAAGAGGAGCTATTTTGGGAGTTGTGAGAGGAAAGGAGGCGAAGAACTCATCAATATCGGTAAGATCCTTTGAAGATGAAGACTGCCAGGCAAGAGTGCGAAGTATCAGATTTCTATATAATTAGGCATCGGTCCGTTCCAGATCGGCTCCATCTCTGGCAGAGCCTCGCTCTATTTTTGCAGACAATTGAGTTCTTTCATTCATAACCTTTCCCTTATTCATTTGAATATGGCTCTTCAGGGCTCATCAAAGGGTTTGGAGCTCGACATTTGAATCAGGTTGTTGTCTTTATATATGATGTGGCGGAGAGGAAATCTTTATCTTCCTTTCTGTTTTTCCAAACAGGAGGAAACCATTCTCTCTTTGAAAATGAAGCAAGCCTTCCCAGAATGCACTCTGCACCTTAGGTCTCTGAGACGCAGAGAGAGCCCAACAAGAATTCCCAGAGGTGCCAGAAAGAGGTTTTCATGCCCACCTGCGAGAAATAAACTTTGTGTTTCTTTATTTAGGGACTTTCATTTTGTGGGCACGGGTTTGATTCTTGTTGAGTCCCCACTTACTTTTTTGAATAAATTAAACTGTCTTGAATTTGCTGCTTGATGCTTATGTGGGGGTGAGCATACTTTGTTTCCAGAACTTCTTCCCCGTGGGATGTTGAAGTGTTAGTGCCAATTTTTTTTTGTTGTTTTTTTTTCCAAAAGGAGATAGAGGCGTCGAGTTGAGTCCTAAACGATTAACTCAGCAGTGGTTGCTAATCTCTTTGAAATCATTAGATGAAAGGCAAAAATAAACCTGCATGAAGTGTACATATCATCACTGTTTTTGTTATTATTGTGGGAATTGGCCATTCAGAGAGTATTTTATCACTGAATAATTTTCTCTCTGAATTTATGACACCTTCAGTTTTATTGAGGAAAAATATGTTTCTTTCATTGGTATTCCTTAGATTTCTTATTGAAGGTAACTTATTATCTTAGTAGAGTCCGAGCCCTGTGGGAGATAGTCTGTTTCTTCCTTACATGCCCATGCCTAACACAACCCCAAGCATATAGCAGGGACCAACAACCATGGGTAGAACTAAATTGAATCCAATGTCTCGCCATTTTGAAATGGGATCAGACAGCTGTAATTGAACACTCTTTCTTCTCCAATGACATCAACACAGCTTTGGGCAATTTTAACCATTTTTCTTCCTGGACATCCAGTTTTCGGGCTCTGTCCGGGGAGCCCAGCACTGGATCTATGGCCTGAGTAGGGAAGCAGGAAGCCAGATTCCCTAAGGACAGCTGAGTCTGCCCCAGGCTCCTGCCCTGTGTTTTTCCTGGCTGCACTTCCTCCCCCACCGGGTCCACACCTGCACTGCAGAGGCACCAGACCTGTTCCACCGAGCTCCTCCTGGCTGTCCCGAAACAAACGATCGAGAGCTTGTCGCTCCCTGTGCACTGCCGGGCTCGGAGCTGGTTAACAAGTCTCTGAGAAGACAGCTCTGAAATTTCTCCTGCCTACAGAGGGGGAGGGTGGGTATATATAGAGACTTCCAACTTGACGAATCTGTTTGGGAAGTCTGAATTTGCAGTTTGGGGAGAGAGCTTGTTCGCGGAGCGTCTGGGTGAACATTCTGCTGGAGCAGCCTGCGTGCGGAAATTCACGAGGCTGGCACTTGACGGTTCAGCCTGACTCTACAGGCTCTGCGGTCTCATCCCAAAGTCACAGCCCACACAACTGGCATTTCCCCTGGTGGCTTGGAGAACTTAGACAATAATTCCCAAGCTCTGTTTGGGAGGCCAGATCGAGAAGGGGAGAGAGAGAGAGGAGTTGTGATGAAGCCATCTGTTTTCTTTCCACCCAGGAATCTCTGCCCCTATGTGCTCGGGCTGCTTAGGGCCTCAGCGTCGAGGCTGGTGCCACAAAAGGATGCTTCCTGAGACATGAGAGCAAAGGAAAGTTTTCCTCCCCTGCTGCAGGAAGCTGTCTGGAGCCAGGAAAGAAGGGGAATGGCTCTGAGGGTCCCCTGCGTCCTTTTCTCTCCCAGTGCGGTTCAAATAGCTCCTCTGGCTTCCTGTGATGCTAGTTGCCAGTTATTCCACAAATTATTTTTTAAGAAGATACATCCACACAACATCAAAATCCCTATCTTTTAGGACCTCCCCCAAGACAGGGCATTGGATGGTTTCTGGAAATCTGTGTTAGGATAAGAAATCCCCAGGCATTTGTCACTCTTTCAAGAAACACGTTACTAATTCTAAACTGTTGATATCGGCAAATTATTTACATACAAACCCATCCTGGAATCTATTTGCAACCCCAACTGTGCTTTCTCAAGAGGAAGAGAGTAGAGTCATTGTTACGGCTCCAAAGGAAGACCCATCTAGGGCTGATGTGGCAGTGAGAGGGAGCTGCTTTTGTTCTAGAAACACAGGCCTAGTACTTCTCCTCGTGAAACACCCACCCTAGCAAATTGGAAGTGAACACACACTTTGAAAACGATGATTGTGATGTCCTCTAATCCATGTAAAAAAAAAAAAGCAGTTGTCTCTGTCTATGATCCCATCAGAAGAAACCCAACAATGAAATGATATATTTTTGGGAAAATATCGTTTATGAAATCAAAGCCAAGATAATCGAAGCCTTCCTTTCTTACACATTTGTGGGATTTTAAGTCAGGACTTTGGAGATCGCGTTCTTCCCTGGCCCCTTGAAAAGTCATTCTCTATTTCCTCTCTGTTTAATAAGACATGATTAACAGAATCCATCAGGTGATGGTAAATGAAACCCAAATACAGCGGAAGTAACGTAAGCACAATTATCAAGGGGGAATGAGTGGAGGAGTCAAATATAAACGGACCGGCTCATGCATTTTTAATGATTTTTCTTTTCTTCAACACAAAACAAACACGAGGAGGTAGATAAGGTATAAAGGCAGTCATTTATGTAATCATTGCATCTAAAACCGTTACACCATAGAAAAATAGAAGTAAAAAAATAGAGTAATTAGCATGATCCATTGAGAGCTTCATCAAGGCCAGCACTGTTTGCTGCCTGTTAATTTGTAACTCATTTGCTTTCACTGATACACTTTGCGACTGAACTCTGTGGAATGGATGTAGAACCCGGAAACTCAGCACGCAGCTCGGCTACCTTCTCGTGCTAACTGACCTTCATGCTGGTACCGCTGAACAACACGTAAAGTTGCATTCCAAATGTATCTTCTTTGTGAAAATAAAGTCTAAGTTCTTCTCCCCCTTTCCGTCCCCCCTTCTCCCCATCCTCTTTTCTTTTGACATAAAAATTTGGTTCGGGTGGAGGGAAACATTTTAAAAAGGCAGTGAGCCTGTGAATCACATCTGCTTTGCTAACGGTACTTCAGCAAGGACTAGCTGAGGCACCTTTAATAGTATGTGCTTGACCTTTGGATGGTGAGTTCAAGTTTACAAAGCACATTTGTCTGTATCTCCCATCTCAGCTTCTTAACCAAGAAGAAGTTCTATGATTATTCCCCACTTCACAGCTAGGAAAATTGAGACAGAGAGCGTTTCAACGATTTGCCCCCAAATTATTTCACCCCGGTATCAAGATGTAGGGTCAAGAATTGAACCCAGTACTGAAATCCCCAACTGCTGTATTCCTTCACTACACTTAGCTACCACCTAAAAGTTGTAGAACCCCAAGGGGGCTCTGAGAACTAAGCTTAGCACTTTGAGCAGAACTTCAGTCTGTAACTGATAAAAACCCACTCAGATCTCTCCTTTCCTGACAACTCACAGCTCAAATGTCATGGAAAAGAAACACTTCCTACCTCTCTCGCCTTTCTCCCACCCCCGACTACACTCTTCTCTTCTATTCGGGCTGTCAGATTTCTCTTGCAAGGCATTTGGGACTCAAATCAGGCAAGGGGGGGAGGCACCTTGCCTTGATCCTCACGGCGATGACAACCAAACTGCTACATTAATTGTTGAGGGGGAAGTCGGGGTACAGATTATTCACAAAGAACAGATAATTCCCAGCTCACATCTAGTTATGAAATACCTCCTCTAACTTGATCTTAACCCTCTCCTGGCTCACCCCTCAAATCACCGATTGGAACTTAGATTTAGGCAGACACACATAGCTCATAAAATTATTCACTCCCAGATAATTAAGAGTAATACATTCTCTGAGAAACGGAATTAATTAGATATCAGCAGTGAATTAACTAAAAGATCAAGGCCAACCGAAATCACGTGCAAGCCAAAGTCATGGGATAGCCAAGGGCCCATGAGTAAGAACAGACAATCCGTGTACAGCAAGAGCCTAACTTCTCTGCAAGCAAAGAACCTTTACTACAATATTGAGAAAAGAGTTATATTGGTAAAACCACTGTCCAACGATACCAACCAGGCTGTACTCACATCCTAGGTAGTAAAGCAACCAAGTTCCAAATGTAGCAAGCTAAATACACTGGGTAGATCCCAGCCTAGGCGAGGAGCCCCCATTTTTGTTGACTAGAGTAAATTCAATTTCAAGATGGTTGCCGTGTTTCTCAGATTGGAATATCGAAGTATTTGGAACAATGCGAGAGGGCTTCATGGAGAAGGGGGCCTTTGAGTTACCCTTCGGGAAATGTTCGTTTAGGGTGTGATAGATCTCATCCTGGGGAGTGATGCTGAAAAAACTGCGTTCACAGAATATTAGTCTTGCAGGAATGTGTAAGAGAGATTTGGAGGGAAAAGATGGCTTAGAAGAACCAGAGGCAAGGAGGGCAAAATCTGAGAAACACTGCAAGGAATGGTTTCTAGAATGGACAATTAATGGGAAGGAATCCAGTAGGACATCCTCACCAGGGAACTGGACTCTAGCTTCAGTGCTTCTCCTCATTTATTACGAGACCCCGGGCTTCAGGCAAATCATCACGACTTTCTAGACTCTCGTTCCTGCTTCTGAAAATGGCAGGTTGCCTTCTTTCTCTCACAGGAAGGAATTCCATGACCCCAGTGAGTCATCTCTCGGACAGGGGGCGGGGGGCAGAGAGGGAGGGAAGTACTGCTTCAGTTGACTGACGACGAAATTCGGGAAAAGGCTTCTCATCAGGGTGACTGTATAACTCCATTGTGTCTGCGGATGCCCCAGTGTAGCCGGAGTCCCGCTCCATCAACACGCTGCGAAGATATCTCAACCACGTCGTGACTAGAGCCCCATCACTCTGTGAAGGCGGCCAGTCACAGTCTGGATGTCACTCCGGGACTCTCTGAGTGCGTTCCAGGTACTTCTGTGGCTCTAAGGATGTTTTCGCCAGATGACATTTCTAAATTCTTTACTTCATTGCTACTGATCGCAAAATATTTTATTGGTAAATACCTATCGCATCTAAAATGCCTCAGCTTTCTTTTACAGAATGTCAGGGCTCAGCAGTACATTTCTTTTTTTTTTTTTTAATAATTTATTGTCAAATTGGTTTCTATACAACAAACACCCAGTGCTCAATTCAACAAGTGCCCTCCTCTGTGCCCATCACCCACTCTCCCCCCTCCCACACCCATCTCTCCCCTCAGTTCTTTCTTATTCTTTGAGAGTCTCTCATGTCATGTCTTCCTTCCTCTCTGAGGCTTTTTTTTTTTTCCTCCTTCCCTTCTTCCCCTCCCCCCTGGTTCTCTGCTAGGTCTTCCAAAGCCTACCTATGTGTGGGAACATATGGCATCTGTCTTTCTCTGCCTGACTTATTTCACTCAGCATAATACCCTCTAGTTCCATCCATGTTGCCACACATGGCCAGATTTCATTCTTTCTCATTGCTGCCTAGTATTCCATTGTATATATATACCACATCTTCTTTATCCATTCATCAGTTGATGGACATTTAGTCTCTTTCCATGATTTGGCTATTGTCGAAAGTCAGCAGTACATTTCTAGAGAATCACTGAATATGGAAAACAAAAAACCCCATAACTCTTTCACTAGTTGGAGCATAAGGACCGAGTCTCATCCACTTTTGCATTAACAGAAACCAATGTTGTTTCTTGCACATATTAGACCAGTGACTATAATACAGGTTGAATAAATGAATGAATGAATTAGTAAGTACGTGAATGACAGAGTTCTTCAAATTTTGGGAAAACTGCTATGGCCGTAATGATAAGAAGAGAAATAATCAAGAATATTCCATATTGCAGTTGTTAAAAACACCCACATCTGCACGATTAGTTCAAGGATGAACACTTAGTGTTATATATGACATAGGTATTCTAGAATTCTGTATGGTGACTGTGCACATTAACTGGCAGGACTGATATGACCCATTTCAAGTGTAATTCCTTAAAAAGAATCACAGGGTGGCAAATGTGAGCTTTGCTAAAATGTACCTACATATGTAGTGTGCCATCACGCCTCTTTAAACAGGGGCATGAAGTGTTTGGTACAGTAGCAGCCAAGGAGAACAAATGAACTCACTGAGCGAGTTTACTCTGTGAAAGAGGAGACGGTACTTAGTTCTGTATCCTTTTAAAAATATTGAAACCTCATGCCAGTGGTAGGGGTTTTGTTCATGGATGGCACCATTAAAGAATGACACATGAGATTTCTCTTGGTGTGAAAAAATTACCTCAGGTGGTTCAAGGAAAGTGAAGTCACAGGCATGGTGCAAACCAGCACGTGAGTCAGATTACAGCAAGTTCTTTTTATTGGTTTGGGGTGGTATTTGATTAGGGTTGGAGTTATGAGAAGGGCTAAGAGATGTCAACGCAGGATAACCGTGACAGTACGGTGCTCCTGTTAAAACTCATCGGTGTGTGGGGGCACGATACCAGGTGAAGTGCTTGGTTGTTTTCAAAAGCAGGAACTGCCAAGCAGGATAAGGAAGGATACCTGTGAGCCATTTGGGGTAGGCTGCCGAACACGCTAGTTTTCTTCTTTTTTAAATGTCTTCCAACCAGGGACCCTGGGTGGCTCCGTTGGTTAAACTCCAACTTTGGTCCAGGTCGTGATATCATGGTTTGTGAGTTTGAGTCCCACATCGGGCTCTGTGCTGACAGCTTGGAGCCTGGAGGCTGCTTCAGATCCTCTGTCTCCCTCTCTGCCCTTCCCCCACTGGTTCTCCCTCTCTCTCTCTCCCCCACCTCAAAATAAATATGTAAACTTAAAAAAAAAATGTCTTCCAATCAACCAACCAGCAATTATTTATTCGAGAATTGTTGCACATGGTGGAGAACCCTGAGATCGTAAATAAGGTAGACCCCAGTCTAGGCAAGGAGCCCCCATTTTTGTTGACTAGAGTAAACTCAATTTCAAGATGGTCGTCGTGTTTCTCAGATCGGGTCAACCTTGGATAGGCATCAAAATAATACTGGAGAATTTCAAAAAAACACAGGCTCTCCTCAAATCAGCTTAGGTTTGGAGGAAATGAGTTTATTTTAATATGTTACTAAATTAAAGGCAGGTTTTTTTCTCAGATACGGACCATGCAAATGTGCTGTTAGCTGATTCATAGGTAATGGTAGTTCTAACCCTGTTAGATCCAATCCTCCTTTTCATAACAAATACGAAATTCCTCCTTGTACTGCTGTCCTGCAATTCAGTTTATAGGTAATATAGCCTATCTGCACACAGCCTCTCAAGACGTCATTATATGGTTAGTACTAAAATAGTTTAATTCAGAGAGACAGAAGGGAGAAGGATGGTTGCCAAAGGCCGGGGGAAGAGAGAACGGGGAGTTACTTAATGGTTATAGAATTTCAGTTGTGCAAGATGAAAAGATTTCTATGAATGGATGGTGGGTGATGTTTGCACAACAATGTAAGTGTACTTAATACTGAACCATACACTTAAAAAATGGTTAAGATGGTAAATATCATGTGTTATTTACCACAATTAAAAAAATCATTATATCGGCTTACTTGGAATGAGAGAAATACAGGAGATTTATTTTTGAATAATATGAATGACAAATTATTAACACCTGGGCGCAGTTCTACTAGAAGGCATGAGGAACTGGGGAGAAGCTGGCTCTCTACGGAATCACCGTGAACGTGAGGGATGCGTATGTGGTCTGACACGCGTTTTTCCAGAGCAGTGCTGCTGAAGGTGACATTTACCAAACGGTGAATGACTCTTGGAAACTTCGGCACAAAACCAGGCCCAGTGTTCTCTCAATGCACATGGTAGGCGCGTTTTGGGAAAATTCGGTGTATCTAACATAAGGAAAATTTATTGGGTTGTATTCGAACGTCAAGAAGAACACAGGACAGGTCT
This sequence comes from Paguma larvata, assembly GCA_030068075.1. Classification (NCBI taxonomy): domain Eukaryota; kingdom Metazoa; phylum Chordata; class Mammalia; order Carnivora; family Viverridae; genus Paguma; species Paguma larvata. The sequence continues at coordinate 43,854,186 of CM057835.1, read as the reverse complement.
TTGCCTTTCGAAACTGTTCCTAGCTCTGCAGGCCATCTTCTGTCCCTGGGCCCGCCCACTACATGCCCATAGTACCGCATATCGTCACGGTGTCAACCCAAAGTCCCCTTCTTGAGACCAAGTGGTGAATACCGCCCATACTTGGCGCCCCAGAGCCGGCCCCTCTCACTGACGCTGTGGCCAGTTTCTCACTTCGCTAAGATTTCCTTCTTTTTGGAGCTCACAGTTGGATGGCCTTTTATCAATCATAATTAATAAATAATAAAATGGCTCTTAACAGTGTTGCCCAATTGGCTGAAAACCAAATAACAGAGACTTTTAAATAAACGCACTTTCCTCTCTACTTTTAGAAAAGCTGACAAATAAATTAGCCGATATCAGATACTGGTTCTAAAAATTAATGCTGGGGGGGGCACAGGGCGGCCCGGTCAGTCAAACATCCGGCTCTCGATCTCTGATCAGGTCATGATCTCACGGTTCATGTGTTCGAGCCCCACGTGGGGATTTGCGCTGGTGGTGTGGAGCCTGCTTGGGATTCTGTCTTTCCTTCTCTGTCTTCTCCTTCTGTCTTTCCCTTCCCCGCTTGTACTTTCTTGCAAAATAAAAAAAATAAACTTAAAAATAAATAAATAAAAATTAATTCTTGGTCAGTATTGTCGTGGGACTCCTCGCTACTGCCCTTCGGGTGAGCACAGTGTCCTCAAATGCTCCCAATCATTTAACGAAGATGAACTCGCATTCAAATGGAGTTAACGTGTGCTTTTACTGTTGTCTTTTTTTTTTTTTAAGATTATTTATTTCTTTGGAAAGAGAGAAAAACAGAGCGTGTGAGGGAGGGAGGGTGAAAGAGACAGGGAGACAGAGAATCCCATGCAGGCTCCACATTGTCAGCCCAGAGCCCAATGTGGGGCTCGATCTCACTAACTGTGAGATCATGACCTGAGCCAAAACCGAGAGTCTGACGCTTAATCGACTGAGCCACCCAGGCCTACTGCGGTCTTTTCACCAAAAAATTCATAATTCTCAAGAAAGCAAGTGCTTTGAGGCCAGGCCTTCATTCACGTTTCCCACCGCACCTGGCGTGTAGGCTCGATCACAGAACGCACTCAGATATCTGTCGAGATGAATTGAATTTGTCCGCATTGGATATTTATAGGAACTCCCAGTATGAAATTAATCAAAACACCCCAGCTTTCATCCCTCCAGAGAGATGAATTTTAATGTACCGTATTTCACCTTTCCCTGTGTCATCATCTCACAATTCATGGAGACAGATGTGAGTCAGTCACAGGGAAGAGCAAAACTCTTCATGTAGGTTATTCTTCCAGTGATTTCATTGTAGATAAAATGAAGTAACCTGAAATTGGCAGAGCAATTATGTCAGATAGCCTCACGTCATCATTTATTCATTCCCAGGATAAAACTGTTTCTCCTGGGCCCTGCAAGAAACAAGTTTGGCTAAGGCAAGCAACCCCCAATTATAATGATATCTTTGCTGTGGAAAAAAATAAAAAAATAAACGTGTAATTAAATTTTGCAGGTGCAACAATCCTGCCACCGTGAACCACGGAGGAAATCTGTGAAATTATCCTCAGCAATTTTCTCTCGTGTAATTTGGAAATTAGCCCACCTGGAGACATGAACCCACAATTTCCTCTGCCATTGTCTTATCACCTTGATCTTGTCTTCAATGCTGAGACTCCTGTTGCAAAAATGAAGCAGGACTGAACACTGAAATCTCGGCCACAGGGTCGAATTATTTCTGAAATGTGAGTGCCGGGCCCATTGACTTTCACGGTGGCTTTAAAGGCCATAAAAACCAACCGAAAGTACCGCAGGGCACAACTAACCTGCCAGAGAAGCATCGCCGAGTCGCGGCAACTCGGGGACACGTGCAGACTTGAAACGCGGAGCCCGGTGCCAAAGCCTGCCTTCGTCGGAAGCCACATGCGGTGTCTCCCGAAGCACACAGTGAGCGCGCGAGCACCGGCCCGGAAACAATGCTTGTTAACACCAAACTCCGGGACCCCTGAACAGAACCAGTTTTAACCTTCCTCCCCGTGTCTTCAGCGGTGGAGGGAGGGCCCTGAGCCCAACGGCACGAAGGGGCAAGGCCAGACACGGGTGTCTGCTTTGTTTCTTGCGAGTCCCTGTGTGTGTGTGACTTGGGGAAATGGCTTTCTTAGCCTCGAGCTCACCATCTGTAAAAGGAGAGTCTTTATTTGCAGAAGTGCTTTGAGGATCTTCACAGGGAAGACGCTTCACCAGTATTTACATATTTGGACATCTTTTAGGCTATGCCGGGCACACCTCCTTGTGCTTCCCAGATTTCTCAGGGAGTTCGAGAACGTTGTCTTCCTTTCCTCTCCTACCCTCCCTAGAGCCCCATTGAGCACACCTATGTTTCAATTATTAGAACTCCTGAAACAGAGTCAAGGATTGAGGCTCTGGTGTCACCGATGCCAATATTCGATGTCGCTTTGTTATTCGTGTGGCTTGCTTGCTTTTACTTCCTACAAATGCTCAGACGTACAAATACATGCAGAGCCATACACTCCAGAGTGCCCGGGTGGCTCAGCTGGGTAAGTGTCAGACTTCGGCTCAGGTCATGATCTCATGGTTCGAAAGTTCGAGCCCCACGTTGGGGTCTCTGCTGTTGGTGCGGAGCCCATTTTGGATCCTCTGTCCTCCTCTATCTCTGCCCCTCCCCTGCTTGTGTTTTTTTTTTTCTCTCTCTCTCAAATAAATGAATATTTTTTTAAAAAGCAGCACACTCCATATGTGCTTTGAACTCATAGCCATTCTTCACTTGGACATGACTGCTTCCTGTAAGCCTTACCGACACTGCCCCCACAAGCCTCGTTAGGGGTAGCTGTCTTTTACCCCGTTCTCCAGCATTCTGTGGCCACATCTGTCAGAGCACTTACCACCATGTATTAGAATTGTGTGTTTATTGACCCCTGAACCGTTTGTCTGTGAGTTCCTTGAAGGCAGAGATTATTGTTTATTGCCCTTCCACCTCTGATTAATACAGTGCTTAGCCCACAGTAGGAATTCAGTATATGTTTGTTAAAACGATGAGTGGATACATACGTGTGCAGAACTGTATCAGGATTTTAATGTATTTTCCCCATTCTCTTGATTTTTTTAAGCTTGCTTATTTATTTATTTATTTATTTAGAGCAAGCATGATCGGGGGAGGGGCAGAGAGAGAGGGAAAGAGAGAATCTCAAGCAGGCTCAGCACTGTGCAGAGCCCAATGCAGGGCTCAAACCCACAAACCGTGAGGTTGTGACCTGAGCCGAAACCAAGAGTCGGACGCTTAACCGACGGAGCCTCCCAGGTGCCCCTTGACTTCTTTAATTCATCAGTTTTCATTAATTGTTTCTAAGCTTGCGAGAGTTATAGAAGCTGCTGGTGACCATTTCAAATAATTCAGAAGTACAGAAAGAGGGGGGCGCCTGGGTGGCTCCATCGGTTAAGTGTCCGACTCAGCTCAAGTCATGATCTCACAGTCTGTGAGTTTAAGCCCCGTGTCTGGCTCTCTGCTGACAGCTCAGAGCCTGGAGCCTGTTTCCGATTCTGTGTCTCCCTCTCTCTCTGCCCCTCCCCTGCTCATGCTTTGTCTCTCCTGCTCTCAAAAATAAACATAAAAAAAAAAAAAAAGAAGTACAGAAAGAGGAAAAAATGAGTCTTCTTTTATTTGGCCTCATCAATCCCACTCTACTCCTCCAGAGGGAACCACTGTGAAAGCCTTGTCTTTGCGTTTATAAACATATACTTAATACATCAACACAAATATTTTTAAAAACACGACAGGGTTATAGTTTAGGTGTTGTTCTGGTCTTGCTTATTTTTTTCCTACCTCAAATCTAAAGTATCTCATTCTTGTTTATAAGTCCAGAATGTTTATTTGTTCTGGCATTCCCCTCTCTGTTAATTATAAAAATGTTCCATATGCCTGTTGAAAAAAATGAAACAGTGCAGAAGGTATAAGGTGAAAAGTAAAATTGCTTTTGTTCATTGCTCCTCTTGGGCATTCCATATCCCAGCAGCAAACAGCTGTAATCACGCCTTGTTTTACTGCTTTGGGTGGTTATCCCAACAGTTCCAAATTACTTGGTTTCCTAACATTAGATAGTATCTATGGACTTGATAAGAAAGGTGAAGAATTTAGTGCTTTAAGTTTATTTATTTATTTTGAGAAAGAAAGAGAGTGAGCATATGTGTGCATGGGGGGGGGGGGTGGGGGAGAGAGAGGGAGAGAGAATCCCAAGCAGATTTTGTGCTGTCAGTACAGAGCTCCACACGGGGCTCGAACTCACGAACCATGAGATCATGACTTGAGCTGAAATTGGACGCTTAATCTATTAAGCCACCCAGGCTCCCCAAGAATTTAGTGCTTTTATTCCACTTTCACCTCAGTTCCTGATCTTCTTTCTGCCTATGTTTAGTTGCCTCAGTGGTTACACTGATAACCTTAGACAGAGTTCTCACCATTCTATTGCGCCCCCAGCACCTCGGCCCGCTGTGTGCTTTGCAGATGTTACAGCATCTGCACTTCCCTCTCGCTAACTCCAAACTTGTCTCAGCTACGCCCTCGCTGTCGGGGTTTATGGTATTTATACCTAGGACTCAGCAGTTTCCCCACTTGTCCTGTGGCATGCTTTTGCTTTTGGTGTCCAGAAATGAGATAAGATTTCCTGTTTGTTAATAACACCCATCTTGTTATGATAGTTGTTAGAAACCAATTCTTTTTAGGGTACCTTTTTTGTTACCTCAGTGGGGTTTGCGGAGGTAGTAGAGATACATATTTAGCCTGCCATCTTGTACCAGGCTCTCCCCTACTTCTTTGGAAGGCGATTATTTCTTTCAGACAAACGTTATTAGCATTTTGTAATTCTGAAAGCCTTTAAGTATAACTGTGATGGTGATTTGAATTGTGTTAGAAAGAATTTAAGGATTTGGGAACACGTCAATCAGGATTGCTATTTCCATGCCTTCACTGTAACTCACTACAGTTTTTCCGATCCACCACCTCCACTTTGCTTCCTAATAAGCAGTAATAGCAAAGTTCTTCTACAGATAGTGATCTATTTTTTCTGCCCCGTGTCAAGGAATTCAAACCACTTGTATCATAAACTATTGCCTTCATTTGTTCTTGTGTCCTATCTTCACAAATAAACAGTAAACTTAAGAATCGCAAAAAGCTTCTGAGGCTGCGTTTTTTTTTTTTCTTCTTTTAAAAATTCGTACCTAGCGAAGTGCATGTCAGGTAGCTGGTGTTTGACTTGCTGAATTTAAGTGAACTGACCTCGGCAGCTGATTCTTCACTGCAGACTTCTAGGCTCCACGCCATGGGAATAGCATGACTTTACCCAGTTCGTCCCTAGGTCATTGAATGAAGGAGCCCTTGAAATGCCTGAGAAACTCCCTTTTAATCATAATTATGAATGACTTCTCTTCCCCTTCTCTGGATGCCAATATTAAATGCGACAGGGAAACTGATTTCAATTACAGTGGATGCCTTAGCCTTCTAGTTCATCAAATTACACACACACCACTTCCGTGGAGGTGATCCAGTGTAATTCTTAGTCCTGGGGAGCACGAACAGGGTGCCAATTACTTAAGAAGTGCTCATTAGGAATTAGAAAGCAAATATAATTACCACGTACCAATTGCATAGGAAATAAGAATGCTTTTCAACAAAGCCGAGCTTATTTTATATGTCCCATATAGCTCCCACAGGATCTGTTCTTACCTGTTTATTTTTTCCTTTTACTCCACCAGAGACTGAATACATATGGAAGACAAAGACATAAGAAGTGATAAACGTACTAGACTACAAACTCCTTATTTGTCTTACTCCGTTGTATCTCAGCACCTCGCTGTGTGCACCGTAGGCGCACTACACATACTTAATGGATCTTTTCAATACCTACCGTAGAAAGGAAGTTCATTTTTTATGATGTAGGGCTTTTTTTTTTTTTCCCCATCACAAAACAGGCATTGAAAGGCCTGAATGTGCTAGGGTGATATTTAGATTTAGAAAAAGTTTTAGAGCTGGAAATTACTTGAGTGAATAATAATCTACCCCCCCACCAATTTCACGATGGGTATAAATAACACTCAGTGCGACGGTGTGACTCTAAGACCAAAAAGCCCCTCTGTCTTAGATTCCTAAGATTTCCACTTCATTGGAAGCACTGTTAGGCAAAGACCTTGTCAAACATTCCTCTTGTATCTGCCCTGAACCTCACCCATATTTACCCCCCAGCTAGTGTCCAAAAATGCTCTCTTATACACTTGGGAATCACAACACATTCAGTGATTGGTATTTTTTGTTTTGTGCCTGACCTCAGGAACTGATTAAATTAGACAACTATTTTTGTGGATGACTACGCATAAAACAAAACTGTAACAGTTTTCAATAACAGTCATCTGGAGTGTTTAACCTGATAAGAAGTTTAGTTAGGGGTTTCTGTACTGCTTCCTCTAGGAGGCTTAATTTTCTTCTTAAAATTTAGTTGTGTTCTACTTACAAGATAAATATTATATAGGGATGCCTGAGTGGCTCAGTTGGTTGAACGTCTGACTCTTGGTGAGTGTCTGACTCTTGATTATGGCTCAAGTCATGATCCAGGGTCGTGGACTGAGCCCTGCATCAGGCTCCACACTGAGCATGAGCCTGCTTAAGATTCTCTCTCTCCCTCTGCCCCCCGCCCCGGCTCACGTGCACTCTCTCTCTCTAAAATAAAATAAAATAAAATAAAATAAAATAAAAATTATAAATATTCTATAGAACTATTTTGGGAAAAAAGTCAGTTTTCCATAAATTACATACAAAACCCAGAAGTTATTTCACACCATGAAAATTTCATATTCTCATTCCTCATTAGCATGCAGAAACATTCAGTCATGATGAACTAGTCCAGAAACAGCCAAACTAGAGCTTGAGAACAACAGGTAGGCACCTAAAGGCTTTGTTTTTGACTTTGGGCCAAAGTAAACAACTTTTGCTTTGGGCACCCAAGCACAGATATTGCTTCTTCCAGCTTAAGAGTCAAAAGCAAAGCACTTAGGGGCCTACCTATTGTTCTCATGCTCTGGTTTGGCCATTTCTGGACCAGTTCATCATTGGCGGTTAGGTGTTTGGTCACCAAAAGGGCCCTTGTTTGTCCTTTGAGTCAGGGAAGAAGTATAAGACAATGAAGGAAATGTGAGTTGTTCCCAACTCCCACCCCCATTTGTCTCTTCTCTATCCGGCTGCACAGAGACGTTAGCCAACGGTAACCTGGTCCTCACTGACGCTCTCTGAAGCAGTAAGTTCTATTTGCAGTAAGACTTTCCATATTTATGAGGCTCCACCTGCCCAATGCCAAGTGGGGGATTTATGAAGAGAGGTGACTCATCCAGTCGACAAACGTGTATTGAACACGCACCATATGCCAACCCGGTTCTAGGCTCTGGGAATGAACAATGAGTAGGGCAGACAAAGTTCCTGCCCTCGTGCTGGTGGACAAATAGATAAGAAACATGTAAGTATATAATGTAATGTCAGGTGTCCAGAGTGCAATGAAGGAAAACAAAATAGGATTAGCAGAGACATTGATGAGTGAAAGGCACCCAGGATGCCCAGTGACTCTAGGACTCGGTGAATGTGTTGCGTGATTCTGGCACAAACTTGGCATCTTAATCATTCAACTAGAGTGATACTGCGGTAAGGACAGGACACTCTGTCGTGACCAATGCTTCAGGACAAGCAGAGACTGGGGCCAGGTCTTTCTTTACTGCAATGGAGGCTGTGATGTTATTATTATTGTTGTTACTGTAACTATTGTTATTACCACAGTTGGCCTTGGCAATGAAGTTCTCCCTTGTTTCATAATCTGATTTTAAAAGAGGCCATTGAAATTCATAGCTCAGAGGACATTTGGGAGGCCATGCAAACAGAATGGTTTAGAGCAGAGGTCAGTGAGCTGTGGCCCACATGCCAAATGTAGCCCACTTTCAGTTTTTATGTTTGTTTTGTAAGGCTTTGTTTTGCCTTTGTTTTTTTTTTAATATCTTTAAGTGGCTGGGTAAAAAATTTAAATAAATACAGTATTTTGCGTGACATGTGCAGATTATGTGAAATTCACATTCTGGATGTCCATAAATAAAGTTTCGCTGGAACACAGGCGTGCTCATTTTTGAAGGTATTAGTGATGGCTGCTTTTGTGTCACGACAGCAGGGTTGAACAGCTATAATGAACCAATAGTTCATGAAGCCTTAAATACTTATGATTTGGCCCTAAAGAGTCGGCTGACCCTTGATTATGAGTATGGGCTCTGCAAGGAACTGGCTACAGCATTTATGATGTGTGCTGAAAATAGAATACTATAGCCATGAAAAAGAATTAGATAAATTTCTATAATTGCTACAGGAAGATGTTTGTGTTATGTTAAGTAAAATAAACAAAAGTAATTTGAGTACAGTAGATTTGGGTTCTCCAAATATTCCACAATAATAGAAGCTTCATTAGTGCAGCCCTTGGTCTGTGTCATTCTCTGTTTTATCTAGAACTTCATGACCCATGGTACACTCCCGATAAATATTGGTTGAGTAAATAAATGAATGACTATCACAATCATCAGGGAGCTAAAAGAAAAAAAACGGATTTATAATTTTGGCTGCATAAAAACTTAAAAAAAAACATATTTCTTTTGCATGATAAAAACCATCATGATCGGGACGCCTGGCTGGCTCAGTCCGTTAAGTGCTTGTCTTCCACTCAGGTCATGATCTCGCGGTTCGGGGGTTTGAGCCCTGCCTTGGGCTCTGTGCTGATAGCTAGAGCCTGCAGCATGCTTTGGATTCTGTGTCTCTCTCTCTCTCTGCCTCTCCCCCACTCTCGTTCAGTCTCTCTCCCTCTCAAAATAAACATTAAAAAAAAAAAACACAAAACTTCTTGAGCAAAGTCAGTAGACTAACGATAAACCTCAAAAAACAAAAACAAAAACCAAAAAACAAAAAAAAAACCACACCAAGTACCTATTCCTTAATGAGCTCATGGAACTCAAGACCAACGACAGCAATGAAATGGAAAAGTGGGCAAAGGATATCAACAGGCAATTCCCAGAAAAGGAACTGCAAATGGCTCCTTCCTGTGCTCACTTAGAAGAGAAAAGAAAATTAAACTAAATTTAAAGGAGATTCTCTTTTTCCAACTCCCACCTGATGAAGACACACTGTACTAGTGGAATTGCAAACTGGCAAAAGTTTCTAGGGAATACCATTTGACAACATCTAACCAGAATTTATTTTTATTTTTTTCTTATTCTTTTTTTAATGTTTATTTATTTATTTTTTTTGAGAGAGAGAGAGCAAGCTGGGGAGGGGCAGAGAGAGAGGGAGACAGAGAATCCCAAGCATGCCCAGCACTGTCAGCTCAGAACCCCATGTGGGGCTCGAACTCACAAACTGCGAGACCATGACTTGAGCCAAAGCCAGATGCTTAACTGACTGAGCCACCCAGGTGCCCCTAACCAGAATTTAAAGTGCATATACCCTTTGACCTTGTTACTTTAATTCTAAAAAGTCATCCTGTGTAAATATTCACATTTGAAATGACACAATCGCACAGCTGCTTATTACATCATTGTTTACAACCTCCAAATATTGAAAATAACCTAAATGTCCATCAGTAGGAGAAATGAATTAATGGGCAATCTAGAAAATACCACGCCGACCTAGAAAAGAATGAGGCAGCTTTTCACGTACAGATGTGGAAGGATCTCCAAATCACGGTAAGTGAAAAAGGGATAAACAGTGTGTATAGAATAATAGAATTTATTTTAAAAAGAAGAAAAAATTATTTATATGGAGTCTTTTGCACAGAATATCTTTAGAAAAATACAGAAGAGATTGCTAGGAGTGGTTGCCTTTGGAAAGGGGATCTCCTTGGCTGGGAACAGGGAGGAAGGGAGCCTCACTTTACTTCCTATCTTTTAATCCTTTTAATATCATTTTTTTTGTTTATTTTTTTAGTTATCTCTATTCCCAATGTGGGGCTCGAACTCCTAACTCCGAGATCAAGAGTCATATGGTCTTCTGACTGAGCCAGCCAGGTGCCCTGATATCATATTTAATAAATATAATTAAGATTGAAATATGAATTGTATGCACATCATTTTTTTATTTTAGAGAGAGAGTGAGAGCAAGCTGGGGAGAGGGGCACAGGGAGAGAGAGAGAATCTTAAGCAGGCTCCAATGGAGCCCAACCCAGGGTTGATCCCATGACCCTGGGATCATGACCTGAGTGGAAATCAAGAGTCAGATGCTCAACCGACTGAGCCACTCAGGCGCCCCGTGTATGAGCTTCATTTTGAAAAAATATCAAAAATAAAAAACCGAATGTGTACAGGTAGGAAAATATGAAAGAATATATACAATTAACATTATAGGAAACTTTTTTTTAAATATATATTTCTATAATGTTTAATAGGGGATAGGTAGTAATTTTTCAAAAGCTATAATGAAGACACGAGAGAGCAAAAATGAGCATGGCCTTCCATATTTTATTCAGAGCACAGTACTTACCACGACAGACACTACAACCGCCAAGTCACCTAAAATAGGTAATTTGGCTCCATGTGTGACTTTGTTCTATACAAGGGGATACTCTCTGAGGTACTCTGCTTTACGGGAATTCAAAAGCACTTGGCCATCGATAAATCGAATTAAGTTGAATAAAAGGCTCTTTCATCCGATCCTGTTACCGGCTAAGTCTTTTGCACAACAGAGATACAGCAAGGTCACTATCGTTTTGATTACATGACATTTTCGTAACAGTTGTTTTAGGAAATTAAAAAAATACCCTTTCTGTTTAAGAAAGCTGTTTCGACAAGAAATAAATATTGGTGAGGGCGGGGAGAAAAGGGAACCCTCGTGCACTGTTGGCAGGAATGTAAATTTTTGCCGTCACCGTGGAAAACAGTATGGAGGTTCCTCGAAAAATTAAAGAGAGAAATACCATAACCATCCAGTGCTGAGTATTTACCGCCCCTCAAAACAAAAATACATATGCATGCTATATTCATTATAGCATTATTTATAGAAGCCAAGTTATAGAAACAACTTTAGTATCTATTGATAGATGAATGGAGAAAATGTCACACACACACACACACACACACACACACACACACACACACACAGAGGAACGTTACTCGGCTGTAAAAAAGAATGAGATCTTGCCATTTACGACAAGATGGACCTAGGAGGTATTATGCTAAGAGAAATAAGTCAGAAAAAGACAACTACGATACGACTTCACTTGCATGTAAAATCTAAAAAACAAAACAAAACAAACTACAAAACCAGAACAGACTCACAAATACAGAGAACTAACCAGTGATTGCCCGCAGGGAGGGGTGAAATAGGTGAAGGAGATTAAGAGATACAAACGTGCTCTTTATTTATAAAATAAGTAAGTCCCAGGGATGAAAAGTACGGCATTGGGAATAAAGTCAGTAATATTGTAATAGCTTTGCATGGGACAGACGACAACTTCCCTTATTGTGGTGAGCATAGGGTAATGTATAAAATCATTGGATCACTATGTTGCACACCTGAAATGAATATAACGTTGCATGTCACCTATACTTCAATTTTTTAAAAAAAGTTGTTTAAGAAAAGACTTCTCAGCCTATCAGAATGCAAGATCAACCCCTCAGGCCTCTGGGGGAGAAGAACAGGAGAGCCTCAGTGACGGGACTGCTTTTGCTGCGTAGGGACAGCGCCCAGTTTGTCTTCCAAATGAATGCTGGGCTTACCTCCATTTTGAGTTCTGCTTGTTGTTTTAAATCCTCAAGTTAACATCAGTCCAAAGGTCAAGGGACAAGCCCTGCACAGGGGCCTCTCCACATTCGCCCGAAGGCTCTTGGGTTTGGTGCCGACTCAGAATGTTTCATCTAACTCGGGTCGTTCCTGGCCTGGAAGACTAGGATTCCAGGGCAATAGTGGTTTGGAGGGAGACTCTGATGAGACCCCGTGAGCATCTTGGCAATATCCCGGACAGAGATTTCTCAGAGCGGGTCTATGTATGTCGCCCAGTATAACGGCATTAGCTTTGAAATGCAGCCAGCACAGATTGACATGTGCTGTGTGTAAAACACAACTGCATTTTGAGGACTTGACACACACACACACAACGAAACATCTCATTAATAATGTTTTATATTGGGGTGCCCGGGTGGCTTAGTCGGGTAAGTGTCAGACTCTTGTTTTCGGCACAGGTCATGATCTCACCATTTGTGAGTTCCAGCCCTGTGTAGGGCTCTATGAGGACAGCGTGGGGACTGCTTGGGAATCTCTTTCTCCCTCTTTCTCCGCCCCTCCTGCCCTTACTCTCTCTCTCTCTCTCAAACTAAATAAACATTACAAAGAAGTTTTTAAAAATCCATTAAAAATAGTGTTTTATATTGAGTCCAGATTGGAAAATAATATTTTGCATATACTGGGTTAAATAAAACGTATTAATAATGTTCATTTCATCTCTTTCTTTTTAAAAACTTTTTTCCTGTGTCCACCAGAAAATAAACAATTGCATATGTGGCTCAGCTTCTATTTCGACTGCATAGCACTGTGGTGGAAGGGTAGGACTCACTGACTCACTCATCTGGCCATTCAACAATTATTCAGAAGGAGATGACCGCATGTTGGGTGTGGTGCTGGGCTCAGGAGATACCATGAGAAAGAGGGTACAGCCTCTGCCTTCAAGGAGTTTTTGTATTAGAACAGAGAAGATAAGAAGGCGGATGGGAAGAGCAAGGCCATTATTCACAGAATGTTTGGCAGTGCCGTGGGTGGGGCGTGCTGGGGAGGGCTGGGGGAGGCAAGGCTCCGCGGTAGACAAAATATACATCGAATGCTGAAGACCTGGCAGGAGTTAACCAGACTGGGCAAAGGAGGAATACGGGTGAAGGCGTTGCAGGCACAGGCTGCTGCAGGTACAAGCGTGGAGGCAGAGAGAAGGGAGCTTCCTTCAAGGCACAGCGGTGGTCCCGTCCGCTGGGGTTGGGGGATGGCCAGAAGTGGCTGTGGAAGGGACAGGCAGGTTCAGGTGACCAGATGACCAGGGACTCTGCTTCTGCGTGTTTCCTCCTTCTCATTTTGGGCGACCGTTCCCTACCCTGGTCTGATTTTCCATGCCAGGCTGGAGGACTGCGTGGGGGAACCAGGTAGCAGGGAGAACTTAGCAAGAGCCCTGTGTAGCCGGGACTTACCATTGGCTGGAAGATTCATTCCGTGTTCATATTGGTTACTGGCATGCTTGTGGTAACCGGTACTTTTTACAAAATACATTTTCATTTAGCTTAAGACCACTATTCATACTGACAACCTTTCAAAGGCCAAGTTTATTGTCTAAATGGTATTCTTTACCTGTACAAAGAATGAAATGTTTGACCAGGGCGCTGCAAGACACACTAGGGCTGGAAGTTGTGCTCTGCTCTTTATGGAGTGACCTTCGACAAGTCAGTCAGCGAGCGAGGGACACTGCTCCTTGCCCAACGAGGGCTTTCAACTTGATAATCTCTATTTTCTTTTCAGTTTTAACTCTCACCGAGCATGGTAAGTGGCATGCACGCTAATAAAGAGTCATCTAACTAGGAAAACTCCAGGTATAATGGCAAGAAGGCAAAAATGGGATTTCATTCAGTTTAATGATCCAAGTCAGAGAACTAATTACATATTTTACAACTATTATTCAAAGTCTCACATTTTATTGAATTATACTGTGATGCATCTGATTATTGTAGGTTTTTTGTAGCCAAATTGGCAAAATGAGAGCAAGAAGAATCTGTTGGACAGATGATTCCTGATAATTTTTAAATCTACCAAATTTTTTTAAATGTGGCTGAAACTTTAAAAGAAGTTATATTTCAATAAAAATGCTATAAAATATTAAATAAGCTAAGAAAACTAGCACAGCGTTGACCCAAAAGATTTTACAGTAGGGGCGCCTGGGTGGCTCAGGCAGGTAAGCAGCCGACTTTGGCTCAGGTCATGATGTTGTGGTTCATGGGTTCGAGCCCCGAGTTGGACTCTGTGCTGACAGCTCAGAGCTGGATCCTGCTTCGGATTCTGTGTCTCCCTCTCTCTCTCTGCCCCTCCCTACTGGTTCTCTGTCTCTCTCTGTCTCTCAAAAATAAATAAATGTTAAAAAAAAATTATAAAAGACTTTACAGTAGCTGTGGAAGCTTGTGCAGCCTCACTCAATTGTCAGCTGCCATCATGGAGCTCCTCTTGTGTGGAACATTCTAGATTCCAGATACAGTGCACTGTGCTGGGAAACACTAAAAAATTATATATAGAATAGTAGTATTGGGATGCCCTTATATTCTCAAATATTATCGAAGACCCCAAAAAACTTTTGTCTACGTAGGTTATATCTTCAATATTCATCATCTGAGAAATTTAAACAGAGAAAACACTTAAACATTTATTTTAAATTCAGTTAAAGAAACAATAAAATGAATAGATGTTATCGTACACAATGTATTTTTATGGGTAATAAAGCTATATGTTTTCAAGACAAAAATTTAGTGAGAAATGTGGTGTTATTTTACATGTTTTGCAAGTCTCTTTCATGTCTGCCTTCATAGAGTACAGCTAGGTTCTCCTATCTGAATGGTTCTGCATTCAGTCTGTTGCTCTATGCCACGTCTTGGGGCCTCTGGAAACCGCTGCTCTCACAAGTGTGAGAGTAAGAGGCAAACGATGCCTAGCATCATTGTGAACATAGTTTGACTCACGGGCTCCCTGGATGGTTTTTTTGAGGAACCCCAGGGGTCCCTGGACCACACTTCGAGAATTTCTGACACAAAGACGAGCTCTAGAGAATCTGTACTCTGTGGAAAACGGTTTGAACATAGGTGAAGCTTATTGATAAGTATGGGATTAGTAATAAAGAGTGGCTGAGATGTTGAGCCTGGGGGACGACTGCACGTAAGCCGGGTACAGCACTGAGGAATGAAATGGCCCAGGTGGCAGCTGACATTAGAAACGAGGTAGAAGATGCTTACAAAATCCGTCATCAAAGAGCTGAAAACTGGGGTCCGGGGTCCATTCCATTCTCTTTTATTCTTTTTTTTTTTTTAAGGTTTATTTATTTATTTTGAGAGAGAAGGGAGGGGAACGAGCAGAGAGAGAGAGAAAGAGAGAGAATCTCAAGCAGGCTCCACGCTGTCAGCACAGAGCTCGACACAGGGCTCAATCTCAGGGCTGTGAGATCATGACCTGAGCTGAAAACAAGAATTGGATACGTAACTGAAGGAGCCGCCCCGGTGCCCCGAATGTCAGTCTTGACTGGTTTAAGCTCAACCATCCCCTGGCTAGGTCAGAAAGGAGCACACAAGGCAATTCTATCCAGTGAGAGATGAGAAGTTTACTGGAGAATAGTTATGTGCTGCTGCTGATAAAGATTTGCATGGGGGAAAAAAACGCCCTTTTTCCTACTTCATGTAGTCATATTACACGTGATACGCGGGTCTGTGGCAGCCATCTTGGGAGCATGAGGGAAGTCAAGCTGAGGAGGCAGAACCAAAAGGGACCAGAGCTTTTGTTGCTGAGCTGCTGAATTAGCAAGCCCCAGAACAACCCAACCTCAGGACTTCTCAAGTCACAGTGTATTTTTCTTATTTATTAGAAATATATTAGACTATTTTTCAGTCTCATTATTTCAGCCCAAAGCACCCTAAATGACATTGTTACTTATATTGCTCTATTTAGAAAAGAAGCCGATCAAGCAATAGCTTAAAATGAACTAGTTGTTTTGTTTCGGCAAGGCTTCCCTTACAAACCATAAACTCAATCAGTCCTTCTTTTCTGCTTGTCTGGCATCATTGTACCTGCTGAAGAGTGAATAGCTATTTGCAGAGCGATGTTAAAAGTTTACATGATGCAGCTGGAGATAATTCACTTACTTAGGTTAGCGTTTATAGTCCCTAGTGGGTAGAAATTGCCTACATGCATTTTTTGGTCTTTCTAATTCCAGAAATCTGGATCTGTAATACACAAGGGTAGCATTTCATCATGTGTTCGATAGATTTGGACTAGGTGCCGTATCGTTCCTCTTACAGGGACTAATTTTAAAAGAAAACTATGTAAATAGTGATTTCAAAAAATTTCCGTGCCCAACCATCCTGATGGCAAACTCCAAATCAGGGCTGCTTCTCTGACAGAACAAGAGAACTAACTATTGATTATCCACACTGAAGGTAAGATAAAGGTTAATGGTTCAGATTAGATGACGTATATGCAAATACTTGGAAAAACTAAATTATTTTCAACCTCCTCTACCCATCTTTTAAGGATTATTTTATCCTCCTTCAGAAAAGGTAACTGAAGATGAAAGATAAAGCATATTGCCCAAAGTCTCCCAGCTGGAAATGAACTCAATTCCCAACTAGAATTGAACCCCAGGCCCACCTGACTACAGAACCCAGAAGCACCCCAAACTCCATCTAAGATACTGGAATTACCCCTTTGCTTTACCATAACCACCTGCCTACAAAAACTGTAATAAGTAGCAAACGGTGCACAGAAGGAAAGAGAGAAGCAAAAGACCTCCCTAATCTCCATACCTAGGAATCAGCTGCACAAATTCTCTACTAACTCTTAAACCCTATCTAAAGCGATGAAATAAAAATCCTGGGATGATGAATTATTTTAACAGTAGAGCCTAGAACCATAGAATCATGCATTTACATAGGAACCGTAACCTATTTGTTACTCTGTAACAAAGGATTAAACTTTCAGTTTCCATCTACTAAGAGTAGAATAGTCTCCATTCTTAAAACCCATCGTTTAAAAAATTCCTTATATTACGAAAACTTAGAAACAGGTTGTTTTTTAAATTTTCTTTGTTGGAAAAGGAGTTTAAACAATCCTTGGAAACTGTGTAGTTCTTCTGCAGTGAAGTATATGAAGATGCCTGTGGTCCTGAGAAAATGTAGCATATCCTTTGCAGAGAAAAACACAGTAACTTGTTTTCAGTAGCTTGAGCAAATTGGCCCAGCCACCAAGCTGGAGTCCAGATGCTTTTCCAAGTTCTCCAAATCAGACCCTCACAGGGCCAAGACTGACCAACGGCTTCTCCTACACCACCACAAGGTCTTAAAGAACAGGGGCCTTACCTCATGGGGCGCCTGGATGTCTTAGTCAGTTGAGCATCTGACTCTTGATTTCAGCTCAGGTCACCATCTCCTGGTTTGTGAGTTCGAGTCCCATGTCGGGCTCTGCACTGACAGTGCTGAGCCTACTTGGGATCCTCTCTCTCCCCCTCACTTTGCCCTTCCCCTGCCTGTGCTCTCTCTCTCAAAATAAATACATAAACTTAAAAAAAAAAAAGAACAGCGATTCTTACTCTCCCTCTTTTCCGCCTTCTCGTGAGCTTTTTGAAGGACCACTTCTTCACACATTGCAGTCTACAGTTGCCTCAGATACCGCAGTGCCTAGTGGCAGTTCAGGTAGATTCCTCTCTTTAGATATTGAAGCAAGAACTTTACCCCCGTGGGAAGCCACCCCACACCCCTCCACACACACACACCAAAAAAAAATAAAAAAGAGAAAAAAGAAAAAGAAAACCGTGAAAAGGATAAAAACTCAGAATTCTGCAGTTACCTTAGGATTGGGCATTTGCAATATTCCCATGGCCAGCATACCCCTGAGCTGTAATGGTTTTGTCCCCAATATCCACTCAGGGTTCTACCTAACGTGCTTACTCTGCTTCTAACCAGACAAGCTTCCTGGATAAACTCATTGTCTATGCCTTTGGCCCATTCGACTTGAGCACCATAGTCTCTTTGCCTTCTCTCCTCCAAAGATCTTGACCTCTACACCCCACCCTCATGGCCACACCCTTGAAACTCTTTCAGCTTTGCCCGCTTAACCATTATAATCCCCTTTGCTCTGTGACTTCCTATTTTCTAGTGTTCTCCTCGCCTTGGAGGTAGCTGACGTCATATAGGCAAATAAAACACAGGTTCGGAAACCCGAGAGATCTCAGCTTAAATAGTGGCTTTGCCACTTGCTGGTTGGATGATCTCAGGCAAATGACTATATTTCTGAGCCTCATACTCCTCATCTGTGAAAGAGGGATAACATCATCTGTGTTTGGGATTGCAACGTGGGTTACGCTCCTGGGACTGAGGGACACCCCTCTTCGCTGGTACTCAGTAAAGCTAGATTTTCCCCTTCCGTTCCCTCTTCCTGGTTCTCCCTCCCACTAACTTCCTTCTTAGGTCCCAGAGCAAATTCTGCTCTTGTGACTCGCCCGGTGTCTCATCCCCTCTGGGCTTCAAGGTCGCTTATTCACCCTCTACAGTGGTCCTCTGATATCCAGCCCCCCACCTCCCTCACCCCCTCGCCCCCCCCCGTCCTGGTTAACACTCAACCCTGGACCAACATGACATTCCCATGGACACTCTTGCTCCGGGCTGCTGAGGGCATTTCAGCTTGGCCAGGAGTTTCTGGGCATTTTGTTTTCGAAGTTTCTCATATATTTATTAAAGATGAGGAAGGGAGGGGGAGGGAAAGAGGTGGGGGGAGAAGATGGGGAAGAAGATGGGGACCGGGAGACAAAATGTCAAAAAATTGTGGACTATTTAAATATTTATGTTTGGGGGAAATACACTCCATCTCTGGCCTTCAAACCCATTAGCATAACAAGAGGCCATTTACCCGCTTGGCGCTTTGGGAGCAGAAACTGGGTACTGATAGCTCCTCTTCTGTGCTTTGGGCATTACCGCCTTGTGCTTTTCTACACCAGAGTTTCAAAGGGGTAGCTTGCTCCCGCTCCAGGTGGGAAGGCCTAGGTCAAGTGCTGCCAGTGATAGGGTGGTTACGTTTGCCTAAATCAACATAGGAAGCTCATTTATCTCTTGCTGTATACGGCATTCCCCAATATTTAGTAGTAAAGGGAATAAAACAGTAGCTTATTTAATAGTAAAGGGAAATTTTTAGCATCTATACACTGACTCTTCTTTCTTTCTTTCTTTCTTTCTTTCTTTTTTTTAAGTTTATTTAGTTTTGAAAGAGAGAGCATGTGTGCACTTGTGAGTGAGCGGTGGGAGGTGGGGGAGGGGTGGAGAGAGAAGGAAAGAGAAACCCAAGCAGGCTCTGAGCTGTCAGCATTGCGCCCCATTCGGGGCGCCATCTCACTAACCATAAGATCATGACCTGCGCTGAAATCAAGAGTCGGGTGCTCAACCAAATGAGCCACCGTCCAGGCGCCCCTGATCAGTGTATAGAAGTCAGGAGAAGAAAAGTGATTTTTATTGACTTCCCTTAAAAATCCTGAAGTTCATATTTAACAAACTAGCTTTTAACGTTAAGAACACAGTGCTTTTTGTATGCTAGAGAAATTGAAACAGAAAGCACAGGGCCATGTGGATGGACAAGGGCACAGGAGCTGTGGGCAGAGTATCTCAATGTCCTCCTGATCCTGGGATGGTTCGTTGTCTGGGCCAATTAAACAGCTCATGCCTTGAATTCAGACCTAAATCTGGATCCACTTTGCCCACCAGAGTCGAGTGACCTTGACAAGAGTTGTTTTATCTGCTTAAACATCAGGGGCTTCTTCTGCAAAGGGGAGATTATAATTAATCTCTAACTCACAAGGTTGTTGTGAGGATTAAATTAAATCAAAGTACCCAACGCATAGTAATGGCTTAATGAATGACAGGTGGCCATTGCTAATGTTTTTACTATTCTCATTTCCCCCCATAATGATGATTTTAAACATTCTTCTCGCTTCCATCCTCAAGCTCCATCCTTGTCATCCTCAGTCTTGGGAGGCAGCTCACAACCCAGTTCATGGAGAACAGAGGTGTTTGGTGGGGTTGCTGATGAAACACCATTTGAAACCACCAATGGCTCTTTGTTTTCCTTTTTTTTTCATCTACTTCCCTTCTTGAAAAAAAAAAAAAACTAGGGCTGAACACAGTAGGCATCTGGACCTACCTGGGGACAGCTGTGGCGGCCCGGAGCACGTCACTGGAGTCCCAGGGATAAGGAGGATAGAGGCCTGGGAGGGCTGCCTGTTTGAGGAGACAGAACGCTGGCTGGGTGAGGTGGGCAGACTGGTGCAGGCTGTTGGAGCTGAAGCAACGTTGAGGAGGGCACTTCCAGAGAGGGGAAGCGTGAGGTGGAGTCAGAGCCAGGGGTGAGGGCAGGAGGGCAGCCCTGCCAAGTAGTGGCCAGCATAGGTTGTCAGGGCCCAAGCAAGGTGAAAAAAATACCCATGTGGGAAGAGTGACTGCCTGAGGTGCTAGAAACTGGGAGGAGGGCCTCCATGCAGGGATGGGCAGTGGTGGCGATAGGAATTGGTTACATACAGGGGAGCGATCATGTAAGTAAATACATATGTTAAGGACAATAGGAACTGATTCTCAGCCTTCAGAAAAAGGAGTTAATTGGGGCGCTTGGCTAGCTCAGTTGGTTAAGAGTCTGACTCTCGATCTCAGCTCAGGCCATGATCTCATGGTTTGTGGATTCGAGCCCTGCATCGGGCTCTGCACTGACAGCACGGAGCCTGCTTGGGATTCTGTCTCTCCCTCGCTTTCTGCTCCTCCCCGGCCCACCCCTGTCTCTCTCAAAATAAATAAACTTAAAAAAATTTTCTTAAAAAGAAAAGGGAGTTAACAAAAGTGGGAGGGGAAAGAACTATGTACTAATGAGGGATTGGAATTGGAGGTATTGGTATGACCTCAAATTTTTCAATATAGGTAGATACTGAAATAAATACAGATGCAAACATACGTGTATAATGTATAAGCTCCCTATCTTTTTCTACTGAGAGGGTCTGGAAGCAATACCATCCCAGTTAGCAATAAGCACACCTAGCACTGAAATCTTCGCTTCTGAACACTCAAGTGCAAGCAACCAGGAGTCCCTGGAGAAATGGCTGATTTCAAGACATCAGACCCATTAGTAGTCACTCCCCATTCTCTGTTCCCCCTAGCTCCTGACCCCTAAGAATCTGCTTTCTGTCTCTGGGGATTTGCCTCTTCCTAACATTTCATATAAAAGAAATCACACAATATATGGCCTTTGTCTCTGGCTTCTTTCAATACATCCATATTATACATGTATTGGAATTTCATTTGTTTTTCATGGTGGAATAATATTCCATTATATGGATATATTACATTTTCTTTATCCATTCATTAGCTCATGGATATTTGCATTGTTTGGCTACTATAAATAATGTTGGTATGAACATCTGGGTACAAGTTTTTGTGTGAATATTCGTTTTTAGTTTTTATGGGTATAAACCTAGGAGTGGAATTGCAAGGTCATATGTTAAAGCTATGGTTAACTATTTGAGGAACCGCCAAACTGTTTCCAAAGCAGCTGGACTATTAACACTCACACCGGCGATCTCTGAGGCTTCCAATTTCTTCACATCTTCATCAACACTTGCTCTCGCCTGTGTTTCTTATTAGAGCCATGTTATTAGGCGTGAAGTGGTAGCTCATAGTTTTCATTTGCATTTCCCTAATGACTAATGGTGTTGAACAGCTTTCCATATGCTTATTGGCCATTTTTATATCTTCGTTGAAGAAATGTCTCTTAAAATTCTTTGCCCAGTTTTTGGATCAGTTTGTCTTTTTAAAAAAACTTCTAATGTTTATTGATTTTGAGAGAGAGAGAGAGTGAGTTGGGGAGGGGCAGAGAGAAAGGGAGAGAGAGGATCCCAAGCAGGCTCTGCACTGCCAGCACAGAGCCTGACACAGGGCTCGATCCCATGAGCCTTGAGATCATGACCTGAGTTGAAATCCAGAGTCAGACACTTAACCCACTGAGCCACCCAGGAGCCCCTTGATTGATTTGTCCCTTTATTGTTGAGTTGTAAGAGTTCTTTATATATTCCGAACACAAGTCCCTTATCAGCTTATTATTTATAAGTATTTTTTCTTATTTTGTGTGCTGTCTTTTCCCTTCTCGATGATGTCTTCTGAAGCAAAAACCTTTTTCATTCGGATCAAGCCCAATTTATCTGTCTTTTCTTTTGTTCTTTGTGCTTTTGGTGTCATATCAAGAAACCATTGGCAAATTCAAGAACACAAAGGTTTATTTTTATGTTTTCTTCTAAGAGTTGAGCTGTTTTGGTTTTCACTTTTGGTGTCGGAGCTGATTTGCATATATGGTAATTTTGTGGATGGTATGTATATAATTCTATATATGGTATGAGGTAGGATACCTTTTATTTAATTTTCTTGTCACATTCTTTTGCATATGGATATCCAGTCGTCCCGGCATCACTTGTGGAAAAGACTATTCCTTCCCTGTTGGAATGTCTTGACAAACTTAACTGAAATTCGGTTGACCATAAATGTAAACGCTTATTTATGAACTCTCGATTCTTTTTTTTTTTTTCAAAATATTTTAATGTTTATTTATTTTTGAGAGACAGAGACAGAGTGAGAGCAGGGGAGGGGCAGAGAGAGGGAGACACAGAATCGGAAGCAGGCTCCAGGCTCTGAGCTGTCAGGAAGAGGCCAACGCGGGGCTTGAACTCATGTACTGTGAGATCATGACCTGAGCTGAAGTCGGACGCTTAACCGACTGAGCCACCCAGGGGCCCCTGAACTCTCGATTCTATTCCATTGACCTTTAACTTATCTCTATGCCAATAACACACTGTCTTGATTACTGGAGGCTTGTATTAAGTTTTGAAATAGAGAACTGTGTCTTCCAACTCTCCTCCTCCCCTCTTCCTCCTCCTCCTCCTCCTCCTCCTCCTCCTCCTCTTCTTCTTCTTCTCCTTCTTCTTTCAAGATTGTTTTGGCTATTCTGGGTTCTTTGCACTTTCACAGGAGTTTCAGGATGAACTTGTCAATTTCTGCAACTCCAGCATCTGTGATTTTGATAAAGAATGCATTTAATCTGCAGATCAGCTAGGGGGAAATCTCAGTCTTAGTCTTAACCAAATTAAGTTTCCTACTATATAAACACGGGGGGGGTTTTCCATTGGGAAAAAAATGTCCAGTTTTCTTGTGCGGAATGGTTTCAGTGTAAGTCTTACACTTGCTTTGTTAAATTTATTCCTAAGTACTTTATTCTTTATTTATGAGTAAATTCTATCCCCAAAGTGGGGCTGAACTCACAACCCCAAGATCAAGAGTTGCATGTTCTATTGACTGAATCAGTCTAGAGCCCTCTAAATGTTTTATGCTTAGGGTGCCTGGGCGGCTCAGTGAGTTAAGCCTCCAACTTCAGCTCAGGTCATGATCTCACTGTTTGTGAGTTCAAGCCCTGTGTTGGGCTCTGTGCTGACAGCTCAGAGCCTGGAGCCTGCTTCCGATTCTGTGTCTCTGGCTCTCTCTGCCCTTCCCCAACTCATGCTCTTCTCTTTCTCTCTCTCAAAAATAAATAAACATTAAAACAATTTAAATACTTTATTCTTTTTGAAGCTATTATAAATGGAATTTTTTCTTAATCATTTTCTTAATCATTTAATAATTTTCTTAATCATTTTCTCAATCATTATTAGTGCATACAATTGATTTTTGTAATTGACCTTGTGTCTTCTTGCAACCTTGCAGAACTTATTTATTTTTATAGTTTTTGATGGTTCCCTTAGTATTTTCTATATATAAAAGAATCATATCATCTGAGAATAGAGTTTTCCTTCTTCCTTTTCAGTCTGGATGCTTTTATTTTATTTTCTTATCTAATTACCCTTGCTAGAAACTCCAGGGTAATATTACATCAAAGTGGTGATGACACGAATTCTTGTTTTGCTAGTGATTTTCATGAGAAAAGATCCAGGGTTTCACCATTAAATATGATATTAACTGTGGGTATTTTATGGATGCCTTTTATCAGGTTGAATAAGTTTTTTAGTGTTTTCATCATGGAACGGTGTCAAATTTTGTCAAATGATTTTCTTCGTTGATTGAGGTGATCATGTAGAGTTTGTCTTTTATTCTATTAATAGGATACATCGCACAAGGATTTTCTTATGTGAAACCAAGCTTATTTCATGGGAATAAATCCCACTTAATCGTAGTTTTATATGTCACTGAATTTGGTTTGCTAGCATTTTGTTGAGGAGTTTTGCCTTTATAGTTACTAGAAATATTTACGTAGGGGCACCTGGGGGGCTCGGTCAGTTAAGCATCCGACTCTTGATTTAGGCTCAGGTCATGATTCCAGGGTCATGGGATCGAGCCCCGAATTGGGCTCCTTGCAGGGCACGGAGCCTGCTTGGGATTCTCTCTCTCTCCTCCGTCACTCTGCCTCTCCTCCACTCACACTCACTATCTCGAAAGAAAGAAAGAAAGAAAGAAAAAGAAAGAAAGAAGGAAAGAAAGGAAGGAAGGAAGGAAGGAAGGAAGGAAGGAGGAGGAGGGAGGGAGGGAGGGAGGGAAAGAAAGAGAGAGAGAGAAAGAAAGGAAGATTGGTGTATTTTTGGTATCAATTTTGTCTTGTTTGGGTATCAGAGTAATGCTGGCCTCATGAGTTAAAGTATTCGCTCCTCTTTTATTTTTTGGAAGTGTTTGTGAAGTATTGGCATTTATTTAGGCTTAGGTAAAACAAGCAAATGGTACAAAATACATATCAAAGACACCAAAAAATGTTTTAGTAGAAGTCTTTTAGTATCTTCCCCTAGGCTCTCTTCACACACTTCCTTCCCTGGAGGTAAAAATCTTCATCTGTGTCTTCCCCAGGCATTATGAATGTATCAGCTCTCGAACTTCCCGTGGAGACTTGCTCTCCCTCCTGGCCTAATAACATAACCATCCAAACAAACCTTCAATTCTCCTTTCCGCGTGTGTACCAGTTCAGATTAGGTTCAGCTGTGAATAACAGAGACCCTAAATAACAGAGGCCTAAACATGATAGTGGCTTATTTCTTGTTCATTTAAAAAAATCCGAAAGTTGGCAGGCTGCCTGGGCTGCTGTGGTAGCTTCATTCTGTTAATTCTTTAGGCACCCAAGTTCCTTTCGGCTCACCACTCTGCCATCCCCAGGCTACAGTCCTTGTCCTCCTCCCCCAGAATGGATGTTTGCATTCCAGGCAATAGAAAAGAGGGAGGAAAAAGAGGTAGGCAAAGGCATACCTCAACTGTCTTTTAGTGAAGGCTCCAGGAGACTGCTTTAGGATACACCTGTTTATATTTTATGACCAGGAAGTACTCACATGGTCTCCTTTAGCTGCAAGGGAAGCTGAGTAGTGGTCTTTCTTCTTCTTCTTTTTAATGTTTATTTATTTATTTGTGTGTGTGTGTGTGTGTGTGTGAAAGAGAGAGAAACACAGTGCCTGCCCAAGCACAAGCAGAGGAAGGGGCAGAGAGAGGGAGATAGGGAACCAAAGCAGTATCCATGCTGTCAGTGCAGAGCCTGACACGGGCTTTGAACTCACGAACCGTGAGATCGTAACCTGAGCTGAAGTTGGACACTTAAACTGACCGAGCCACCAAGGTGCCTTGTGAATCAACATATGTTTACAAAAATGAGGGGGCTCATTATCATAGGAAAAGAGAGATAAAAAGTAGTTACTTCCACACATTCGATCTGTCAATTCTGTCCCAATATTTTCCCAAATTTGACACCCCTTTTTCTTCTCCATTCCTCCTTCCCTTGTACAAACTCCAATCAATTTTCAACTAAATTACCACAGTATCTTCTTAATTGGTTCTTTAAATTCCTTTCTTTCCTCCAGGATATTGTGCATTGTATATTTTTTCTAAAATACAGGTGTAATCACATCAATAGCATCATAACTTTCCAATTGACTTGAAAAAATTCCAAACTTCTAAATGTTGGTTAGTTCTAAATGAAGTCCCTTCGGGATCCACTTTCAGCTTCCAGCTTTAACTTCTGTTCATCTCAACCTCTATTTGAACTTTATGCTCACATCATACCCATACCTAAAACCTGGCATTTTCCCAAATATACCGCATTCTTTTACATTTTAATGTAACGGTGTTAGATTATGATGACAATTTTTTACCCCTCTGGTTGCAATATGACTTTGTAGTTCTTCTCAAGAGATGGAGTCTATTTCTCCACTCCTTGAATGTGGGCTGGCCTTGTGACTTGTGTCAGCCAGTGGAATATATCTGAAATAACTGTGTGCCAGTTCTGGGCGTAGGCCTGTAGAGCTACCTTGTGCATTTCTGCTGCCTCTTGGATCTCTGTCTCTGCCATTAGGACAAGTCTGGGCTAGCTTGGTGTATAATGAGAGACCAACTTGAGTGGTGCTGAGTCACCCCAGCCAAGGCCAACTCTGCCGTCCAGCCCTCAGCTGACCTCAGAACTATGAGCCAGCCCAGCCAAGATCAGCCAAGCCACACTCAGATCAGCAGAATGGCTTCACTGATTTGTAGACTCATGGAAACATAATAAACGGTTCTGTTTTTAATCACTATGCTTTGGGGAGTCTTGTTTGCAGTGTTCATTGTGGCAACAGCTCAAAGATACAGTGCTTTCACGTGTCTATTCCTTTGCCTTGAAATGCCTGTTCTTTTTTTCAGTCTAGTAACTTTCTAAATTTATCTATCGAGACCCAGATCAAATATAATATTAACTGGGAAAGCTTCTTGTTCCAATCTGGGCAGACATAGCCACTTTCTTTAATAAGCTTCACACCTCTATTATAGCATGCAACATTTCTCCCTTAGGCTAAGCTAGTTGAAGGCAGGGATGAGTTATTACAGGAAGAACACCAAAAATATTCATTGCAGGAATGAATAAATAGATGCTAGGATATTAAAATATATGATCCTTCCTCGTTTCTATTTCTTCCAAACTGTAAATATACTTTCTTTTATGCCTAGGTCTTTCCTTCTGCAATGCTCCTCCCAAATTTCAGTCATTCATCACATATCGGCTGATGTGTTTATGCCTCTTTTAAGTCAGGGAGTGCATATTTTCCCTGAATGGTAATTTCCAATATTGGACAGTCATGCTACTTGCAAATACTCCTTGAAATGTCTTAAAGTTTCTCAATCGTCCAATTTAATTTTCAATCCTATTCATCACCACCCTTGTAAATAGACTAAAACTTTGCCCATTTGCTTTTCATGTCTTACCAACAGCTGCCTTAAAACTGATTAAAAGTCACCCTGTCTATTTGATTTCTCCTCTCATTCGCCTCCCTAGTTGTCTATTTCTAAGCGACAGTAGAGATTGCGGAGTAAACTTTCTAGCCACAGGTGTATTGGTAGGATTTTGTGCCTGTGGTTTTCAGTTCTTTAGATTATTGCCCCATTCACTCAGAGCTGCATTTGTTATAAGCCAGTTGGACATGGCTCAGTCGTCAGTCCTTAGTACAAAATGATAAGGTCGTGACAGAATGGACCTGTAGAGAGGCACCAAAATGATCTTTCTGACCATCATAGCACTCCTGGAAACAGCCTGGGAGATGACACCAGTCTATACTCAGGAAAACCTTTTGTGAGCTGCTCCCGATCCTACGTCCTGCCCCCCAGCCCACTGCCCCTTCGTTACCTTTGATTGTATTTGATGTGTCAGTCCCCAAACATCGGAATGTATAATTAATCACGTCCTATGTCTTACCGTGCACAAGAATGCCTCATCGACTTTATACTGAACACAGTATATTTAATTATTTTGAAGAAGGAAATCTGGCAAGAAGTGTGTTGTGTGCCTCTTGCAATATCCGATTTCATCAGAAAGCTTTGCTGTCACAAACCAATTGCTTCTGATGTCAAAGCTAACAATCATTTACATAGTAATACAACAACAATAACATTTAATGCCTTTCATCAAACCAGATTGTAAATACTAATTAGTTATACTTCATTGTATTCTGTATTCTGGGGCTCAGTAAATTATGATGCTTGTTTTATAGATATTGAAACACAGACAAGAGATGAGTGACTTGCCCAAGGCTGTAGAAGATGATGTCAAAATTGGGGGTATAACTCTTGTGCCCTGTCCACAAGCCCTCTCCGGATTCATAGGATAAATTTTTAAAGTAGTACCAGGACCTCATATGATGCAATGAAACAGTCCCGATGCATCAGCCGCTGCGCTTTTGTATGATACATTTAAATAAAACTCCCTAGGCATTAAATATTTAAGAAGAAAAAATTTAATGAAAAGAGTAAACATCTCCAGTGCCTCTTACTAGCGCGTCATGGCCTAATTCTCTCTAATGGGCTGAGATTTTTAAATGAATTCAGCTCCTGCCTCTATGGTACAGTACACTGCCATGCTGGGTAAATTAAGCCAGTTGCGTTGAGGCAAAAGGCTTCTTGCTTAAGCACCAAGTTCAGCTGTCAGGAGGTTAAAGGGGCCATATTATGAGGTGATGAACCATCGTCCCTACAAGTGGTGTCTCACTAACAGCTGAAGGAACAGGGATGCCTTGCTGTAAAGTGTTTTGCTCTAAAATTCTGGGTACGGGGGAGCCTGGGTGGCTCAGTCAGTTTAGCGGCCAAAAGACTCTTGATTTCAGCTCAGGTCCTGATCTCACAGTTCATGAGTTCGAGCCCTGCATCAGGCTCTGTGCTGACAGCACTTGTGATTTCTCTCTCTCTCTCAAAAATAAATAAATGTTTAAAAAAAACTTTTTAAAAAAATAAAATTTGGGGTATGATTTACTTTTAAAATTATTAACTGATTTCCCCCCACTAAGATTGTTTCTTAAGTATGGAAGCCTTGCCTTTGAGCTCTAAATGGGGTTATTTGGATCAATTCCAATGTTTGGTGTTAATGCGTCTGCCAATCTAACCGCCAACGGAATTTTTTCTGTTCTCTCAAGGGCTGAAACTACAGCTTTCAAATTCTAGAAAGAGCCTTCAAAATGTGCCTTCTTTAAGCATGAAACTAACTGTATTTCACTTGGGAAAGTTCTTTTAATTCCAAAGTCTCCAATGATAACCTTCTAAAATGGAATTGTCAAAAGTGAGCCATATTTCCTCCCTAAAATACCTAAAGTGTGTCAACTCGCTGATTTTGGTCTGCGATCTGCAAAATGGGGATATTTCTTTCTTTCTTTTTTTTTTTTTTTTTTTTAGTTTACTTATCTTTTTTGAGAGAGAGAGAAAGAGAGAGAGAAGAGAGAGAGAGAGCAGGGGAGGAGCAGAGAAAGAGGGAGAGAGAAAATCCCAAGCAGGCTCCACACTGTCAGGGCAGAGCCTGGCGCAGGGCTCTAATGCAAGAACCATGAGACCATGACCTGAGCCAAAGTCAAGAGTCAGATGCTCAATGGACTGAGCCACCCGGGCCCCCCAAAATGGGGGTGTTTCTACCTGGCTTTTTTGTCTTTATTGTTCTTGAGCTACTCCCTCCCAGTACTCAGCTGCCATGCTGTGGGAAGCCTAAGGCATGCGAAGGTGCTGCGAGAGCCAGCCCTCCTTGAACTCCCCGCCATCTTAGATGTTCCAGACCAAGGGACACCCCAGCCTTCCAACCCCTCAGCCCACACCACACAGGGCATTAGAATCACCCACTCAACCCACAGAAGCATGAGCAATAACAAACAGATGTTTTAAGGCATTAAGTTTTAGGGTGGTTTGTCACACAGCAATCGATAACCAAAAACAAAAGAAAGAGCAATCATATTTAGATTGGGTATAAGTCACCAGGAAATGGAGATTCAGACTTCATCTTCTATGTGGGCACATATATTATATCCTCACTGGGGTCCCTTAAAGAGACAATAAAATATGTTCATTGATTGTCTTCCCCTATGTCTGCCCGTGCTGTGCTCCCTGTCTGGAACCCCTTCATTCCTTCAGCCCATTAAATCTCACCCATACTTGTGGCCTCCCCCTCCAAGGAAGACATCCCATTCACTCTGGTCCTCAGCATTTCCTCCCTTTGTGACCCCTTCTCAAGCTCACCATCTGGATCAGTCGCTTGATTTTTTTTTTTAACATCTTTATTGAGGTATGATTGGTATACAATAAACTGTACATATTTAGAGGGTACCATTTGATAGATTTTCCCACGTGTATACGCTTGTGAAACCACCACCACGATCAGGATAATGAACATTTATCCATCACCTCAGAGAGTTTCCTCCTGTCCTGTGTAATCTCATCTCCCAACCCCTAACCCAGGCAATCGCCGATCTGTTTTCTGTCACTGTAGGTTGATCGGCATTTTCTAGAGACTCGTGTAAATGGACTCATACTGTATGCACTCTTTTTGAGTCTGGCCTCTTTCATTCAGCTTAATTGTTCACCCATTTGTTGTATCAGTTGTTCTTTTTTTTTTTTTCTGAGTAGTATTCCATTGTATGGAAATACCAAAATTTGTTCATCTACTCACCTACTGATGGCCATTTGGGTTATTTTCAGTGTGAGATTTTTTTTTTAAGTTTATTTCTTTATTTACAGAGAGAGAGGCTGGGGAGGGGCAGAGAAAGAAAGAGGGAGAGAGAATCCAAGTGGGCTCTGTGCTGTCAGTGCAGAGCCGGATGTGGGGCTCAAACTCATGAACCATGAGATCATGACCTGAGCCGAAACCAAGAGTCAGACGCTTAACCAACTGAGCCCCCCCCAGGTGCCTTGATCTTGGCATTTTTAAGTCAATTTTTCTGTGTGTTTCATTTAAGGTAGGTTCTGTTGCTGTCTTCAAAGTCACTGTAAGGATGCTATAGTCTAGAAATTCTCTCACAGGCAGTCAGCGGGAACAATCACAGGGCTCACTGAGTCAGTTTCTCACCCCTTAGGGATCATAGGCTTTTATTTCCTGAGAACTGGTGTCTTCAAAAGCAGTGTCTTTGATTTTTTTTTTTAAAGTTTATTTATTTTTGATAGACATAGAGACAGAGCGTGAGCAAGGGAAGGGCAGAGAGAGAGGGAGACACAGAATTGGAAGCAGGCTCCAGGCTCTGAGCCGCCAGCACAGAGTCCGACGCGGGGCTCGAACCCACAGACCGCGAGATCACGACCTGAGCTGAAGTCGGCGGCTTAATCGACTGAGCCACCCAGGCGCCCCAGTGTCTTTGATTTTTGTTGTTGTTTCAGGTGGAAGAGGAAATCTGGTCCCTTTATCCCTCCTTGGCTGGAAGCAGAAGTCCTCACTCATTTGATTCTTAATTGCACGGTGTCCGCTACCCCTGTTTAATATTCTTGCGGCCACGTGTTGGCCCACCAATGGGATTGTAAACCTCGAGATCAGAGGCCATGTCTGATACCCGTTTGCGCTAAACCAAAATGCTGGACTCGTGTCCTGAACACAATCGGCGTGCGATACATCGCTGAAGCTAACCAGCATATTTTTGGTTCCTCGGACTCAGCATACTGAGGATTGACTCATGATGGAAAATCAATGGATGTGAAATTTCTTATCCAACTTGATATTTTTAGTGTGTGAAAAATAGCCTGAAATGGAACTATTTTTGTTCCTATCTTGTTTTCAAAGAAGTGCCACTCCACTACTTCCTTTTAAAATTCACAGCCACAGACATTACAGCACAGAGCTGTGGATGAGACTCTTGGGCCCCAAACCACCCAGACTGTGAAGTAAAATGAACAGCCCGTCACTGCTCATCTGGATTTCCTCCCCGTCATTTTTGTCTGTCTCGTAGCTTTCCTCAAAGAGAGATTTAACACTGTTTGGTACCCGGGCTTCCCCTGAGAGGGGCATGCAAGGAATAATGGAGAATCACAAGCTTTGGTTTCATTCTGGAGATTGAAATTAACTCAGTTTTTTATTGTGCTGCTCAAGCGAGTGCCCACTGAGCCATAAAGGGGACACAAGAAGTTCTGGTCTAAGATTTTCCGAGTATAAGCTGTCCAAGTTGTATAACTATAGATTCATGGCTTTAATATATCATTTACAAGGCAAGCAGGAATTTTTGTCCTGCTTTGAACAAAGAGAGAAAGAGCACTTTCATAGGACCAAACTGCTGACAGAATGTACTCACGACACAATTTAATAATTTCATTCAACAATGATTTAGCTTGTCCCTACCTCAGGCCCTTTGCACACACGGTTCCTTCTGGTGTGTTATTCTCTCAGATACCTACAAGGCTCGCTCCTTCACTTCATTCAAGCTTATGCTTAAAGGTCACTTTCAGACAGAGGCTTCCCTTGATACCCTATCTAAAAGAGCGCTGTGGCCTCTCTTCCCACTCCATGTGACTTTCTTTTCACTCTCTGCTTTATTTTCTTCATGCCATTTATCCCTCGCCACCTGACAGTCAAAAAATATATACTCATACATACACAGATAGAGGTTCATTTAACACATACACATGCATCTATTTGTTGTATATCCCCCGAGTAGAAAATATATGTCACGAGAATAGAAACTCTGCTGTATTCTCAGCATCTAGAATGGCGCCCAGCACATAGTATGTTCATCGTTGAATGAATGAACAAATATTTGCTGATTTCCTACTCTGTGCAAAGGGCCTGGAGGGACTATGATATAAATCACCCTAATCCCTCCTTGTTCAAAGAGCTCATCTTCCTTCCTTCCTAGAGGAAGACAAGAATCCAGGGCTATGCTATGAAGCAGAAGAATGGATTGAATCATGTCTTACAAAAATTTTTTTTAATGTTTATTTATTTTTGAGAGAGAGAAAGAGAAGAGCATGAGTGGGGGAAGGGCAGAGAGAGCTAGAGACACAGACTCCAAAGCAGGCTCCAGGCTCTGAGCTGTCAGCACAGAGCCCGACGTGGGGCTCGAACTCACCAACTACGAGATCATGACCTGAGCAGAAACAGGACACTTAACTGATTGAGCCACCCAGGCGCCCCCCAAAATTGTGCGTTTTGAATGCACAAAAGAAGGAGAGATGCAGAGAGGCAGCATAGATTACCACAGAAGTTTGATGGGCATAGAGGGGAGGGCTGGGGGGGGGTCCAGCCGGAAGGCTCAGAGTGAGCACCACTTGGAGCCTAGGAAGGGCGGGCCTGTTCAGGACCTGAGAGGAGACCCGTGTGGCTGGGTTTGTAGGGCTGTGGCAGGAGAGGAGGGGAGAAGGGAGGTTTTTGGGTCTGATCCCGGAAAGCCAGCAAAGCTTTTACAATTTATTTTAAAGGAGTTATAGAGGGTAATATTTTACAACCATCTTTAGCCAGTCCAGCCCCTACCCAGGGAAACCAGGATGTCTATTAGCACGCCACTGCATTCATTACTGTGGTGACTACTCTTATCTTGTTGCCCTAAATATAGGTCCTTACACCTTTTCTCTTAGCAGTTATACACCATTAAAGTAGGGCTTCGCTATAACGTAATTTAGAGCTTTCATGGACAATTGGCTCGCCGATTCATTTACTTATTTATTTATTTTTAAAGATTGATATATTTATTTAAGTAAGCTCTACACCCAACGCGGGGCTCACACTCATGACCCCAAGATCAAGAGTCACAGGCTCCTCCAACTGAGCCAGCCAGGCTCCCCTACTTTTGTTTTTTTTTTTTTTTTTAATAATAAACTTACCTTACGTGGGATCTTCATTTCTACTCTTGTATAAAAAGGAACCCAGCACTTTCTCAAGGAAGCCTCTGGATGTGATCGCATGTGCCCAGTGAATTCCACGTGATCAGCGATGATAGAACAGTGACGGGGGAGATAAATCATTACGTTCTCCCCACCCGAGCAGGAAATCTTACGGACTGCTGGAAATCTTACAGACGATTAAAGCTTTGTAAACAACTTCCTAACACACCCCATCCAGCTCAAACCAATCCTGCCACTTTATAGGCTGGGAAACTGAGCCTCCCCCGGATGGAACGGCTGCGTCAAACCTGGGTTTGCTCAGGTCTCCTCCCCTTCTCACCCCTGTGGCAAAGGTGGGTAACGTCAGGGCTCCTAGGAACCACCCCCTCGATGTGGACACCCTGCTCGTCTGTCGGTTTTCCTCCGGAGTCCACCAAGGGGACTCTTGGTGGAAGAGGAGACAGAAGAGTTAAATAATTTAGGAAATAAGCCTTGAGTATTTTACTGTTCGAATGAGGATCTGCTGTGCGTAGAGTGGACAGTCGCCTTGGGTTTTAAAGCTGGAAGAGGAGATGTCCCGGCAATGTCCGCTTTGGGTGGCCTCTTCCAGTGGCAGCAGCCTGTCCCCACGAACGCTGAAAAAGTTTCCGATAGTCTCGTATCTCACTGGGATTGGAGCAGGGACACTGACTTACTTATTTCAAAATGGAAGTGTTTTTGTTGGATGGAAACAAAAGGAAATTCCAAGGGTACGACCTGGACTCTAAGGAAAACATTACGGCACTTGCCTGTGGAAGTAGGAATTGAGATCATTAGTGCTTTTACTGGTCTTGGGAGACAATTTTTTCTTAAAAGTTTTTTTTCTCCCCGGGCCCCCCCCCCCTGCGTCTCTCCCCCCCCCCCCGCCCCCCCCCCGCCCCTCCCCGCTTTTCCTAGTTGTATGGACCTCTGGTGCTATGGTCCTCAGTTCATGGTTCATCATCTGGGGCTGTGCCTGGTTCTCTCTCGACTGAGTGATTAATAGATTAATTGAGGGCCTTTTACTCCCTTCCCACTGGTCATGCCCCATCACTCACCACCCCTTTCTTGTTTGTTGTACATGTTCTTATCAGATGTAGACGGGTGTTTCGTATGCCTATTTTTTTTTTTTTACTTTGTGCTATTTCCTCAATTCCATCCATTATATTATGTTGCAAGTAATCTATTACTTCTAGTGCAACCTAGAACTCCTCATGTTCTGTGAGCCATTCTCCTGGTGACGGCACAGAGATTGCCCGGCAGGGAAGCCGTTTTCACAGGGAACGGGATCCTCAATCCAGTCCAACCGAGTTTATATATAAATTCAATTCTTCGTGTTTCACCAACGTGGGGAACAAGGAAAATTTGTCCCTGTTATTATTAGACAGTGAGTGGCCCTCCGCATGCCCTTGATTTGGTGGAGTAAAGGAAAGGGGAGAGAACAGGAACTGCTGAGTTGGTCTTTCTCTGCTCACTTAACACGTTGGAGAGGCGGGCCGTGCATTTTAAACAAATGCACCATTCCAAGAGAATCGTTCAAGGTCACTTCTCCAGGCGGAGCCTGTTCTAAAACACTGCTGGAAATATAGGTTATGTCTTGAGTACTGTGATATTCAGGGTCAAGGACCAGGCGTCGCAATAATCCACAGAGCTGGTGATGTCAGCCAAGAGGAATGTATGCTGTCAACTGTCCAGACAAAGATGCATATCATAGCTGAAGCTTCTCAACACACTTATCTCTCACGCTTTGTTCGGGGAGGAAGGTCTCTCAATGAGCCTGGTCACCAACCATTTCACTTTTGAAATAGGATATGGGAAAATCAGGATAAGCCAGTAAGTCTTCTCTTCCCTTGGATATTCACAGAGCTAAAACTATGAGAAACCAAATGTTTTATAAACGATGAGAGGTATTTTAAGTGGCCAACAATATAATTTTAATGCATTTAATTTTTCAAACTATGCCACCGTCTCCTGTGTGGTAGAAGGTGGTTTTGGCATCTACAGTGTGGCGTCCGTGGCGTCCACGTCTCCCATATGTTGGTTATAATTGAACCAAAAATGGATAAGGCAATAGAGGGTGTGGGTGGAAGACAGAACTTAGTTTAATGTATTTGTTTTTATTCCAAACACTGCAGCTGTGCACTTTTTAAGCAATGAGAGACAGATAGATAAGGAGGGAGGGAGCAAAGTGAAAAGAGAAAGAAAAAAAAAAAAGACAGAAAGTCCATGTGAACTTCTGAAATCTAACCCTTCTTAACACAGTATAAATACCTACTGCTTCTTTGCTGACCGGTTCTTCCTATGCCTGAGTACCACGACTGTGTTCATGAGGAACTTGCATGAATAAGAAGATTGAGGTTAAGAAAAATGGACTCCACCACTCAAACATGTGACCTTGTACAAGCAGTTTTGTCTTTTGATCTGATTGTTTTCTCATTTGTACAAAACGTGGGACGGCTGTCTTACAAGTGGTTGTGCAGACTAGGTGGGAATGCCCCTGGAAATCACCAAGTGTTACACAAGCGTAAAAGATTTTTATGGGCCTCGAAGAAGGTGTCTGAAAGTAGAGCGTTCCCGTGAAACCCTTGGAGAGCCAAAATGACCTGAAGCAGGTGCAGCTACCATTTCAGAAAAGCAAAAATCCTATTCGTATTTCTTTCTGGTGGCAAACTCGGGTACTAGTATGGGTCTTTCTACAGTCGTGAGAGTGAAATGGCTTCAAGCAAACGTCCAGATGTTGTGGGAAACCGGTTCCTCCCAAAGAGGCCAAATGAATGGATCAGGGAGATGAGACAACAAACTCTGGCAGCCGTGTTTTTAGGATAGAATCCGGTGCCTGTACGGTTTCAAAGAAGCATATCGAGTGGCCTGAGCTCGTGTTCCAGAGACTGGCTGCACTCCACCTACCACCTCTAACTCCATCTTACAGAAGCACAGGTCAAGGACTCGAGGAAACGCGTTATCGGAATAAACGACGCATTGATCTTCCTCTTTGTCAGACACTCAGATCCTCTGAAAAAGATAAATGTGAATGCGGAAAGACCTTAAGGCGAGAAAGTGTTTCAAGACTGACCTGCTGGCCCGTTTTATTCCTAGTCCTTACAGGACTCGATGCGCCGCAAATCCACTTAGTGCTGCATTTCGACTCTTTTCCAAATCAGGGCTGTTATGATTTAGAACGGAAGGAGCTGCATTCTACTGACATTTGGAAAGTTACACGTAGGAGAACTGCATTTTTGTTCGGATGCTGCCCTTTTCGGAGTTTCTTTAAGAATAGGAAGATAGCATTTTACAGTCCTTGAAAAGTCAGTGCCTATTTCTTCTTGCCTATAGAGGGGAGCTCTCGATTCATCTTTTGCTCTCCTTGAAGTCTTGCAAAATTACTGTCTATTTGGCAGACTTAGCATAATTGGTACTGTCCTGGTATCTAATTTGCCATACTAGGGAAAAAAAATTTAGTCCAGATACGTTGTGAATATATGGCTTCTTTGTTGTGTTGGCGGGACTTACAATATGTGTTTGGTCTTTGCCCCCATTTCTGGCATATAGCTCTTAAATATTTTGGAATTTCATATGAGAACAATAAAGGTCTTTTGTTATGTTGACGAGATGACTTTGGGGCCTCACCTAAGGATGACCAACCGTGCCATGTGATTAGAGGGCTGGAACTTTCAGTCTTCACCCCTCGCCTTTTAAGGGAGGAAAAAGAGGCTAGATGTTGAATCTGTTGCTAGTGGCCAATGATTTAATCATTCAGGGCCACGATAATGAAGTCTTCATAAAAATCCAAAGGGACATGACATGGTTTGAAGAGTTTCCAAGCTGGTGAAGGTGTAGAGGTGCACCTCAAGGATGCAGGAGCTCTGCACCCCTTCCCACATACCTGGCCCTCTGCATCTCTTCCATCTGGCTATTCCTGAGTTATATCCTTTTATAATTAACCACTGATCTAGTAGGTAAAATGTTCTTCTGAGTTCTGTGAGATGCTCTAGCAAACTGGTTGAACCTGAAGAGGTCACGGGAACCTCCAATCTACAGCCAATGGGTCACAAGTGACCGCCTAGGCTTGCGACTGGTGTCTGCAGGAAGGGACACTCTTGGAGGGCTGATCCCTTAACCTGTGGGATCTGACACCATCTCCAGGGAGACAGTGTGAGAAGCAGGTTGAACGCTGGACGCCCAGCTGGTGTCTTAGAGCTGCTCATTGGTGTGAGAAACTCTCCCAAACCCACACATTGGAATTGGATGCGGAACCTTATACTTGTTTACAAACGGCTTAGTGTGTCCCGAGGGGATGCGAAGCTCATTTTGGGCAGGAACTACATCAGATGCTATTTGTGTTTCTGTTCCATTCTTCCTCGTAGGGTGTTTCCCTAACAGCTGTCCCAAAGTACTGCTTGTTTCTTGACTTCTGATTATAAAAGACTATATATTCACTTGTAAATTTGGAAATAGAAAAACAAACAGATGAAAATGACAAATTTCCATAATATTCCTTCCTACTGATAACGTTTAGGTGGGGGTGGCACGGATGTTCTGGGGTTGAGCCTCTTGGTTGTCTAAGAACAGCCATCGCGGTTTCCATTTCCATTGTTCTTAGAACCTGGTTGTGTTCAGGCTTCTTAAACCCATGCACTTGAAGGAGGCTGTCTGGAGCCAACTCTCCAGGTCTTGTGTTGTCGGGCAATAATTGCCCTAAGGCCTGGCATGGGACCCAATCCTGGACAATGGGACCAGAGAAGACGTCTGAGGGTGGGTGAGGATTCGTAAAATAGAAGCTTGGGAGGAAATGCCCTTTCGTCACTGGCCATGGCACTGCCTGTCATGAGGGAAGACACTGCCAGGCTGCAAATGGTAGCACGGAGCACAGAAACACGCATCCATTCTGGATGAGTCGCCAAACCCACCGGCCCCAGAGCTCACCTCTGGACTTCCTGTTCTGTGAGGTAACGGTGGCCTTTTTATGTAAGTCATTTTTAGCGGCATTTCTGTTACCTGTAGCCAGAATCATCCTACCTATCATGCCTCCTTCTCTCAGTGGTATATCGTGCACGCTGCCCTTGTCATAAAGTGGTCCTCGAAAGCAAACCCCATAAGACTAATTATCTGTTTGCTTCCATCCCATTCTCGCAGAGCTCCGAGCTCTCTGAGGGGAGATTGGGCTTTTTGTTGGTTCCTATTTGGTTTTTCGTTCTGTTTCCCCCTCAAGCTCAGACCCAAGCACAATATCTGGCACAGTGTAGGCACTAAGATTTTGTGCAATGATGAAGTTCATGGCCGAATTAATTATTGTGGCTAAAAGCCACCCAATGGCTGGTGGCAAGTATTTTCATCCTCAGCTGTTCTCCAGTGAGCTGGGCTCACCAAAGTCACACTGGAGCCTGCATTTGCTGAAGGTAAGTCTTAGGGGGAAACCTATAACCTGTCAATCTGACAACACAGATACTAAAAGTGAACCTTTGAAAGCACTATTAAGAGATGAAGGTAGGGACGCCTGGGTGGCTTAGTCGGTTGAGCGTCTGACTTCGGCTCAGGTCATGATCTTGTGGTTCGCAGGTTTGAGCCCCGCGTCAGGCTCTGTGCTGACAGCTCGAAGCCTGGAACCTGCTTAGGATTCTGTGTCTCTGTCTCTCTCTGGCCCTCCCCCACTCATACTCTGTCTCTGTCTCTCTCAAAAATAATTTTTAAAAAATGTTTAAAAAAAAGAGAGATAGGGCGCCTGGGTGGCTCAGTCGGTTAAGCACCGACTTCGACTCAGGTCATGATCTCACGGTTTGTGAGTTTGAGCCCCACATCGGGCTCTGTGCTGACAGCTCAGGGCCTGGAGCCTGCTTCAGATTCTGTGTCTCCCTCTTTCTCTGCCCCTCCCCTGCTCACACTCTGTCTCTCTGTCAAAAGTAAATAAACATTAAAAAAATTAAAAAAAAGAGAGAGAGAGATGAAGGTAGAGGTGTGATTTCATTTACTGGATAGCACTCATCCTCAAACACCTGAAATGATGCCCGTCACCTAACCGAAAAAAGAATTTCTTCACAAAGTGGTGTTTACTTGTTGCTGTTAGACTGGAAGTTCTGTGAAGTCGGGGGCCACCTATGCCCTTACCCCTGAATTCAGTGCTTTCTAGTTGTTCCACAAACCACCTGTTGACTGAATGGCTCAACACTGAGGGGAGGGGAGGCGATTTCACAGTCACACAAAAATCCAAGCTGTCCCTGGGCTGATTCTGTCATTTGGGCTGTGAGTGGAGGCAGGGGAGAAGGAGGGACGATGTGGGGAGAGAGGAAGGAAGGTGAAAGTGAAAAAGAGTCCGACCTTCACCCCCCTCCTCCCCCGCCCCGGAGCTGCCCTGACAAAATGCGCTAATAGGAAGTGTGCACAAGGGGGCAGGCCAGAGCTGCTGTGAACGCCGACCTGTTGGCTAGTTTGACCTTTGGTAGTGTTTTTTTTTTTTTTCTAAGAAATAAGAACTGTTCGTGCAGAGTTGGTTTGTGAGCACACTTTCTCTTATTTAAAGGCACTGAAAAAGCCAAATCCTTCTTTAACAGTGCCGACACGTCTTCCCCACAGCACGTTTTAGTCCGTGTTAAAAAGGAACAAAATATGCATCTGAGGGTCCGTGTGTACTTTCTGTGGTCTCTTTGTAGGGGAATTAAATTGGTTCCAGAAAGGCATTAAGAAGTTCAGGATTTCAGGCAACCCATTCCCAGGGCTCAGCCCACGTTTCTGTACTGAATATGGGCTAAGGAGCAGCAATTTTTTAAAAACAAAAGCATGGATTCTAGTTCAGGTTTTCTCTCTTCCTAGGTGTGTGGCTTTGAGTAAGGCACTTAGATCTCTGGAATATATATATAGTATATTTCAATATAACATGGAATATATAGACTATATTTCTATATATAGATATATAGAATACAGAATATAGAATTATAATAGAAAATTTTCTCTATATAAATATATATATCTTTAATTTGCAAAATAAAGGGATTTATTAGGGCCAACATTTCTCAATCTAATAAAACTATGGATTGCAAGCTATCTAACATCTCTATTAATGAGGATAGGGAAGTAAGGAGCAGAGAGAGGGTGAGGCAGGCAGGGGAACCAAGTCATGACAAGTACAAGGAGGAGAAGAGGCAGAGGTGAGAGGTTCCAGGCCAGGGAAGATGGGTCTCATTTTGGGAAAACACTGGACTGAGATCTCTAAAGGTCTAAATTCTTTATATTTTCACTTGGATGTCTTCCAGAGACCCAACTTTCCGCACATCAAAGGCGCTGTCTTCTCCCC
The DNA here is from genome assembly GCA_030068075.1 of Paguma larvata. Lineage (NCBI taxonomy): Eukaryota > Metazoa > Chordata > Mammalia > Carnivora > Viverridae > Paguma > Paguma larvata. The sequence continues at coordinate 43,813,454 of CM057835.1, read as the reverse complement.
ATAAACTGTCTCTCTTTCCCAGCATCTCTGCCTGCTAACAGCTCACTTGCTAAATTTTCTTTGAACCCAGACTTGGACCCAGATCCGGACCGAGGCACCCTTGCCGGCCATTGCTCTTAGAGCCAAGGTCTGGTGGGGAAGGCAATGAGAAGGTAACAAATACACAGGCCATGATAATGGGTGAAAAAAAGGGTGAGGGTGCAGAGGGGGGTGGGGGAGATGCCAGGGTGCGTGGGGGCCTTGGGGCTGGAGAGGGCATGCCTGGGGAGCATGGGGAGTTGAAAGAAGGGACATGGCAGACCATCTTTCATTCATTCCTTTTTCATCAGCCACTAACTCTGGCTCATCTTTGCTTTGAACACCTTTTCTATCTCTGACATTCTTTCATATTTACTGTCTGACCCGGGCCTTTCCCAAGTGCCTAGACGAACTCTTCATTGGCCTCCCCACTCCCCACCTTTTTCTCGCTATGTCTGCAAACTGCAAACTCCTCTTCCCTTTAGATCTTCAACGTCAGCCCCGTTTTAGCTACTCTGCCTTAGTGCCCGATGACACTGTTCCTCCACACTATGAGAAGTTCCAGGCAACTTCATGCCTGCCCATTTTGGTGGTGAAGTACGGGTGCTTTCGTCTCCCCATTTCCCCTTCCTGACAGGATCCAGTATTTCCTGATGGTTTCCACTTATTCACATAGTCCCCCTGGCCTGGCACGTCCCCATTCCTGCTACCATCATTGCTTTGGGGAGAGCACGCAGAGTGACCCAAATCAAGCCAACCAGATTTTTGGATTCTTGAATCCTAAGACAGAGATGCTGTCTCTCCTGGATGATGTACGCATGCGTGTGAAGCCTGGAACTAAAGAAGAAACTAGATCTTTCCTTGACAACATGGGACACTGGGCTTTATAGGTACATGAGCCAATAAAACCCCTTTATTGCTTAAGCTAGTTAAATGAGGCCTTTCTGTTGCTTGCAGTCAAGACCATCCTAACAGCCTAAGCCTATTATAGACGAGGCACTGTTCCAGTAAAGCCTTGCTCTCACAAGGCTAACCTAGGATGAGGCTTGGAGGGACCATATAAAAAACAATCACAAGAACTAAAAAAAATAATAATTTTTACATACTGGTAAATTCTATGAAGAAAAGAAAATGATAGAGAAAGGTTAAACAGAGGGAAGGCTGTTTTAGGCTGAGTCGTCAGGAAAGGCTTCTCTGAGGAAATGGCATTTAATATTTACCGAGAAACAGGAACTGGCCCTGGATAGAGGAGGGGGAAGAACATTCCAAAGGGAGCAGCTGGTGGGAAAGCCCTGTAGCAGGAAACAACTTGGAGGGTTCCAGAAACTAACAGGAGGCCGTGTGGCTGAGCAAAGGCTCAGAGTGGGACATGGTGGTGCTTCTTCTTCCTTCCTTAATTACCGCTCCCTCTTTCTAGAAATCTTTTGAAGATTTCAAGGCCTATCTTAGGCCGTACACGCTTCTCAAACTTTCCCCGACTGAGCTAAGGACCTATTCTCCTTTGGGATATAGTGTTCTATCACCCTTTGCACTTGGGAACTGGAACTTGGAAAGTAGTGACAGTGTACTGTGCTTTATGGCCTTCTGATTTTTTTTCTAAGGATTTTACTGACTTTCCTTAATTTGATTCTAGTGTTTGATTTGTCTGTCACAAAAGCTTAATGCTAGTCAGCTTAACCATTGTGAAAATTCATACCATGCTTCTAGATTCACCCACATGAGACTGACCCACATGGAGCTGTAATTTTGGTGGGGAGGGAGGGGGGGGATCAGGGTAATCAAACTTCGGCAATTTTGTATGGTGTAACTCATATTATAACATCACCTTTAATTACACCATAGGTCAGCCCTACCACTAACTATCCAAATGCATTGGTCACGGTTCCAGAAAATTCCCTTTGTGGAACCTGAGCCTTCCGAGGACACGCTCCTTTGCCGTGACATGTACCTTTGGCGCCTGACCGTCCCTTACATTAGTCGAGTGCAACAAGTTATTTTCAAAAAACACCACTATGCATTTTAACATTTATTTGAATTCAGGCTTGGATGCTGCGTTTGAATTTTACACATGTGAGTGCGTTTTTTAGTGATATGATTTGAAAAGAGTGATGCATTATTAGCACAGTGTGATCTAGGCCCAAAATTCGTGGCCACTCTTGAGGAAGTCATGACGGTACTGAGGTACCCATAAAGGAGACAGCCCTCGGTCCTCTCTCTGGGCCCGGGAACTCGTTGGTGGAATTCTTTTCCAGTACTGGATTGAAAGAAGGCAGAGGAGAGCTCCCGTGGGTCAGTTTGCTGCCACGATGATGCTCTTGGTCCCCATCCTCACCCTTAGCATGTGATCTGCCAAGATGGTGGGCATTAATAACCCTCCCAGGCTGGGGGCCCTCCTTTCCCTCTAGACTGGTCCAGTGGCTGTCGCTTTTTCTTTTGCTTAATTATTAGTGTGAAACATGTTTTCACAAAACACGCTTAATTAAACATGTGAAAAGGGGCACATGTTTCAGGATATTTCATTTATCCTTCAGCTCGACTAAAATATTTTTGTACCTCCTTGGGCCTCCGTTTTCATACCAGTAAGACAAGACCCAGGCCAAATGATTCCTAAGGTCATTTTTAGCAAATACCACATGATTAACCAATGGCTTTTCATTGGTAAGATGTTATGAGTCTATTATCGGTATACCACCCCCCACTTAGAGTCATAGATTTGATTTTGAGCCTAATTCCGCATGTAGCATTTCCATGCAAGTTTCTTTTAAAGAGGGGGAAAAAAATCTTCATCTGAGCAATACACACTTTGTCAACGACTTCACCACAGCTCTATCAAATTTCTTCAAACATGTCAAAGGCACTAAAAAGGACAACTTGAAAGTTCTGAGGGAAGCAGTTTGCATTTGGGGAAAAAAATAGTAAAAAAGTGTCTCAGTGATTTCTTAAGTGGTGAAATCCCCTCTTTTGCCCTTTCTCTTGAGTTTTAAAAATAGCCTAAATGGAATCTCACTCAACTTTCTACAAGAAAACATACCTTTAGGCTGCAAGACAGCATTAGAAATTTCATCCTAAAGAATTATTTTTGGGGGGAGGGGGTCCAGGGTGGAGTTAGCCTCAAGATAGAGGCTTCTAATTAAATTGCCCTCTCAACCATAACTGCAGAGTATACGCTATAATCACCACAATTCAGTTTAAATCTGGGACGGAATGATAATTTTGTTAGTTCAGAGGTTTTTAAACTATGGCTCATAACTGCTGGATAGTTTCCGATGACTTTTCAAGGTTCTGCAAGGCGTGTGTATTTGCTGGGGGACCAGGGGATTTTCAGTAAATGAACAAATAAGAACGATTTCACAGTCTCAGGAAGTTAAAGTAGGTCTCCGATGACGGGGAAGTGCTGTAGTTGTCTTTCTGGCTTTGCGGATGACAACAAAACCACGAGAAATTATTCAGAGGGAAAGCTTTGAATGCCTTTCCTATGAACAGGGTAGGATCTGCCTTTATTCACCTGCAGCCTTTATCCCGGTTCACCTGCAGTACAGCTCTGGGAAGGAAAATCTGACGCTTGGGGTAGACAAGAGGCAAAGAGTGCGGTAGATCCAACCCGTGACCTTGGCCTCAATGCTTCAAGCTTACCACCCGAGCCAACCAGTCATAGGCAAACCAGATCATTCCGCCATGCATTTATTCAATAATAGTGATTGAGTGCATTGTGCCGGGTGAGGGGGACACTGAAACAGAAAAGGTGCACAGGATTAAGAAGCTTACACTCCTGGGGGACCAGACGTTGATGGATAAACACCTGAGTCACATGTAAATTAAAACTGTAATGAGAGCTATGCTAGAAATGTCAAGGCTAACTGAAAGCACAGAACGTGGGGACAGAGCCTAACTGAGCAGGAGGCCGAGGATTAGGTTCCCTGCGAAAGAGTCATTTGAACTGGAAACTGGAGGATGAGGAAGAAAGTTGACCAGGTCAAGTGTGGGATCAGCATTCCAGTCAGAGGGACCAGTACGTGCAAAGTCCCTGAGGTGGGAAAGAGTTTGGCTCTCTCAAAAACAGAAATGGAGCTCAATCTGGCGAGAGCAGTGGTTTCTAAAGCATGTTCCACAGGACCCCGAGGGCCCCTAAGACCCGTTCAGGAGTTCTAGAAGGTCGAACCTGTATTCAAAATGATACCGAGCTGTTACCTGCTTTGTCACAGTGTTGACATTTCACGAATGGTGTAAAAGCAATGGTGGGTGAAACTGCCGGTGCCCTACCGATAATAAAGGCAATGACACCAAATAGCACCAGCGGTCACGGTTTTTCAGTGCCCTACACTCAGTTTTTAAAAATGTCCGCTCACTTAAGAATGCCCTTGATGAAGCAGTAAAAATCATTAGTTTTATGAAATCTCGGCCCTTGAGTACATGTCTCTTTAGTATTCTGCGTGGCTAGCTGCAAAGCGGAGAAAGCACTTCGGCTGCATACTGAAGTATGAAGGTTGTCTCAAGGAAAAGTGTCCGTGTGACTGAGTTGCGAGACGGACGAGTCACTTTTTTGTGGAGCCATTTTTACTTGAGAGAACCATCAACGGACAAATTATGGTTATTGATACTTGGGTAACAAGCAGACATTTTCTTGAAAATGAATGTAGGATGCCCGTCTCTTGCAGGCAAGCAACTGATAGTATTTGTTGCCAAGGATACAATTAAAGTTTTCAGGGGAAATTTTAGAATTTTGGAAAACTTGTATCTGCTACTTTGATCTTGATATCTTCCCAGGACTTATAAATACTTTCTAGTAAGATTGATTGTGGGGGGCGCCTAGGTGGCTCAGTCAGTTAAGCGTCCAACTTCGGCTCAGGTCACGATCTCATGGTTCGTGAGTTCAAATCATTATCAGACTCTGTGCTCATATCAGACTCTGTGCTCAGAGCCTGAAACCTGCTTTGAATTCTGTGTCTCTGTCTTTCTCTGCTCCTCCCTTGCTCATGCTCTGTCTCTCTCTCTCTCTCTCTCTCTCTCTCTCTCAAAAATAAAAAAACATAAAAAAAAATACTGGTTGTGGTAATATTCCCAGTAGCTGTCAGATGATACAATTCTTCTGCAGAAATTTATGAAAATCTCCTTTGTGAAAAACTGCATTTTATTTATAAACATAGACACAAAAGTTCTAATTGGAATTCGATCAAAAAGCATATCAATAAACCAATGAGAGTTTATTCAGGAATGTGAAAGTATTTCGATATCAGGAAATTGGTTAACATATCAGGACTTCAACAAATCAAGGGAGAAAATTGGTATGATTTTATCAATAGATGCTTGAAAGATATTCAATGTAGTAGACATTCCTAAGTAAACTCTAACTAAAAGATGACTATAAGGAAAGCACTTAAATATAATAAAAATACTTCCAAAAACCCTCCACTAATTGTCTTCATGACAACAACGAAACCATTTTATTTAGGGGCTCCTGGCTCTGTCCTCTCTCTCTCTCTCTGCTACCCTCCCCCACTTGCTCTCTCTCTCTCTCTCTCTCTCTCTCTCTTTCTGCCCCTCTCTCCCACTTGCTCTGTCTCTCTCTCTCTCTTTCTGCCCCTCTCTCCCACTTGCTCTCTCTCTCTCTCTCTTTCTGCCCCTCTCTCCCACTTGTTCTCTCTCTCTCTCTCTCTCTCTTTCTGCCCCTCTCTCCCACTTGCTCTCTCTCTCTCTCTCTCTTTCTGCCCCTCTCTCCCACTTGCTCTCTCTCAAAAAAATTAAATAAATAAATAAATAAATAAATAAAATAAAACCATTTCATTTAAAATCAAGGTCTAGACAGAAAAGCCTGTTATGACCATTACAGCTTGACTTTGTCTTGAGAGATCTAGTGAATGTAATAAAAAAAAAAGAAAATGAGTAAAATAAACACTCGAGAAGGGAAATAAATACTGTGCATTTTCGCTCATGATATAAAATTCAAGAGATCCTAGTGGGTTTTTTTTAAGCATGATAATTAAGAAGAACATTTAAGAATCAGGATATAATACATAAATTGTTAGCTTTTATTTACTCTAACAAGAATCATACAGACATGGAAAAGAAAAATATTCTATGTATAAAATAGTGAGCAAAAATATCAGGGATTACAGCTAATAACAAAAATACATTTAAATGTTTTTATTTATTTTTGAGAGCAGGAGAGACAAAGCATGAGTGGGGGAGGGTCAGAGAGAGAGAGAGGGAGACACAGAATCCGAAGCAGGCTCCAGGCTCCGAGCCATCAGCACAGAGCCCGATGCAGGGCTCGAACTCACAGACCGCTAGATCATGACCTGAGCTGAAGTCGGACGCTCAACTGACTGAGCCACCCAGGCGCCCCCAAAAATACATTTATATGAATAAAACTGACCTTACTAAGGGCCACAAAACAAAGTGTGCACAAATGGAAAGAAAGACCGCATCTTGGTGAGATGGCAGAACACCACGCGCAGTTAGTTCTCCCCCAAATATATAAATATGATGCTATTACAGTGACAATTGCAGGCTTTTTTGGGGGGAGGTAGAGGCTGGATCAAATGGTTTTAAAGTTCATAAGGAAAAATAAATACTCAATAACCAAGAAAGAATAAAAAAGAACAGGAACAGGGTAATTGTCTCACCATTACATCAGAATATACTATAAAGCCATTACGAAAGAAATATCTTATTAGTATGAGAATGAGAAATGGATCAGTGGAAAAGAAAAGAGAATCCAGAAGTATCTTATATATGATCATTTAATATACATTATATATCAAGTGTGGTAGCTCAATTTAGTGGGAAAATAATAAATTATTCTAAAAATGAGGCCAGTATAGCAGGCTCTCTATCTGAAATAAAATAAAACAAAACTCCTATTTTACGCCATATACAAAAATACATTCCCCACAGAGTAAAGCCTTAATGGTAAACAATAAAACAGGACAAAATATTGCAGCAATATCTAGGAGACTATGCGTACAACCTGTGGACAAAGAAATCTTAAGAAGACTGGAAAACACAGAGACTCTAAAATAATAGACTTGACCACATTAAAAATGTACATGGTAAAAGATATATAAACAAAATCAAAATACTTGTAGGGGCAAGTATTAAAGTATTTATACAATATGGGAATTAATTACATAAGAATAAAGGAATTTATATAAATAGAAATAAATTTTAGAAATTGGCACCTCAACAGAAAAAATGATCAAAGAATACGAAAGGGCAAAGAAACACAAACCCAGAGAGCCAACGAGTGTAAGAAAGATGCTTGAGTTTACCATAGTTGGGGAAATGCAAATTAAGTGATAAGGAGATGTCACGTCACGATCAGCAGGCCAGTCAAACCTAAAAACGACTATAACATACACCATTGGTGGATATGTGAATTTTATAGCATTCGAGGAAAGAAATCTAGCCTTATCCAGTAAAATTTAAAATATACATACTCAGAAGAATAGAGAGGCAAACCGCGATATGGGCAGACAATGGAATCGCACTCAGGTGTAAAAAAGGAACATATTCTACATGCAACAACATGGTTTAATTTCAAAAACATTGTGCTGACAGAATCATTCAGACACAAAAGAGTCCAAACTGGATGTTTCCATTTATGCCAACTTTAGAAGAGGGAAAATTAAGCCACAGTATTAGAATATATGCCTCAAGATGCCTACTTAGAGTAGTATCCAGAGAGGCACAGATTAGAAGACAAATGAATCCTCATTGATACAGAATGGGTGACTGTAGCCCCCCTCAGGGACTTGTGTACTGTCAGTGAAAAAAGAAAACATAGAGGTACACCGAGTGGCTTGGAGGGATTTCTTCAAGATACTGTTTCTACCTGAGGTGCAGAAAAACATTAACAATGTAATCCCACGTTTGTGAAGCAATGACCCCGCCCCCACACCCAAATGTGCATCTGTGCACATGTGTGTATGTTGTGTATGCAACTCATTAAAAGTCCATGAAGGAAAATTCGGAAACATATACATTAGGTACGTTAATAAGCATTACAACAGGAGGGAATGGAAGGGAAAGGGGGGAAGGAGGCATCAAGAGAAAAGAGAAAGAGTGAGCTAAAACAACAGTACATACGATATGATCGCATGTGTGCACTTGAAATTTATATTTAGGGGAGCCTGGGTGGTTCAGTCTGTTAAGTGTCCGATTCTTGATTTTGCCTCAGGTCATGATCTCCCGGTTTGTGAGTCTGAGCCCCCAGTCGGGCTCTGTGCTGACATCACGGAACCTGTTTGGGAGTCTCTCTCTCCTTCTCTCTCTGCCTCTCCCCTGCTCATGCTCTCTCTCTCTCTCAAAATAAACATTTTTTTTTATTAAAAAAATTTTTTTTAATGTTTATTTATTTTTGAGACCGAGAGAGACAGAGCATGAGTGGGGGAGGGGTAGAGAGAGGGAGACACAGAATCTGAAGCAGGCTCCAGGCTCTGAGCTGTCAGCACAGAGCCCGATGCGGGGCTCGAACTCACAGACCGCGAGATCATGACCTGAGCCGAAGTCAGACACTTAACCGACTGAGCCACCCAGGCGCCCCTCAAAATAAACATTTTTAAAAATTTAATTAAAAAATTATATTGATAGGGGCGCGGGGATGGCTCAGTTGGTTGAGTCTCCAACTCTTGGTTTCGGCTCAGGTCATGGGATTGAGCCCCATGCACTAAGCATGGAGCCTGCTCAAGATTCTCTCTCTCCCCCTCTCTGTCCTTCTTCTGCTTGCGCGTGTGTGTGGTCTCTCTCACTAAAACATAAAAATAAATAAACAAACAAACAAACAAATAGATTTACGTTGATAGAGGATAACTCCAAGAAAATGCTGCCCATCTTGTTGAAAATTTGAATTTGATCCTTGGGATAAACCAGACCTTCGAACTATGCATTTGGACTGCGTATCAGTCTTTCTTTACTTGTACAGAATGGAACTTTGTTAAAAGCCATCTGTTTTACAGAGAAGAAACTAAAGGTGGAAAGCTTCACAGACTTGCCCCAACGAGCGAATGCAGTGAGGAAGTGGCGGACCACCGATCTGAACCAGGCAATCTACCTCTCCAAGCCACACGCACATATTGGCTAAAGGCCTTCTGAGAGCTGAGCAGACTGGTGAGTGAGAAACCTGCCTTGGGTAAAAACCTGAAGGAAGTGCTGAGCAACTCGGAAAGCCAGAGAAATAATATTTGGAAACAAAAATGAAATGAATGCAAACCCCACCCCCTGACATTTGAACAAAAATATCAAAATTTTCTTTTTTTCTTCTTTTAATGTTTATTTATTTTGAGAGAGAGACACACAGAGTGCAAGAGGGAAAGGGGCAGAGAGAGAGGGAGACCCAGACTCTGAAGCAGGCTCCAAACCCGGAGCTGTCAGCACAGAGCCCGACGCGGGGCTCCAACTCATGAACCGTGAGATCGTAACCTGAGCTGGAGTCGGTGGCTTAACCGACTGAGCCACCAGGCGCCCCTCGAAATTTTCAATGAAGACAGGACCCGGCCCTGCATCTGCATGGCTAGGCCTCACTTTCCTCATCTAACTCCAGCCCTCTTGGCTCTGGTCTTTCTTGAAAGCGTGGTATTTCGTTCATCACAGAGCTTTTTATATTAATTTTGATTCCAAACACATACTGCATCCGAACGTTACTCTCTCGCTTACAGAGTTTGTTGGTCTCCTTCAAACGCAGTGGCTGAGGTAACTGCCCCACACGTCTCCCCGTGATCCCAGCCCCACTCGTCTCCATCCTCAGGCAGCCACGGGAGACGAAGCCAAGCACTGGGTATACCTGAGACTCCGTTTTCTCATCTATGAAGTGGGATGATTGTTTCCCCGCCCACTTCACAGGGTTGCGGCGGGAAACTAAGACACGAATCAGCTAGTCCTTGTGAAACGTACACACTCTTGCTCCTGGAGTTGCGCACGAGGCGTAAGCGAGGGGAGGCCCCCAGGCTTGGGCCTGCCTATGCCCGTTGCCGGAAAACCCTCTCTAATCCTAATCTTTGTGTGGGTGGCTATTTGGCAGGTGCCTTTATCAGTCCGGAGCTCCTGGGTCTGAATCCGAGCCCCAGGACAAGCCTCTCAAGCGAGAGCACTGTTTCTCTAACTCACATGTGACACCGGATCACTCAGGATTTGGTTAAAAACTGTATTTGCATTTGATTGATCTAGGGTGGGGTGCAAGTCTGCGTTTTTTTTTTTTCTTCTTGAATGTTTATTTATTTTTGAAAGAGAGAGTAGGGGAGGGAAAGAGAGAGGGAGGGGCGGTGGGCTCTGCACCGATAGCAGAGAGCCTGACTCGGGGCTTGAACTCATGAACTGTGAGATGTATTCAGTTCTGCAAAAGTCAGACGTTTAACCCACCGAGCCACCCAGGAGCCCCTCTTTTTTACGTTTATTTCTTTATTTTGAGAAAGAGAGAGAGTGTGCACAGGGAAGGCACAAAGAGAGAGGCAGAGAAAGAATCCCAAGCAGTCTCCACGCTCAGCATGGACCCCTATGTGGGCTCGATCTCACAACCGTGAGATCATGACCTGAGCTGAAATCCGGAGTCTGTCACTTACCCGACTGAGGCACCCAGCTGCTTTGAGAGTCTGCGTCTCTAACAGGCTCACAGGGGATGCCCATGTTACCGGTCCCCAGACCTCGCTTGCTTTAGAGCAGCAGGGAGCAGGACGGGAGGTGCATGGCTCAGAAAGACAGACACAGCACCACAATAACGACAGGGCACGGCACTCCGGTGCCCGGGTAGGCATTTTAATCCTTACGACAGCCGCGTCGGATGGGTTGTTGCCCACCGAGGACCACCAGGGACGCACCTCTAGTCACACAGAGTTAGATTTATTTACCTTGCTGCGAGAGAGAACACATCCAAGGGACCACATGCAGAGCTGGAGTTTATTATAGGATTTGGGAACCTCAGGAGGGGGCGCGCTGGGAGCCGTCCAGGCACAAGGACACTGTGATGACTGGGGATCTTGGTTCGTGCTTGCTTGCTTGCTTGCTTTCTTTCTTTCTTTCTTTCTTTCTTTCTTTCTTTCTTTCTTTCTCTTCTCTCTTTCTCTCTTTCTCTCTTTCTCTCTTTCTCTCTCTCTCTTTCTTTTCTCCCTCCCTCCCTCCCTTCCTTCCTCTCTCTCTGTCCAGGAGGATGAAGGATTAATGGAGATAAAGCTGCCATCGTAGGTAAGCAGTGGGTCACACAAATTAGCCAGAAGAGGGACACATGAATCACGTTTGTGGTTGCTGAGTGTCTTTCTCTCTGTCTTGAGTCACCCGTAGTCACGAGTGGCCCTGTGGCTGGTTTGTTTCAACACCGGTATGGAGTGACCTTTGCTGACTATTGTTTTAATTCCGTGAGTGATGTTTGCGTTCCCTTAGGAGCCTGGATCCCAGGCCCTGTGTCTCTGAGGGCCCCTCACATTGGAGCAGCGTGTCTGGAATTTTCTAAGTGCCTCCCCAGTGCCCGAGACTGGCCGGGGCTGGCGGTGCCGCCGTGCAGGGGCGCGCCGAGCCTGAGCTGGAACTCGTGTGGGCTCCAGGGCCTGTTCCCCGCCCTGCAGAGCACTCCCTGAATCTCTACCCTGACCTCGGGGTCGCTCTGACGCCGCGAGGAGCTCGAGAGGACTGCGGTGCCCATGTGGTCATCTGAGAGCCTGTTCCCGGAGGGCTGCCGGGCCAGTGGCTTGTTCCCACCAGGCCATACGGGCTTTCTTTGGCACAGCTGTGTGGGACTGAGCTTCCGGAAGGGTGCTGGCACGCTGATCTAGAGTGACTCAAACTGATTTTTGTTTTTGTTTGTTTTTTTTACATTTTGTGTTTTATTTATTTTCTAATGCACACTTTTATTTAAAGATCCTTTTTAGCTCTATTGAGGTATAATTGACACAACTGTAAGACATTTAAAGTGTACGTTGTGATGCTTTGACATACGTATACATTGTGAAAGGGTCTCCGTGTCCCCCCCCATCTAGTTAGTTAACACACCCATCCCCTGACATATGCACCTTTTTTTATCTGTTGAGAACATTTAAGTTCAACGGTCTTAGCAAATGTCAGTTATACAATACAGTGTTATCAACTATAGGCACCATGTTACACCTTCTAGCTCCAGACTCTCTTCATCGTAGAGCTGAAAGTTTTCCCCTTTTACAAACCTCCCTATTTCCCCCACCCACCAGCCCCTTTCGACCCTTTGTTTCTGAGGTTGACCGTTTTCTAGATTCTACTCAAATTGTTTATATATTCAGGGCCTCATGAAAAATATTTGCCTGGGGCCCCTCATATTCACATCTCACAGCCTCGCTGGCAGCTGCTGGGGCCGTTATTGACTTTTTTCAATTATTATCACCCTCCTTATAAAGAAGAGGAGACAGAGGCTCACAGAGGTTAAGCGACTCGCCCATGATTCCGCAGCAGGTGAAGGGGGACGCAGAGCCTCAGACCCCGTGAGCACGCTCCGGGCCTGGAGCTCTAACGCACGCACTCCCTTGGCCGCTCTGCCAACTCCAAGGCACCTCGGATGACTCCTGCCCCCTCATCTGTGCTCCGTACACTGCTGACATTTGAACGGTGCTCCTCCTTTTCAAATTCCTTACATGGATTTAATTTTTTTTTTTTTCTGCATGGTACTTGTAAATCTCATGCATCTTCCATATTTTGCTCTTTCCCTCCTGCCTCCTCCTGACGCGATGTCCTTTGGACCGATACTGGTACCCAGTCCAGATTTGTCACAGGATGATGGAAACACTCCAGAGCATTAACTTTGGCTTCATGTGAACACCAGAGACTGCGAACAACTAAGAATGTTCTCTCAAATGGCACGGGGACTATCCAGATTGCTGGGGGTGGTGCTGAGGTTAGCTGTGAGGAGGAGGCGGCGCAGGCGTGTGGGCAGGGAAGCAAAATGTGTTAAGTCTTCTATTATGGGGTCAGCCCACCCAGTGTGGTCACCCTCCGCACTGCGGATTTCAAGAACTAGAACCAGGGGGAAGTGGGGCCGTGGCTAAGAGGCTCAGGGCCCTCTCAGCAGAGAGAGGTGGTCTTGTTGCTTCCATGACATGAGGCCTATTTTATGCCATTGGAGAAGATTCCAGAACACAAAAGTATTAGGAAGCCTCCTCTGTGTGAGTTCAGTGGTCAGTCCACTTTGGAAGCAGTGTCTATAATGGAAAGTGTGTTGACTTTGGAGTCTACTGATGTGGGCTGGAACCCCAGCATTGTTAGTGTAATAGCTGTGACCCCGTGAAAGTTACCTAAGCTCTCTGTGCCTCAGTTTCCTCCTCTGAAGGGTGGAGGTAGAAATTCCTTCCTCAAACGACTGCTGTGAGGACTGACTGAGATGATGCCAGTACAGTGCCTGGCATAGAGTACACTGTGGCTATCGTTACCATCCTTTTTACCTTAGACTGTCTTATTGAGGAAATCCTCAGATCATGGGCTGGCTTTCCCTGGTGTCACTTCAAAAAGTTGGGGGGGGTACCACCCAGTTAAGCATCCAACTCTTGATTTCACCTCAGGTCATGATCTCATGGTTTGTGGGTTCAAGCCCCACATTGGGTTCTGCACTGATGGTGCAGAGTCTGCTTGGGATTCTCTGTCTCTGTCTCTCTCTCTCTCTCTCTCTGCCCTTCCCCTGCTTGTACTCCCTGTCTCTCTCTCAAAATAAGTAAATAAAAATATTTTTTAAAAAGTTAGGGAACTCTCTCCCACTTACATGTAGTTTGTTTTGAAAAAATCAGTTACAAATGAACCATCCATGAATATGTTCAAACCCTTTTGCACCCATTTTCTATGTTCGGTCTGTATCATCGCTGCAAGTCATGATGTCCAAAAACTCTGCAGCCTTCTGTGTAAGATAGAAGCTCCTTTCACTCATCCGGAAGCTTCCCTTTCAGAGTTCACTCTATTCCTAACTTTCATAATTTCCTTGACACTGGAACATCTCGTTTTCCTCTTTAAGCATTTTGTTTATCGCTCACCACAGTGTTTCTGGTAACTTGAAGACTTTCTTAAAGCACACCTGCAAGAATATTTCAGGGCTGAGCACGCCCTCCTGTTTTCTTCCTCCCCCTCAGTGTTTCTGTCCTGAAGGCCCAGTATTTTGTGAGCCGTTTAGGGAAGGTTAGTTAGTGGCCTTTGCTTTGGGCCGAGATGTATGTAGGCTTGACTCATGTCTCTACTACTCAGCAGTCAGCCATGTGACTCAGTCCCATGTGTAAAGGTAGCTGCCATAGGTCTGGACGGAGTCAGTGGGCCCACACAGGGAAGTGCTCGGCAGGGCGGGAGACCAGGCCCGAGAGTTGTGACAGCCCTGGTGGCCGTGTTCACTGGCCAGTCCATCTTGGCGCAATCCTCATCTTTTCTTGCCTAACTCCTGCCAACCTCCTCTTGACCAACTTTCTGGCCTCCTACACTATCCATTTTGCATACTGTTGCCAACTTCTGTTCCTAAAATGTGACTTTTATCATGCTGTCCTTCTCCTCAAAAAAGCCAAAATCTTCAAAAATTCCCCCTTGATGAGTCTTGCGTTTAGAGCCCTGCACAGAATAGCCTCACAATTTCCTCCCTCTCTTTTCTCAGCCTCCTCTGCCTCCACATCCCTCCACCTGTCTTCAAACATCTGAGGATTCTACAAATATCTGGCAACGCCAACAGGCCTGCCACCCAGCCCACAGACTTGGGAGAAATGATCGCCCCCCGGGAAGCAGAGATCTGAACTCTGCCTCCAAGTGTGAATGGGCGTTTAGCTGCAGGTGGTTCAAGTCAGAGGAGATGAGTGTGCCTGGCAAGAAAGGACACAATGCAAAGATAAGATGATGACAGGGACACAGGGTATGGGGGCAAAGAAGTCTAGAGAGGGGGCAGTCTGGGGCCTAAGTGGGGCAGTGGGAGGTGTGGGTGGGGGGGCACGGGGCTCCCTAGGCCAGCACAGGCCTTTGGGTTGTAGCCTGTGCATGGTGGAGGCTCCTACCCATTCTTAAGCAAGGACGTAGCATCCTGTAATTTCCAAAGAAAAGAGCAGTTTTAATGGTGATAAAAGGATTTCATGGTTATTATAGAGAATTGGAAAAATACAGAAAATAGAAAAAAAATAAAGAAGTAAAAATTAGAAAATGCAAATCTTGTGGCCTAGAGATAAACATTGATATTTTATTGTATTCCCTTCTTATTCTTTCCCTCCTCCCCTGTAATGAGTGCTTACTATGTACAAGGCATTGTTACCTCTGCTCAATTGATCCTCATAACAGCCCTGTGTTGTAGACAAAATAATTCTTTGCATTTACAGATGGGGGAGCGTTAAGAAGCTTCTCAGACCATAGGGCGGGGTCTGAACCCCTAGGCCACATTGCTGCTCGGTGGTCACGTGGTCAACACAAGCACACATGTATGTAGACGAAGGTAAAATTTGTGTTTAAAATGGAGCCTGGCATTCTAATATTCTGAATTGGGGTTTTAAAAAGAATTTTGGTGGGTGTGTGAATGGGCTGTGTAGGTAGGGAGTAGTTCAGAAAGTGTGCTGAGGAAGACAAGCCCACAGGAAAGAGAAGGACGAGGTGAGTGTGGGGGTGGGGAGGAGGTGATGAGTACAGAGACCTTTAGGAGGTGGAAATAACAGATGATGACTCTGTGTGCACCTGCGTGCATGTGTGTGCATGTGTCCATGTGTGTGCACGTGTGTGTGTCAAAGAGGTAGTTGAGGGAAAGCACATGATGAGGCAAATTCTGAGGATTCTTAATTGAGCCCTCACAGGGTGGGTGGGTGGGAAAGCCCTCACAGGAGGGAGGAAGGTTAGGGGGACCAGGAGAGGATGAGTTTCCTGGGACCTCATGAGAGGGTGTTGTCTGCCAGCTAGACCTGGTCACTAGGCAGTCAGACACACACAGGTGGAAAAGACTGGAAGCAGCTGCATCATTCATACCCAACTCTAAGGATGTGAGGTTCCCTGGATGGGATATTTAAAAGACGAAACAGCAGAGAAAGCTTAGGGACAGGACATCAGACAGGCTGGCAGAGTCTGATGGTTGGATTCAAGAGTGGCCAGCACACAGAGATCACAGATGGGAGCAGGAGGAGGAAGCCACTGGGCTCAATGCTCTCCTCCCCAAAACCCCATTTCTGTGGGCTAACCTCTCAGCTACCTTTCAAACTCATTTTTGCATGTTCACCCCTGCTTCAATGGTCCCATTCATCGTCCCAGCCTGATGTGCTGTGCCTCTAAGCCCGATTTATACCCTCACCTCCTCCAGCAAGCCTTCCCAACTGCTCACCACTGGGCCTCCAGCCCTTTATTTCCTCCCCCTGCCTCATTTATCTTGTTTCCTCCCAAGATTCCAAGCTTCTAGGGCAGAGGCTCTGCCTTCCTGGGAACCCCCCAGTGCCTGATGACATGGTCCTGATTAATTGGTTGTTTGTAACCCATAGCATAGAGTCTATTATTCTACTTGCATAGTTTGGATTTTTAAAAATATACTTTCTTTACACCAGGAGCCCCTCTACCCTTTTTAGCTTAGTCTCGGCTTTGTGAATTCTTCCCATGGCATGTTCTTCCCTGTTGGCTTGGCGTTTTCCTCCTCGAACACTCCACAGGCAGCCTGGGAGCTGAGACGTATCGTCTGTCCCCTTGCATTTTGTCACTTCTCCATTGGTCTCTGTCGCCGATGTCCCTCACTCCCAATTTATGACAACCCCTCATTCCAGAACCCCTGGTGCATTCCTTCTGGCATGCCATGCTTGCCTAAACACTTAGCTGTGTGTAAGTACCTATTCACTTAATCTGATGGGATTAAGACACGTATAGTCGGCTCCATGCCCTTCTTGCAGGGTGAATTCAGCAACTCCCTACCAGCCCTCTAGGCAACTACAATGGCAGGTGTCAGATTTCCACCAACAGCTGCACAACTTCATCTTGTGTTCCTCCAATCTTCATAGGTTCCATGTAGAGCCAGAAAGAATTCTCACTCATATACAACTGTATTTGCTTGTGTGTGTATGTGTGTGTGCTTGTGTGTGTGTGTGATGAGCCACAGCAACGATTAGGATGATGGCGTCGATAATAATCACTGTCATTTTCTGAGCACTTAGACAAGCAGGCACTATGCAAAGTGCCTTATAGATATGGCTTCATTCAGTCCTCCCTTCTCTGCCTGCCACACTTTCATGCCCTGTGGAATCCTGGAGTTGCTCTTAAATCACTGCAATGCTGGACAGGAATTTTTGGCTTCCTTTGTGGAGGTGAGATGGGGGTAGACCCAGAAACTCCATGATCGGCACGGAAGCTCTGGAGGACATCCATGGCGGTGGTGAAGTGAACTGACCTGATTCTACCTCATCTCTATCTCTTTTTTTTTTTTAATGTTTATTTATTTTTGAGACAGAGAGAGACAGAGCATGAGTGGGGGAGGGGCAGAGAGAGAGGGAGACACAGAATCCGAAGCAGGCTCCAGGCTCTGAGCTGTCAGCACAGAGCCCGACGCGGGACTCGAACTCACGGACCGAGAAATCATGACCTGAGCCGAAGTCGGACGCTCAACCGACTGAGCCACCCAGGCACCCCTCATCTCTATCTCTTACCACCCCTCCTTCACAGAGAGGGACTGGGGTCCTGATGCCACAGTCGATCTGGGGAAGCAATGACACCTGACCTGCCCCTGGAGATCCAGCGCCTGCGGAGCATGTGTCTGTGACCATGCCACCAAATAACCAACGCTTGATGGGGTTCTAATTAAATTAAACAGAGAAGACAGAATCCAGGAGGGAAAGTTTCCTTAAAAAGAATCAACCATCTTCCCAGTCTTGCCTTTTAAACTTCCTTGCCTGCTTAGGGCTATTACCTTTCTAATCGGAAAGAGGGTAAAAAAAAAAAAAAAAAAAAACCAATGGTGTGGAGGTAGAGAAATACAAAATAGAACATTTCCTTATTTCTCTATACTGTTTGGAAAAAACATCCGGTTGTGGAACTAACAAAAAAGGGAACCTGGCCGAACGGGACTGGATGTGGGGACCAGCAGAGATTGAACGTGGTGTTTAAGGTCAGTCAAGTGCCGTGAAACTATGGTGGACTGCGGAGGCTCGGATCCCAAGAGAAGTTAAAAATAAAACCTTGTAGAACATCCTAGGTCTGCCAGCGCTGTTCCATTTTGAAAAGAACACACTCTAAAATAAAAGGTGGTTCCAGAAGGATGACCTACGAGGGAGGGTTGGGGGAGGGAGGTGTGAGGCACCAGACTGCCGTGGGCAGGGCCCTGGCGTGAGGGGAGGAAAGCCCGTGCAGGAGGCACAGGGGTATTCTGGTTCGTGTCTTAGTCAGCTTGGGCTGCTATAACAAAATACCATAGATGGGGTGCTTGAAAAAAAAAAAAGAGTTAAACTTATTTCTTAAAGTTTCAAGGCTGACAGATTTGGCTTCTGGTAAGAGCTCTCTTCCTGGCTTGTGGACGACTGTGAGACAGCGAGCCCTGCGGTGTCTCTTCTTCTGAGGAAACTCATCTTGCTGGATCTACTGGATCAGGGCCTCGTCCTTATAACCTCATTTACCCTTCAACCTCCGTAAGGGCCCTACTCCAAACTGGGTCACACGGGGGATTAGTTAGGACTTAAACACATGAATTTGGAGGGGGGGTACACAAATAGATGGATTGTTCGGCAAATGGCTGTTGGTTGAAGGGAAGGGGCCAGTGAGAGGAAAAAGAGAAGGCCCAGCAGGAAAGAAAGAGAGGACTTGTGGGGCCACGGCTGGGATTTCTGGGGTCGGGAAGTGGAGAGAGCAGACAGCTTCCCAATAAATCATGGGGCCAGTTTGTCTGATAAGTGAGAACGGGTTCGGAATTTGAGAAGATCTGGGGAAGATCCAGAAAAGCCTCCATGGGGAATGGGATAAGAAATAAAGTGGGGGTTGCCATGCAATACCAAAGGGCCAGAAGAGCTGAGCTACCGTGATGGCCACCAGACACCAGCGTCAACGTCATCTCTTGTGGAGGTCTTGCCTGACCACACCTTTAATTTTCTGCGTAGTACTTAGTGGTGTCTGATTACGTTATCATTCCCCCCTGTAGGATGTAAACCCCATGGGACTCTGGATTTCTTTGGCTCGCTTGTTGCTATTTCTAAGCCTGAGGGTAGTGCCTGACACAGTAAAAACCGAGGGAGTCTCCGCGAGCCGAATGGACGAAATGACTTTGCGATGGTGCCAATGAGAAGAATTACGTGACCTTCCACCCATTGTCACTCAGGCTCCCAGGATCAAAAGTGTGGAAAGAGAAAGGTTGTCCAGGACTTGCATTGGCAAGGTGGGAATGACAGAGGGGGCCACACCAGGAAGGAGTTGAGGGTGCTAGTGAGTGCACTGTCCACTGAGCCCAGGCTGAAAAGGAGAGAGATGATAGGGAAGAAAGGCAGACAGGGAGGGAGGGAGGATCACAGACATAAGAAGAGAGGAAGCAGGGAAGGCTGGAAAAGCAGGTTTAGTAGGAACAAGTAGGAGAATGAGATACTCTGGTCAAAAGGAGGAGGTTGGAGCCAGAGTTTACTGAGTTGGAAAGGCCCAAAAGGTCCAGCGTGCATCCACGGGTGACTGCCAACATGACAGGAAGTGGAGGGAGTGGGTGGAAGTTTAGCCCATCGAGGCACCATGAAGCGGGGCGGCCTTTCCTGACGTATTCCGTGAGCGGTAATTCTGACAGTTGACGCTACTACCACAATAAAGGGCCCCGTGGTCAACTAAATTTAGAAAGCACGAGTTAGAAAGCTGATTCAGTATTGCAGGATTTCTACAAATTTTTGAAGTACTTAAAAAGACTTCAAAGAAAGGTACAGTGTTTCCCAAATCTACTTGACTGATGAATCCTTTTTATTTCTCTCCGGGAATATCCCTAAGGGCCTTCTGTTCCCCGAGAAGAGAGCTCCTCAAAGTATGGGCCCTGGGACAGCACCGGCAGCATCCCTCGGGGACCTGTTAGAAATGCAAATTCTCAGCTCCCATCCCAGGACTATCTGACCAGAAAGTCAGGATTCTGAACAAACTCTGCAGGCAATTCTGATGCATACTGAAAGTCCAGAACCACTGAGCTACAAAATACTTCCAAGAAGTCTGATTCGTGTTCCCATCTGGGAAAGACTATTCCTTACGGGGTGAAATGAGTCATTCATGTTAATGCTAAGGTCATATAGTATGACTGCAGAAAGTGAAATGGAGAAGAAAAATGTGTGTCCAATTGTAATGTGCAAATTAAGATTGCAAAATTTAATACTGGCCTAATTAATAAATCACATCAAGATTTGAATGCAAATGACTTTGGATTGCCTATCCCTTTGGATTATTCATCTTATTATGTCCCTCTGTTGGCATGATTCAAGAGCTGACTTTTTTCCAACATACTTTATCAAGTCGATGCGGGCGGGGTAAGGGAAAGGAAGATAAATGAATTTGAAAATTATTTCCTTTTCTTCCCCTTGTCCATCTTTTGACAGAGTTACCGAAAATTATGAGGCCAAAAGGTAGACAAGCAATGGAAAGAAGAAGAGAAAATATATCGCATGGAAGCCGGGACTCGTAAGTAACAAAAAACTGACCATAAGTTTCTGTATTATATGTCTGGCTATCTCAACTCGTATTTAAAAACTGATTTTAAAAGCCATTATTTGCAAAGAGCTTTCTAAATCAATCAACTCAGGAGCACTTGATCTACTTTTGTAATAAATGGTTGTTGGGTTAGCACAAATTAATCAGAAGTATAATTTTCAAGTGTTAAAAAAAGAAAGTGTATCTGTCCTATTCCTAGCAGAATAATGGTGTTTACCACACACTCGTAGTTTGCAAAAAGCTGTCAGAAATAACACGGGAGGTATGAATGCTTCAGCGGTACAATGAAAACAAAAGTGTGACTCAAAGGAATTTGGGTGGATGTTTTTTCCAAAGTAAAATTTGAATCTAGGTCTACATCTTAAAATGCATTTCGACTTGGAATTTTCCTCCAAAGAAACAAAGAAGACCCCTTAAACAATTATATGGATCTAAATGATTAAACTTTTTAAAGTGCTTTAGCTAGAAATAGTCTTGGTTCCTCAGGCATTTAGACATAAAGACATATAAGAAAAGAAAGGATAACATTGTTCAAAGATTTGCATGGACACAAAAGCTTAATTGGAAGAAAAAAATGATACAAAATATCTCTGATTTCTTAAGGTAGAAGTTAACAGAACTTTCATTTTTCATTTTCATTCTTTCACTCACTCAGCTCTGGCTCATTGCCCACCAATATACTTGACTGGTGGGGTCCCCGTGAATCCATGGGTCATGAATTCCCATGGATCCGTCTACTGAGGGCGGATGAGCTACACCAGAGGTAGGTCTAAATTAAGATCTGGGTTTCCTACAGAAAACCACCTGCTGCTCTTAGCTAGTTTAATTTGTGCAACCTTAGAGTGATCCATCTCTCAATACTATGGACCCCTGAACTATAGCATTGCCAGCATGAAGGAAGGCTTCATTCTGAAATTTTGACCCTCCTTTAGAGAGCTGTCTGTTCTCCCCAACTTCATTCGGGCATACTGAAGAAAGGTCGGGTCCAAAGTCATTAGACTGCAGACTCTAAAACCTGCTGCCTGTTCCCAGAGTTGGAATGGCATTTCCGACCCGAGAGAGGTTGAGTGAGTTCGTACAGCAGGTGAATTTCTTTCCCCATGTGAATTCCTGGAACTCGCAGGCAATCGCGCTGTGCTAAGAATTGCCCCTCATGTATAGAGGAAGGTGATGGCCGTCTGGCAAAGCACCTGGGCCTTCCTACCTCCTCAAAAAATGATGAGCAATGACTCTGGAGAGGAAACCGGTGCTAAACAGGAATAGGACGAACCCCCATCTTTGTGGGCCACTCACGATTTCTGAAAATGGTTCTGAGGTTATAAATACCTAAGAGCCCTGATGGAAATTTTAAAGGGTAAGACATTTAACATTTTTTTCCTGTGCCTTATCTTACACAATTGAACAAATCCCCTGTATACTCACACTGTTGGTTTCTCTTATCTCTAATCGCTCTAGCAGTTACAGAGGGACCCACCATTTAGCACTGTAATATATTACAATCTGGCCGTTAATTTGTTTTCCTGTATTTCTTACAGAGGGGGGCACCGAGTCAATATCTTTTTTTTTTCATTTCATAAGATGGGGAGATTAATGACACCCACCTTATAGGTGGCTGAGAGGAATAGGGGAACTAACATACGTGAAATTCCTAGCACAAGAAAAGTGCTTAATAATTATTAACTACTAGTAGCAATCATTAGTATTAAGAGGCAGTAGTGCCTGGGAGGTAAGAGCATGGACCTGGAAGCCCGAGCGCCTCATCCAAATCCCGGCTCTGTCACTCACCGGTACGTGGCCCTGGACAAGTTTACAATCTCCCTGGGTCTTGATCCCCTCATCTCAAAGATAGGGATACTAACAGTACCATCCTCTTGGGTGACGAATAAAAATTTGATTCGATACTATATTATAAAGTCTTTGGAATACATCTTGGCGCATAGGAGGTGTTACACTGGTGTTACTATTTAATTCTTACAACAACCCTCAGGGGTGGTGGGAAGCCAAGGTTTAGGGTCACACAGCTAACGGTGAGTCCACAGTTCCAAGCAAGTAGAAGACACAGCTGATCTCAGGACCCCTCATAGAGGGTTACACGTGAGTCTCTAGTTGCACATGACTGTTCCATTGCCTGATGGCACATGCCTGCCTAAACTGGCTTATCGTCTTCACTAGTTAGTATTCTTGACTACTAACTGGCAACCCAGAGGCCTTTAACCCACAGCAGGTGCCAGCATCCTACATGCGAGAGGTTGACAGCACTTTCTTGTATTGATTTGCTTACATGCATAGGAAAACAGATCTCTGACTTATCTCTGGGAAACTGATAGTGAGTGGATTTGCACAGACCACAGTGCCTGCTTTCTCTCCCCTCCCTGGTCCACAGTCCAGGGGGAAATGGGTAAGAGGTGGTGATTCTTCCAGCCACCCCTCGTTGAGCCTCAGTTGTTTCCGTGGAGCCAGGGGAGGTGTTTAAAGTTAGCTCAGACTTTCCTTTTCCACTGAGGGTGAGGCAATGGTGAGAGAGTAAGAGAAAGACCAGAGGCTAGTCCGAGAATTTGCTTGTGAATGTGTACCACTGCCATCTGCTGGATGGAATGGGTATCAGATGTGTTCCGATGTTTCTTTGCTGTATAATAAGCAAATTCACTGATGCCCAATATGGGTTCAGAACTTAGTGGTTTCATCATTTCAAAGAATCAGTTCTAAATGTCTGGCAGATTTTGGAAATCTCACAACAACTGTGCACAGAAGGACTATCACGTGCACTGAAAGGTAAACTGATGACACCTTTGAAGCAATGCCCTATTTTGCATTATTAGTTGCTCAGATCGGGTTTAGTCTGTTCCCAAATGGTCAACCCAATTGGTTATAAGCCCATAACTATCCAGCAAGGGCATCTGGCAGAACTTGGACGCTCCTGTAAATGGTAAAAGGTACTTAGAGGGAAGTGAAATCACCATCCTGCTTTATTTCTATGTTCTCCAAGGGCGGCCGAGTGGCTCAGTCGGTTAAGCATCCGACTTCGGCTCAAGTCATGATCTCGCGGTCTGTGGGTTCGAGCCCCGCATCGGGCTCTGTGCTGACAGCTCAGAGCCTGGAGCCTGCTTCAGATTCTGTGTCTCCCTCTCTCTCTGCCCCTCCCCTGCTCATGCTTTGTCTCTCTCTGCTCTCAAAAATAAATAAACATTTAAAAAATTAATATTTCTATGTTCTCCGAAGTTCTGTGTTCATGTATCCAATAATTATTTATTGAGCACTTATCCTGTGTGTCAGGCACATATTAGGAACTACGGAAGCAAAGAGGAATAAACATAGTCCCTGTTTAATGATCCTAAACGGAAACCTTCTGAGTGCTTACTCTGTGCCAGGCACGTGCTTCCCGTTACATCACATCCAGTCCTCAGAACCACCCTAGGACTCATTATTGCCCCATTGACAATGACCTTATATTATTTCCAAAGACCTTATATTATTATCTCATTAGAGTGACTATTACTGTCTCATTTACCATTCAGAAACCTGAAGCTTAGGGAGATTAAGTAACTTACACTAGGTAATACGGTTAGAGCTGGAGTGAGATTCGAATGTGGGCAGTGGGAGTGCGTGGGTGGAGGAGAGAAGGGTTGACAACACGGAGTATGGAGATGTGTTTTCCCTGTAAAGAGTCTGGGTCTTTCATTTTACCCACATTTTCTGTCCCATTAGCGCAGAGTCCCTGCAAAGTAAAAGTGCCACACAACACTATGTAACATAGGAGCGGGTGCTTTGGAAAGACTGATCAGGAAGAACATCCCTTCCTCTAGCAAGCATCTGAAATCTATCGAGTTAACATACTCTTCAGTTCTTAACGCTTCTTAACAGCAGCCTCCGTGTGGACAGCAAGACCTGAATTATTGTCAGTTCTCATTGAATGGAAAACAAATCCACACTTTGTCCGGCATGACAGATACGGGAGAGTGAAAGATTTGCTCAGCACGAGCTAGAGAGCGATTCAGATGTATGAGCACGACAACCTCAAATCGCTCTTCGTTCGTTCTCTCCCTGCCCTTGTGGAAGAGTAGGGTCGGTGCAGGTGCTAGTGAGGGGACACCAGCGGGGGTGGGGGCAGGAAGAAGAGCAGAGAGGATGAACGGAAGCCGGTGGCAGAGAAGAAAAACGCTCTGTGCCAAGTGCCTATGAAAAGTGCTCAAATAGTATCTACTGGACAGAAAGAACTGGAAGTGCAGGTGGGACAGTACAGCGGCTGATGGCGGGTAGGGGTTTGTAGTCAGCCTACTGGGCTAGAATTTCTACTATGCCTGCAGCTTAGTCTTTGACCCCAGACGAGTCATAGAATCTTTCTATTCCTTAGTTCGTGCACCTGTAAGATGGGGTTGGCTCACAGTGCTGTTTTGGGGGTTTACCGAAGTAGTCTAGATTGCCGTCCGCTGTTTGCAGCAAGGGGCCAGAATCTGGATGGATCCTTTAGAAAAATTGTCCTTTAGGCTTGCTTGATGCCACTTATTTACACATCAGTTTGCCATATATCCTCATATTTCGCCTCTCCACAATCCCGTAAGGCAGGTTGGAGGGTTATTATCATTCTCATATCTAGAGAAGAAACGGATCTCCATGTGTTTGGTTGAAATGAAGATGTTTTTCCAAACGAAGCCTGCCCTCAGGGCCACCCACACGAAACCACCAAAAAAAAAAAAAATCCTATGGAATCACATTTGTGTATCAAACTCCTATGCGGAGAGTGGTTTTCAAATTGTTTCCTTGAAATAACTGAAACCCGAATTTCTTGGAAGGAGCTCCAACCTGGAATTTCCTAGAAGTACAAGCAGAAAGGGGAAAGGCTATTATAAGCTTTCATGGCAGGTTTCTTTGACTGAAATTCTCTTTCCAATAAGTGTTGAGGTTGAAAGAAAAACCGAAGACCTAATTTTAAGATTATTTTAAAATTAATCAACTGTTCATCAGCCAATGTTATTTTGGTGGTGGGTAACATATTGGGCAAAACCCTATTTCCTGATCGTAGTACGTGCTTGCGAGGCACACGTTCTAGATTTGTAAGAATGAATGGAAAGAATGGACAAAATATTAGAAACACCAAAAACGGTTCCATATTAAGTATGAAAGGGTGGTACTGAGACACACACTAGCCTAGGATCAGTACAAAAAGTGAGGGGACACAGGCATTAAAATCTAGCTAAGGGGAGGGGGGAGCAGAGCTGACTCTAATCGGACCAAACAAATGTTACTGTGTTGAGGTCCTTAAAAGTTTTATTAGTGAGTGATTTGCAATAATTGTGCCAGTTATTAGTACGTCAGTGGCTTTTAAAAAGCATGGTTGAAGAAGTTTTCTAATAATTTCATATATGCCCATGACATTTTTAACACAAGTATCTGCACTATAAGGCACAGCCTCAATCGTCTTTCAGAAGGTTAAACACAGGCCTATGCAAATGATGGGGCGCCTGGGTGGCTCCGTCGGTTAAGTGCCCAACTTTGGCTCAGGTCCCAATCTCAAGGTTCGTGGGTTCGAGCTCCGCATCGGGCTCTGTGCTGACAGCTCAGAGCCTGGAGCCTGCTTCGGAGTGTGTCTCTCTGTCTGTCTCTCTCTGCCCCTCCCCTACTCACTCTCTGTCTCTCTCTTTCTCAAAAACTGAAGAAACATTAAAAACAAGCTTTTTTAACAATGAATTCCAACTTAGCAGGACTTGGACACACGGAACATCATGGTTTCGTTCATAAATGAAAAGGCACTGGAGGAGAGGGTGAGAGCAGGAGATCAGCGCCCGACACTGTAGACACTCCCTACGCGACCGTCCAGCGAGTGGGGGTCCCGCTTTCCCTTATGAGGTCAGTTACACAGGATGTCAATGAGGCTCGTCAGTGCTACTCTTTCTGGCTACTAGAAATGAAGTGAAAGCTACAAAATCTACCCAGTCTTCGGAATCCCAGTGTCTGGTCAGTTAACTCATCAGAAACCTAGACATCTGATCTACATCTCTCTTCTCGTTCACTGATAAACCAATCCTTTGACTGCATTCTGTCAATTTTACCTTCTAAATACATCTTGCATCCTTCTATCCATCCGTTTCCCCTGCCACTCCCTGAACCTCAGTTATATCTTCTCTTGCCCGGATGATTGTTATAGTCTCCCAAGGGCTATGCCTCATCCATTCTTGGTGCCACCCCTCATGGCCCACAGTAACACTGGAATTACCCTTTCAAAACACAAATCTGATTAAGTCCCTTTTCCTTCAAAGCTCTAATTGTTGTTCAACTGTTTGATTAACGTCTGTCTGTCTCCATGTGAATCTTAAGCTCCGGGAGACTGGGGACTCTGAATGCTTTTTCTCACCATTGGGTCTTTGGTATCTACCACAGTGTCTTGTATACAGCAGGCGCAAATAAATATTTGTTGAATCGGTGAATGAACCTAATGAATACCGGCTTGTTATTCTTAAAGGATAATCTCTCTGTTTTGCTTTCCACACCGTTATCTCAAATCAAACTCATCAACATGCTTAACATGATTTACATCTAGTACATTTTTATGAATGAAAAGCCAGAGTGCCTAAGAAAATTGAATTGTTTCTCACTCACTTCTGCATGAGTAAGCTATTAAAATAAGCAAACGTGCTTGCATCCGAAATTTTCATTTTTATTCCCAAGACGGTTCACCCTAAAGATGGAGAAAATAAGAGCTCCCCTTGCTTGGGAAACTGTAAACTGCAGTCCCAAAGAAGGTTCAGAAATATGGTTTAAGATCCAACGAAATAAAAGCCTTGCTAAACTGATGGTTCACAAACAAACATCCTCTGAATGACTCAAAATGGAAAAGATCTTAGCAGAAAACATCACATTTCAGAATTAGGGAACGATCATCCCAATTTTAAAACGCTGAGACAAGAAAGCATTTGTGCGAACAACTTATTGCTAAACCTAGAGCTACACAGAAGTTTAATTTTCAGAAAGTTCTTGGATACAATCCATCTTTTGCTAATGACTTCTACATTTAAAAACAAATTGCTTTCGATAAGTAATTGTATGCCAAAAGGTCCATATTCAACAAATGGAACAATACATTTTCATCATCACCTAGTAGAAGTCTTAATACATTTACTTTCCTATTACTTAGGTGTATAATTTGTCCCATAATTACTGAATATCCTCCGAAATAAATACCTCCCATCTGAGTAATGTGGATGGTCAGTAAATCACTATTACTTAAAGAAGGATGAGCCAAGCTATCATGCACACTCCTATGCAAGCCCTGGCAAAGAATTACAAACATGAAAATCTTACAGCTAGAAGAGAGACCTCTAGTGTGTGTTAGAGAACTTTATATTGTGCTTCGGGCATAATTAATACAGCAAAATCGCTGCAGTCATTTTGAACACTGGGGTGGGAGATTTTTTGCCAACTATCATTCACGCTCAATCCATTTCAAAATTTCTTCCCAGCAAATGTATGGTATTTTCGCCTACTTTCTTCTTTTGTAAACATCTTGCCTAAGCCAATGAAGTTTCTTCCGTGATGCAAAGTTTGAAAATTCAACGGTCACCTTTGCAGCCTAATTAGTAAACATTAAACCTACTGTCATCATAACAATTGCTAACAATTCTTTGCATTCAAGCAGCAGCAGGACTCCGAGCCAAATTGTTGCAGCCAGTGTGCGGTCTCCTGAACACCAGCCCCTCATGGTAAGCCAAATGCTACACAAATATAAACACGAGGACTAGATCGGCACATTGCCCATTATCCGGGAGACAAATGCATCCACTACTATTTCAAATTCACCAAGTAGGTTAGCTATTTGATTCCACAGTTTCCCACACGTGCAGGTAAATTCCTGGATGCAAAATCAGATTTAATGAATCATGCTAGGGCATCAGCCTCTGCCTTTACAAATCCTTTATTTTCTCCTTTTCCACATTAAAAACACATTTGATATCAACACAGAAGATGCTTCTCCAAAGAACACACATACACACAAAACAGGAGGTCTCTTAAGGAGTCTACTGCTGAGAAGGTAAAAGCATTTTGCTCATTTTTAATTTGCTAAAACAATCCAAGCATGCTTGGTACCCAGAGGGTATTCTCAAATAAACTTGTATCTCTAGCTGCCAGCTTAGTTGATTGAAAACAGAAGGCAAACGTTTCTTAAAGAATGAGTATGTTAAACTGTTGTCTCTCCCAGTTCCACCAAGGATACACACACACACACACACACACACACACACACACACACACACACACACGTCAAGGATTTGCTTGAAAGCAGCCGCCAGTTCTCTATGATCTGAAAGGTAATGCAGCATTTGTACCAAGTTACTGCTGCCTACTGCGGTGCACCTCTTAGCGAGGAAGCCGGTGCCGCGGGGACACTGGACAGTTCCTGCGTGCTGTTCTCCACGCACAAAGCCCGACAACCCCATTTGCAACTTTGCTAACTAAGTTGACTGCCGCTCAGCCGGCCCCCGAAGCACAGTCACGGTGAAAACGTTTCGATACCAGAAAATCATTTCCACGACAGTGCTAGTGTTCGAAAGCACAAAGGCAGACACAGCCGACTCGGTGTAGCTAGAAGTTTCAGTACTGGGGCGGCCGTGCGGAGCACGCGTCCTGGTAAGCGATTCCTGCACCTCAGATCCGGTTCTCTCTTCCTGGATGTTTTGGGGGCTCGACCTCACTTTTAACGCGAATTCGCCAGAACGCGACCCCCCCGCCCTCGCCCCCAACCCCGTTCTTTTTCGAGGAGGCTCGGACTCTTTATTTTCCAGCCAGGTCCCTCTGGGGGGCAGGAGAGGAAGCACACTTCACATTTCAATAGAGAGAGGCGGCGGGGGTGGCGGGGGGCGGAAAGAGGTCAGAAAGGAGCCAAACTGCATCCCTCCCGCCCACCTCGGTGCCCCAAGCGCTGGTTCAGGCGGCAGAGACTGGAGGCGGCCGGGAAACTCTGTCCCTTTAAGGGAACCTTGGCCGCCAGAAGGGGAGGGAAGGATGCGGGCTCCGGACTCGGACTCGGCGCTGCAGGCACCGCGGAGCAGAGGCGAGCGCAGCAAAGCCACAGCCATTACCTGCAGCGCTCACATCCTTCCCCCACCCCGGCGCCCCCTCCCCCGTCCCTGCCTCCCAAGGAGACTTCTAATCCGGAGCATGTGCCGTGCCCTTTATCCGGGGAGGAGGTGGGGAGGAAGAGGAATGAGAGCTTTTTAAAAATAAATGAAACGTTTGCACCCAGGGAGGGGGGGGGGCTAGAAAAGGGAGGGGGTGGTGGGAGGGGGCTTTAAAGGCGCCCGGGTGGGCGGAGGCGGCGAATCCGGATCAGCCCGGCCGGAGACGGACGGCGGACAGCGCCGGGCACCGGCCGCCGCTCACAAAGGGGAGCGGCACGGTCCGGCGCGGGCAAAAGGGGAAGGAAAAACCGCCTCGGGGCCCGTTCCGCTCGGCAGCCACAATGGCGTCTTTCACGGGGCGTCCGGGGGCGCCACCGAGGCTGCGGGCGAGGAGGGGGCGGCGGGCCCCCACCCCCGGCAGGCGGCAGGAGCGGAGCCCCGGGCGCCGCCGCCCCCGCGCACCCCGCGGGGCGCTGCGCTCGGCTGGGGGCGCTCGGGCCGGCGGCGGCGGCGGCGGGTCGGGCCCGCGGCGCCGGGAGGCTCTCGGCGGGGCTGCTGTGCAGGCGCCGAGCTCTGCGCCGGGAAGAAAGGGACGCGCGCGGCTCGGCGAGGAGGGAGGGGTGAGGGGAGGGCGGGGGAGAGCCGCGGCGAAGCGGCCGCCGGGCGGGCGGCGCTGGCACAGGCTCCGGGAGCCGCGGCGGCTCAGCGCCCAGATCCGGAACCGGGCCCCGGCGCGCGGGCTCCGGCCGCCCCGGCCCCGCCGGCCGCGCCCGCCTCGCCCGCCTCGCGCCCGCTCCCGCTCGAGGAAGAAAGCCGAGAACCCGCAGAAGCAGCCCCGGAGGAGGCGCCCCGCCGCCGGCCCGAGCGGATCCCGAGCCGCCGCGGCGGGCTGTGTGTGTGCGAGTGTGCCGCGCTCTCGCCCCATGCCTGGCACATGCGTAAAAGCGAGTTGCGCCCAAAGTCCCAGCCATACCCTCCTTAGCAAATAATAACAAACCCAAACCGTCAGATCTTACCTGAAACATTGAAGCACAAAGTCTCTCTCCAAGTCCCCTTTTCCTTTTCCTCTCCCCCCTTTTCCGATTTCTCTCCCAGCGATCTGCTCGGCTCGCCACACCAGAGAGAAATGCAATAGCTTGGCTAAGGTAGACAGAACAAAATACAGAGAAGAGTTGCTCCAGGGCTTTGAAACCCCTCAAGGCAAGGATCAGGATACAATTAGCTCATGCCTCTACCTCCAGTCTAAATCAATCTCCAAAATAAAACTTAAATCAAATTAACTGATCACAGGGCAGACAATTGATCTCCTTCAAAAATAAAGCTCTACATACACGTATAGATAAATATACATATAGGAAATTTTTTTCCAGGGTTTTTTTTTTTTTGGTGGAAAAACAGTCTTATTCCAGCCTCCAACTTGCTTTTTACCCGCCTCTTGCACAGAAAAGCTGATTTTAATCGTTGTGATTAGTTTTGATGTAACGTTTCCGCGGGCGATTTCTGCAAATGGATGGAGTGTTTCTTTGCCAAAAGAGGGAAAAGCAGCAGATGATGATAATTATAAGGATTGTTGGTTGTTTCTTTTTATTTGTGTTTAGGGCTCTCTCTTCACTTTCTCAAGTTGACCTGACATTGCTGTTACACTAAGGTCGCACAACTTGTTGATGAAGATCACCGCCCTGTCTGATCAAAGGATAGGTGATAATTTGGCAACAGAGCAGCACATTTTTGGTTCCTTTGGCGACATAACGTCCCAAATGACGTGGATAAAAATAAGCACATGCAGTCTGCTTTGCCCCAATCGAGTCTGAATCAGCGCCTGGGGGTGATACACAAACTCATTTCAAATGTTCAACCATGCAGAATTGCAAAAAGATTGAAGGAGTTACACCACATTTTTTTTTAAAACAGCAAAATTAAAACAAAACCTACATTAGGTGTAGCCAAAGACCCACCATTTAGGTTTTATTTGATCAACCTTCTGAACGTATCTCACCGGCTTCCCTTCTGTTTGCTTCTCTCCACCTGGTACCTTTTATAGAGGGGTTTGAATAATTCCTTTATTTGAGGGAAGTGCTCAACAGAGCTAAAGAGCCTCTAACATAAACACATTTCCCCAGATTGCAATTCTAGTTCTGACCTCCCCCCCCACTCCTTGTCACTACTCCTTCCTTTCTGGGTCTTTGTTCAAAGAGATTGTGCCTGAACCGGTCCTTATCTTCATTCTCTTTAGTTAGAGTAGGATATCTGGTTGTAACTCTAGGGTCACCTCTCATTAGTGTTACATTCTTGCAGGATACTTTTTGAAATGGTATATATTTTGAGCACTTCACAGTTCATTAATTCAAAGACTTTGCTGACATTTCTTATGAAAAAGACCAGGCTGTAAAGCCAAGGAAACTAAAAAAAAAAAAAAAAAAAAAAAAGAGAGAGAGAGAGAAAGAGAAAACTCTAAATAGAACCAGACATGTCCTGTGAATACCTGCGATGGGCAGCATTTCCCAGGAAGTCTTTCTTAAACTATCATCTTTCTTTTAAGGTAAGAAACTGCTACAATCCCAGCAGCAAAGGGAAGGCTCAAGGTTTTAAAAAAGATCGCCAATCAGATCAGTGTAATAGCGACATGAGAGATTAACGTTGCAAGGAGAATCAGGGGTGTTGGTAGATTTTTCTTTTTCATATAACAAGTTCATATGACATGAGTATCTGCTTTGAGAATATCGGTGACCTGTAAGAAAAAAAAAAAAACAATGGCTCACAAAACAACATGAAACCAAATCACATTTTTCTTCGCTCATTATCTTTCTCTCTCCCCCCACCAAACACAAGGTAGATACATCCTCTGATCTGCTATGAAAAATTTTAAATATCCACAAAACCCCAAATTCAGTTGAATGAGAATTTTGTTCTTGCACCCAAATGGCACTAAATGTTAATATAGGGGAATGTGAGAAGAAGAGCCTGATATGACTTAATACATTGAAGGCGTGGCCCGAAGCCACTTTTATGAAAGTCTGGAGAGCCCTGTGTCACTATTCCGGCATGTTAGAGCCGGACAGGTCGTTTGTGGGCTTCTAGTTCTTCACATCATTTTACAGATGAGGAAGCGGCAGCGGCTTGCCCAAGGTCACACACCAGTCAGTGACAAGGCCCAGACCAGGCCAGGAGGGGCAAGGCTAGAACTAGGGTGAGGACACTCACTCACTCCTCAAGAGAAACTGCACAGCATTCTAAATTATACTGACATGGCTTAAAGACCATACTTCCAGAATTCCCTCTCTGGGGTTGTCCTAACAACCTGTTAGCACATTCTTTTAAATATCTCTGAGGGCAGCAAATCTCTGTCCTTTGAGGTTTAACTTTTGGAAACAAGCACTCTCCTCCGACCCCCGCCAAAAAAGAAATTAGTACCAGGTCTGGGAATAAGTGAATAACGAAGACGGCTTACACTATTTAGAGTCAAAAAAGAAAATATGACTAAACACAATGAGGCCAATTTTCTTATTAATTCCTAAATGAACTGAAGAGTATTGGCAAAATATTTTAAGCAATGAATTACTGGGATTTTGGTGTCCAAGATAACTGCTCTGAAGAGAATAATATTCACTTGAACAAAATAAGTTCTGAGATGTTTGCTTTAAAGGTGTTTAAATACTTCAGAACGATAGCACTTACAAAAAGACACTCTTCTTAAGCTTAAGGTAATTGACATTTTAAGGTGATCCATCGTTCAGTCGGTTACTGAGTTTGTGGTAATCCCAGTGGCCAATGGGCTGCAGAATCAACTCTCATTTAATCGTGGTGAGGAGCTTAATTTTCTTGTAGGTTGAAGGGGACTCAAAGTTGAGACTCTGAGGATTCAGAGGGAAAACTTATTTTGTACCAGGCAATACAAAGAGAAGAACAAACTTCACCATCTTCAAACCAAGGATGATGACAACGCATTTTTACATTTTAAGATGGATTTTTCATGAAATGGTGTGTGAAAAGCAAGGTCCATGTCTTGCCAAGTGTAAGATATGAATTTACCGACTTTGCTTCTATCAGCCCGAGCAATCGCGAAATTACCTCAAAATATTTTTTATCTGATTAATATCTGAGCAAGCGAACACGTCCATTTTGTGATCTCTACAGTGCTGC
Source organism: Paguma larvata (assembly GCA_030068075.1). NCBI lineage: Eukaryota > Metazoa > Chordata > Mammalia > Carnivora > Viverridae > Paguma > Paguma larvata. The sequence goes on along the minus strand of CM057835.1, from coordinate 43,779,618 downwards.
TTTTTTTTTTTTAACCAATCATGAAGAAGTTGGGGGGAAAGTATATTAAAAAACCTTCTAAGCTCCTTTTTCAATAAGTAGTTGAAGCGAGAGCAGCAGCCTAAAAACCGTTAGCAACATGGAAGACGATGGCAATAAAATTGTCAGCAAGAAAACAATCAGAAAGAAAACACAGACCTTTGCTTCCATCTCCCAGGGTCTCACTATCAAAATGAGTTCCACCAATTTTTAAGGCAAAAAAAAAAATCTATGATAGAATATTTTGAATTGAAACCAGGAGCTTGGCGGAAAGAAGTTTAGTGACATGACCGTTGAGGAAGAGAAAACGGGCTGTTCTTTAAAGAGAGAGGCAGTCCCTCTTACTGTTTGCGTGGGGACAGCTCATTTGGTAGCACTGTGGTCACTGGGCCCTCCAATCACAAGATTGCGTGGAACATCCCGGCTTGGTCCAGGGGTAGCCCTGCAGTACATTCTTGGTGGCGATTTGACAAGATGTGGACATTACTTGCTGAGATGAAATGTGAAATGGCAGAACCCTTCACTGGAGCCGACAGACACCCAGATCGGAGTTAAAAATCCCACTGCACTATCCGTTAGGAAGAAGAGAGAAGCCTTAGTGCCTGGGTTCAACCTGGACATGCGTGGACATCACCGGGCACAGCAAGGCTGCCACGTTTTCTCCCTGTATGTCCTAAATGACGTTATTTCCGTCATCGCTTCGGCAGGATCCACCTGTAACTACCAGGAAAGGCCCTGCCACACAGGAAGGCAAATTATGTTATTTTATCTTTGAGTCAGTGTTTTTTATCAGTCAACCTGAAACTCCCTGCAATACTGTGGAATGTGCACATTTTCCTGGAGTTGAATAGAGGCATTAACAAGCTCAGACAGAATGGGTTTGTGATTCCTGGAGAGTTGGCCCCAACCGCCACCTGTTTGTAATTAGCTTCTGGAAAACATAATAGTTTTCTAAGTCACCATCAATGTTAAGAGTCTGTGATATCTCACGTTCTGAAGAGGTAGATCTTCTAATGGTGGCAGATCTGCTGATGGGCGTCAGATTCTGCTCACTCGGAGTTCTGAATAGAAACAAATACCAAGTCCTTACCCCGAGGCCATGTGATCCCTTCAGTCTTTTATCCGAGTTTCTTCTGCAGCTATGCAGTGTGAATACTGGTCATAACCTCACGATATGAAGCAACACAGGTGAATTCAGAAATAAAAACTCGACTGTGGTCAGATACCCTGACTACTGTTTTAGACAGAGAAAAGCAGAAGAAAGATATTTATGCAATGCGAGACACCGAATTTATTGATATTTCTGCAGATAATCTTTTTAAAAGATAACTAAATCTCATTTTGTTACTTCATCTAGAAATTATATGGACACCTCACCTTTTCATGTAAAGTAGTGGGGAAAACGAGATTTTCTCCAAGGTCAGTGCTAGCCATGAACAATCTTAGATCGGAGATGCTGTGTATTAGGGAAACCCCTGTTCCTTCGAGGAGCCTTGATTTTGACAAGACCGCCTCACACGTATAAAACAACGAATTAAGCATTTTGTACGATTGCTTGTATGAAATGCAATCTTATATGCATTTTATAGCTTATATGCAGTTATTCATATTTTGTCTTTCAGGAATTGTAGAAGCAGGACAAGCAAGTACTTTAAAAGCAAAATTAAGAAACAAGAAAATAACAGTTTTGAGTATCAGAGGAAATGAATTTCAGAACGGATTCAAAGCACTAAGAAATAGTTTAATCAATCGATCAATCGATCCTATACCCAATTTCTACCTTCTCCAACTTATGTGTGTTCTTCCTTCCCAAGCCTTAGCCCTTATCACTTTCAGATTGTTCCCTGTCATCTGTTAGGCTACCCCTTTTAAAGCAATGCAGTGGTTATTTTAAGGAAACATTTTTAATAAGATAAACATTTCATTAGCTGTTTTGTTCTGTTTCTTATTTCAGCACCTCGTAGTAAACCAGCTGGCGTTGAAAGGTACTTCTATTTGCAGGGTAACGCGTCTCATGCACAGCCCATTCGGTAGAGAACCACTTAGCTTTGCTTCACTGTTCCGTCTGAACCAAAGCCGTTCATGAGAAACCCCATAATACAATCAAGGCCCCTCCGGGGCACCATATACATTTATGTAAGTTATCTCTTCGTACATCCTTTGGGTGTCAGAACCTCTCAGCTTTGCTAACCATAAAAAGTCTGCCTTAAGCATATTACCAACTTTAAAACTCTAATGATATGGATGTCATATTTCAATTTTTAAAAAACCTTTTCCTGCTCCACCCTGAAAAAACCCTATAAAACTTATTCAATGGAATCATTCTATGGTTAAAAAACATAAAATTTATTTAAAAGAAAAAGAATCATGAATATGTTCTCGTTAAGAACAAACTTAAGAATAAAAATAATCTGGTCAAAAAATATAATGAAACACGAAACAAACATATTTGTCTTCACGTTTTAGTAAGAGCCACTATAAACAAATTGCTATGGGAAGCAAGAATCTGGATACTTTCTTTAAAGTTATCAAGAGAGAAAGCAGTGTCTAGAGTCTTAATGAGTATCGGCCCAATCAGTTAAAATGGGCACTGGGAGGTGGGGAGCAAGACTATTCCACATGCACGTTTAACTGATTTCGACATTATTCTTAATAATAACATTAATGATAGTAGTGATAAGAAACAATTATGAATGATGGTGGGGAACTTCCACTGTGTAAAGACCATCTGGCTATGAGAGTCAGACATGAAATTCTAAAATTAAATCCTCAAGCTGTCCCTTTAAGGTTGCTTTGTAGATAATGGATATCTTAATTTTTTAAAAAGAAGAAAACCATATCCATTGCACCAAACATATAGCAGCTCCTGCTGAGAAAACAAAGCCTGTGTGTCTATTTCTTTTCTAAATTGTTCACGTCCCTAAACAAAACAAAGGCTCTGAGAAAGAGCTTCTAAGATAATGATAGTAACTCATCAGTCTTTTATTTTTTTTCTTCTGAAAAATTTTGATAGGTAAAGCACTGTTATGGTTCTATTACTCCTCATTTCCCCAAAGTGGGGGACAAGAATTTCCCTAAATTCCCTAAACAAGAATTGCTTGTTTTCTTCCTATGGTAAACCCGACTGAAAGAAATATTTTTGGGCAGGAGGGGCTAAATCTTTGGTCTGCAACAAATATATAATTTAAAGGTGATCTTTATGTAGTAATGAAAAATATAAAAGAGAAAGCATTTAACTCGGAACCTGGAAAATGATCAGTGTTAGTAGATATGTTGTTTTTGTTTTATTTATGACACCTCAGGTTTAGCTATTGCTAATTTTTAGATTCCTTGGCCATGTCAAAATGTAGCGGGGATCAAAGGACAAACATCCGATTCTACTTGCATGGGATACCCAGAGTAGTTGAATTCATAGAGACAGAGAGTAGACCAGTAGTTGGTTGGGCTGGGAGAGAGGAAGGAATGGGGAGTTATCATTTAGTGGGTACAGAGTTTTGATTTGGGAGGATGGGAAGAGCTGGTGGTAGATGGTGGTGATAGTTACAGAACATGAATATACTTAATGCCGCTGAACCGTACACTTAAGAAGGATTAAAATAGTAAATTTTATCTTACCTATATTTTACCACCACCACCACAACGAAACAGAAAAAAATGATACAAATATAATAATCAGTCATTTTGCTCTCAATTTTGTCTATTCCGTACTCATCTTTGGCTTCTTCGATCAAAAATAGGCTCTTGTAGGAAGCAAATAAAAACTGAAATAGTGAATGAGCTTCAAGCAATACATTCTGTGCCACAAATTCAGTAAGCAAAGCAACAGAAATCGAGTCAACTAATTTCCTTATTCATAGGCTATCAAGCTCTTAGTTGGAATGATAAACTCCCCCAGGGAAGTGTCTTCTTCCTTTTCTCTCTCTTCCTTCTTTCTCTTTCCTTTTTCTATGAAGACTTTGACTCTTGGAGTTGCTCTGATATCATCCCCTTCGTAAGGTCTCCTGAGATTCTATGATGATCTCTCTAGATACATGATTCCTAGGGGCTGTTGACCCATTCTGATGCATTGGTGCATTAGTCAAACCCATAACCCAGATACATCAAACAGGGTACAGCTGTCTTTGGAAACCTCAGTAAGACCTTTCTGTCCTACAAGTGAACAGGAAAGGGGGGACTTTGCCCTGAAGGAAGAGGAACCATCAGTGGTGTGGTCGAACCTTTGTACTGCCCGTGTCCACCCTCATTTTTTGAAACGAGAAAGGAGGCAGGTAGGCAGGCAAGTAGAAGAAAATGTCTTCCCCATGTTCCTGTGCGGGTGAATATCTCTGCAACCCTGTGCTGGGTCGTAATCCCTGTACCTTGGCTCAACTCACAGGGTCCAACGCAAGAGTGCCTGGAGGCTAAATGGACATACTAGCACTTGAGAAGGGCTCCATTCTTTGGTTACCATATTCATATTCTCTGCCCATTTATTTTTACCTTGCATCACATCTTTCTTCTCTTTCTCGGCACCTCTGTTGGTGACAAATAAAGGGAAAGGTGTTTCCCAAGCAGTGCCAGTTCTAGGGGAACATCTTCGTGGCCTAATTAGCTGGCTCTTTTTTCCAGAGAAACTTGACTGTGTATGTTTCCTAATTAGACCAGGAAAACCTAACGGGGGTGCTGACACTGTCCCCCCAGGCAAGCTGTGTACACAAAAACAGCTATCATCCAAAGGAAACCATGGCCCTTTCTCTTCGTAATTCCTTTACCCGACTCAGGCTTCAGTGAAACTTGACCCTTTCACAAGATGAAAGCCTTGCACCCCCTGCCCAGTTATACATCATGTGTCACATCACAGAAAATTCTCGCAGAGGGTCTGCGTTTAATACTTTAAAGTTGTTAAGATGCTTCCGATTTTCTTTTCTCTGCCTGTAGTGTGTCTCTGTATGTAGTATCCTATGAATTAGCGGTACAGATACACATATCACATTTCCTTCTGAAGGAAGACAAGGAAATTGTTCCTGCAAATGCAAACAAACTCCGTTCTTCTTAATGACTCTACGATTTCCCGAACTGAATTGGACGCTGATCTGAGTAGTCAGGTACCTCACCTCTGGCAGAGGTTGCTGTGTGATATGATACATTAGGGCAAGGGACACGACAGCACCCCCACCCAAAGGCAATGGTACTGTATTATCTAAAGAGGAAATATCTCTCCCAAGCCCCATGGGTGGTCTAATAGCCTAAAGCATCAGAACCGATTACCCTTAGCTTGCTTAATTCCAAATGTCCTTGGTGGTCAACGACAGTCCTGGCGGGTATGGAATTCTAAACTCCACATCCATGGCTATAGTAGTAGTTGTCTGGATGATAACAGGAGAAGTTCCAAAAGAGTAGAACTCCAAGTCACCAACTCCTAATATTGAAGACAAGCCAGTTCACCGCTATGCCTGCAGTCTTCATGTTATGCAGAGGGGTTGTCTCACCCCTTCGCACTCAGGAAAGATGCATGCTACAGTATAGCGACAGAGACCTCCTCCTATGCTTTCTGAGGACATAGTGTTTTTTGTCATAGGTTCTCAAGGCCCTGGAGAACTTATCCTAAAAGCAAGAATCTTACTCAGAAGAACTGAGAGCAGGGCCTTCATCAGCTATTTGTACACCAAGGTTCGTGGCAGCATTCTTCACAAGAGCCAAAAGGTGGCAACACCCAAATGTCCATCGATGGACGAACAGATATACAAAATGTGGCATAAGCATAAAATGGAATACCATTCAGCCTTAAAAAGGAATGGCATCCTGACACAAGCTACACAATGGATGAATCTCAAAGATGTGCTGAGTGAGATAAACCAGAAACAAAAGGACAACTACTGGATGATTCCACATATATGAAATTCATAGTAACTGGAAATTAAATGGCGGCTGCCAGAGGCAGAGGGGAGGAATCAATGGGAGTTATAGTGTTTAATAGATATAGAGTTGCAGTTTGGGAAGATGAAAAAGTTCTGGATGGATCGGTAATGGTTGCATAGGGTGTGAATATATTTAATGCCCCCGAATGCTTAGAAATGGCTAAAATGGGGGCACCTGAGTGGCTCAGTCGGTTAAGCATCCGACTTCAGCTCAGGTCATGATCTCGTGGTTCGTGGGTTCGAGCCCTACATCGGGTTCTGTGCTGACAGCTCAGAGCCTGGAGCCTACTTCGGATTCTGTGTCTCCCTCTCTCTCTGCTCCTTACTTGCTCACACTCTGTCTCTGTCTGTCACTCGAAGATGAATAAACATTAAAAAAAAATTAAAAAAAAAAGGCACCTTGGGAGGCTACCTATGGTTGTGTTTGAAAGTGGGCTTTGGAGGCAGGCAGACAGGGATGCATCTCTGCTCTACTGCCTGTATTTTTGTCTAATCACTATATTTTAATCCTTCGTTGTCTCATTTTGAAAAGGGGAAAACGACACTTGCTTCTTAGGATGTTGTAAAGATTAAACAAGATAACAGATACAGAGCGCTAGGTGTGGGCGCTGGCACATAGTAAAAGATCATGAAATTGGGTGTGTGTGTGTGTTTCTCATTAAAAGTGAATCTTAGTAGCTGTTGAGGCTGCAGAGAAATTGCTTGCGGAAATGTAAAACGGTACAGCCACTTTGGAATACAGTGTGGCAGTTCCTCAAAATCTTAAAGTGACCATATGACCAAGCTATTCCACTTCAAGAGAAATGGAAACATATATACACACAAAAACTTGTCCACAAATATTCAGAGCAGCATTATTCACAATAACCAAAAAGCGGACACAACCCAATGTCCATCAACTGATGGGTGGATAAGCGTAATATGGCGTATCCACGCAGTGGAATATTATTCAGCAACACAAAAGAATGAAGTACTGGGGCGCTTGGGTGGCTCAGTTGATTAAGTCTGACTTTGGCTCAGGTCATGATCTCACGGTTCATGAGTTCAAGTCTGCATCGGGCTTATTGCTGTCGGATTCTCTGTCCCCCACCCTTTTGCCCCTCCCCAGCTTGCACTCTCTTTCTGAAAAATAAACAAAATATTTTTTAAAAAGGATGAAGTACTGATCCATGCTAAAACATACATGAACTCTGAAAGCTAAGTGGAAAGCAGCCAGTCACAAAAGACCATACGTTATATGATTCCATTAATGTGAAATGTCCAAAAAGTCCAGTCATCCATAGAGACCAAAAGTGGACTCGTGGTTGCCAGGGGATGAGGTGAGTGGGTGGGGAGAAGGGGACAGGGGAAAGGGAGGGACTGTTGATAGATTTGAAGTTTCTTTTTGGGGTGATGAAATATTCTGGAATTATCGATGGTTGCACGATGTTGCAAACGTACGAAATGCCACTTTAAATGAATTGTACACTTTATATGCATGAACTGTACAGTATGTGAAATATATCTCAATAAACCTGTAAAAAAAAAAAGAGGTGAAGCTTAAAAGAATGTGGCACTTGAACAGGTAGAAGGAGCAAGAAGGCAGAGCAGACAAGAAGTGGACAGTGTCACCTGAGCGTGCGAGCATGGGTTTGAGAGAATATTTTCAACTGAAGGATTGTGGGACGGTAGGCCATTTAAGACCAGGTTCAAAGTTAATCTTAGAGGAAGTCCGAGGGTCCCGGGGGCAGCAGGAAGGTCAATGAATATAGAATTTTCCAGGTTTATCAGAATATAGAGTGGATTAGATGGAGTGGGGAAGAAAAATCAGAGGCAGACGAGCTGTAGGAGCTTCTGACGGAAAAGGAGACACTTCCGTGGGTGTTTGTGTTCGTGCTTAGGTTGGGTCTGCAGTGAATGCTCTTGTCTGGAGCAAAGGACCCATAAGGGTGGCAGCTTCAGTGAGGGGGGGCTGGCATTGGCCAGCTGTCAACGGTGGGCGGGACAGCCCCGTTTGGGCTGCTTGGTGAACTGGAGGGGGGCCCCCTCCTCCCTCACAGAGCATACTGCTTTCTGTGAAAATTGTCCTGGGGGTAGGAAGATCCTCATTCTCGGTACAGAACAAACACAAATATGATATTTCATTTCTTCTCTGCCATTTTCACCCTTCCCTGTAATTGGAAACTCTTGCCCCCAGTCTCACCTGTAGGAGTCTGTCTTCAAATGCGGAATTCTCTTCCCCTCCTTACCCAACCCTCCCTGTCTGTCTTCTTTCCCCCCCTTCAAATTTTCACAATGTTTCATTTTATGTGCCAGTTCTTTTGATTAGCGATGGTTAAAAAAAAAAAAAGTAGGGAAGAAGAGGGAGAGGATTCTCCTGTTTCATTAGTTTCTGATAAAATGTGCAGCTTTTAAAGGCTTCTTTCATAAATCTACACACTTTTCCGTTTAATAGTCTGCAATCTACCTCCCTCTTTCCGGCTTTGGTTTTGTGCTCAGAGGCACGGAGACCTTGAGCACCTCGACATGGTGTCTTAACTCGCCTCCAGCGGATTCCGAGGGTTGAGCTTCTCTTTGCCCTTCAGCTCGCTATTAACCATTTTCTCCTTATTCCTGGATTTTGCCCTTTTCCCTCAAGTTCACTGTTGCAGATGTTCTCTTGGGAGTCACCCTCGATGATAATATCAAACCTAGTTCCTGTGGTGATCCAGCTGCCCGCCACCGCGGCTCCCCCGCCCAGACTCCCACCTGGTATGTGAGACTAGATGGACTCGCTCCTCCTCCCTGGTAGACACCCACACAAGCTGTACTAAGGAGGAGTCGTTTGTAAAGCATCGCTTCATATCACCTCCCCTGTGGCACCTGTAGTGCTTGTAGGAAGAACCCCGGAGAGCCTTTGTTGTTCTCATCACTATTGTTGTCTTAACGACTCAAGTTATTGCTCAGTGACTAGGTGTAAGCATATTCCTTAAGATTTAAACTAAAGGTGCGTTGAAACCTAAAGGCTTTTTTATTTTTAAAGTTATTTCTCCCTATGAGACACATACAACATGGGCTGTTGAGATTTGAGGAAGAGGTAAAGGGGCTTCAGGCTGCTAGCTCTCGGGGAGAAAAGTCATAATAGGTGCTATTTTGGGCTTCTCTTCATTCCATGAGGGAGAATAGTCCTCTTCATTTCATGTGGAACTTTTACTCTCTTTTTCTTCCCTCTCACCGTTCCTTCCTTCCTCCCTCCTTTCCTTCTCACCTCCCTCCCTCCCTCCGTTCCTTCCTCCCTCCTTTCCTTCTCACCTCCCTCCCTCCCTTCCTTCCTTCCTTCCTCCCTTCCTCCCTCCCTCCCTTCCTTCCTTCCTCCCTTCCTCCCTCCCTTCCTTCCTTCCTTCCTCCCTTCCTCCCTCCCTTCCTTCCTTCCTTCCTTCCTCCCTCCCTCCCTCCCTTCCTTCCTTCCCTCTTTCCTTCCTTCCTTCTTTCCTTCCTTCCTTCCTTCCTTCCTCCCTCCCTCCCTCCCTCCCTTCCTTCCTCCCTCCCTTCCTCCCTCCCTCCCTTCCTCCCTCCCTCCCTCCCTCCCTTCCTTCCTTCCTTCCTTCCTCCCTCCTTTCCTTCCCGCCTCCCTCCCCTCCCTCCCTCCCTTCCTTCCTTCCTTCCTTCCTCCCTCCTTTCCTTCCTGCCTTCCTTCCTTCCTTCCTTCCTTCCTTCCTTCCTTCCTTCCTTCTTTCCTTCCTTCCTTTTTTCTTTCCTTCCTTCCTTTTCATCCTCTTAGTGTGACAGTTGCTTCTAATTTCTTTCAACTTGGGAGTAAAAGTGTCATTATCATCCTCAGGCTTCTTATCTTCCTAACCGCCATCCCCATCCGCTGCTTCCAGAGTTCACTCACTCTTTACGCCATAAAGTGAGTTGAAAAACCAGCCTCTGCATTTGGCTGTGAGCCTTTACGAATATCATTCTTCTTTCCAGAAATGCCCGTCACAACTTCATAGCCCAGCAGAGCCGCTCAGCCCTAAATCACCCAGAAGGTTTCTTTCCATCCGTCTGTCTATTCCAGATATATACAAAATATTCAGGACTTCTCTGGAGTTCTTAGGGCCTGAGAACATTCTGGAGATCTTGAACTTACCAGTTGGGGTCAGAACATCATCTAGGACAGTCATGAGCATGACCTGGCTCCTAGAGTCAATTGGATGTTGGGGCTTCTGGGACCAGTAATGTTCTCAGAGCCCCTGACCCAGTATAGCTTCCTCCAAACCAGCTCACCCTGGCCCCTGGGCTCTGAGGGTCTTTATTGCTGGCCCCTCACCTCGCATTCAGTCATCTTTTAGTCTTCTATTGATTCACTCCTTTAGCAGGTCTGCAATTAGCTGGGGGCCCCCCGAGAAGCTGTGAGGTGTGTAACGGTTAGACCCGAGTTACAGTCTGACGATATTGCCTATTCCAAGCCTGTCTCTCAGGATCCCTGGAAAAGAAAAGATCACGGATTTAGGCTGAATATCATTTCCCTATCATCCATTAACAATGGCTCTGTTTATCTGTCTCTTATTAAGCGTAATCCTGTGCCAGTTGGTTAGAGACATTAGTATAAGGAAACTTGGATACGCCCTGGCCTTTTTGTAGGAAATGGTCTCTAACTGAGGAGAGTTTTCCCCCTGCAGGGATATACACGCAATCTGACTCTTAATTTACTTCGGGGGCCTTTGTTACTGTGAACTTCGGCCAGTCTTTCAACCTCATCTGTGAGAATGCACGCCAGGAATCCTGAACACCTACACCTTCTGGGTAAGAAGGGAGACAGACAACTGCCTGGGGCTGCCTTGCCCTGGCCCTGCCTTTCCAGGCTCTCGCTCAGCTGTGAAGGGGGATGGCCCCATTCCCTGGCCTTTGCCTGACAACAGAAGAGTTTCAGACCCTTGCAAAGTCTTATACTCTCGTCACTGTCCTTGGCATTGCTCTCCTGGATTGTGAAAGGGCCTCTTGATTGATAATTTCAGTAGGAAGCTGGGCTTCTTCACACTGACTGTGTAATGAAGCAATACCCTCTCTTTCATACAATCCGAGACGCCATCTACTATAGAACATACCATTATTCTTGTCTCACAAGAAAAAAGAAGGCAGCCAAACTATGACTGTTCTTGATGTTAAGACCATCCTTTGAAAAAAACATTTTTTAATGTTTATTTATTTGAGAGAGAGAGAGAGAGAGAGAACAGGAGTGAGGGAGGGACAGAGAGAGAAGGAGACACAGAATCTGAAGCGGGCTCCAGGCTCTGAGCTGTCAGCACAGAGTCTGATGCGAGGCTCAAACCAATGAACTGTGAGATCGTGACCCAAGCTGAAGTCAGACACTTAACTGACTGAGCCACCCAGATGCCCCAGGACCATCCTATTAAAAAATGCGTATTTTAAGAATCAGTGAAATACTTAGCACAGTGCTTACGTGTACATTCCTTGGAGTCAGACAGCTTGGATTTGAATCTGAACTCTGTTATTTAATGTTTGACCTTGGGCAAACTGTTTAACTTCTTCGTGCCTGAGTTTCCTCATCTGTTGGGATGAAAATAATAGTATATTCTTGAACATCAAAGATTAAATAAGTGACTCCATGTAAACCATCTGACACAATAGCTAGAGTACAATAAAGGCTCCATAAGTGTCAACAACTTTTAGTTGAATGCAAATAAAGAAGAGTAGTTGGCGGCTAACATTACTGAGCAATTATTATGCGCCAGGTGTGGTGCCAACTACTTTCTATGGATTATCTTAATTTGTGATCACCACAGTAACCCGAGAAAGAAGATACTGTGATTATGTCTACTCGCCAGAGGAAAAGCCAAGGCCGAAGGAGGTTATAGGGCACCTGTATCTTAAATAAACTCTGAGAGCTCCCCTCCCTTTTTTTTTTTTGTTCAACATTTTACTTTTAACATACAATTTTGTTTCTCATTTCCTTTTAATCCAAAATAGACTTACCATAAAGGCAATGAAGCTTGGGCTTCAAGATCCCTCCTTTATATAGGCTCTTCCTCAAGACCTAGGAGCCCCAGTGGAGTATCTGCAGAGCACTCCGAGGGGCGGACAGGAGGCAGAGAGAGTCGGCCAGGGCCCGCAGAGAGATGGGAGGCCCGCAGAAAGGAAAGGGTGGCGAAATGCCACGTGTCTAGACTGCAGCAACTATTGCTGACTTGTCTCGATATCCTCTATGGGAATGTCCCTCTCTCTCCGCATGGCCGGCCGGCCTCCTAAAAGAGCAGAGCTGCACATTGGCTACCTCGTTCTTTTCTGTATTATGACTCCTCCAATGACGACGCCACCGAGCAGAAGAAAATATCCACAGTACGGTGGTTCGGATGTGTGCAGGGAAATATTAACAAGAAAAGAGAGGAAACGGCATGGAGAGTCAATAAATTCTCTGCTTAGCCACTGACAAAGAAACAGGCATCTGCAAATGGATTTTCTAAAATAAAAGTTGGTTTTAGAAATTTTAGGTTGAAGATTGCTCATTCTTTCTTTCTTCTTAAGAGAGACTTATAGAATTTTAAGAGAGACTTTTAGAATAACTGTTGCTTAGACTTTTAACTTTTAAAAACATTTTAGCAGGGGGCATTGGGGTGGCTCAGTCAGTTGAGCATCTGACTTGATTTTGGCTCAGGTCAGGATCCCAGGGTGGTGGGACTGAGCCCCATGTTGGGCTCTTGGAGCCAGCTCTGGATTCTCCGTCTCTCTCTCTCTCTCTCCTGCTTATACTCTCTCTCCCTCTAAAAGAAAGAAAGAAAGAACGAAAGAAAGAAAGAAAGAAAGAAAGATTGATTTAGCATTTTTAGTTGACTGATACTGATTATCATTTTTTTTTTAGTTAAAAAAATTTTTTAAACAATTCTCTCTACTGACTTTGAGATCGATGTATTCTTTTCCATTCTCCTGGAGCGGCATTGAAAAACATGATTTGAGATCACTGTCATTCTATCATTAGAACACTGGTTCCACATAACCATTTCATCTGTTGCACAAATGATCACCAAAAACTACACAGTCACCAAGACCTTCTCGATGGTTGTTTTTTTTGTCTACCTGATGCAGAGCTGGCAAGGTCAACGAACAAAGGAAAGCACCTTGGGAGAAGTAAACAGGGCTATTTACTTTGTATTGTGGCCCGGCTGAAGTAGCCAAGTGAGTAGAGACTGCTATCTACTGCCACTGGCTGGGAACAGACGACGTGCCGTGTTGAGGTCTGTGGCCTCTGCTGGGGCCAGCTTGGCCGCCCCATCTCCCTAGGAGGTGACGGTTATTATTCTCCTTTTTCAGAAGAAAAATCTGAAGCCCCGAGCTGTTAAAGAAACTCTTCTAGGTCATACGGATTTTGTATTTCATTGTACTTCAGGCGTCATCGTGCTAAGGTCCACCGCGATTTTATGTACCACTAAGAAAGCAAGAAATATTCTCACAACTGTAGCACAGTGGCTTTTTATGTCTCAGCGCCTTTACTATATTCTTATTGGTAAGGCTCTTGAGCTTATTTTGGCATTCATTTCTCTCATATGTGTCTCTTGCACATGTGTGAAATGAAATTTATAAAACTTCACATTCAAAATGTGGCTCTTATGAGTGATTTTCCAACTTGGAGTCAGGGGTGTTCACATCGTGCTGCACCGGCTCATCCTCGACGCCATCAAAAATGTCTGTGATGTAGCATTTCCTCAACAACTGTTCGCTATTGTCTCTGGGGTCCTCTTCTGAGCCGTCCCGTAAGTTTTACACCCGTGCCTGGGTACGGTGACAATTGTGGGCAACTACTGCTGGCCAACAGTGTTTCTAAGATGTGTTCTGATTTCAGAAATATTAAAATGTGAGTAAATACGCGTCTTCAGGTTCGAACTGAGGTCTGTGTCTCTTTGAAGCCAGACACAAAGGAGGCTTTTGTCCTCTGGTTCCAGAAGTCGAAGCTTCACAGCAAAGGACAGGAGCAGGTGTTGGATTTTAGTTGTACTCCAACTTCTTCAGCTCCGTACCTCTCAGCAACTGCTAATGTCTCCTGCGTGCCCTCCCAAACCTCTAATGAAGGCTGGTGCACTTCATTGGTTGGTGGACTTTAGGGGCAAAAGGAAAATTCAGCCCCCCCACCCCCCATAACGACCTTGTTCTGGTCCAGTTCCAGTTTCACAATGTCTGATATTTGCAGAAGTTCCCTTGGAAGCATACAATTCCATAAACGCTGGAATTGCCGAAGTCTGAAGATACCGCTGTTTGATTCTGTGCAGGGAGGTTGGTTCAGGACATTGTGAAGCGTTCCAGGTGAGGATGACAGTCGTGCCGTAGCAAAACCTCCATGGGTTGTTTTCACCGCCATATCCGTAAGACACCCCCTGTATCGAGGTAGGGCTGAAAACAACCACAATCTGCTGTGGAAAAGAGGCGCACGTCTAGATGTTTTAGGGGGGTAGAAATTGCACCATCGCAACTCAATCTTAGCACGTAATTCAGTCTGCCTGGAGAGATGGCCCCTTTGTTTAACACCCGGAAAGACAAATCACGCCAAGGAAGGTCACCCGAGACACTCAGGTTTTGTGCATGACACTACACCTGTACATGGTTTCCATTTTGCCCCTTTCGGTTTTCTTTGAGCCCTGGAGTTTGTTTATTTGATTGTTTTGTATTCTGGCAGCTAGGGACTACGCTATTTCTTTTCTGTTTGTTTCTCCAACTCTTCTTACAGTTTAACAAGTCAAATACAAAACTCGGGGGAGTTAATAAGGCTCGCGATGGTGGTGTGCATAGCATCACGTTATTGATTGGAAATACTGCATTGGAATGCCGTAAAAGAGCCCCAAACCAAAAATTTCAGACGCCTGAAGCTTCGAGCTTTCCAATTAGGCTGAAAGTTTCCCTTGATAACCAGTAGTGCTGAAGCTTTTAATATTGTTTCGCTGCATCAGTTACCGGCCACGTTCGCGGGCTGTGAAGACCAGCCGATCACTTGGTGTTAGCGAGGTAGCTCATCTGACTCACTTGCACACTTTCCCATCAAACAGCCTATCTGGAAAAGAAAGAAACATCTTCGGTTTCACGTAAACTGATCATAATTGGGAGCAAATGCTTCTTTCCCTTCTTCAATGCTATCTACTGCGGTGCAGTCTATTTTGCATCCAAAGATACATTTGAAAGTCGAAATCCCTTAGAGCTAAATATTCTAAACTGACAGAAGAATTTCTAGTGGCACGCCAGCCCAGAGCCATGTTTTTATGAGGACATCACTTTCTATTTCCAAGCTTCAGCATGCACTCTTGCTTCCTTATTGCTGGGAGCAATGCCACATCAACTTGCCTCCCTCTCAGCCTTTAATGTTTTTTTAATGGAGTCCAGTTTTCCACCTAAGTTATGGCTAGCTTTCTGACAAACCATCAGACACCTAAGTAACCATAATGGAGGTGCCCAGCTGTGACATGGGGAAAAGGCGATGGTAAACTTTTATGCCTCGAAACGAAACCATATTACAATCGTTCATTTTTACCTGGCCTCTGGGTTTGCCATAAAGACTAAAAGGGGCTTAAGAAAACATTTTAAAAATTAATATGTGATATGAAGTCTTTTCTTGTAAGCCACGAGCTAAAGCAATCATTTCTAAATGTGGCCGGCGTGGCGAGTGTGCCGCCTGAGCAGCGGAAGGGCAGCGCTGCTCTGGGTTTTTTTTTTTTTTCAAGCATAAAATTTGCGTGGGTAGCAATAAAGTTAGTTATCTAATGAAATAAAGCCAGTATGTTTTGTAGGCACCTGGTTGTTCAGAGGGACCGAAGAAAAAAGAATTGTAAATTTAAATGAATGATGGCTCTCGGAGAGAACACATTTTTCAGGGGGTCTGGGCATTTCTCTGTTGAAGGAGGTATATGGTCTTGAAAGTCGGTACCGTCGATGGACTTGTCTATACGATTTGGAAAACATTTGCAGAATGCTTGATAATTAAATAAGCCCTTGGCTGAGAAATAATGCCCCAGGTTGTCCTGCTGGTAAGTGAAAGGCAAGTGTTTTCACTACCTGGGCTTTGAGATCTCTGCTTGGAAGCATGTGAGTGTTCTGAGACACTAGGCGTGAGATTGTACAGTCTATATAATAATAGGAGTAAGTGCCATGGCTGAGAAACAGGCAGAATCCATTCAGGCTGTTGGCACTCAGGTGTCGGTTCAACGTCTTTCACTCCCCATTGAGTCCTTCCCTTCCACATGAGTCTGCTCTCAATCATCACGTTCATTTAGTTTTATTTCACTAATCATTGTCTGAAAGGATGACCTTCACTGGTTTGCTCGTTGGAGGATGCCTGTGCCTGGCAGAAAATAAACTCTCGAGAGCAGGATGTTCTCTGTCCCCTTTACCACTGATTCTCCAGCTCCTAGAAGCAGCGTCGGGCACATTGTAAGTCTTCGATCAGTAGTGGCTGAAGGCATGAATCTGCAAACAAACGGACGAACCAATGAATGAGTGAATGAACGCAAGAGACTCAGTGCCATCTAGCTCCAAAGAAACGGATAGAAAGCTGGGTCGCTCAGAGGCTCAGTCTAAGATACGGACGTATGTAGAGACGAAAATGCAGCTCAGGTGGTCAGGAGTCCGCTTTATACTTGAAAAAAAAATCCCCTCCACTTCTGACACACCATCTGACACATTACACAGTGGAAACGTTTCTTAATGGGGAGATCTGGGGGAGATGCCCAGGTGTTTCAATTCATTCCAGTGAGGAGATGGGGGATATGCTAGCAGAGAGGTCCTCTCGAAGCATCCGCCCATGGCGTCCTGGGGATAGACCCATAATCACACGATACCTGCATTGACAGGGACTCTTCTGTCCAGTGTGGGTGTTCTATTAGCTTGAAATTCCTCAACAAAGAGTTTTTCCTTGCACAAAGGAAAGTATTTTACCACGTTATTGATATTTTGGGTGCTTTCTGTTATACACGGTGTCTTTCGCGTAAGTTAATACTCTCCTTGCTGAAAAAACCAGTTGAGTTTGGCTGATGGAGTTTGAGGTTCATTAGAAAGATTAGTGACTTAAAAAAAATACTTCTTTGAATCTGATGTATTTTATGGGAAGGGGCTGAGTTTGATGTTGCCCACCTTAACCTGTCATCCAAATTGCCCTTGAGGAGTGGTTTTTAATTGGGTACATTTTTATCCATATCTTCTGAAGTGGCTTTTTTATTTTATTTTATTTTTAGAGGAGGGTAGAATAACGTGGAAAGCAGCTTTTATTCACTCCAAGGACAACTAACTCACATACAACCAAGGGCAGAATTAGTCTCTGGGTGTGTTTATTAGCCTAAGGGTGTGTGTGTGTGTGTGTGTGTGTGTGTGTCTCAGTCAGGAACCTCTTTAAAAATAATTACCTTGTGATTAGTATCTGATGCCAATGGTATATTTTCATGTTAAAAGTCTGAGGTCTTTATTTCCTTGAGACAGACAATGAACTTCTTTTCACCTTGTTCCTGGCTGCCAATCCCCTTAACACAGGCACGTGCACCCGGGCACACATGCCTGTAGCCTGGCCCCTGCAAATGGTAGCGGTTCCAATAAAACAGTTTCTCTTCATATTATAATTCCAGTCCAGTCAAACTAGAAATATTTACTAAACCTCCTTTTTTAGATTTAAGCTAGGTGTTCTCTACCAGCTGGTATATAAGTGGAAAAAGGGCATTCATATTTTTCTTACAGATTCTGTCTAATGCTCCTGTTGACTGTGTCTACCGAAGGAAAGCATCTGGAAGATGAGGTTACAAGTTTAACTAAGTGTGGGGAGCCCAGAGAGAGACACAAGAGTGTGCTTCTCAGCCAAAGCTCATTATTAGAATTTTGGTCATGTTCGAAGACTTTTCAGAAACGGCTTTTGGGGAAATTTCGTGACCAGTCCTTAATCACTAACCACGGCATCTCTCTGTCATCACTGTGAGGCTAGTGTATAGTATAATGCGTGGATAATGGCAGTGACTGCATTGTCATCCACATATGAAAAAGCCATAATCAATGGCTTTGATGTCATAAAGCCACAGCCCACCACTTCGATGTCAGCGTGATGGATTAGGAATTGTCAGGCTATAGTTATTGGCTTTTAAAAAATAAGGAGTGAATGAACTCTGCTTCTAGGGTGGGACATATAGGTTAATAGATTTTTTTTTAAGAAAAAAGTTAATGTAAATCCCCACTGTTGGAGTTATTTTAAGAATTTCGTACATGTTTTCTAAAATAAAAGTGTGTGGAAAAGAAGGACATGCCGTGTAAGCTGGTAGGGTCAATACCTAGAGTTCTCATGAGGTGTGGCCTTCTCGAATTCCTCATTAAAGCTTCGCGTTATGTTTGCACCCCCGGAAAGGGTGGGGCGAGAGAAGGGTGGGGAACGGGAACATGGCCTGACTGGAATCTCGTCTGTAAACTGGGGAGGAAAGGGTTCCCTTAAGAAGTTTGCGCGTAACATGTAACTGGTGCGTTTGTCTAACATCTTGACTTAATAGAGACTAGCAAGAGGCAAAGAAAAGAAAAACGAAGGAAGAAATCCGCAGCAGGACAATAAAAAGTATCCTCCTCACACCCGCCGCCCTAGGGCTTTTTCCTTTGCGCCTCAGAGCTTATCCCACTGAAACTCATCAATTTTTGCTTTTATGCTGGAAATACCCGAACACATTTGAGGCTTCACAGCCACCCCTTGGGGTGAGGAGGTTTCACAATGCCCGCCCGATCCCCGTGGTGTGTCCCCGGGGAAGGCCAGGGGGCCACAGGGTAGGGGAGAGAGGCCTTCTTTCCCTTCTAGGGCCCTCCTCCCCGCCAGCCTTCGAACAAAGGACCGAACCTCAAAGCTCCTGCCCCAACGCGTGACCTCAGGGCCCAAGGCAAAACATTTTATCTCTGGGTCCTAGTGACATAAGGTCCTCGGGCTCTGCAATTGTGGTTTATGATGTGACGAGAAACCTTTGATGGAATTACTATTGCCTTCTATTTCTCTGCCGGGCCATTTATTATTCTGTATATTTTCGAGAGCTGTGGGAAACTTTCATAACCAAGCCTAAGCCAGGCGAAAACTTGTTCTATTTGGAATTTGTAATGAAGTCAAAACATGGCCTGGATTTTCTGAAAGGCTCCTTTGGCTGCCTGCAACAGCCCCAGGGCACAATCAGACAGGGATGGAGAAGGCCTGGGAGCAGATTTTGTTACCAAGAATAGGACAGAACAATATTTGCCTCCGAAACACTAGGGCTCCTATTTACCTTCTCAGCTGGAAGAAGTGAGAGATAAATGCATATTTCACATGAAGTGCAAATACCAATTCTTTCATTTCTAATTTTCAGGATTCTTTTTTTCTTAACTCCCTCTAAACAAAAGACTGGGGAGATTTTTTTTTTTTTTTTAGCATAGTTGATTTCCTGACCTGAGGGAAGAAATTCTTTGTTTCGGAACTTTTGACCCCTCCCCCCCACCCAAAGAGCGGTTCCTCTGCCCGAAATGCAACTGTGAATTCAAATTGCCAGACATTTAAAGTGGCGGTTTCGAGAAAGCTTTCTTTTGTGGACTGTGCCCTGCTGGTGGGTGTGGGGTCGCAGAGCACGCCGGAAAAACCAAGTTTCTCTCTGTTGGGAGGGAAAACTTCCCCTAATTTTCGGAAGCTCTCAAAAACGACTTCCTGGCTGAAACCTGTTCTCTCTGGAGGAGCTTCAGCCCCTAACACAAGGGGTGAGTTGGAAGATGGTTAGTCCTTAATTTTTATTTAAGTCGAAGGTTAATAGTAAAGGGGGGGGTTTGGGCTCACACTCTTTCAAGTTAATGATTATTTTCCACCATCAGGTAAAGAATTTCCTAAGGCCCTTATTTCACTGCTGAAAGCGGAGTAAGAGAACTCAGCTTCGCGCCCCGGGGCTTGAATAAAGGAATAAAAACAGCACAACATTTGCATCTACTTAACAGCCTCAGTTTTAAGAGCCCCTCACAGTAAGAGAGGAAAAGCGTATCTGGAGGTTAAATGAAGCTCTTCTGAGATATTTGCCAAAAACGCAATTCGGGGAAAGATAATCATTGTCAGAAATGACCTAGGAATTTGAGGCCTTCCAATCGAAAGCACAAAGCCCAGAAAGGTGCATTCTCTTGCTTCTCTGCCTGCTCGGATATCAATGAACATCAGCTAAAGGTGGCTGAAGAACCAATTTCATGCATCTACTGTACGAGGAAATGAACTGAGCCAAGGGCAAAAATAAAATTATACAAATGTTATTATAGACTAGCCTGCTTCTGTCCTAGTTTAATTCAAATTTTAGTGCTGCGGGCTTTGCTTCCGGCAGTAGCCTTACTGAATAAATCAACATTTGCTTACATCTAAATTATTAGGGGGAGCATGTGACTTTGTTTATTGTATAAATTATACGCAAGGTTAAAGCATTAACTGTTCAACTGGTTTTGTTCAGTCACCCCATCGACTCTCCCCCAAATCATCTCTCCCTCCAATAGGAAATAAAAATCTGACATTACTAATTTTTTTTTTTTAACAGACAAACCAAGTGACAAAAGCCACGAAGCACCGTGAACCAGAGGTCTTGGACAGGAGCCCTGACAGAGGTAAGGTGGGAGAGAGTCTAAGCGTTTAGGAAAAAGAAAGAAGGAGCCAAGATCCAAGAAATTGTGTGCGTGAGCTCTGATTTGGTGTCTGTGCAAAGCGAAATAGTGACCTGGTAAATAATCAGTAATGTTAACTAAGGCGGTCAACCAAATGGGACAATATAACACAAACCTAAAGAAAGCCTTTGGCCAGGATTTCAGTAGGCAAGGAATTTCAAACTATACAGCAATGTTGGACCCAAACATTTTTATTGCTGTTATCTGTTACAAAAGAAAGTTAAACATAGACCGTCTGGAAAACACACAATTTTTTTTCTTTTCTTTCTTTCTTTCTTTTTTTTTTTTTTTTTGATCTTTGCACGTCCCTGTGACTCCCGAAAGCCTACCCGCACGTGTCTGGGAAGTAAGGATAGGGCTTTGATCAGTAGACAACTGGACTTTCCGAGTATGCAGACAAATCACTGTATCAGACATATCCTACTTTGAGGACATCCAATTAACATGAATATCAAGGGTTCAAAGGAGACCACTCGGCTCTTTGCTTTATCATCAAAAGTTCTTATTTTATCATCCATAGTAGGCTTCTTTTAGTCTTTGACTTTTTCCACGGTGATAAATCAATTTACAAAATTGTAAATGGAATTCAACTGAAAACACTGAATTCAATCTTTTCCCAGAATATAGTTACGCATATATGCATATATGTATTTCTTTCTCAAAACTCTTCCGATAAACACTGTAGGTCAGGAGATTTTCGTGCTGAATGATCCTCTCTAACAAATGATTCCGATCTAAGGTGTGCTCAGGAGGAGCATCCATTTCCCTTTCCACCACTTCTGATTCTTTCTGCATCTTACATTGGGTTTTGAGATCGTGGACGGTGATTCTCCAAATGTCATTAATGTGCCACCTGCAACAGAATTCCCCGAGAGCGGAACCCAGGACTCTGCACTGTAACCAGCCTCCGTGTGGTTGTGTTGTCAAGGAGCTAACCGTGAGAACTACTTTTGCAGGCTCCGATATGGGAGCGAACTGTATAGCTCTAGCTACTCTTCTATTCATGGTGTCCTGGAGCCTAGCCCAAACTAAAATAGGCTCTGAACCAAAAAGGCCTTCCAATCCCTGCCCTGCACTTTTTAGCCAATTGAGGGGATTTTTGGAACAACTCACTGAGTCCAGGGTAAATCCTGATTTGTAGTGAGTGAGACCTGAACTGGTGAAAAAATCATCACATATGACTACATATGGAAACTCAGTGGGCTTGAAAGAAAAAGAAATAATGTGTAAGGGGTGTTTGGGACATGGTAGGTGTTGAATTGATGATAATTATTTACCGTTTACAAGTAGCTGTTGAATCCACAAATAGTATGTAGAAGCTTAAACCTTAAAGTGTGAAGAGGCTGCTATGAGGAAAATTGGGGAGTGCCTGGTGTGCACAGTTAGGTTGGCCTGAACCTGAAAACTGCTCACGTCCTGCCCAAGCCTAGAGCCTGTAAACCTCTCCCAAAGTTCCCTGGGTGAGAAGACAGAGAGAGAGAAAGTATGTATAGGGATTATAGACAGAAGCTATTAAGACAACCATGACAGCTGGTATTTTCGCGGAGACGCTGTGTTGGAACATGGCAGGTTTACTTAGAAAAACCATGTGTTGAAGTCTTCGAACATGAAGCGAGAACTTTGGGCCACCGGAGACAGAGGCACTAATAATTATCTAGAATTAGTGTCAAAGTTTCCATAAAGCAGATATAACAGATTAGCAGACAGAAAAGCCTCTGCAGGTGGAACAGACTTCATTTGATGAAATGCGAATAGAATGCAGGGAAAACCATAAAAGACCTGGCTCAGGGTCACACTAATTGAGGTCTACTTAATGACAGAAACAATAATGTTGATAAAGACAACAATTTTCTAGTGGCCTAATCCGGCAGAGCAGGGAATGGTAGTTCTCACAGAATGATAGAAGTTTCATTCCTGCCTGGAGATGTTGTACTTTAAGTTTTCAAGTGTGTTAGATCATTTAATTATCAAATCAGGCCCGTGTAGGTGGTTTTATTCTTAGCCCCATGGCCCTGCAAATATCTCGTGAAATGATTATATCTCCAGTCATGGAAAATACCAACTGAATCTTATACTATGTGTGAGATATGCCTCTCTAGTAGAGATTTGTTATTTACCCAGTATTCATTTACTATTTTTAAGGTAAAATGATATCCCAAATCCCCTTTGGGAAACCACCCACTCTCAGGCCATGAGATTTAAGAAGTATCAGGTCCAATCATAACATGAGAGGGAGGTGCTGATTGGTCTAAGCAAATCGGCGTACTACCAGCAACTGGTTCACTGAATGTCTTTGTGACCCAATCAGAGCCGTGCGTAATAAGACTCTTATTCTTTCCCAGAGGACTTGATCTTGGCAGCATGTAGGCTGGTGCTACTG
This sequence comes from Paguma larvata, assembly GCA_030068075.1. Taxonomy (NCBI): domain Eukaryota; kingdom Metazoa; phylum Chordata; class Mammalia; order Carnivora; family Viverridae; genus Paguma; species Paguma larvata. The sequence goes on along the minus strand of CM057835.1, from coordinate 43,756,719 downwards.
TCGCCATCTTGCCACCACATGTAGACCATGAATAGGCCAGTGAATGGAGGAATGCAAAGCTCACCTGAGAGACGGACAGAAAAGGGGTCTTGGGGACATCAGTGGAGCCCAAATCAAACCATTCCTGAAGGGAGGCCCAATCTGGACTTTTTACTTAAGTGAGCCCATGAACTCCCCTATGGGTTAAACCAATTTTGGTGAAGTGTGTTTTCATTTTCAACAGAAGAGAGTCCTAACTGAGGAAGAATCCCTTTCTACCACTCTGGGACACGGGATGTTGGAGATAGAGCGTGTCTATTGAGTGACTATTAAACAAAATGAGGACAGAAAGAAAAACTGGCAAGCTATGGGCAATTTTATACTCTGAAAAAATAAAAAAACAATCTCCCCAACATTGGGTGGATTCTGCAGGATTGCCAGTTACCTACTCTGATATTTGTTCTTTCTTCTTAACCTTTTGATTATAGCTAGACACAGGACCATTTTTTAAATCAAAGTGTAGTTGACATACAATATTGTATTAGTTTCAGATATACAACCTAGTGTTTCAACCTTTATTTTACATTACCAAGTGATCACCATGATAACTCTAGCTACAATCTATCACTAGACAAAACTGTTACTATATTATTACCCAGACAGTTTTATGCTGTACATTACCTCCCCATGACTTATTTATTTTATAACTGGAAGTTGGTACTTATCATCCCCTTCTGGTATTTTGCCCAGGCCCCCACACTCCCCTCCGCAATTGCCAGGTTGTTCTCTGTATCTGGGGGTCTAATCTCTTCTGATTTGTTTGTTTGTTTGTTTTGTCTTGTAGATTTCACACAGAAGTGAAATCATGAAGCATTTGTCTTTCTCTGTCTGATTTATTTCACTTAATATGATACCTTCTAGGTTCATCCATGTTATTGCAAATGGCGAGATTTTATTATTTTTTTATGACTGAGTAATATTCCACTGTATGTATATACTACATCTTCTTTACCCGTTCATCTGTTGATGGATGCTAAGGTGTGTTCCATATCTTGGCTGTTGTAAATAGTATTGCGATGAACACGGAGGCACATATATCTTTCCAAATTAGTGTGTTTGTTTTGTTTGGATAAATATGCAGAAGTGGAATTGCTAGATAGTATGGTAGTTCTATTTCTAATTTTTTGAAGAACCTCCATACCATTTTCCATAGTGGATGCACCCTTTTACACTCGTGCCAACCATACACAAGGGTTCCTTTTTCTCCACATCCTCACTAACATCTGACCTTTTTGACACTAGCCATTCAGGGTGGTGTGAAGGGACATTTCATTGTGGTTTTGGTTTGCATTTCCTTGATGATTAGTGATATTGAGCATCTTTTCATGTGTCTGTTGGCCATCTGAATGTCTTCTTTGAAGAAATGTCTATTCAGGTCTTCTGCCCATGTTTAAATTGGATTATGTGTGTGTGTGTGTGTGTGTGTGTGTGTTTTATATTGAATTGGGTGAGTTCTTTATATATTTGCAAATTAACCCCTTGTCATTTATATCATTTGCAAATAACTTCTCCCAGTTAGTAGGTTGCCTTTTATTTTGTTGATGGGTTTCTTCACTGTGCAAAATCTTTTTAGCTTGATGTAGTCCTGTTTGTTTATTTTTTCTTTTGTTGCCCTTGCCTAAGGAGACAGATCCAAAAAATACATTGGTAAGACCAATGTCAAAAAGCTCACTGCTACTGTCTTCTTCTAGGAGTTTTATGGTTTGCGGACATGACCAATTAAAAAAAATACATTGTCAGACACCTTTGTGATTAGTGTGGACGTACAGCTAAACTCCGACTAATGGGGTTTAAGCAGCTCCTCCAGGTAGTTTTCTTTAAAAAGGTAGCTGGCATGTGTCCTTTGCTTTTTTTTTTTTTAATTTGTCCTTTCCTTTATTCTGTCGCCTAAAATCTGGATGTGATGGCTAGACCTCTACCTAACATCTTGTACCATGAGGCCAGGGCTGTATCATGGGAATGGCAGACTTACGAGCTGGAAGGAGCCTGGGTCCCTAAGTACTTCAGGGAGCAAGCCATTTTATAGCTCTGGCTTGCCCACGCCTGAAGTTTCCTTGAGAAAGCAATAAAACTCTTGTTTAAGTTATGGTTATTTTGAGTTTTTATTAGTGTCGAGTCTAATCCTAACCATTACTTCCTGATGGCAGTTCTAAAAATATGTTGTATAAGAAATTAAATTATTTTTTCATCTCTCTTTGACTATATGAAAACTGAAAATGGATACAGGTAATGTACGTCAAGTCCCTAAGACGTGGCTGTAGCCTTCCGGTATATAGTATATAAATAATTACATAAATGCTAAGGTTAAATTCCATGCACTCCAAAACAATTCAGTTCTTTCTATATTCCCAGTCGTATGCTAGGCCAATGGGATTTGTCAACCGTAAAGGTGTGAATGCAATACACATATTTAATTTAGAGTCCCAAAACCAATTAAATTGCATGTGTGAAGATGAAATTTTGGGGTCTTTTAGTAGAGGAATGAAAAGCAAGGTGTTATGCATATTATAGTTTGGATAAATGCTGTTTATAATGGTAGAAACACCGCCCGGAAGCCCCTGTCTCACAATAGCTACGATTCAGATTCTGCAGGTATTTGTCAGGGCTGAAATTAATGAATTACATGGGAATCAATGGATTCGATTCTGTTTGCCTCACAGAGGTACTTTACATTGCTGGGTGAATTTGAAAGAGAGCAAGTATTTTTTCAGCTTTAAAATTGGGAAGCTTAATGAATGTCATGTAATCTATGAAGAGCTTTGAAACAGTTATTTTATTTTATTTTATTTTATTTTACTTTATTTTATTTATTTATTTATTTTTAAGCAATTTCTACACAGTGAGTAAATAAGACGTTCATTCCCATGTGAAAGGAGATGGAGGCAGAGAAGGAAAATGAAAAAAGACCGCGGGGGGTTGGTGGTGGTAGAAATTGGAAGTAGCATCCATGTCTCGTGAGCCTGGTGATTACCCATCTACTCAAACGTTCATACATGGGAGTTGGTGGTGGACATGATTTTCTGGTTGGTGAATGTCATTTTCCAAGGTTTGCTAGAATTCCTCGAAGGCGTGAGTGTTCAGTCAGGAGTAAGGAATGCGGAGACGTAAGAGGGAGACAACACGATAGAGACATATCAGTTTGCCGTTGCTGTGTAGAGCAACCTGCCTAACACTGAGTGGCTTAAAGCAATGGCCATCTATTTAGCATCTGATTCTGCAGGGTGGAAATTTAGGGTAGGCTCCATTTTGGTCTGGTCTTCCTCATGGGTCTGTTGCAACCCCTCAGTTGACTGTGTGTACCTTCTGGGGGTTGGTAGCTGTTGGTTGGAGCACCCTGATGCTCTTCTACATGGTGTCTTATCCTCTGTGAGGCCAGCATGGGTTAATTCCCACAGCAAGGGGGCAGAGTTTCAAAAGAAAGTGGAGACACATGAGGCCGCCTGAGGGCTAGTGTTGGTCTAGTCTTCTGTAACGTCCACAGTATGCCGTCGGGCCAGGCAGACAACCAGGTTTGGTGAGAGGGGTGCCAACTCCCCTGTCAAAGGACATGGATACAGGGAAGGGGGAAGTGTAGACATTTTTCAATCAGTTTATGAAATGGACAGTATTGAGAAACTGATGGAAGATGGGCTGGATTTGTTGTTGGACAAGTGAGCAGAAGAGTAGGAGGAAATAAAAAGGATATAGGCAAGAGAGAAAGAAGTGCGTCAAAGAGCAATGAGAGGTTAAAATGTGATACAAATAGCAATAGGGAACCCCGGAAGACCCTTAAGCAAAATGGAAATGTAGAGGAAGCAGAGGGCACGTATTGACATCCACAGAGTTCTAGGGGACTCCTGGCTGAGGGTCTCGCAAGAGAAGTAGGGCGTTCATGTCTCTGGGTTTCCGAGTTAATGATCCCAGCAGTCCTGGACCAGCCAAATTGTAGTGGATTTATTATTTACATTACAACTGCATTTAAAAATGAAAACATATGTCTACGTTTTCAGTGCTCTGAAAATACCACTGAACATGCTGTAGAATTTTATATCCAGTAACAGGATGCAATTTCCCTATCAAATAAAATTGCTGTTTGTTTTGTGTACTCTATATTATTATGGAAATTTCGCAGTTTATCAGCTACAGTGAAGTCAACTGCAATGAGCAGGCCACTTATGTGAGCAAGTTTCTCTCTCCCCTCCCAAATCCTGATTCCTGTTCTACTTATGCAGATACTGTTTTATGCTAATAATGTACTCTGTTGTTGTTATTTTGTTTTGTTTAGATGCCGTATAACCTGATTCACATAAAAAAGGCAAATGTTTCTTTTATTATTATTTTTTTAATGTTTATTTATTTTTGAGAGACATAGAGACAGAGCGTGAGCAGGAGAAGGGCAGAGAGAGAGGGAGACCCAGAATCCGAAGCAGGCTCCAGGCTCTGAGCTGTCAGCACAGAGCCCGACTCGGGGCTCGAACTCACAGAGCATGAGATCATGACCTGAGCTGAAGTCGGCCGCTTAACCGGCTGAGCCGCCCAGGCGCCCCGAAAGGCAAATGTTTTTATAGGTCTCTGGTGGAACCGATAGCGTACTGAAATAACTCTAGCAAGGGAACGTCTTGGTGGTATCCTATGGTCTCACCTTCCCCCTCCCCTCCCCTCTGTCTATAATGCATCATTGCTGAAACCAACAAATAAGAAGTTGCTTAAGGCCCCGTTAAGTTTGCTGACTTCTGCAAAGTATGCCTGATTTCGTTCCTAGTGATTGTGAGAGTAATGATAACTTATAGCGCAGCTGGGCAATTTTGTAAGAAACCCCCTCTTCCAGGAGCAATTTAGAGGTGCTTCGTCTTTCTTCTTCTTCTTCTATTTTCTTATTGCAGTGTGACAACAGCAAGTACCCAAATCCTGTTAGCAAATAATGTGATTTCTGAGCTTGGGTTCCGGACTAACGATGTTATAGGGTGTGTGTCACAAGCTATGAGATGAAGTTAATAGTCGCATGTTTTGAAAAATATACAGTGCTTGAGTCTCGTAGTTCCTATTTTCTCTAAAAGTGGTCTTCAAATCTTGTTCCCCTTGTCTTGTTTTAGCTTGTTGTCTTGGGCTTGGTTGATTGTGGACTTTGAGCTGGAGGGTCAGACTGGCTGACAAAGCAAGGAGCAATGTGGCGTTAGGGTCCTTCCCTGTTTAGGGGCCCAAAGGATGGTAATTTAACCCGGATAGTCAGAGAGAGTTTGTAGGGAAAATATCCACACGGGTAAAATAAGAATTAAAAGAACAAATGAATGTTTCCGGTCGCGTGTCTTTGTTATAAAACCATGTCAATTAATCCCTGTGATTAAGAGCGTGGCCTTTGAGGTTAGTTTTCACTGCTTTTTAGCTGCGTGACTTCGGGCAAATGTCTTTGACCTTAGTCTTAGTTTAATAATGTCTCATAAGATTGTAGCAAACATTAAATTAGGTGATGTACATGGTGCACCATGCTTGGCACAGAGTAAGTGCTCAGCGATGGAGTCATTGTCATTAATTAGCCTTCCCACATCCCTTTCCTTATCCTGCCGTTCAAGGCCAACGTCCGCCAGTCTGGCTTCCTCTGTCGCATGATGTTAACTACTAGTGGAATAGTAGGTGCTAAATACAAGGCAGGCCCTCAACAAGTTCTTAAAAAACAAGAGAATGAATCCGTCAATAATATTATAATTATAGTGGGGTGTGTGTGTGTGTGTCCTTACCCCTTGAAAGGGAGATTCAACCCCAATACATTAAGTGCTTTTGATGACATGCAAATGATGGTCACCATATTTCTTTGCATCAGGAATTTATGTGTCTGTTTTAAAATCCTAAATGACACCCAATAACAAGTAGAGAAAAGCCTAGTTGCTCGCAGAGGCACCCAGGTCCTCATTGACTTATGTCTGTCTCATCCCCACGGCCTCCCTGTCAATCCCAGGGCTCAGAGTTGCCACGGGAAAGCTGTTGCCCCAAAGAATCACTAAAACGAATGTCCCAATTTACCGGATGCTATTTGACCGCTTTACTAATGCTTGCTTTTATTGTAAAGAGGCAAACTTCAAACTATGAACTAAATTTCAAGGGATGTGTACGTCACATAATCCCAGACATCTCAGCCACCATGACCTGGTGACAATAATGCCCCGTTTTTCAAGGAAGGAATCTCAGGGGAAATCTAAAATTATGAAGTACAGAAAAACATCAAGATTATGTTCAAATGTACCGAAGTCTCTGACATTCCACGCTCTGGTCTCGAATCTCCCTGTTTCCCAAGACTTCCAGGAAGGTTGTCTTTTTTCTAATTGGTGCCGGCCCCTTAGTGCCCCTAATTATACAATCTCCTCTCGCTTTTAGTGACCTCCCTCCTCTCATTGTTTAAATCCTATCCATCTTCCAAGTCCTGAGACAAATTCTCTCTCTTCTAGGGTATAGTTTCCTACTACTCTCACCATTATTTAGATCCACACGGTGTTAGCTTTTTCTTCCTAAAGAGGTCACGTTCTCCTTGAGGGCACAGCTTATGCTTTAGTCTCCCTTGCTTCTCACTCGGAGCCTCTCCAAGTGATAGATGCATAGTAGGTGCTGATTAAATATTTGTCGATTGATCTCCTGCAAAGGGGTAGCGGTGAACCACTGTGAAAGCGCTAGACAGACCAAGACCGAGTTCTCGATCTCTCTTTGGGGCGACGCTTTTAGGGGACTGGGAAAAAGCCTTCAGAGAGCCCTGTCAGCCAATGTGCTTCTTTGAATGTGCTTCTAGTTTGGTGTGTGTGGCAGTGGTGTGGGGCTACCGGGGGGTGTTCTCATCTCCTGGGGGTGAGGGGTGGACTGCTCGCCAGCAGCAGGGACTCTGGGCACCGGGCATCCTACTCAGATGCACACAGAGAAAAAGGAATTGGAATACTTGCACATTTATGCCGGTATCCAAGTACGAGTAAGGTTCGACTCTCACCTACAAGCCAGGATGAAGAGGGCTTTAATTCTGAGGACTTATAGCTAGAGACAGCAAGAGAGAGAAAGAGATTGAGTCCCTTTTTGGGTTGATAATATTCTCTTAAGTTGGAGCAGGGAGACCTGATAAAAAGAGCTTCCTTGTGGGGTGCCTGGGTGATTCAGTCCGTTAAGCGTCTCACTCTCGATCTCGGCTCAGATCATGATCTCATGGTTTGTGGGTTGGAACCCCGCCTCCAGCTCTGCACTGACAGCACAGAGCCTGCTTGGGATTCTCTCTCTCCCCCTCTCTCTGTGCCTTTCCCCCGCCTCTCAAAATAAATAAACATTTTAAAAAAAGAGCTTGCTTGTACAGTGGCGAAAGGTGAAAGGTGACTGGGAATTAGCTTCACCTCCCCCCTCCCCCACATGTCTAGCTTCGTCACAATTTACTCCGAGTTTAAAAGCTCTTTTCCAGGGCAGAGACTGGGCAGGGTGTCCCTAAGCAAGTTTTTATGAGTAAAGCAGGGCCCTAAAGTGAGGGAGACAAAGGAGAGGCACGCTCGCGGGACTGGGGTAATGGGTGCAGGAGGAGAGAATGGTGTGGGGAGGTGGGCCTCTGTGAGCACACACACCTTCAAGTGCGGTGATGGTGAGTAGCCGAGGCGCATGGACACATTCAAAACTCCTGTTGTGGGTGATGCCTTTGCCCTTGTGATAGCTCGGCACTCAGAATATACAGAGAGTTTGAGGCGGGGGCTAATTGTCGTATTTGAGACATTTGACCAAGTATCACTCACCCGTTTCGCTAAATTTTCAATAAAAGAGGAAGGCTTTAGCCTTTCTTTCCTGGCGAGGGATGAGAGAGAATGTACAGAGAAGCGAGGCGCGTTCACGCTGGTGCAGTTCCTTCTGTCTGGGAACAGGTACGAGCGTTTATCCGCAAACACATTCTTTCATTTGTTCAGGAGCTACTGGGTGCCTGCTCTGTGGCCGTCACTCTTGCTGCTCCTGAGAGAACCAGCCTTGAGTAGGGAGTTTCTACTGGGCAGGGGAGAAGCCGGGAGGCACAGGGCCAGCCTCTTTGCAGTCTAGATAAACTCCAGGTTTGCTCTCCCAGGACTGCACAATAATCCTTGGTCAGAGGTCGCCATCAAGATCCAGAGCAGATCTTAAAAAGCCTCATCGCGAGAAAAAAAAAAAGAGAAAAGAAATCGTAACTGTGGATGGTGACAGATGCCAACTAGACTTACTATGGTGGTTCATTTTGCATTGTGTGCAAATATTAAATCATGATGTGGTATACCTGAAACTAATATAATGCCATTTGCCAATTATACCTGGATGGTGATGATGATGATGATGATGATAACACAGACTATAGATTCATGAGCTCAAAGCTGTGGCAGTAGGTCAGCACCATAGATATGTGAGGAACAAGTAAGGAGGAAGGTTCTAGACAGGTGCTTTGCTCTCTGGCTTACATATGCAGCTTACCTCTAGGAGCCAGCAGGTGTTTTGTGAGCAGATGGCGAAGGTTTGCTTAAGGGCCAAAGGTAGAGTGATCAGAGCTGGGTTTCAGAAGGAGAATTTGTCACGTACCTACTATGTGCTAGATGCAGTCACTAGTCCCAGTATGGTTCCTGGGCCTCGCGGTCTAAACTATCAAGGCCTCCCCCTTTCTGGAGGATGGAATTGGGGATGCTTGGTAACCTACCCCAGCATCCGGGGGAGCTTGGCTCCTGTGGTCGTCAGTCATCACAGCTGTGGTGGACCTCAAGCTTTTCTCCGACACCCTGCCAGCGTGTGCGTGTTTTGCTCGGCCCTCCCTGCACGTCCATTTCTCCTGATTGCCCCTCGGTTGGCTTGCCCTCTGCTAGATCACCGCTGTTCCAGCGCCAGTGGTTTTGAACTTGGAGGGTACCCCTCCTCACCCACCGAAGTGCAACTCTGTCGCTCTATGGGTCTTGCTCTTTGCATTTTATGGCGGCCCCACCGAAAACCTCAGACTAGGTCCTTCTGAACCAGAGTGCGCAAGTCCTCAAAGGTCACCTTTGAGGTGTGCTTCGTCACTCTGAACCAGGGTCTGAAGGTGGATCGTGTGTTGGGTAGTCGAACAATTCGTGGTCCAAACCGTGACAATTGGAAGAGTGAATGGAAATGCTATGTGAATACTTATACCAGAACAACAAGGACACATTGGGATTGTCTTTCTGGTCTTTCCTCCAACATCTCTCATTTTTTTTTTTTTTTTAGGGTTAATGATCAGATGCCCTATTATTAGTCTGACAGTTTCCTTCTTATTTTCTCCCAAGAAGGCCTCAGGAGTTCTCATGCAAATTGTACTCCTGTTGACTTGTTCTGATAAAATGAAAACAGTAGCTAACGTCTATGTAGTACTTGCCATTAATTGTGTTTTACATGTGTTAAGTCTTTCAATCCTCGCCATCCCCTGAGACTGGGAGTCGTTCCATTTCCATTCGATAGATCAGAAAAAAACACAGAGGTTAAATAGCTTGTCCGAGTTTGCATAGCTAGTAAGTAGCCGAGCCAAGATTTGAACGCAGGAGGCCCCCGAGCCTGTGTGTGTAGACAGCACACCATCCTGCCTCCATCCTGCAGTTTATTGTTTAGTCCAACCCACGTTTATCGAGGACCTTCTGTGCCTGGAAGGGCTCCGGGTGTGATGCCTGCTCGTGGTTCAGTTTCCCGCAGAGAGAGTCAGTCAGGCCCATCCTTGTACAGGGAAAATAATGTCTAGGGTCTCCTCTAGGGCGGGTCAGCTAAACCCTCACACAACGTGTGGTTTTCTATTCAGCTCATGAGTTACCCTATTTGGATGGCTATTGCCAGGTTACCTTGGCTCCCGCTTCTCAGACTTCCGTATTACTGGTCCTTTGAACCCAGAATCAAAATCTTTCAGTCAGAAGCAGTGGTCCCAAAGCAGTGTGCACTAGTTATGACACTGCCAAGGGAATGTTCTCGGCGGGCAAGGAGGGTTAATCAGAGCATTGTGTTGGCTTTCTCTGCGATTGCCAATATCCCATGCTTTCCTGTTCGGGGTGGGGGTGGGGGTGGGGGCTCTGGCTTTCCAGAAAGGAGGATGAGAGCAGAGTCTCCAGGGACACTTAAAAATATACAGTCCTCAAAAAGTCTGATATATATGACGACTATATACAATTTGGGCTACTTTGGTCTAGTTTTTTCTAAGAATATGTAATGTCCAAATACAGGCATTCACATAAAATGAGGGGAAGGTTTTAATCTTGGAGTGGTACAAAGAACTTTTTTTTTTTTTTTTTTTTTTTGGCACCAGCACGATTGTGAGGAACAGAGCGCTTATTGTTTAGCATGTCAGGGCCCCGTGCAGGCCAAGGAAATGCTGATGAAGTAGTTACAGTCTGCGGAGGGGTGAGGGGTGGGCGGTCCTCATGAGAAAATAAGAAAGCAAATGGGTAAGAGTGTTTCATTCAGCCTATCCTTTGAGACATCCTTCCAATAGCGTAAAGGCCATGCCCGTGCCCGTGCGTGTGTTTAAAATGTGAAAAATTACAAAAATGAACAAGGAGCACTAGTGCCCTGACCGCCCCCAACTCAATGATATCGTTTTGATTTCCACAGTGCTGTGCTAGGTGCAAAGGACAGGGACATGCCTTCTCATCTGAGTCCCGCACCACCGCCAGGTGGTGACACACGCGGCAGGAAGTTAGGACGTTACTGCAGCGTGTTTGTAGATAGGGCACTTCTCAAGCATAGTTTTCCCTAAATGAAGACCCACCTGGTACGTCGAAGGTACCTGTTCTCAAACCAAATTGAGCGCTGCTTGTCGAGGGCCCGACCTGACAGGAGGTCTGCGTGCTGACACTTCGTAGGGGGTAAGGATCGGCTGTGACCAAGGTCATCTCTGATCTTCATACCGACTCGCAGAGCTAGGTGACAATGGGCTGTTTTACAGACCGGAAGAGTAAGGCTCAGCAAGCGTAGAAGAGTTCTTGTAAGTGTTAGACCCCAAATCAAGCCAAAGCCGGTCAGAGGGCACCAACTTGCCATGGGCCCACCCCATTTCTTCCTGGGAATGCTGCATGGACCCTTAGGGAAAGTTCTTCCTGATGTGTTCACATCCGAATTAATGAACTTTACATTTGGGAATGGAAACCCCTAGAGAACAGGATAGTGTGTGTGTGTGTGTGTGTGTGTGTGTGTGTGTGTGTGAGAGAGAGAGAGAGAGAGAGAGAGAGAGAGAGAGAGGGAGGGAAAGAGAGACGGAGAGACTTACTAATATTGATTGTGGATAGTCCTAAACTGCAAAGGAGCTGTCCCCACATTTTATTATAAAACTTTTCATACATAGAGCAAAGATAAAGAATTTCATAGTGAACATAAGTATACTAACCACCGAGATTCTGCCATTAATATCTCACTGTGCTTATTTCATCACGCATCTCCCTATATCTATCTCCCCATCCATCTAATCATCTATCCAGCCTTACCTCTGTCATTAGGACTCTATCTTTTTTTGATTCATTTCAAAATAAGTTGCAGACGTCAGTGCACTTCCTCATAAATAATTCATGAAGCACATGTTGAACTTTAGTTCGATATTTGTTTATAATTTTCTTTTGATGTAAGGTTTAGGTGCATATTTACTGGGTTTTGATAAATACCCCAACCCCCCAAGACAAAAATTCTACCCTCTCCTTAGAAAGTTCCCTCACATCTCTTCCAGGCTGTCCCTGCTTCCCCTCCCTCACCGACAGAGACGACCACTGCTCCGTTTTCCACCACTGTACTCGTGTGCGTGGCTTCCTCTACTTGGCATTATGGTCTTGACACTCGTCCATCCATACCGTTGTTGTATCAGTGGTTTGTTCCTTCTTATTGCCAGGTGGCATTCCGTTGTACGAACCTGCTATAGTTTGTTTATCCGTTTTCCCACTGATGGGCTTTTCTCAGTTTTAGGATTCCATGAATAAAGAGCTGTTAAGGGAGCGCTTAGGAGGTTAAGCGCCTGACTCTTGATTTCGGCTCAGGTCGTGATCTCATGGTTTGTGAGACTGAGCTCCAAGTTGAGGCTCTGCCCTGACAGCACAGAGCCTGTTTGAGATTCTCTTCCCTCCTTCTCTCTCTGCTCCTCCCCCCTTTGTGCTCTTCTCTCTCTCAAAATAAATAAACTTAAAAAAGAAAGCTCTTATGAATATTCTTGAACAAGTCTTTTTATGAATATGTGTTTTATTGCTCTTGAGTTAATGCTTGCGAGAAGCTTGCTGAGTCATAAGGTTAGATGTACAGTTTTATAAGAAACTGTTGGACCATTTAAAAGCTGTCAGCCCATTTTATAGTACCACCCGTAATGCACGGTAGTTCTGGGTGCTCTGTATCCATGCTGGTGTTTGATGTTGTCTGTCGTTTAAATTGTGGCCATTCCGGTGGTGTCTAGGTGGGCAATTGGTGTTGACAGCAGTGATGATCGCCATGACAGAGTGATAGGTGGCTCTCTAGCACAAATTACAGTTGGTGCTCCCAAGATTTCACTGGGAAACTCATTGCTTGTGGTCTCTAAGTACCCGCCCTAATGTTTTCTGATGGACAGATGGAAGTGCTCCGGGCAGCGGGCAGCGCTGATTTTCAGGCTAATGATGCTCCTCGTACAATGAGCTCACTTAGGGCTTCTTTGTGTGGCCTGGACGCTCAACTTTAACCCTGGTGACACTTCTTAACTCTACTTCTTTGTCAGACAAACTTCTTAGGTCAGATTGCAATTTCTCTTCCTTTTCAGAGTTTTCACCCAGCAAAACGTTGATGATTTCAGTGTCAAGAGAGGCGGACTCCAAATAAAATGTAGAATAAACAATTTTGAAGACTTAGACCTCTCTTTTCTGTCACTGTTACTTCTCAAGCCTCTTCTCATTCCCAGAGCACAGTGTGAAAAAACAGTGAGCTGGGAGTTAGGCGAGCTGGCCTTTGAACTTAGCTATGCGGCTGTGCTGCTGAAAACTCATTCATCCGGATTGGGGGTGGGTCTGGACATTTTTTGCACCACGGTTTCCTTGCTGGGAGAACAATACTGACACAAATTATATTTGATGCCTTATGCCTTTTTGAAATTTCAGAATAACTCTTTATTTTGTTTAGAAAAAACTTCGTGACCCTTTAAAGATTCTACTTAAAAAAATTTAAGTGACCCTACGATATTTCCTTCATCCCCTCTAGCCCTTTAAGCATGCCCTGCTGTATTCATGGAAACAGGTATCTCTTTTATATTTTGACTGAAAGGTTTCCTTAAGTATGCCCTTGCCTGTTATCAGATGCTGTAGTTCACACTGGTAGAAGGATTTTGTCTCAGACAATGCAAGTGCTGGGGGAGCTGGTATCTATTTTACATATGCTCTGGGGTCTTTTTGGACAGTCTAGGTGTGCGCCCTCGATTCATTAAGTTTCCCCCACTTACGTTGTTATTTGCTGTCCAGTTCTATTTTATAATTGAGTGGTGTGGCGAGGACAAAGAAGAGTGTGAGAAAGAATGTTGCGATCATCGCCTTCTGTCTGCAGGCAAATCGCGCTGGAGCAGGAAGGAAGGGAGATGGGAGTAGCTAGAGAGAATTGGCTTCAGGAGAAACGGACAGCCCAAATCTCAGCTACGACAAGCTAAGGGTTGAAAAGGTAGAATCTGCCAAGAAAGGTGTTTTCCGTTGCCCTGCTGCTAATGCCTTGAATGCACGTGAGATCGTCCTGGGTTTCTCTGCCCTGCAGTCCCAGGAGGAGAAAGTCTCCCAGTCACAGAGGAAACCTTCAACGACAGATAAAACACAGTCCCCCAATCCTCTCGAGCTGTAAGGGTTCAAGCACGAAATTCCTGAGCAAACACACCAGGTGCCTCTCTGCACTGACTGTGCTTTTTGGTGCTACGCAGAGAGCTCTGCAGACGATGCTGAAGGTCAGATGAAGGTAGAGAAACCGCAAAACAGCACGGCGCACCACCCAACTGCAAGCTAATTGGGAAGGAAATGGTTTCAAACTGACAGACTGTGGCCTGATAACCGAAATCTCATAGGGACAAAAGGTTCGTGTCATTTAAAGGGGTAGCTCTGCCTATTCAAATTGTGCCAACAAAAGAGATGAAAACCCCCTCGTGGGATGGGAAGTTCTATTAGCAGATATTACCATCCTTGCTTTTATGCCCTCCTGTGTCACAAACCCTGAACATGTGCTGCGTGTCCTCAGGCATTCATTGGTTAATTTACTTATTCAAAGTAAGGCAACAACAACAACAAAAGCAACAGAAAAACCCCAAACAAATTACATATTGGGGCACAGACGGCATTAAGATGCAGTGCACAATTTTGATATGTGGGTTTTTAAAAGAAATGTGTTTGGTCTGGAATTGTACATATGTTAAACTCCAGAGAAAGTAAGAAGCCTATAGCAGCTCATCTGGGCATTGAAAAAAAGAAAAAGAAAAAAAAATCTTTAAAGGTATCATTATTCTGAGAACCAGAAACACTTGATATAATATTAGGTACTACTCTGTAGCCAACAATAGCCATTTTGACTATAATGGCTTGACTTTAATCAATGTTCCAATAAAGCCCAGTGGAGGAGGCCAATTTTTCTATCATATGGATGTGGTAAAAGTTAATTATATACTTAATTATAGACTTTGGTTTTGAAGTCTTTATAGAATGCCTACAAAAGTAACCTCGTATACATTCCCTTATATTTGAAAGCCGAATTGTAATGAGTGAAATAATACAAAATAATTAATACTTTAGATTTTGTGTTTAGTTGGGTCTTCAAAAAGGACCTTTTGGCAAGCTGTTATGACCCCACTTTGTGGTCGACCAGGCTTTGCTGACATTTTGCTACAGGGAATCGTAAAGTCCAAAAAGGTTACGAACTTACTCATGCCCCAAAGGAAACTCAAGCCCAGGGTCCAAACCAACCGTTTTCCTCTTGTCTCAAAAATTAATTCACAGGTTCTTCCATCATGGACCCATAGTCCTGCGTATTTTGTGGATCATTAACATATTTAGTTCAGTATCAGGGATACTACAGAATTTAACTTTGGTCTGATGGCACGCACTACCTGAGTTTACGAGAAATGAATGGGAGCCAGAGTAGGAAAAATGTTAACGGACTCCTAGTTATCTCCTATTTTATGTTCTTGTAGAACATCTTTTCCGGAGCAAAGCTACTACTACTACCTAAAGAAAAATAAAATCTTAATGTGAAAAGACTTGTTGCTATTTATAATCTTTTAAAAAAATTTTTAAAAAATTTCTTTATTTTTGAGAGACAGAGAGACAGAGCGTGAGCAGGAGGAGGGCAGAGAGAGAGGGAGACACAGAATCCGAAGCAGGCTCCAGGCTCCGAGCTGTCAGCACAGAGCCCGATGTGGTGCTGGAACTCACAGACGGTGAGATCATGACCTGAGCCGAAGTCAGCTGCTTAACCGACTGAGTCACCCGGGCGCCCCTATAATCTTTACTATTAATCGAGATTTCCTTTTTGTTTATGTTTATTATTTAATCATTACTCCATAAGATTTCCCAAACTCGAGAGCATTTAGAGAAAAAAAAAAAATCCTAGAGGAACATGTTACATTTACAGTGTTTTAAGGTAGTTCAGAGACTTTTCCGTCCTGTCCAGCAAAGAAAGTTTCGGACTACAAAACTTTTAGAAAAATACCAGGAGTGTGTGAGCGAACTTTACACGGCAATGCTCTGGGTGCCCGGGACCCGAATGCTAGCATTTCCGTGGGAAATGTGACCTATCAGACAAACTGGGTTTTATTTAAACTCTGAATTCTGAGATGAACACCAGCTCCACATGCGAAAAGGATTTGAGGGGAAAATGAGAACTTATTTGCCCTATAATTTCTCCCCTGCCAATTTATCAGAGATAAATATCAGAGATGACCAATATTGGTAGCCATTACTTTGGTTTGAGGCTCTCCGTCTAGCAGGCCCCTATTAAAATGCAAATATGCTGTTTATCAATCCACTTACACCTTAGCATGGATTAGCTGATCAGATCGGAGGAAAGAGATTAGGGCCCCAAGGAATGGGAGCTAGGAGCCTGGTTTGACTGGAAAGGAGCTGGAGAAAGTATTTCAGTAGGCCCTCTGCTGTCTTGACTGTGCGCCTTCGTGAATGTATATTCTATTGCTTTAAACACACCCTTGCTGACATTGAAATTCAACTCTACCTCAACTGTCCACTTCAATTCTTATCTTTCCTGCGTTTCCTAAGTTATCTGAGAAGACTCGAGCTGTCCTCCATCTGAATGCCTAATATTCATTACCTGTACCATTCACTTGTCAAATCTTGTCTCTGCTGTTGTTATTTTTTCAACCGTGCCTGTCCTATTTGGTGGCGTCGGCTCCCGGAGTGCTCAGGAGCCAGGTTAGTGGCATAGAGGAAGAGAAGGAAGAACTTCGATGGAACGAGAAGCCGTGACTGTTGCCTGTCCGTGCACCACCGCGGGTTCTCTCAGGGCACTTTTGACCTGGATTGCACCCTGTGTCTCTTCCCTTTTGGATCGATGACTTTCTGGCTTTGGTTCAGGCTTTATTGTCCAGACAGTCCTCAGTCTTTTGATGCCAAGGCCACGCCGCAAGCGCTGAATCACTGCGGGACTGTCCTGCCAGGGAGGGGAGCTGTGTCTCTGTTCTGGTAGGCAGGTCTGTGCAATGGATCGAGGTAACCAGTACCGCCCTAGAAATCACTATGGCTCTGGCTCCTTGGTCATAGAAAGACATGTTCTGGTTCTGGTGGGGCGCTGGGTGTCAGGTTCTGGCCTCTAGATCAAGGCCCTGATAGAACCATTGGAGAGTGGTCCAATTTATGGCTAGCCAAGTCTAGTTCCTCAACCACTTCAAGACCTGGTCTGGATGGTATGGTAAGCCAAATTCCAGAGTGAGTTCTGTGACCCATGCCATTCTAAAATTTCTTCCCTTTGGGTGGGAATAGGGTCTATGCTGTGTTTCTGGCCAGAAGAATGTGGCAAAGTGATTGTATATCACTCCAGTGTTTATGTTACATTGTATGAAAAAATTTTGCAGCTGTACTTAAGATCCCTACTTATTTGACTTTGAGTTCGTCAGAAGGGAGATGATCTTGGGTGGACCTGAGCTAATCAGATGGACTCTCCACCAGAGAGACTGGAGCTCCTTGAGGTCAGAAAGATTCTCTTGCCCATCTTGAAAAAGAAGCAAGTCCTAATGAATTTTACAACTGCAAGGACATGAATACTTTCAGCAATTACAGGGGCCTAGAAGAGGATCCTGAGACCCAAGTCCTGGCCAGCATCTTGACTGGGCAGAGGATCCAGCTAAACTAAGCCCAAACTCCTGACTTGTGGAACTGTGAGATAAGAACTGTATGTTGTTTCAAACTCTGAATTTTGTGGTAATTTGTTATACAGGAATAGAAAAACAATACACCACGGACCGTTGTTCCACTTTTAGGCCACCCCCACTGATATTTATGTTGATGAAGATGACAAGAGAATGGTGTTCTGATTTATGATACCATTGGGTGGTACCACGTTGTTGTTAACAGCTAGCCCTCTGAAGCCAGACTAGCCATGTGACTTTGGGCTGGTTACTTAACATCTCTGTGCTTCAGATTCCTCAGTATAAAGTGGGAAGAAAAATAGCACCCAACTCATTGGAAGCATGAGGACTAAATGAGAGGGTACGCGTACCAATACAGAAGAGCGAGTGTCTGGTGCATAGTAAGAATTCAGTAAATGTTACCTATTGTTGTTTCTGAGAGAGTTGTCAGAAATTCGTGCTTGGCTTTACACTAGCAGGTGGAAGTCTGGCAGTTTCTTCCCTTTGTTTGTCCTTTATCACTAATTTCAGTTTATGCTTGAGGTCTTTATACTTGCCCAGTGTGGTACTAACCCTATTCTCACTAACAATGAGATACGTAGGGAAATCGGTAGCTGAAAGCCCATAAAATGGATTCAGACCAAAAGTCTGGGTAATAGCTCCTCGGTCCCTTGAAACTTAGCCTGGTGTGTCAATGAAATACACAACAGAGGACCTAGAAGTGAGGGCAGATGGGGGTTGGAGAGTGAGGGATACACTTGGGTTATGGGTTCGGGAATTAGTTCTGTTTCAGGAGATGTGGCCATTCGGCCTGGCATTCTTTTTGGTGAGTTGGAAAGATTGTAGCTCTGTTATTTGGAGCAAACTTGGGATGATGGATATATATATTGTTCAGCACAGTGGTACATAAGTGTTTGACAAATAAATGGTAGCTGTGATGCTGGTGATGGTGGTTTTGAGGAAGATATTGGATAGAGAAGTCCTATACATGAATTCCTTCATGTGTCAGGAAGCTGTGCTGCGAGGGCTGGGACCGGGGATCCCAGGAGACACACAGGATGAGGTGGAATTGGTGGCGATCCAGGGAGAGCGCTAACTGTAGAGTGGTTGGGATTTGAGTGCATCGGAGAGCTGTTTGGAGGAAGCTTGTGTTAACAGCAGAGGGAAGGTAGGAAACCCGAAAATCTGCTTTCGATGAGGGAAAGGCAGGAGTCTTTCAAAATTATATAGGATAAAGTTTTCAGAGGAGACTAACGACTGAAGGCACTAGAAGAGCAGGCGAGAGGGGGTCTGTAATCAGCGTGGAGATCCAAGAGCCAAGAAAGAGAGTGAAGAGTAGGGACCATGTGGCGACAGGATTGGCCAGCTGGTTGCAGATCTCCAGGGATTAATGAGCTCTGCTACGAAGCAGAGCTCCTTTTAAAATTGCTTACCTGGGTCATTTGGTTATGGCCTTCTTTGGCTGTTTATATACTGGAGTGCTGATACTTAACACTTCTTCATATCTTGTTGTATCAGTTAAGACTCTCGAGCGAAAACAAGAGAAATGGCGTGGGCGCATCTAACTAAAGAGATCATTTCACAGCTTAGGTAAATGGAAAGTCTAGGGAGGAGTTTAGGTACAGCTCAATCCAGTACTCCCATGATGCTCTCGGGACCATATCTTCCTCCGTTTTCAATTCTGCTCTCTTCTGGCGTGCTTTCATTCTCAGGCCCAGGGATGGCTTCTGTCAGCGTCAAGCTTCTATGGTTCTAAGGTACATGGTCACATAGTAGAAGAAAAATACTCCCGCTGTCTGATTGGTTTCATTTGGGTCACATAGTCATCTGTCCTGACCAGCTCGAGTGACAAATTCACCCATTTGCTAAGGGAAGTATTTCCCTTGATTCATAGCCCCACAAGAATTGCACTGAGTAAGGAAGAGGCAGGTCCCCAAGGAAAGTGACACAGGACAGCTAAAAAGGCAGCAGATGTCCAGCTCACCCCATAAGTGCTTTCACATGATAGGTGTTCTACTGTTTGCTGGTAATGACGATGGAGTGTTTCCAGGAGCGGGGAGACCTGAACTCCAAAGAGGGGATTCTGGGAATCCTGGCTGCAACACGAAGGCCCCGGTGGGGGTGTGAGAATGGTCAAGGCTACTGAAAGGCGAGAAAAGCATTGCTCCAAAGGGAGTTTGGGGTGAGGAGAGTTGCTAATAGTGAAGATCCAACTTTTCCTACTTCACATTTTGCCTGGGGCTGACCCTGACTAAGCACGAATGTATTTGCCAAACCAAAGGACTATAAAAATAATGTGGTTTCCAGAAATTTCCTCTTTGCTGGAGGTGGGGGAGTGCGGGCTGTGACACGGCACACTTCTGGCTTTGATGAATCATCCCAGATAGCAGGAGGCTTTAGTCTGTTTTCATACTAGATCAATTCCAAGGTCTCAAACTGTGTATTATAATTAGCAATGCAAACCTCTAGAGAATAATCTCTGAGTCTAAGGAAAATATTGAGTGGACCTTGCAGAGGATTCTTGTAAGCGTTTTTTCCCCTGTTAATGTGTTTTTGGTGTCCAAGCTGAGTGAGAAAACCACTCTTCAAAAGGCAGGGTTTGATGTTGAGATGATCTTTATTAATAAATAAAGGTTAAATGGTAGGAAAATTCTCTTTGGTGTTTAATGACCCTTTATTAATTAGCCTGTAATATCACAGAGAGAAGGAAAATAGAGCAATATTTCTAAAGAAGAAATTGTTGAGGCAATCAGAGGCATTGAGATGTAATTCTTGGATTTTTGGTGGGGCTCTCAGGGATGTGGATACTTACTCTTCTCTGCTGGTCTTGAACATAAGAGTGTGCAAATTCTGGGATGAGGTGAGTCTCCATGAACGTGGAGCCAATTTGGAGGAGAGCAGAGTCAAAAGATAAAGAAAGGGATACTGAATCTTTGGTGACATGTTAGAAACCTAGATCAAACCTTGCCTAAAGTCTACCTGTGTGTGCTAAGAAATTTCCTTTCTTCATAAGCTAGTTTCAGTTGAGTTTTTACTCAGTTTCGGTCAAGAGTTCTAAGTCTCTCTCTCTCTCTCTCTCTCTCTCTCTCTCTCTCACACACACACACACACACACACACACACACACAATCACCTTGATCCATGAAACAGATGCATGAGGAATAGTTTCATGAGTTAAGACTCTTACAGTTAAGATAAGGATTTTGGGGGCAACATTTACTTCCCCCTATATGAGACGCATTGATTTTTCTCAATTTTCATATTATCAGAGTCCTGCTCTGTTTGGACCTCAAACAAGCCCTAAACGAGTAAAATTGAATGTCTGGGCTCCAGCGTGTTCAGAGAGCTTCGAGCATGATGCAGGTATTTGGACAGATGTATTTTGGCCATCTTGGGCACAGGATTTTAACAGATAAGATATAACTCTATAGAAGTAGCGTGCTGGGTTAAAAAGAGCCCAGGGCAGGAAACAGGAGAGTATGGGGTTGTGCCTCTATTAGCTTGTGACTTGGGGATAAGGACTGTAAGTGCCCAGGGCTCAGCTTTCTCATTTATAAAACCAGGAACCTAAACTAAATGAGCTGAAAGACCCTTCCAGCTCCGAAGATCTATGACTTAATGAATTGAAGCACCCAGCTAGCCCTTCCGGGACAGTGTGAGCATCTCGGCCTCCCCGGGTACTCCTGACGGAGGTGTGTTTCCTTGGAAGGACATTTCCAGGTCTGTGGCTGTCCACCTTAGAACTGGCAAGCTGAGTGCTAATTGGCTTTGCATTTACATCTAGCGGCTGTTTGCTTGATGTTTAGCATTACCCAAGGTTAAGTGGCAGCTGCCATCCTACGAGAAGAGAAAAAAATGGGTAAGGACAAGCCCTCTCCTCCCCATTCATTTATTTAAGGCAAAAAAATCTGACGCGTTAGCCAATTTGAAAGGGCACTAAGACATATCTGAGGTCAAAAAGCAAGGTACTGGCAGGGCTGAGACTAGGGCCAGGTCTCCTGACACCAAGCCCAGGGCCAGCTCAGGGAAAAGACAGCTGGGAGCCAGGGAGATCAACATCACCTGCTTTCTGACTCTGCCAAGGGCTGCCCTCCCCGCTTCTCTGCATTGGGGATGGGGGTCCGGCAGGCTGGCCTCTGCTCCCAGCTGTGAGCAGCTGAAGCGGCAGGAGCTGGGAAGTGTCCTTCGGTGAAGCTGGAGAGGAGGACCCGGAATCCTCACTGGCAATCCTCACTCATGGCAGCCCATTCAACACTCTCTCTCTCTTTTTATTTTATTTATTTATTTATTTATTTATTTATTTATTTTTTAACGTTTATTCATTTTTGAGAGACATAGAGACAGAGTATGAGCAGGGGAAGGGCAGAGAGAGAGGGAGACACAGAATCAGAAGCAGGCTCCAGGCTCTGAGCTGTCAGCACAGAGCCTGACGCGGGGCTCGAACTCATGGACCGTGGGATCATGACCTGAGCCGAAGTCGGATGCTCAACCAACTGAGCCACCCAGACGCCTCCCTCTCTCTCTTTTTAAACTGAGATATCCTTTGCATCTCATAGAAGTCACCATTTAAAGGGTACCGTTCGGTGGTTTTTAGTATCTTCATGAGGTTGTGCCACCATCACCGCTGATTCTAGAACATTGTCACCACCCCCAAGGGAAACCATGTACCCGTTGGCAGTCACTCCCCCTTACCCCCTCAACCCTTTAACTGTCCCCTGCAACCACCCATCGGCTTCCTGTCTCTGCAGATGATTTGTCTATTCTGGACATTTCATATGAATGGAATCACGCGACGTGTGGCCTGTTGTGTCTAGCTTCCTTCACTTCGCCTGGTGTTTTCAAGGTCCATCCACATAGTGGGATATATCAGTACTTCATTCCTTTCTCTGACTGCGTAGTCTCCCATTGTGTGACTCTACCATTTTGTTTATCCATTCATCATTTGATGAAGATTTGGGTTGTTTTCACTTTGGGGCTCTTATGAGTCATTCTGCTATGGACGCTCTTGTCCCTGTTTTCATATAAAGAAATGTTTTCATTCCTCTGGGTATATCCCTAGGAGTGGGTTTGCTGAGTCATGCAGTCATTCTGTTTAACTTTTTGAGCCACTGCCAAACTCTTTTCCACATTGCTCATCTCTTTAAACACAGGTACACAAAGAGAAATAGAAATTGGAAAGGACGGCACCAAAATGCTATTCTCTATGGCTCTTTCTTATAGCACGTCCGTTTCCTCGCATGCTGTTGTCATCGGTGAACTAGAAGGAATTGCATCTTTGGAATTAGAACGGCCTGTAATGATGCCTTCAGTTTTCTGGGTCCTCGGTGTCCTCATCCGTTCACTGGGGCCAGAATTGCTGTCTCTTGAATGCGACAGTGGCCGTAGGGCTCCTCTGCAAGGGCCTCGTAGTAAACAGCCTCTGACTCAGCACGAGTGCCTCTTGACCTTGTCCTCGAGACGGATAGCGTCTTTGTTCTCTGCTCGCCCAGCACAAGGCAAGGCTCCTGACCCCAAATGGTTGTTCAGTACCTGGTTGTTACACGAACTGGAACGTGACGAGGGAATGAGTGAATGCATCCACGCGCAGGATAATGCCTGCATGTAGTAGTTGTTCAGTAAATGTCAGGTGATGGAATGCATGAATAAAAAAGGAAAGAAAAGAGCATTAAAATCTCAGGAGCAATGCCGTCCTTGAAGAAAAGGTTTCATACAGATATATTTTGTCCTGGCATTCGGGAGACTGCCTGAGATCAGGCAGCATATGTGCCTCTGTCCCTTCCCCTTTGAAATTAATAGGTCTGTGCTCAGGCCACTGTCTCTGTCTGGGAGGAGCAGCCTTATTATTTTTAGAGTAATGGTCATGTGACATTTCCCTGTCCGTCATCCCTGGGATCCCAGTGGAGGGAGCGCCAGAGATGTCCTGCTCGAATGCTCCTGTTGGTCGCTTGTATGCGCTGGCATCCCAGGCCGGAGCTGGACGTGCCAGGGACAGCCTGGCACACGGGGAGATAAGACAGTTGAGTTGAACACAAATTGAGTGATTCCAGCCTCCAGTCCCAATCAAAGAGATTTACTATGTTTTTAAAAAGGCACTGATGTTGACTTGACTAGTGAGAAGATGCATGGAGACTGCACTGAGCAAGAAGCCTTATGTGAGCCATTAAATAAATGTGGCTACACCATCGTCGTCATGATCCGCTCGGCGTATAAATCAACCTCGTACTCCGAGATTAAGATATGCTTCCCCGAGAGCTGGCGTTTTTTAAGAATGGTGCAAGCTTTTGTTAAAAGGCTTTAAAATGCACAGAAGATATATGGACAGGAAGCTGAGGAAATTTCTGTTCGTGAGCAGGAATGATTTTTTTCCCAGGCGTGTCTACAGAAAGCCAGGCAAAGCGCGGTTATTTAGATAACTCACCCAGCCAAACCCTGTTGAGGGGAGGGCGGGAGGGCGGGGAGGGTCGTATATTCTCACAGATGGTCTGAACTCATTGATCAGATTCAGACGCCTGCCTGCCTCCCCGTTTCTTTTTCCCTGGCCTGGTGGGAACTTCTTATAAATTTACCACGAAATACATGGTGCGGGCTGGGCGTGTGCGCGCCTGGTGGCACGGAGCCGGAAGCAGGGCAGAAGGCAATATCCTAGAGGGTCTGTGCCTTGTAACCCCCAGGGGATCCCGTTGTACGAGTGAGTGAACTCCGGGCTGAAGATGAACTGAACGTCTCTTTGTCCAAGTAGGTCATTGTACTTTTGCTAGAAATGACTCAGACTCCATGGGGTCCGGAAGGAATGTTTGCCCGGCAGCAGAAGAGGGAGATGAGGGTTTCCCCCCACCCCGGGGCCCTGTTCCTTCTCCACAATGAGAGCGTGACTAATGGGTGTTTTCCAAACTGGGCTCTGAGGAGAGCCAGGCTTCCTCTGAGAGCTCTCCAGGGGTGTCCTGGAGCAAGGGTGGGGAGACAGGTGGACCAGGCCCAAAATTCTCCCCTCAAAACTATTTTGCTTTTCCTGTTCTAAACATCGGCACTCACTTGGAGACATTATTTGCAAATGAGATGTGCTACTCAAATAATGCTTGAGAAACCGCCTGGCTCGTGTGGCCTTTAAGTTCCCCTCCCGCTTCAAAATGTGGAGATCTGCGTTTCCAGCCAGTCCCTGCTCCTGGCTTCCTTTCTTTGCTCTGAGATCGGTGAATAGTCGGATGAGTCTTAGCTGGGCGTTGTTGTGAGGGTCCATTTCTTTCTCTTTTTTTATGTTTTTAAATTTTATCATTTTAGAGAGGGAAAGAGAGAGAGTGAGAGAGCATGCATGAGTGGGGAAGAGGCAGACAGAGAGGGAGGGAGAGCGTCTCAGGCAGGCTCCCTGCTATTCGTGCGGACCCTGATGCAGGGCTCGAACTCACGAACTGTGAGATCATGCCCTGAGCCGAAATCAAGAGTTGGAGGCTTAACTGACTGAGCCCTCCAGCCGCCCCTGTGAGGGTCCGTTTCTATGATTTACAACTTGCTGTGGATTCACATGCCCTAAACCCATGGAATGAGGGCCGAGAAACCCACCAGCACTAACAATAAATTCCTCACACACTGATGACCTCATTTAGGAACGGGCGAACTTCTGTGTCCGTGTCTGACTCTGGAGTTGCACAAACCCAGAAGCTTGTCATTCTTTTAGGGTTTCCTAAAACACTTCCTCCTGTCTCACAAAACGGGCATCTAGAGAGGTCTGAGAAGGTTCTTCGTTGCTTAAAATATACTGCTTCGTAGCCCGAAGGCTTGTGCAGGAGGAGGGATTGATAGGCAGTTCGACGCGCCCTGTAACGGGCTGCTTTGTGGGTATGCTGATGAAATGACCATCTGCGTCAAATAATTATAAGTGGTCTCCCCTGACTGCTCTCCATGTGCTGGGACAGACCGAGGGGAGGCACCCCCTTTACAGCCACTGCAGCCCAGGGAGGAGAGGCTGGGGAGGGATCGTGCGTCTGTCTCCACTTGAAGGCACACAACCTGCTGAGCGGACAGGTGCTGGCAGTGTGATGTCCACGGGCAGTGAAGCCAGCCTGTCCTAGGAGCTGACATCTATATCTCCATCTCCCTGGATTTTAAAACTGACACAACATAAGGAATGTCACTCTCTATTACTCGATATTCACATGCGTCTCTATCGCATTGGAAGACCTGTGAGCAAATGCCCTGGTCGCCACTGCCCTCTCATTTCAGCCTGACGTGCTGAACCGTGGCAGTGAGGCACCTGTGTGAGGTCCTAACCTTGTTCAGTCTCCTGGTTGGGGGCTCCGTCCAGCCTCCTCCATGGGCCAGTGGAAATGATTGCGAATAGGTTTTGATAATTCTGGCCAAGTTCAATCTTTCCTTTGTTAGCTAAACAGAGTTGGCATTTAGACCTGATCTCTGCACGCTTTGGTACAGGACGCGGTTTACTTGTTAAGGTTTCAAATGATCAGTGTCATTTGGAACCCATACTTGAACGCAGAGCAAGCGTGACTCGGGTCTGGCCACGCAACCTCTTCTCATCTCGGGTGTCCACCAGCTCTGACGTTGGCTCCCTGCTCCTTCTTTCTCCTCTGGCACTTCCTGGTGTCCCGAGAAAACCTCTGGCAGGGCAGCTACAGGCCCGACTGAGCAGACGCTAGCAGGTGAGTGTTTGTGCTGCAGTTTTGTATAATTAGGAGCAGAGAACCTACTTCTGTGTGCTGAGAGAAGCTAAAAAGTCTTCTGAGAATTTCGAATTTGTGTTGTAGGATGGAGAAAAGATGACAGATGTATTTTCATTATGTTTGAAGGCAGAATTTTAGAAGACCACTCCAGGGGAAGGTTTCTTATATACTTGACTTCAGTTTCATTACTTTTTATTTAATGTTTATTTATTTTTTAGAGAGACAGAGACAGAGCAAGAGTGGGGGAGGGGCAGAGAGAGATGTCAGCACAGAGCCAAACGTGGGGCTTGAACTTAGGAGCTGTGAGATCATGACCTGAGCCGAAGTCGGACGCTTAACCGACTGAGCCACCCAGGCACCCCAGTTTTATGCTGTTAACTAAAGATACCTATAAGTATGTTTAATATTCCTTTAAAATATTAGAAAACAAGAAACAACTTTTTTCTTTTATTATCTATCTATCTATCTATCATCTATCTATCATCTATCTATCTCTCATCTATTTCTCATTCTAAAAATCCAGCGCTAATTTAATTTGTCTTTGTGGATAAATGAGCTTTAGGACTTTCCTGGGAAGGGTGGGAGGCCTCAAGTAGGACAAACGTAGAGGAGAAAAATTTATTAGTGAAAGAGTTAGGTTCTTAATGAGAAATCTCATGTTTGACTTTTAACTCACTCTAGAGAACGCCTTGGCTTTAATTATAAGCCTCTTATTCATTCGGTTTCCCTTTTATACGGTTCTTTTACATTCATTATGCTAGTTGGTTCTTGTAACGACACTGAGGGTGGAAGACTGTAATAATGAGATCAGGAAACTGAGCTCGGAGAGATACAAGAAGGTGGACTAAGTACACAGTGTTCTCTTCCAGGACCTTAAAAATGAGAGAACACACACACACACACACACACACACACACACACACACACACACACAAGTATAGGAGTCTTCCCCGTGAAAAGAACTTCCCAGCAACTATGAAGAATGTGGAAAGATGGAAAGCAGACAGTCAGATTGAAGAAGGAACCCCCAATCTGAAACGCTTACAGAGAATGCTTTTTGCCAAGGGTGAGAGAGGTGCCAAGGGCACGTGGCAGATACTTGACCTAGGAGAGATTTGGAGGCGAGTGAACTACCATCCCACCTACCCACCTGCTGGTGGGCGATGGCCCCAGGAGTGAAACCCAGTGCCTATGCTCCTATCACAACTTTTCAAGAGGCACAGGAGATTTTGAACTCGGCCAGGGCTACCCAGCACACAGTGGATAGAGATTTGGCAGCGTCTTGTTAATTTCAGCATGGTGCATCAGTGAAATGTGTAATTCAGGGTTATTCATGATTTTTTTCCCTGTTTGATCTCAACTTTTTGTTTGTTTGTTTTTTTGCTTTAGACATTAACTTTATTGCAGTATAATTTACATACAATAAAATTGACCAGATTTAAGTATACGGGTTTGTCAGTTCTGACAAATGTATACAGTGTGTAACCATCACTGAAATCATGTTATAAATCTCGCTCCTCAAAAAGGTAAACATAGAGGTTATCGTACAACCCAGCAATTCTACTCCTAGCGATAAACTCGAGAGAAATGAAAATGTCTGTTCATGCAAACATTTCAAATTACAGATGTCTATAGCGGCATATTTAACCACCCAGAGAGTTCCCTTGTTCTCCTCTGTAGGCATTCTCCTCCTTCTCCGTCTTATACATGATGATCACTGATTTGCTTTTTCTAACTTGGTCTTTTCTAGAGTTTCCTATAAACCACATAGAATGCAGTCTTTTGTGATCAGTTTCTCTTGTTTATCATAAATTTTGAGATTCACCCATATTATTTCACGTATCATTAGTTTGTTCCTTTTTATTCCTGAATAGTGTTCCATTGAATGGATATAGTGCAATGTGTTTATCCATCACACAATCGATGGGCACTTGTATGTTTCTAGTTTTTGGTTATTATGAATAAAACTGCTATGAACATTTGAGTATAGGAATTTGTGTAAATGAATATTTTTCAATTTCTTTTTAATAAATAAGGGATTGAAAGTCATATGGTATGTGTATTTTTAACTTTATAAAAAATAGTTTTCCAATGGGGCTGTACCATTTCGCATTCTCCCCAGCAATGGAGAGAGTTCTAGTTCTTCTACATCCTTGTCAGCATCTTAGCATAGTTTTTATTTTATCTTATTTTATTGTATTTTATTATTATTTAAATAAAAAATATATTTTTTAGGAACAGAATTTGGTGATTCATCACTTATGTATAACACCCAGTACTCATCCCAACAAGTGTCTTCCGTAATGTCCCTTTACCCCTTTAGCCCACCCCCCACCCAACACCCTGCCAGTGACCCTCAGTTCGTTCTCTGTATTTAGGAGTCTTTTACAGTTTGTCTCCTTCTCTGTTTTTATACTATTTTTGCTTCCCTTCCCTTATTCATCTGTTTTGTATCTTAAATTCCACTTATGAGTGAAATCATATGATATTTGTCTTTCTCTGACTGACTTACCTTACTTAGCATAATACATTCTAGTTGCATCCATGTCATTGCAAATGGCAAGATTTCATTATTCATCGCTAAGTAATATTCCATTGAAGATATATACACCACATCTTCTTTTATCTACTCATCAGTTGATGGACATCTGGGCTCTTTCCATACTTTGGCTATTGTCGATAGAGCTGCAATAAATGTTGGGGTGCACGTACCCCTTCGAATCAGCATTTTTGTATCCTTTCGATAAATACCTAGTAGTAAAATTGTTGGGTCGTAGGGTAGTTCTATTTTTAATTTTTTGAGGAACCTCCATACTGTTCTCCGGAGTGGCTGCACCAGTTAGTTAGCATAGTTTTTAAAATATTAACCATTGCATGAAATGTGCAATGGTATCTCAGTGTGGTTTTTATTTTTATTTTTTATTATTTTTATTTTTACTTTTTTAGAGAGAGAGCATGAGCTAGGGAGGGGCAGAGGGAGAGTGAGAGACAATCTCAAGCAGGCTCCACACTCAGCATGGAGCCCAATGTGGGACTCCATCCTATGCCCCTGAGATCATTCCTGAGCCCAAATCAAGAGTTGGACGTTCAACCAGCTGAGCTATCCAGGCACCCTCTTTATGGTTTTAAAGTGTATTTCCTTAAAGACTAATGATATTAAACATCTTTTTCTGTGTTTGCCATTTGTATATCTTCTTTTAGTGAATTGTTTACCTAATTTTTTTGCCCTGTCTTTTAACTGGTTTATCCTTACTATTGAATTTTAAAGATACAAGTCCTTTATCCACTATATATTTTGTAATATTTTCTCCCAGACTGTGAGAGAAATAAGATCACGATGTTGCTGATTTTAGGGTGAAAGCATTTCACCATTACGTGTAATATTTGCTCTAGGGTTTTTGTACCCGCTTTTTATCACTTGAGGAAATTTCTATTCTGTGTTTGCTGAGAGCTTTTATTGTGAATGGATATTGAATTATATCAAATGCCCTTTCCTAATTTGTTGAGATGAACTTGTGATTTCTCTTTGTGAGTTTGTTAAGATGGCGAATTACATTAATTGGTCTTGAATGTTAAACCAATCTTGCATTCCTGGGATGAATTCCATTTGGTCATAAGATGGAATTTTTTAATGTATTGCTGGATTTGATTTTCTAAAACTTTGTTAAGATTTCGATGTTTATGTGTATGAGAGAATTGGTTTGTAAGTGTTTTTCTTTGTAATGTCTTGCTTGGTTTTGATATCAAGGTAGGATTGGTTTAATAAATGAGATAGAAACTGGTCGCTCTTCTTTTATGAAAAATATAGCATAATATTTGTATTATTAATGTTTAGAAGAATTCATAAGTAATTTTTTATGTCAAATTTCTGGAGTTTCTTCATGTGAAGGTTTTCGACTATTGATTAAAAGTTTTTATTATAAATAAGGCTACTCTGGTTATCTACTTCTTCTTGAATGAGCTTCGATTGTTTGCATCTTTCAAATAATTTTTTCATTCCATCGAAGTTGTCAAATTTATTGGCATCGAGTTCAAAATACTCCCTTATTATCTTTAAAATTTTTTTTTAATGTTTATTTATTTTTGAGACAGAGAGAGACAGAGCATGAGTGGGGGAGGGGCAGAGAGAGAGGGAGACACAGAATGGCTCCAGGCTCTGAGCTGTCAGCACAGAGCCCGATGTGGGGCTCGAACTCACAGACCATGAGATCATGACCTGAGCCGAAGTCGGATGCTCAACCGACTGAGCCACCCAGGCCCCCCCCCCTTATTATCTTTTTAAACAGCTGTAAGATCTGTAGTGATACTTTGTCTTTCATTCCTGATGTTGGTGATTTGTGTCTTCTCTCCTTTATTTTTCATCAGTCAGGCTAGAGGGTTATCAATTTTGTTCATCCTTTGAAAGTCCAAAGTTTCACATTGCCTGTGGTTTAATGTCTGAAAACTAGTCATCGGTTTTGTCGTGTTTTGTTGTTGCTGTTGTTGTTGTCGTTGCTGTTGTTGTTTAAGGCAGGAGGATACATTCGGTTTCTGTTATTCCATCTACAAGCAAGTATCCCGTCTTATGTGTTGTTTCCTCTTGCCGAAAACATTTTGAAGGCAGAAAAGAGTAAGTTCAGAGGAAACTTAGAGGTAAAACTTTTATCTTCTGTCTCTTTGCTTCCAAACAGAATCTCCGGGGTAACCCATTTTCCTGATACAACTCCAGGACTTTTTGAACTCAGTTTTATTGACAAGTAGGTTGCAAAAAAAAAAAATGTTAGTTATGGTGATTGCACACTGAGTTCTTCACGGATGTGTGTTATTTGTCTCCATAAATATCCCACAGCACAGCCTGGTACTTCCGAGGACTTCACAGAAGTGGGTCTTATTCTTTGGGTTGACCTATTTCATTTTGTTTCTTAGAAGAATGAAGGTTCGCATGTTCTCCCTTTACCTCTGTGAGGATCCTCTCTGAAGATCTGTCTTTTGAAACACTTGAGTGACAAGTACCCTTGGTGGCATCAGAAAAATTCAGGAAGTTAAGGGGCACCTGAGTGGCTCAGTCTGTTGAGTGTCCGACTTCAGCTCAGGTCATGATCTCATGGTTTGTGAGTTTGAGTCCCGCATTGGGCTCGCTGGTGTCAGCGCGGAGCCTGCTTCAGATCTTCTGTTCCCTTCTCTCTCTGTCCCTTCCCCACTTGTGCTCTCTCTCAAAAATAAATAAATCTTAAAAAAAAAAAGAGAGAGAAAACTCCAGGAAATTAAGTACTCAAAAACGTACACCCAAGAGGCCGTAAGGGGAAAGGGAAGTGAGTATGTCCCCTTGAACAGGATAAATTGAAGCAGCAAACTACAAACTGCAAACATTTTCTTGAAATCTGATATTTTATATTCAAGATCTATGCATTTAATTCTGTAGGTTTTATATTTTGAAATAGTGTATTCTTCATACTCAGGGTTCTGGATGCAACGCAACACTCTACTTCTCTACCATGAACCTTCTCTTCTATGAATTTGAAGAACTGGGCTATGCAGAACTCCGTGACATTTTCCTCACTTCTTTGTCGACCACATGTGAGATTAGGCACAGTCTTTACTCTCCCCTCTTCCGTCTTTAGCATTACAGGAGAACAGGAGCAGACAACTTGTTACCCCATTTCTAAAAGTAGCCCATACCTACTCTGCTGGCTTCATGAATGAGGTCTTCTCCATAGCAAGACAATTAACAACGTGTGATGATCATTCTTGAGGGTCTCTTGCTTTGCCTTCAGAAGCTAGTATAGTCCTAGAAACACAAAAGGTACTAAGAAGTTAGACCAAGTTAGCTAGGAGTTCTGAGTTTTCTTGAAACCATTAAGGATGAATTTATTTCAGTTCAGTATTTTTACTCATTGAGTTCTGCTGTGCAAACCTCTCTTCTACCTCTCTGCCTCTCTCCTTGAGCTGGATGGGTGTTAGGAGGAGGAGGGAGATTAGGGGATTGGGTGCAGTTGTCTGTATTTCCTGTGTGGCTGTGGCAGTGGAATGAACCAAACTCTTTATGCTAGCTGTCCAAATGTCTTTGTGTGGTAGAGAAGAGCTGGAGTTATTACTCTGAATTTACTAATGGGAAACAGGGGCCCAGAGGAGTTAAGTGATTAGTCCATGGTTACTTGGGTAGATTTGAGACATGAAGGAGGAGAGGATAGCTCTTCTAATCCTGCCGTTAACTACCATTGTACTTCCCGTGTGGTCCAACAGCTCGAATAAGCGACATCTGCTCTTAATTTTATTTTATTTTATTTTATTTTATTTTATTTTATTTTATTTTATTTTATTTTATTTTATATTTTATTTTATTTTAGAGAGAGAGTGAGAGCATGCGAACTGAGGAGGGGCAGAGAGAGGGAAAGAGAATCTTAAGCAGGCTCCATGCTCATCATGGAGCCCAATGTGGGGCTCCATCCCATGACCCTGGGATCATGACCTGAGCCAAAATCAAGAGTTGGATGCTAAACCGACTGAGTCACCCAGGTGTCCTGACCTCTTTAAAACAATACAGATT
Source organism: Paguma larvata (assembly GCA_030068075.1). Lineage (NCBI taxonomy): Eukaryota > Metazoa > Chordata > Mammalia > Carnivora > Viverridae > Paguma > Paguma larvata. The sequence goes on along the minus strand of CM057835.1, from coordinate 43,724,225 downwards.
TGGGGCGCCTGGGTGGCTCAGTAAGTTAAGCACCCGACTCTTGGTTTTGGCTCAGGTCATGATCTTACAGTTTCATGATTTCAAGCCCCACGTTGGGCTCTGCACTGGCAGCATGGAGCCTGCGTGGGGTTCTCTCTCTCCTTCTCTCTCTGCTCCTCTCTGACTTGTACGGTTGCTGTCTCTCTTGAAATAAATAAATAAACAAACTTTAAAAAAATTAAAATACATTTCACAGAGTGGATAAATTAAGTTAAGATATTTGGTCAAATAAAAAATGGGACATTAGTGCCCAAGCACAGCACAACAGTTGTTTGTAATAGCTTCTGCATTCTCCATGGCCACTATTTTTAATTGAATTTTCTCTCTTTTGGTGAAAAATCCCAAATTGCTTTTATCCCAGGGTAATAAAAAATTAGTCTTTGCAAAGCATTCCTTACCAGAATTCTGAATGGAAAGGTTAACCTTTATTTTGCCAGTAGTTTGAAGGTGGCACCTTGGAAATTACATACACAATCTCCAGTGCAAAATAAACTACTGTGGCTGTGTAGACATGCCATTTCCTACACAGAGCTACTTTGCTAATGGGGCCTTGGAAGCCTGCGAAGCACACTGCGTGGGGTTTTATGATTTTTAAAAGTATTTTGTCATTGAGTGAAAGACAGGAATAGCAGCTAAAGCCTAGAAAAGACCCTTTGATTCAAGACTCTTCACGTGGCTAATCTTCTCTGTGCTATTACATCCCATACTCAGTTTGCAATTAGTCAAGGTGTGTGCCTTTGAAAACTTCACTGGTCAAAATGCAACATCTGGCGAGTAGTAGCAAATGGGAGTTTAAATTGCTTCCTCTCAGACGGTACATTTTTCTCTTTTGTCTCCTATGGGACAGACACTTCTAATTGTCAGGCCAATCTGAAACTTTTAAATAGAGGCAAACGTTTAAGGAAATATTATTTTAACCTATCGAAACATAGAGCTTGCATAGGATTAGGGGAATGGTTTGAGCTCCGTTGTCTGGAGGAGGGTGTCTTTCTGTTGTTTTGACAATTCGTCTCAATTATTATACTCAAGAGAGTATCAGGAGTTTATACTCTGCAGTGGAGTTGTCCGATCCAGAAGCCATTAACAACCGGTCGCTGTTGGGCACTTCAGTGTGGCTCATCCATGCTGGAAGATGGCATTGCTTTAGACCATCTTCTGTAGTGGTTCTTTACTCATCATCCTCAGAAACAGCAGGAATGGAAGGGAAGAGGTCAGCTGTGATGTGTGGGTATGGTAGGGGACCGAGGTAAATAAGTATATGCACCCTGAAATTTTTGAGTTTGGCCCTCAGGGTGTTGGGGAACTTGGGAAACACCTCACCACTGGTGATCTTTGGGTTATCTCTGGGTCATCATCCTCTCCGTGCACACCGTCCAATAGGAATATAATGTGAATCACATATATAATTAAAGAATTTCCTGTGGTTATATTAAAAAGGGGAAAAGAAACTGGTCAAATTAATTTTAATGATATATCTTATTAACGTATACAAACATTATCATTTAAAAATGTAATCAATATAAAAAATTATTGATAGGAGATTTTGCATTTTTTTTTGGTCCTAAGTGTACGAAATTTGATATGTGTTTATACTTACAGCATACTTCAAATTGTACGAGTCACTTTCTGAGTATTCAATAGCCACATCTGGCTTCTATACAGGATGGTGTGGACATTTTGGCCTTGGTCTCACAGGCAAGGGGGAAGACATAAACTGGAATCTAGAGTAAAGGCAAAACACTTCATAGTTATGCTCAAGTTTATTACAGACCATATTAAAATGTTTAAGAATGGACTTCTAAGAACTTTATAAACCTGGATTGGTGTGTGTCTCTAGAAATCTATCTGGGAGACAAAAGAAAAGGACTCCTATCATTGACCACCTAAAATGTACCAGGAACTGTGCCAGTTGCTTTACATATATGTCATTCATTACATCCTCGAGTAATGATGTGAGCGTTACTCTTGTCCCATTGAAAGTTAACGAAACGAAGGCACAGGGGATTAGGAAGCCCGCCCAGAGAAACACAGTGATAAGTCAAGTGGAGCTGGAAGTGTACCTGAGCCCGTGTTGCCTAACTAGTGGACTAGCTTCATTCATCCTGAGATCTCAGATCACCCTACGCTCAGAGAGATCTAACCTTAGATTTGCCAAAACGACTTGTCCACAAAGCCCTCCAACATAAATCGAGGAACCACGCACACCACACACTTTCCAACGGTTGTTTTTATTTTCTAACTTCTGTGGCCTTTGTTAAACACCCAGGGAAAAGTGTGAAGAAAAATAGAGATGCCTGTTTTGTAAATAAATGGATAAATATACAGATAAATAAATAGATTATATTCTGCGGAGGGGAAACACTGTGGACACAACTGCTTATAGCTAGATGCTGTCCTTGGGTGACATTGGGCAAGCTTGTCATTTGTCTTCCAATGTCTTCCTTGCTCTTTATCAATTAATCTTCTTACTGAACACTCTCTCCGGCCATTAAAACAAGGAAAAGTCTAGGAAACATGGTTCTTACTGAACCTCTCTCCAACCATTAAAACAAGGAAGAGTGTAGGAAACACAGCTCTGGAATTTGATCCTGGTTCATTTGCTAGGACTCTGAACCTGGCTTTCTTTTCCAATTGGCTTGGTTCCTCGCACACTAATTAGTGCCATTTTCCTAGCCGGAAATACCCAGGTAGGATGTGTCAAAGCAAACTGGCATGGTGGGTGGCTCTGTCAGGGAAAGCATGGTGACTGAGAACCTCTAGTCTTTGAAGGGCTTGGGGAGGGAGGAGAGCCTTCTGAGGGAAAACTGCAAATCAAACACATTCAAAATAGCATACAAATGAGCACCGGGTCATTTTGCTATGGAAGGTCAGGTACCGTAAGTGGTGAGCAGACATGCCGTAATTAGTTCAAGATCTTCAAAGAACAGCACAAGCTATAGAACCACAGCCTAACCCTGCAGGCTCTCTTACTAATTCAGAGAGCAACTTTACCCCAAGTGCCTTCCCCAGTACTTCCCTAAAAATTCAAAGGATGCAAAGATTAAAAGCCCTGGCTGCATTTGGAAATTAAATGTAAAGGAACGCAAACTGTTTTTCCTGGTTACGGAAAGCCTCTCCTTGAACCGTAGTGGTCAGGTTGGACCGCTCGCTTCTAGAGAGAGGAAGAAACCCATCCTAGAGAGCTTCCACATGTCAAAGACTAAAATACTACAAGCTGCCATGTGTTTTCCGAAGGTGGCACGTTGAACTCCGCGGCTAGGTGGGGAAAGAACATTGCAATGTGCCACAAATTTTTTTAGTGTTTTAAAAATTGAGGGGGAATAATCAAAACGTGGCCAGACTGGTCGATCTAACCAAGATTGGCAGGAACAGATAGCAGGACGTACTTATTTGTTCTAGATGTGGTTGCTGTGTTTTGTATTGTTAAGTCCTTGCTGCTCTTGTAAATATAGCCTTTCGCAAGTTAAAAATAAAAACCTGGCCAGAATGACCCCCAATTCAAACCAAATTGCCATGGTGTTTTGGTGTGTAAATGGATTACGTTCTTCACAGCAGTGGTTTTTAGTCACGTGCACTGGGTTAGATTGATTGTCAAATTTGGGGAAAGGAAGGAATTTCCCTTTGGGGTGTACTGGCAATTATTTCTCAGTTGTTTTTGCCTTGCCCTGGAGCATGGAGCCAATATCATTTTTAGGATCAGGTGAGTTTACCCAACATGATCAATTTCCTGTGATTGTCTGCTGCTGTCACTGCGGGGAGGGGAAAGCAGCTCTCCTTGATCACTTTGACACTAAGAGTTGTCATTTGGAAATTGACCAGGACATAAAACTCTGGGCCCCTAATGACAACCACAAAAAGATCAAGAGACTAATGGAGTCATGGAGGGAGGTGGGATAGTACACAGCGGGTTACCCTTCACCCGTGTCTTTCCTGCTCCCTCTAATGAGGCGCAGCACTGGGTAACTGGTGTCAAGTAATAATGCATCACACCTCTAGAGTGTTCTGTCAGGACCTGAAGAGTAACGTGACATGACAGACACAATGGAAGATAATGAGTCAAATTCTCCCTGCTGATAGGGATCGCAGGCGCTCGAGAAGGCTGAGTGTTCACCATTTGGAGGAGCAAATGTGCTCCGTGAGTGCATCCAGACAGGGAGCCTTATTTGACAATTTCTTGGGTTTTCTGGGAACTGGGCCAAATCCCATGGGTGAAATTGTCCTCTCCCTAATTCCAAGAGCTTTTTATCTGCCCCCCTGGAGTTTCACTCTTTGATTCTATTTCTGTCCTATAGACATATCTGCTTACTGGTGCCTTCCTTTCTTATCCCCAGTTCAATCCAAGCTCACAAACACTTATTTAGAATTTATCAGGAGCCTTCTAAGCATCGCCCATGATTCTGCTCTCACACCTATGCAGCCCACTGTTCACAGACAGCCAGAGTGACCTGTAAAGACATCAGTTAAAAGCATGTCGATCATGAGATTTCAATCTAAAAAGCTCTTCAATCCTTCCCCTCACCCAATAGGTCTTACGTGATGCCATGTCCCTTGAGCTCCAATCTCGTGTCATCTTACTTTCACATCACTCAGTATACTCCAGCTACTCTGGTTTTCTTCCTGCTCCTTGAATATGCCCTCCTCATCCTTCCCTTGGTTCAGGAGGGTTTGGAATCATGGAGTTTAAGAGAAGGGTGTTTTAAGAAGGAGGGCACAACCAACTGAGTATGTTGGTCAATCAGTCACACACTAAACTTGGGAAAATGGAGGTCAGTAGAGCCTCTAACAACAACAGTTTCTCTAGTGGGAGCGGAAGCTTCGTCGTAGTGGGCAGAGGGAAAAAAAAGGGAGGCAAGGAAGAGAAGGATGTCATTGGTAGCAACTCTTCTGAGGCATTTTGCTATGAAGGAGAATGGAGAAATGGGGCAGCAGCTGGAGGGGACTGTGTGGCAAAGGGTAGGTTGTTATTTTATTTTTTTGTGGATGATAGATAATATAGCATGTTTCTGTGCGGGTGGGCTGCTGTGGTGGAGAGTGTTTGTAATGCAGGGGAGAAGTGGTTATTCAGGACCAACTCCTCCAGAAGTGGGGAGGGGTGAAGGAGAGTTTGTGCACAATATACCATGTAGAACAGGAGTCTCATTTAGCACAGGGTAGAGGGCAGGGAGCGCTGACAGAGATGTGCGCAGGCTGCCATATTTGTTTTGGGAAGACTTTGGGTTTCCTTTCCGATGGCTTTTATTTTTCCAAAGAAGCATGAGGCAAAGTCAACAATTAGGAGAGATGGGATGGGAAGGGGTTGCTGGACATTCAAACAGGATGAAAAAGGAGTGAAATCATTTTATGGGAAAGTGGGAGAGTGAACTGAATAAGGGAGTGTAGCAGAATTTCTCAGGAGAGTTGAGTACCCACTGAGATTTGTGCTCATGAATTTTAAGAGGAAACAAGAATGTATGCCTCCTGGTGACAGTCAGCGGTTGGGAGCAGGCCTCGAATAGCTGAGTGAGATCTGATTTTGAATCCTGACTCTGTTTCTCAGTAGCTAATGGATTTCTGGGAAAATTACTTAACCTTCCTCAACATTAGTTTCCATATATGTATATGTATATGTATGTGTATATGTGTATGTATATCTATGTCTATATAAACTGGAAATAATTTCTTTTACTATTATTATTTCCATCCAGAGTGACTGATGTTAGTACTTAGAAACTTGACTCTTGCATTTACTTTACTTTTCTTTTTTAATATTTATTTTTAAGTAATCTCTACACTCAACGTAGAGTTCAAACTCACAACCCCAAGATCGAGAGTTGCATGCTTTACAAAATGAGCCAGCCAGGTGCCCTGGCATTTACTTTTCTTAATGAATGCTAACTGTTGGTATCTTCGGGGTATTGGGAGGAAAGTTCTAGAAGTGCACTGAAAAACACAGTAATGTTCCCTAGTCATTTACACACTAGTGATTGCAGAACTAATGTTTTACCAGTAATACAGAGGACTTAGGGCGATCTTAGGCTATACGGTGGTCAAATGTTTGTTTCCAGTGTCGAAGAGCTGTAATAAACAGTAAGTTTCTTAGAAAATAAAAAATAACTCAGTGTTTTACTACTAGCTCCATCCAAGATGACATGTCTAATTGACTTGATTTGCTGTCTACTTTGGCTTTCTTTATTCACTTTGGATCTGATTCTTCTCCGAGAAAAATGTAAATCTGTGGAAGGAGATTCTATAGCAGTTCACTTAAAAAGCAAGAGAATTAAGTGTCTTAGTTTGCAAAAAAAAAAGAAAATGTGGAGAGGTCTCTTGAGACAAACATTGTTGAGCTACAAGGCAAGTTGGGTATGACTCTCCAGTAATTTCTACCGAACGACTTCAAACATATATAAAGCAAGACCTGTTAGTACTATTGACACTCCATATACCTGTCATCCAAATTCAACACCTACTTTGTCCACTCTTGCAATTTTTTTTAATGTTTATTTCTTTTTGAGAGAGAGAGAAGGAGAGAGAGGAAAAGAGTACAAGTGGGGAGGGGCATAGAAGGAGGGAGAAGCAGGCTTCAGGCTCTGAGCTGACAGCACAGAGCCTGATGCGGGACTTGAACCCACGAACCACAAGATCATGACCTGAGCCTAAGTCAGATGCTCAACTGACTGAGCCACCCAGACGCCCTGCTCCTGCAATATTTTTAAGAAAATCTCAGGCATCATATAATTTTACTTGAAAATATTTTTTTGTGTGCTTTTCTAAAAGATAAAGACTATTTTAAAAATAATATTGTTATGATACCTAAGAAATTTAGCCTCGATACCATAATATTATCAAATATCCAGTTGGTATTTATATATTTATATTTCTAATTGTCCCATAGTTTTTTTTTTTTAAATAGTCCTTTTGTCTATACTAAGTTCGTATGGCTCCTTTCAATTCAAATTTAGGATTGCAGAGTTTTCACTCAACCTCTTTGATCTATTTCCTTCTTTCATTATTCTTTATGATAGAAGCTTTTGTTTGTTTGTTTTTGTTTTTGTTTGTTTTGTTTGTAAGATAGAGTGTTAAAATGGAATATGAGGAAGAATAGTTGACCCTAATCGCCATCTTTTGGGTGACATGAACTTTCTCATGAGGCTGTGGATTCATGGAATTAAAGTCTTGATAATTGAGGCTGAGGTTTCATGCTCTATGGCATCAACTACATGAAAAGGAAATGCATCCTCATCACAAGGAAACAAAGTATATTTTAAGAGCCCTGAAAAGTTGTGTTGTAACTAATTTATAGTTTTACACAAATCTGCATTTTTGGATCATGGAAAATCGATGTATTATTAAACACAAAAGGTACCTCTGTACTCATGTGAGTCAACTCATTTTGAATTGGTTGATTTGGTTTTGAGCATTGATGCTATTTAATTTTAGTATTTAGTCATTTGTATGGAGAATTCCCACAAGGGTCAAAAAATGTCTAAGTAACATTTTAGCCAGGTTGAAATCAATAAATAAAGGGTATTTACAAAAGAAAAAAATGGATTTTTGGAAATAATCTCCTTTGATCTTAATTGATTCCATTGCTAAGGTTATTCAAAAAATATCAGACTATCCCATCAGTTTTTTATCAGACTTCAGGAGCGCATGGTGATACATTTAGCCTTCTGTCAGTAGCGTGACTTGAATGAGCAATTACACGGGAATTTAGAAGTATGAGGAGTACTTATGGTAAGAAGGGTAAAATGACATTGCTTGTCTGTCTGGTTTCCATTCTTCACAGTTCCTCACTCTTTGCTGTTAAGATCCCAAACTACAGACCTAGCCTCAACCTGGTCTTCATGTCAGTACTAGAAGAATTAGTACTCATTAGTACTTATATATGCTTAGCCTAGAGATGGTCAAGAGATTGCAGCCCAGAACCCTTAGATCTAGTATGAGAGACACTCGCTTAGTACCTCTTGCCACGTATGTGCTCAAAGTCCACTGGATATGAACTTGAATAGGTGATTAGAGCCAGGCTCTGGCTTGAGATTAGATAACTAGAACTCACTGAACAGTATGGGGTGTGTGCCAGGTTGTGTGATGGTGCAAGACAGAGAGGTTTCCTGCCCTTCTGGAGTTTATGGTTTTGTGTTTTGTGTATTGCTCCTGATTCTCAATTTTTATAATCAGCTGAAAAATCTGTCTTTTGTGCCGTGTCTTGCTGTTTTTTCCAGATCCCTTTTTGGGGATAGTGGTTTTATGCTTGAACCCCAATCTAGTATATGGAGACCCCGGGACCCTCCAAAGATTTCTCCCTTGGCCTTGGATCAGAGCGTCTTTTACTCCCGAGGTTTCTTTTTGCCCTGCTCTGGGAACTGTGGGCTTCTTGAACACTGGCAGGTGTCCATGGGCCTCCCGCTTGCTGCATGCCACTCCTGACTCCTGTGACTGGTACTCTGACCCCTCTAGGTGCAGGTAAGTACACTAATGGCCAGCTGTGGCTTGAGCAATGCCAGTAATGTGGAGGCGGCAAAATAGTATGGAGAGCCTTTCAAGAACGTGATGTCCTTGAACTCAGTCTCTAGCTTTCTGAGATAGCTGTTACCAAAACGTATCTGCATGACAATTAAAAATTTGATCTGCTTGAGGTCAAATAATGGAGATATGGAGACTGCCTGGCTCTACCCCTTACTCTGCACACTGGCAGCGTGACCTTCGAGACATTACTCAACCTGTGTATACCTGAGAGTCCACTGTAAGGTGAGGATGATAATAGTTTTCATCTCACAGTGCTGCAGTGAAAATTAATCCACATAAGGTGCTTAGAAAAGTGTCTGGCACATGGTAGGTTGTAGCTCAACAATGTTAGCTATTATTGTCATCATTCTTATTAGTTGAATTATTAGATGGATTTGTTTCCTTTAGCTCTTTGGCATGCATTCAGAGCAGTTGAATGTCTCTAACATACAAGCTTTTGGAAAAGAACACAAAGATTAGCGATGTTGGAACTGAAGTAAGATGAGGACTGACATTTGAGCAATGGATTTGGCAAACACAGAGGCCATTTGTGACCTTCATGAGAGCCATATTGGTGGAACAATGAGGATGGAAGCCCAATTAGAGTGAGACCCGAGAAAGAATGAGCCAGAGCTTGCAGAGCTCTGTGCAGAGTCAGAGAATGCGCCAGCCAGTTGTCACCTGGGCTTCACGTAACCCTGTGGTGGCTTGCACCCTCTTTCTTCATGGGGCGTAGATCCACACCATATGGCCGGACAGAGGAAGTATCCCCATGCCATCTTCCTACAATTCCTTCCCATTTCCTTCTCTCCCCTGGTACCTTCTCTGCTTCTAGGTGCCCCTTCAGAAAACTTCTTGTAGAAGGTTTCTCTCCCTTCAACTCAAGTCAATTCATGCAGATAGTTGCCTGGAAGCACCATCTTTACCAAAATCAGAAACTCCCACTAGTGTTGTTGACTCATGATTTTTTGCTCAGAAGTCTCTCAGTAAGTGAAAAATAATGAGTGATTATAGACAGAGACTGGGTGCCTACATAGGATTCACTCTCACCTTCACAAATTTTTCCAGCAGTAGCTAGATCTTTGTTTAGGTTTGCCTCCCTGTATAGTCAGGGTCCCATCAAGAAAGGAGATACATACTTGTTATTTCAAACAGAGGGGATTTAATATAGGAGATTGATTACACATGTGTTCAAGGGTTGAAAGAGCAAGAAGAGGACATTGAGCTAACCAGAGGTCAGGAATTGCTAAACACAGCTATCATGTCCAAGGCTGGGGGACAAAAGGGAACCAGTGAGGTTACCAAGAACCTAAGAACTCAAATGATACTCAAGAGACATTAAGATGAAAACTTCTGCTAGAACCTAAGCTTCATGAGGGAAGAAAGTTTTGTTGTATTTTCTGATGAATCCCAAGTGCCTGCCACATACTAGGTCTTCAGTATTTATTAGGTGAATCAATGAGTGAAGGAAAAAGAGAGATTTGCTTGGGCATTCTGGGGAAAAATTCTCCTCACCCTTCTGAGAGAAGAGAGGTTTCAGAAAAGACTGTGCATTTCTTCTGGCTCCTGTAGCAAAGCAACGTGAAGCCTGGAACTGTTACCACCATTTTGCTGCCAATGAAAAAGACTTGGGTTGAAGTTGCCTGCCCTGTCGAGGCTGAGTGGAGGCATGGGCAGGACCTGGATTCTTGCTTAATGATATTTTTGAGTTGCTTGGTGAAACAGACCCCCAAAACCTATCTTTCCATTGACATACCAAATATAAGAGCCAACACACTTCTTTGATTATTTAAAACAATATCCTGATAGAATGGCCTAGATTTGATTCCTCTGATGGCTGGTTTGGTTTCCATTCAGGTTTGAGGGTAAGTAGTTGGTTTGGGAATGAATGTAATAATGATTTAACTTTAGCTGATCCATTTTTTAAAGTTTTTATTTAAATTCCAGTTAGTTAACATACAATGTAATATTAGTTTCAAGTGTACAATATAATAATTCACCACTTCCATACAACACCCCCTACTCAGCACGAGTGCACTCCTTAATCCCCATCACCCATTTAACTCATCTCCCTACCCACTTCCCCTCTGATAACTATCAGTTTGTTCTCTATAGTTATAAGACTGTTTCTTGTTTGCCTCCCTCTCTCTCTTTTTCCCTTTTGCTCCTTGTTTCTTTCTTAAATTCCACATCTGAGGAACATCATATGGTATCTGTCTTTCTCTGACTGACTTATTTTGCTTAGCGTAATACTCCGTAGCTCCATCCATGTCATTGCAAATGGCAAGATTTCATTCTTTTTTATGGCTGAGTAATAGTCCACTGTGTGTGTGTGTGTGTGTGTGTGTGTGTGTGTGTGTGTGTGTGTGTGTGATCTTTTCTATCCATTCGTCTATCAATCGATGGACATCTAACCTGTTTCCATAATAATGCTTGGATAAGCTCCTATAAACATCTGGGTGCATGTATCCCTTTGAATTAGTGTTTTTGTATTCTTTGAGTAAATCCTAGTAGTGCAATTGCTGGATTGTAGGGTAGTTCAATTTTTACTTTTTGAGGAACCTCCGTACTGTCTTCCAGAATGGCTGCACCAGTTTGCATTCCCCAAGAGGTGCAAGAGGGTTTTCCTTTCTCTACCTTCTTGCCAACACCTGTTGTTTCTTATGTTGTTGATTTTATCTATTCTGAGGGGTGTGAGGTGATATCTCGGTGTAGTTTCGATTTGCATTTCCCTGATGATGAGTGATGTTAAGCATCTTTTCATGTGTCTGTTGGCCATCAGGAGGTTTTCTTTTGAAAAGTGTTTATTCATGTCTTCTGCCTATTTTTCAATTGGATTATTTGTTTTGGGGGTATTACAAGTTCTTTATATATTTTGGACACTAACCCTTTATCAGATATGTCATTTGCAAATATCTTCTCTCATTCTGTCGATTGTCTTTTTGTTTTTACCTTTTAGATTTTGCCTTTAGTTTTGTCGATTGTTTCCTTTGCTGTGCAGAAGTTTTTTGTTTTGATATAGTCCCAATAGTTTATTTTTGCTTTTATTTCCTTGCCTCTGGAGACATAGCTAGATAGAAGTTGTTATAGCTGACATCAAAGAAGGTACAGCCTGTGTGCTCTTCTAGGATTTTTATGGTTTCAGTTCTCACATTTAGGTCTTTAATTCATTTTGAGTTTAGTTTTATGTATGTTATAATAAAGTGGTCCAGTTTCATTTTTGCATGTCACTGTATAGGTTTCCCAACACCTTTTGTTGAAGAGACAGTCTTTTTTTACCATTGGATATTCCTTCCTGCTTTGTCAAAGAATAATTGACTATATAATTGTGGGTTCAGGGTGCCTGGATGGCTCAGTCAGTTAAAGCATCTGACTCTTGATTTCAGCTCAGGGCTTGATCCCATGAGTTTAAGTTTCGTGTTGGGTTCTATGCTGGACATGAAAACCTACTGAAAAAAAAAACAACCAACAATAACAAAACTGTGGGTTCATTTCTGGGTTTTCTATTCTGTTCTATGGATCTATATGTCTATTTTTGTTCTAGTACCATACTGTTTTGATTATTATAGCTTTATAATGCAACTTGAAGTCTGGAATTGTGATGCTTCCAGCTTTGTTTTTCTTGTTCATGGTCGTTTCAGCTATTTGAGGTCTTTTGTGATTCCATACAAATTTTAGGGTTGTTTGTTCTAGCTCTTTGAAAAATGCTGTTGGTATTTTGATAAGGATTGCATTAAATGTGTAGATTACTTTGGGTGGTATAGACATTTTAACCATGTTTGTTCTTCCAATCCATGAGCAGGGAATGCCCTTCCATTTCTTTGTGTCATCTTCAATTTCTTTCATCAGTGTTTTATAGTTTTCAAAATACATGTCTTTGACCTCTTTAGGTCAATAAATGGTTAGATTTATTCCTAAATATGTCATTATTTTTGGTGTAGTTGTAAATGGGATTGATTCTTTAATTTCTTTTTTCTGCTGCTTTATTATTGGTGTGCAGAAATGCAACAAATTCTTGTATGTTGATTTTGCATCTTGTGACTTTACTGAATTTGTTTATCCGTTCGAGCAGTTTTTTGGTGAAGTCTTTCAGGCTTTTCACATGGGGTATCATGTCATCTGCAAAGCTTTACTTCTTCCTTGCTGATTTGGATACCTTTTATTTCTGTTTGTGGTCTGATTGCTGAGTCAAGGACTTCCAGTACTATGTTAAAGAACAATGGTGAGAATGGACATCCCTGTGTTGTTTCTGACCATAGAGATAAAGCTCTCAGTTTTTCCCCATTTATGATGGTAGCAGCTGTGGGTTTTTCATATATGGCCTTTATTATGTTGAGATATGTTTCCTCTCATACTTTGTTGAGAGTTTTTATCATGAATGGATGTTGTACTTTGTCACATGCTTTTTCTGCATCGATTGAAATAATCATAGGCTCTTATCCTTTCTTTTACTAATGTGGTATATTATGTTGATTGATTTGTGAATATTGAACCACCCTTGAATCCCAGGAATAAATTTGACTTGGTGATGGTGAATGATTTTTTTAAATTTATTGTTGGATTTGTTTTGCTAGTATTTTACTGAGAAGTTTTGCATCTATGTTCATCAGGGATATTGGTTCGTAGATCTCTTTTTTTAGTGGTGTCTTTACCTGGTTGTGGTAATCAGGGTAGTACTGGCCTTGGAATAAATTTGGAAGTTTTTCCTTCCTTTTCTATTTTTTGGAGCAGTTTGGAGAAGAATATGTATTAACCTTTCTTTAAATGTTTGATAGAATTGGTCTGTGAAGCCATCTGGTCCTGGACTTTTGTTCGTTGGGAGTTTTTTGATTACTGATTCAATTTCTTTGCTGGTTATTGGTCTGTTCAAGCTTTCTATTTCTTATTGTTTCAGTTTTGGTAATTTATGTGTTTCTAGGAATTTATCCATTTCTTCTATGTTGTCTAATTTGTTAGCATATAGGGTTTCATAATATTCTCTTATAATTGTTTGTATTTCTGTGGTGTTCATTGTTATTTCTTCTCTCTCGTTGTGATTTTATTTATTTGTGTTCTTTATCTTCTCCTCTCTTTTTGGTAAGTCTGGCCAGAGGTTTATGTTTTCTTAATTTTTTCAAAGACCGAGCTCCTGGTTTCACTGATTTGTTCTATTGCTTTTTTAGTTTCTACATCATTTATTTCTGCTCTAATCTTTATTATTTCCTTCCTTCTGCTGGCTTTTGGCTTTGCTTGTTGTTCTTTTTGTAGTTCCTTTAGATGTAAGGTTGGATTGTTTATTTGGGATTTTTCTTCCTTCTTGAGGTAGACCTGTATTCCTATATACTTCCCTCTTAGGATTGCTTTTGCTGCACCCTAAAGGTGTTGGTCTGTTTTGTTTTCATTTTCATTTGTTTCCATGTATTTTTAAATTTATTCTTGGATTTTCTGGTTAATCTATTCATTGTTTACTAGCATGTTGTTGGACTTCCAGGTACTGGTGTTCTTTCCAGATTGTTTTCTTGTGGTCGACTTCTAGTTTTATAGTGATTTGGTAAGAAAAGGTGCGTGCAATGACTTCAATCTTTTTATATTTGTTGAGGCCTGTTTTGTGATTTAATATGTGATCTGTTCTGGAGAATGTTCCATGTACACTTGAAAAGAAAGTGTTTTCTGCCATTTTAGGATGAAATGTTCTGATGAAGTGTTTCTTGTTGCTCTTCTATTTAGATGACCTGTCTATTGATGTAAGTGGGGTGCTAAAGTCCCCTACTATTATTGACTTATTACTAATTACTTCCTTTATGTGTGTTATTAATTGTTTTATATACTAGGGTACATAAATATTTATAATTGTTATATCTTCTTATTGGATTATCTCCTTTATTATTAAATAGTGTTCTTTGTCTCTTGTTACAGTCTTTATTTTATAGTCAAGTTTGTCTGATATAAGGATTGCTACTCTGGCTTTCTTTTGACATCTGTTTGCATGATAAGTGTTTCTCCATCCCTCACTTTCAACCTGCTGGTATCTTTAGGTCTAAGACGAGTCTCCTGTAGACAGCATATAGATGAGTCTTGTTTTTTATCCATTGTGGCATCTTGTGTCTTTTGATTGGAGCATTTAGTCCATTTACATTCAAAGAAATTATTGATAGATATGTATTTATTGCCATTTTATTTCTTGTTTTGTGGTTGTTTCTGGAGACTTTTTCTGATCCTTTCTTGTCTTTCTCTCTTTCATGTTTTTCTGATTTTCTTTAACCATATACCTGGATTTCTTTCTCTTTCTTCTTTACAGGCTTATTAGTGGTTTTTAATATATGGTTACCATTAGGTTTGTATACAACCTCTTTTGCAACTTTGGCTGATTAATTAAATAGGCAAACCTAAATCAATTCTGGAGTTTGACCAAGAATTGAGGTTGCTCTACAGGGGCTACTTGTGATTGGTTAGTCTCTGAACCCAACTGTCCCATGGTAGAAGTAAAATACCTGACACAACATTCATTAAATGTTAATTTCCCTTTTCCTTCTGTCCATAGGCCTAGGTTCAGAGTAACCACTGATAATTTATGCCATGAATATCATTCTACAATTAAAGTTGGGACCCTCTCTTCTCCCCCACAATGTCCCCACCATTCATTAGGTTTGTTTGCTGCTAAAAAGACATTATCCCTGCATTTCTTGGTATTTTCATTTATGGGGACACCATTAAAGGCATGAAGACATTTTGCTTAGTATAGAGCTTGGAATTTATTTGTTTGATTTATTAAAAATACACCCTAGCCCGAGGGTCTCAGGGTGTGCATATGGAATACTTCAATTAGATTTAAACCAGCAGCTAAAATTTCCTGTTAATAAATTGAAATATCCACAAACCTACCCAAGATAGAATGCAGCAAAAGTGGAAGGACGGGCCTGGTGCCATTTCTTCAAGGTCAACAAGCTGGCAGGCTGGTGACCAGGAATGGGAAAGAGTTGCCAAACAGGACTGGCCCATGTGAGCCAAGTGTTTGTTCCGTGAACTTGTAATTTAGATGGCACTGGCCATCCACGTCTCAGACTCGCCATCAAAATACAAGCAAATAAACATATATATTTTGCTTTCACACTGTGGTTAAGACCTGCCCCAAATGAGTTATTTGGAGTGAAAAATCACCTTTAAAATAAAATCATACAGCCTGGGCTAATTAAAGAAGAAAGTTGTGAGTCATTAGTGTTTTCATTACAAATTAATCAATAGTTACTTCCAAATACTTAGTCGAGACCAATTTTCTGAGTGAATGGACATTTTATTGGAGTGAGAGAAAGAGGGGGATTTTGGATCATGAGACATAATGAGAAAAGATAGACCCGGATGGGGTGATCTGGTGAATTTGGGCGGGTATGCTATAGAACATGGCCCTGGGTACCAGGGGACCTGGGAGGCAGGAGACCAGTGCCAACTGTGGGAGAAAAATGATAAAAATCTCTACTCTTCATTCACTTGCTGGTTTTGTGTATCTTAGAATGAAAGGCCCTGCTAAAGAAGCTGTTTTGGGTCTTTGCAGATTTAGTTAGAAGACCATCATATGGAAGTTGTAGTTTATTTTTATTGTTATATCTCAGATGATGAGAGCCAATATCTAACCATTCTTAATACTTGGAAGAGGCTAGGATTCAGGGGCAAAGTGAGATGTTATGGCAAATGCGGTAGAGCAAAGGTTCTCGAAACAGGATCTCCTAGGATGCTGCTCAAACAGTTTCGGATTTTAGTAGATCCGGGGTGGGAGTATTTGCATTGCTGACAAGTTCCCGGCTGATGCTCCTGCTGCTGGCCCAGAGATGGTCCTTGGCGATGGTACTTGCAGCAGGGAAATTGGCGGCGGGCCTCCCGCAAAGAGGGTTGCTGAGGAAGACAAAGCAGAGGTTGGCTTTTCGAAAAGAGATTGTAATCTTCCACTGAAATGATGGACATGTGGGCGTTGGTTTCCCAGCACTGCATCTCACCGTCTGGAGGCTGGAAGTCTGAGAGCGAGGTGTCAGCAGGGCCATGCCTTTCTCTCACGGCTCTGGAAGACAACCCTTCCTAGCCTCTTCCAGCTTCTGGTGTTTGTGGCAACTTCTGGCCTTCCTTGGTTCATAGATGTGTCCCATCCAGTCACGTGGCCTTCTTTCCTGTGTCTATTCACATCGCCTCTCCTGGGTGCGTGTCTGTGTCCAAACTTCTCCCTTTTATAGGGACGCCAGTTGCTCACATGACATCATTTTCACTTGATTATCTCCGTAAAGACCTTATTTCCACATAAAATCACATTGGGAGGTACTGGGAGTTAGGACCTCACTGTATCTACTCAACCCATAACAATATGTTTAACCATTTCCATTTCCTGGCATCAGAATAATACATAGGTTACCTATCCATTTGGTTCTCTGCAAAGTAAGTTAATTAGATACAGAGATGTAATGCCTCAGGCAGTCTCTGCTGATGGTAGAAGATATGGTCGAAAAATATAGAATTTAAAGAATATAGCCAGATCGCCAAACCTTGAAGTGTCCTTTGGTTCTGTCTGAAATGGTTAATTGCTTCTTTCTATGTGATACCATGCCATTTCCCTCATACTTTTATCATCAAAATTATTGCATTCTATCGCAGCTACTTAGGTTAATCTCTCTAATTATGAGCTGCTCGAAGCTTGAATTATGAGTTGGGACTGTGCTTAAATCCTTTTTACATTCACAGGAACCGGCATAAGGTAGGTGCTCAATTCGGTGAATGGAGAAATTGATTTTAAAACAAGAGCAGCCTGGGATGTGGACAGGTGTTTTCCCGCGTCTCTGGTCGCCCTTCAGGTCGGGGAAAGTGAGAAAGTACAAGCGGAGAGATCTCCTGGTGCCGCCGGAAGCCTCCCTCCGCAGATGCTGCCTTCTTTGAAGTCTCATTTCCATTTAAAAAATTAATGTGGATTTTGCATTCTCCTCCATAACGCATCCGTGTTTGTTTTGATACAAAAATGTTTCAAATTATTTCGGTAAAACCCTTAATTCCTCCCCCACTTATTCCACCCATCTTCAAGTTGAGAAAAACTGTCACCGCTGGGAGATATGCTGTGTTTTATCTCATGAACGTGCATGCCACCTGGCACTCCGGAAGGCACCGGCTTTCTTAAAAAAGCCAAGGAAGAGGGAATCCCAGTGGGGAAATGAGATGGGACCATCACAGGGGACAAGGAAGTATGTGGCTGGGCTGGAACAGCCCTTGAGGAGTTGAAGAAGGAAGCAAAGAAGAAGGAAAGGGCCAGGCAGGCCCGCGAGTTGCTGGTGCGAAGTTAGTGTGGCTTAAACATGACTGTCGGGGCCCTGCATACTTTTCTTTTTTCTTCTTTTTTGGGGAAGGTGAGTGGGAGGGTAGCAGGAGCAGAGAATAAGCAAAGGAAGGGAGGAGACAAGGGAAGGAAACCCATGGGGAGGGAGTCCCCTGAGAGGCTTTGATATGTGGGGTATTTTGGTTGTAGAATATATTTTTTTTAATTTTTATTTTTGAGAGAGAGAGAGGATGAGCAGGGGAGGGGTAGGGAGGCGGGGGGGGGTGGCAGAGGATCCTAAGTGGGCTCTGCACTGACCCCAGCAAGCCTGATGTGGGGTTTGAACTCACAAACTGGGAGATAATGACTTGAGTGGAAGTTGGGTGCTCAACAGACTGAGCCACTGAGGCACCCCTTAGCTGTAGAATCTTTATAGAAATTTAGGGCTCAATTTCTTGAAGGAGAGAGTAGGTCTTGACACCTCGGGCCATGGGAAATGAATGCAAGGTCCCCAGAAAAGTGTGGGAAGTTACAAACAATGGGCAAGACAGCCTTTGGCAGTGATACTGAGAATCTAGTGGAGAAGAAAAAGTTGGAAGGGTCCAGATGAGGGGTGAGCCAGCACAACCTCTGCGGCCGCCTGGGTGAGGGGATGGGGGTGGGGGACCCCTTCCCCGAAAGCTGTCGTTTGGTCCAGCATAAGCTCTAAGCACTTCTCTGACCCATTAATGTCACCCAGCTTATAATGCGTACCTCCCAAAAGGAATGCGCTTCTGCGCATCTGTGAAACATTTACATGCTATAATAATTAATTCGAGATTTGGGTTCTGACCGCTCTGTTCCTGAAAATCAAGGAATAGCCTGCACACATTAGTTTATCATCAGCTGGTTAGCTTGCTCTGGACAATCCCTTAAAAAAGAAAACAATTTTTTTTTTTTAATAATTGTTTTTCAGAAAAGGCAATTAGGGCACGGCAGTTTTGCTCCGAAAATTTGGCACGAGAAATTTGATTCTCCCCAACATTTGAGTTGGCCTCTCAGAAGGTATCACTCCACCCCTTTAAGGCAGCCATGCAAATCAGCCTAGGTCTCCAGGCTCAGAATTCAAAAGCAATCAATCTAGTTCGAAAAGAAAACACGCGATGAGGAAGAGCGAGACTTACCCAGAAATTTGGAAGCCGTCACGTGGCACCTGCAGGCCGATGCAGCCCATGCTGTTCGATGTGATTCTGACACTGCTCTGTGGCAAGAGCTGGTTAGAACTTAAAGTATTTTATGGGTCAGGAGACTTTGTGGCTCTATCTACAAAGCAGCCCCAAGGCATTGTCTTTTTATGCCTTAACTGCTCCTTCGAAAGCTCACTCTTCACTAAGAGTGGGCAACCAGAGAGATCTTTGTCCAAATACATTACATAACCCCCCCAGGAGATGCCGTGGCAGTGTGCGGTTGATGAAATGGAAACCCCGCACGGTGACCTTTCTCCCAGATATCCTCGGACACACATTATGCTTCACTGGGCAAACGTCCCTCCTTCCAAATGGATTCCATTCTAAGGATTCCTTCTCTCACTGGGGACCAGGGCACACAATAGGTTACAGAAGTAGTGAGGAGTTTTCTTTCTTTTAATGGAGTTATCTGCTATTTCTCCAAGCTGGAAGCGTGCACACGTTGCATGGCTAAATGGCACTGTGCCCCAAAATAATAACCTAGTCCGTGCCTCCAGGAGCTAAGGGTGTAAATGATGCCATTTAAGAAAAGGCAGTTCCAATTGTCAGGTCCTCTTGTGTTGCTCTGTCTTGATTCTTGTTTTCCACAGGTACACTAGTTAAGAAAGCTAGGTGTTACTATCTTCTGAAAACTATCTTTCCTTTTTTCCGGCCTAGATGTCCAGCGCGTTACGTTTGTTACCTTACTTCCTTTTGTGAGAGGCATATAAAATGTATGATCTCATTCATGCAAAATTTATTTAAGCATGTTAACTTTGTGTGTATTTACTTATGAAGCCTCGGGGTTGATCAGCAACGCCAGGAGAAAAAAACAAAGCCAAACAAAACCTTCTTGCTTCTGGGGACTGTTACTTTAAGAGTAATTATCCTGCTAGTCGCGATGACAATGACTCTAGCACGAGTGCTTACTTTGAAATGACAATGGAATCTGTGTGTCCTTGAAAATTTTAATTCCTGTAAGAGTCGTCCAAAATAGATAAAACCAAGAGCCTGGGCGTAGTTGTTTATTTGTGGCTAATTAGTGAACTATATTCTCTCCTAAGCACAAAGAAGACAAGCTGTCTCTAGCAGATTAAAGGGTCAGAAAGTTCTAAGCCAATTTTTCTCACACTTGGGCAATGCACCTGCTCTTTTAGAGGGCAAAAATGATTTCAGCTCTACAACATTGACTTAAATTATTTTCTGTTACAGTATTACTCAAATTCGTAGACAGGCCGTGTGCAATTAAAAAGAAAGTTTTTTGTTTTTTGTTTTAAATTTTTGAGGGCAGGATTGCACATATGCCCATTAGGTAAAAATTTCTAATTATATTGTTCAACTATATCATATATTTTTATTATTTTTGGCCTGCTCGCTCTGCCAGTATTGAGA
The DNA here is from genome assembly GCA_030068075.1 of Paguma larvata. Lineage (NCBI taxonomy): Eukaryota > Metazoa > Chordata > Mammalia > Carnivora > Viverridae > Paguma > Paguma larvata. Next base: position 43,703,843 of record CM057835.1, on the reverse strand, counting down.
GAAGTATATGGATTGCTGTCCTAGGGCTACACGTAACAAATGCTCACAAACGTGGGGGCTTCAAACAACAGAAACTGATTCGCTCACAGTTCTGGAGGCCAGAAGTCTGAAATCAAGGTGATGGCAGGCTGTGCTCCCTCTGAAGGCTCCAGGGGAGAGTCCTCCCTTCCTCTTCCAGCTTCGGGGTGGCTCCGGACTTTACTTGACTTGGGGCTGTGTCACTAATTGCTGCCTCTGTCTTCACACTCCTTCTCTGCGTCTGTCTTGTCTTTGTCTCTTAGGAAAACACTTGTGATTGGAATTAGGGCCCAGCCAGATAACCCGGGAAGATCTCTTAACTTAATCACATCAGCAAAGACCATTTTTTTTTTCTTCCAAATAAGGTCACATGTACAAGTGTTGAGGGTCAGGAAGAGGACGTGTCTTTTTGGAGGTCACCATTTAACCCGCTGCAGTGTATTAAAATTTCCTGTTATGCCCTTCGGTTTTCAGCTGCTCGTATCTCTGCCAATTTTTAGTTTCTGCATTTTGGAGGTGATCTTATTAGATATAACCCACCCCTGATTATTTCTTTATCGTTGCGGGATGAACTTCTTTATTTTCTCCCAATTTTTTGTCTCTTTGTTTGCTTTAAGATCTAGTTGTCTGATGAGAATGTCAGCTTCAAGCCTTCTTTGTGGGTATTTATATGTTACATCATTTTCTATCATTAGATTTAAATTTTTGGTTTTGTTGCTTTTTAGAGGTGTTTTTTGAAAACAGCTTACGGTTGCACTAAAATCTTCGAAAAACTTCTTCAAAAGTAGAGATTATAGTACAGTGAACCCCTAAACAGCCATTAACGAGATTCATCGTTATCAAGATTTTATCACATGTGTTTCTTCTAAATCGTTGGAAGTGTTCCTTTTCTTTTTGTTTTGTTTTCTTGGCAAAAGTCTTTTAAGGCACTTTCCAGATATCATGTCATTTCACCCTACGTATTTCATGTGTATGTCTAAATAATAGGAACATTTTCTTTTTTGTGTGTTATAAAATACCATTATTACATCCAACAAAATTAATAATAATCCTTTGGTACTCTATAATACTCAATATCTAATTTAATTCCTCCAGGTTTCTCATGCTTTCTTGTAACTGGTAATTGGAACCAGAATCTAAACAAGATCCATGTGTTTTATTTGGTTGCTGCATCTCTTTGGTCTCTTAGTACAGAGCGGTTCCCCTTTCTCTCGTGCTATTGGCTTCTTTCAGAAACAAGTGACTTTCTGTAGAGTGCTTCGTATTTTGCATTTTGAAGGCTGTGTTTTCCTTTGTGATGTCATTTATCTTGTTCTGCGATCCCCTATGTTCCCTTTGAATAGAAATTGTTCATTCTGAGGGTTTCTGTCTTTTAGCTGATGAGTTTGAGCCACTTACATTAACATTACCAATATGTAAAATTATCTCCACCATCTCCTTTTGTGCGTTCTTTGTTTTTATTTATTTTTACCATCTTTTCTGCTTTTTAAAAACATTCTCCCTTTATCCTTTAATAAACATTTGGTTTTATTTTAATTTTTTGTGGTTATCCTTAATTTTTAAAATGACCATTTGACCAGACCAAATCTATGAGTCATCAATATTTTTAAAAAAGTCTTTCCTCCCTCCCTCCCTTCCTTCCTTCCATCCTTTCTTCTATCCTTCCTTCTCCTTTTTTTCTTTTAAAGTTCAACCATTCAATTTTCACATAGTATTTCTAAGTGTCTATAGGCAAAATATTTCTGTATTAGTTTAATCCACTACTATTTTCTAGAGTTATTGAAATATCAAAATCTTTTTTTAAAAACCCATATGAATGGGGGTGCCTGGGTGGCTCAGTCGGTTAATCATCTGAATCTTTTGTTTTAATGTTTACTTATTTATTTTTGAGAGTGAGAGAGAACATGAGCAGGGAAGGGGCAGAGAGAGAGGGAGACAGAGAACCCCAAGCAGGCTCTGAGCTGTCAGCACAGAGCAGAGTACAGGGCTCGAACTCACAAACTTTGAGATCATGACCTGAGTCAAAACCAAGAGTTGGACACTTAACCAGCTGCGTCACCCAGGGGCCCCTAGGTGTCTGAATCTTGATCTCTGCTCAGGTCATGATCTCACAGTTTGTGAGTTTGAGGCCCCCATCTGACTCTGCATTAAAAGCGTGGATCCTGCTTGGGATTCTGTCTCTCCTTCTCTCTGCCTTTCCCTCCCTTTCTCTTTCTTCCTCTGTCTCTCAACGTAAATAAGTAAACAAACAAACAAACAAAAAATACCCATGTGAATGAATCTCTGTGTGTGCGTGCGTGTGTGTGTATGTGTATTTGCATGTATCTCTGCTTTCCTTAATGTAACTATAGGCAATCCAGTAGAGGGTGTGCTGTGTCGTGTCTGGATTTCTCATTGTGCCATTTGTAGCTTCTGTTTTTCATTTCTTGCAAACTTTTTGTAGACATAAATATAATTGGAGATGCTAAAACTACAGAAAGCATTCTATTATTATGTAGTTATCCAAGCTATGTAGTTATGTAGTTATCAAAGTATATTTATGACAATATTTATAAGGGTTATCAAAATGGAAACCCAAAATTAAAGACAATTCTTGTAGTGATCTTTGGATTTCAGAATAGTTGTGTGGTCTATGGAAACTGGTTTTGGAAATATTACCCCTTGGTTTAGTCTCCAGTCGGATTTATAACTAGCTGGGTTTAGAAAGTATTCTTACCTGTAGATTGAACTTAATTCCAGTTCTTCTGTGAAACCTTTTATAATTTTGAGGTGGATAAAAAAAATTAAGCCTACTGTATTAGTCAGTGTTATCCAGAGGAAGGGAGAGAGAGAGAGATTGACTGATTTTAAGCAATTGGCTCATACCATTGTGGAGGCTGATGGTTTTGAAATCTGGATGGGGCAGGCTGGCAGGTTGGAGACTCAGTGAGGAGGTATGGTTTGAGTCCAAAGGCCATCTGCTGGCAGAATTCCTACTTGCTTAGGAGAGGGCAGTTTGAAGTTAAAGACTTCGACTGATTGGATAAGGCTCACCCACTATGGATCACCATTGCAGAGAGTAATCGACTTTACTCAAAGTCAATTGATTTAAATATTAATTACCTCCAAAAAAACACCTTCACAGAAACATCCAGAAAAATGTTTGACCAAATATCTGGGCACCGTGGCCCAGTTCCAGATGACACGTAAAAGGAACCATCACATTTACTTTAGAGCTTTTGTTCCTTGGTTACCCATGTGTTTTTATGTCTGCCTCACCACCTAGGCTGTGATCCCCTCCAGGGTAGGCACTGTCTTCAGTGCCCAGTGTGGTTCCTGGAGTTCAGTAGATACTGGATACATGTTCTTTTTTTAATAAATTAGTAATAAAAGGGGAAGCAGGGAAGGAAACCGAAATGTATTTCAGTCATAGATAAAAACAAAGCATAGATATCCTGAGTTTTTAAAACAGTTTATTTGCAGTATTTGTGATTACAAAGCCCATACTTATTACAAAGCAGATGCCTATGATACAATTAACTTTTACTGAGGGGTTCTGCTACATGCCAGGTACCATGCAAGGTGCCATCTATGTCACTCATGGGCCATAAGAAGTTATCTATTAGATCAACAGGCTCTTACCCACTTTTCCTGGAGAGAGGATGGGTCATTTTTCTTTGCAGCTCAGTTTAGGACTGAAACTCTCTAATGGAATTTCAGGAATTGATTTAAGACTTCTTTGGTGGGGCAGTAGGGGAAGCAGAGCTCTTGAGTTTTTCCGTCTCAAATGCCACATGTATGGCAGATCGAATCGTCTCGAAGAAATCGCAGGCAGGGCTTTATGCCTGTCTTCGATTCGTTTTCTTTCCTGCCGTCGTCCCCGGTGGGGATGTTTGCATGTTTAACTGTTGTCACAGGCTGGAGTGCACTCCCTCCAAATTCGTATGTTGAAGTCCCAAGCACTTTAGAATGTGACTGTATTTGGAGTTGGAGGCTTTAAAGTTCAAGTAATTAAGTACAATGAGATGATGGGGCAGCCCTAATCCAATATGACCGGTCGTCTCATAAGAAGAGGAGATTAGGACACAGACACACACAGAGGGAAGACCAGGCAAAGACACGGGGAGATAAGAACCATCTACAAGCCTGAAGAGAGCCGGCTCAGAAGAAATCAACTGTGTGGACCCCTGGATCTCAGACTTCTAGCCTCCAGAAATGTGAGGAATCATTTCTGAGTGTCTAAGCCAGACAGTCTGTGTTACGGCAACCCTAGCAAACAATACAACTGTGGATTTTTCATGTCAACTTTTTCTTATCACAATCAGGTTTTTCCTTGTTGTTATTCCTTTTGCAGCCAAAATGTGATCCCACCAGGGCTCTCCGGTCAGTGCCTTTATAACACTTGCAATTTGGAGCTGAACACAAAAGATTGAAGTAACTCTTGAAGTCAGAAGAATCTTGGCTTCAAACCTTTTCTAAAGGGTTTGGCTAAACTATTTAAGAAGGACCTGGCGCTAGTTTGCATTTGATCAGCAAAAACCACATGAGACAGAGCGAATGTCCGGCTCTGTTTCGCTGGGTGATTCTGGTGTAATTAAGGGCACCTCAGAAAATCGATTGGATGGTTTGGGTGAGGGCCAGAGCCAGTTAGCTGTGTTCTCCACCAGTAGGTCATACTCAAGCTTCTTTGCCATTGTTCTTAAGACGAGTACCACGGGCAAGTCGAGGCAGTTTCGTTGCCCCCGCTGGAGATCTAAAAGCAAATGGCCCACTGAGGCCGCGTGTTGGGTGCTCTACCATGTTTACTACTTTTGATTAGTGTTAGTAATTGAACGTGAACCGTGATAGGTGCCCTTTCTTCTTTCTCTACGGACTCTACCTTGTACTTTGGATAACACGCAAAAATATATGATCACATATTTTGTTTAGGAATATATAATTTTGTTTCCTTCCAATACTTAAATATAAAAAGCCCCCTTCTGTCTTCAAACACTAATGTCATCCATATTTTAGATGATAGATAATGAACATCTTACATGAAGAGCGTTATGTGCTCACTCCTGAAATTCTCGTCTATGGTCTCTAGTCTACTTTCTGCAATCTTTTTCAACTTCCTGGCTCCTCTTAAACTTCAATGAAAATGTATGTCTTTCTATCCCTGATCAAACAGCTTAATCTTCTCTTGCCTACAATTTTCAATTATACTGGCTTTGAAAGGTCTGAGGACGTTGTCTGTATTAAAGACATTGCAAACAGTCTAGCATTATTGTAAGCTTGCGCAGGCTCAAATCCCACTGGAAACCTAGATCTCAATTTATCATAACCCTGGGGCATGTCTACATTGTCTATAAACAAATTGAAATTATTTCCCCTTTTGATCTGGATAAACTAAAAAAGAAATCTCTCATTTTGGGATAAAAACATGACCTTTTTCTTTTTTTAAGTTAAGGGAATTCATTTCTTATAAAATGGAGGGATTGGGAGCCTACCAACCCTCGTGCAAGCTTCCCACCTTTCCCTTTAGCTGACGGGGGGACTACAGACATCTAAGCCCAAGCCTCTCTCAGCTTAAATCCCATGAACATTTCCCCATTGTGGCACAGGCAGGAGATAATAAGGCAGAAATGAAGCAATATCAAGTATGGCCCAGGGGACCCTCATTTGGTGTGGAGAATGCGTTCTCTTTAGCCTCTTTCCTCCATCTCTGAGACTTGTCAAGCCTCGCCCGGCTTTCCGTTGCTGGCTGGAGTGGAGAACACGCAGGGTGGGGGCTCTGTAAGTGTGTCTGTTCCTTGTCCTTGGATCCCAAGCTTCTTTATGTTTCATTATCTTTCTCATCCAAGGTGAGCACGAGCTGTTAGGCGGTGCTCGTAGAATGATTGTTTGGCTTGTGTATAGGAATTTTCTCACATTCTTGCAGGACTGATTTTCTCCATTTAAAGCACAATAATTTGTGGGAAGCCTGGGTGGCTCAGTTGGTGGAGCGTCCGGCTCTTGATTTCGGCTCAGGTCATGATCCCGGGGTTGTGGGATCGAGCCCCAGGTTGGGCTCCACACTGAGCGTGGAGCCTGCTTTCGATTCTCTCTCTGTCCCTCTGCCCCTTTCCCTGGCTTGTGCTCTCTCTTTAAGAAATTAAAAAAATTAAAAAAAATAAAGCACAAAAATTTGCTGTTCAATAAATTGTCTTCTTTTCCCCTTGTACAGTGAAAGAATGATTCTTATTTATCTAAAGATTTGTCGTACTCAAAAAGAGGACTACATTGAGGTGATTCTCAAAGGCAACAGCTTCGATACAAAGGAATAACGTGTTTTTGTTTCCTGGGTTTATAAAAAAGTACCTTCTTTAGATCAGTCTGATGCATGCACATTCTCAGTACAAAACCTGGAATTAAAACAGGCAAACCTTTTTTACTGAATAGAATTCTCTGTACAGGTCAAGGAAATGCCAAACTTAACAGATGTCTTACACTGTGCCCTGAAGGTCAATAAATTAGAGTTTTGTTGAACCAGGAAGAGGAAGGAATTCAGAACTTCAGGTCCCCCAATGGAAATGCCCCTTAGGACAAGTCTAAACTAGGGAAATAGCACTGGAGTTCTTCCAAGTCAGTTGGCCCAGCGTAGTGTAACTCATTTCTGGGCCCCCTGAAGCTGTTTGTTCAACTCTGGCGTCTACAACTCTACAGTGTCAAAGGGAGTTAATCATTAGCAAGTGTGAATAATGTCAGCATAACAAGGCATGATTGCAGCTCTCTCTGTTTTGACAAAACTTTAAGCATTTGTCAGAATAAAAAAAAAAAAGAAAGAAAGAAAGAAAACCCAAAAACATGACCACAGAATGTTAGAGTAGCACAGAATTTTGGAAACAGTTAACTCACTTTCTAGCACTGTAAATCACCATTCTCATTGTTTTCCTAGAAAAGAAGTGGTGTGATACTCTCCAGATGATACAGGGTTACTGACTGGCCTGGGGTAGTCTGGTCCTTCTCAAGGCAACTCGTCCCCAGAGAACCCGTCTTTGGAGAATGATCTAAAGGTTTAAGTGTAGGGCCTTAAGCCTTTCCATTCTCTTCTGTCAGAGGCACCAAGTACTGTTGTACAAATAATGTGGACCCAGCTGCATCCCAAAACCTAATAGGCCTCCTGCTCGCCCCCTGGGCTGGGGATCAGAGTCAGTCCAAGACCTCTCCTTGGATGAGAATCACAGGAACCCTGAGTTCTGGAACTCTGAAGTTGGGGACAGGAGGTAAAGAAACACTCTAGCCACATTGAAGGATGAATTTGCCTAGGCCTCATCTGAGTTCTGGTTGAAAGAAAGATGGTCACCCTAAAATGTAATCAAGAATTCTAGCAACCACCCCACTGGTTCTATGGTTTGAGAGTCAAGGGAATGAGAAGGCACTCAGCCAAGCTCCGTGATGGCAGTTGTGTCCTAAACCCCACAGCATCTCTGAAAATCAGTCATGTGTTGTAGCTGGGATAATTATCAAGTTCTTCCACGAGGTACACAGATAGACCTCATATTTTCCTGGGACCAGCATCCCTGAGGTATGCCCTCCTATGGTTAATGCGACACCATTCATTTACCTTGTTGCTCGGTCCAGAACGTCAGGGCACAGTCAGCTACCAAATCCTACTTCCTAAGCTCTCCAGTGATCCTTCTCCTCTCTCTTCTTGCCGCCATTGGCTTAGCTCAGGTGTTGTAATTTTCTTTCTCTCTAGCTAGGCTTCACGATCTTCAAATTCAGGCATGTTGCTGTTAGAGTCACCTCTTTAAAATCAGGAATTGATCCCCGCACTGTGCTGCGTGTTCTGTGTGTCCCTTTCCAATGGATAAACTCGATGCTTGGGAATGACCTGACATTTGCTTTGTAAACTATGACTTTGCCTTCCACTCTGGCCCCATTTCCATTCTTTCCGGCCGTATGTCACACTCTGGGGTTTTATGCATCATGGACTTTCACACCTCCTGGCTCCCTCAAGCTGTTCCCTCTACCTAGGATACCCTCTGCGTGTGGTCAGCTTGAAAATGCCATTTAACAGTCCTTAAGAAGGCTGTTCTTTTATTGTTCTTCTCTTTGTCCCCTCCCTTGTCTCTGCCACCTTGCATTAATTACCCCCTCTATAATCCCTACGTCCTCATTGTCTATCAAAGCATGAACCGCATTGTATCAGAAGCATTTATTTATGTCTCTTTCCTTTCCTAGACTATGAGATTCTGGAAGGCAGAGCCTGTTGAATTCATTTTTGTATCCTCATTCCCTGACACACTGGTACTGAGTTCCGTGGAAGTTTTTGAAGTGTGTGGAGCTGGAGGTTAGGCGGTTGTTAGCATTTACGTTCAGGTAGGCAGACTTGAGTCAAAACACCATGTTTGGTTAGGTCGTAAAATGAAGTGATCCTAACTTAGTAGTTCTCAGTCTTGCTGCACTTTGCAGTCGCCTGGAGATCTCAGAAAGTATTGAAGGGAAGTTGGTCTCAGAGAGAAGGAGCAGGTCTGTCTGGAAGCCTTCCTGGAGGGTCATCCGGGGTCCCCTTTCCTGGGGCTCTGACCTTGTCAAGCTGGAGTGTGGTGGGACATCAGGATTTAAAATGGCTGCTAATGTGGGAAGCTAATGTGTGCTAAGTTTGAGAACCCAGTCCTAACTGAACCCACCATATAATGGATAAATTGGTGTATTTGGTGTCTTTCTGATGTGTTTCATTAACTTCTTTCTCTTTCTACTCCTTCCAATATAGACACCAAATGCAGTTAGAGAATCAGGCCAAATATGGGAGAAGCTTTCAACCCTGGCCACACAGTAGAACCATTACTCAGGAAACTTAAAAAAACTGATGCCTGGAACTGTACCCTAGAGCTTACAGGACACATAGACTTCTCTACATCACTCTGGAAGGTAGCCTCCTCATGCCATCATTGCTCTCTGGAGATGATGATGTTCTGTCTTAAAGATGTCAGGAGAGAAGAAAGGAGAGATAGAAAGGGAATAAATTGGAAGGAGAAAATAATTACATATGACACGTAATAGAGATATTACCAATAACAGGTTTAGGTTTCATTCAGGGACACTAAAATAAGTGATTGGAAATTGCTTTCACTTCATGCTTCTTAGCTACTGATACTTGCATTTGAGAATAATTGTCATGATGTAAAGGGACAACCAAGGCTTGCTACTCTGTGCAGACATAAAAATCCTCATCCATTAGGGAATCCGGTTGAAGAGGGGAAACCAACAGAAGGACTCCTCTTTTCGTACTTGAGTAGGATGCTCAGGTGGCAGCCTGACGCCAGTGGTTCACCGGTGAAGTCAGAGCAGTGATGCTTTATTCCCTGTTAGCATGTCCCACAAAACTCTTGATAGCTTTCCTTGAAGTAGGAGAGAAGGAGGAGAAACAAATGCTGCCCTTTATACTTTTCTCTAAGAGAGAGACAGGAGATGTAGCTGCTTTCAGTTTGCTATTTGTGGATATGGCTTATGTCCATCCATCTCCACCCCCAATTCATTGCACACTTGAAAACAGCAAATGAGACAGAGAGGCTGCTGACTTTTAAAATACAGATTTCAAAGAAATAGTGCATAGGGCACAGAGTGTTGTTTTTTTAAACAGTAGACATAACAAGACAAAATGCAGATATAAGTACTCCTCTGAATTTTGTGTTTTCACCAGGCTCGGTGGTTGATAGGAATGGTGAGTGCATATGTGACCTTTACAATTGCGAACAGTTGTTGTGACATATGCTTTTTTAGGTGGAACCTACTGCTCTGAGTGTAAGAAGGCCAACGGTTTCTAACCCCTGATGGCTTTGAAAGTGTCTTGGACTCTGTCATTTTCAAGTCAAATGTTTACTTTTCTGATAGTGCAATGAAGTGTTTCCATTCTCTTACATCTAGTAGACGCTTTCTGTAGTCAAGTCCTAGGGGTGCTCTTACTAAACTTGAATGGGTGCTATTTTTTATACTTATGCTTGCTTTTTATCATATTTAAACATTCTGGTAAGTCATTTCTAAGATGGTCTTTAACGGTGCCTGTCTCCTGATATTTACTGCCTTGTAGAATCTCCTCTCCTTGAGTAACTCGCTTCTAATGAGTACATTATCTCAGTCCTGAGGGGATGCTGATTCTGTGATTAGATTACAAAGGTTGTGACTTCTATCTTGGTAGCAGACATTCTCTTGCAGGCTTGCTGCAAAAGTTGCCATATTTGGGAAGCCCACAGGGTGAGGATCCAAGGTCGACCTCTAGTCAATAGCAAACTAGAAACTGAGTCCCTCGGTTCAACAACCCAGAAAAGAATCGAAAGCTGCCAGCTACCACATACATGAGCTGAGAAGCAGATTCTTCCCCAGTCAAGCTTTCAGATGAGACCCTAACCCTAGCTGGCTTCTTGATTGCAACCTTGTGAGAGACCCTAAATTAGAGAACCTAGTTAAGCTTCCCCCAGATTCCTGACCCTCAGAAACCATGAGATAATGTGTGTTGTTTTAAGTAGCTAAGTTTGTTACCTAGCAGCAGATAACTGATACAAACATTATTTGAAAATATTGCACTATCATATACAATTCTTTTCCCTTCTCTCCCTTTATAAAAAAAATTTTGAGTATAGTTGACAGACAATGTTACATTAGTTTTAGGTGTAAAAGTTAGTAACTTGACAAACTTATATCATATACAATTCTTCCATTGTTATCGATGTTTGGAGTCATCTTACCTCTATAAAAACAGTATACAATTCTAGAAAAAGAGATGGTTTCTAATGTGCCTTGGTATCCTCCTTAAAGTGGTGAAGGATTTTGCATAGAGTAAATGCCCATTAAATACTTATTAAACAAATGAACAAAGGTATGTTTGTTCTTGATATTTTCAAAAAGAAACTTGGATTTATGCCTTCCAATATTTGGCATCTGCGATTCTGCTATGTTTGTGTAGTTAAATGAGTCATGCTTATTTCTTCTCAGTTAATAAAGAAAAATGATTCCCCCCCCAAACATTACAGTCATTTTTTCTAGGAATTTGGAGAATGAGCAGTCTATATTCTGCAGGTTTAATGAAGATCCAAATTGGATGTACTTTAGAAAATGGGGTAAAATATGTTTGGATGACAAATTCTGGATCCTGATTATTTCTGTCTGTCTCTGCTCACATTTTCCCTACTATTCACCTTAAGGGGTATCATTTAGCTAGTCATGTAAAAGAAGACATATTTGTAGCAGGCTAAATCTTTAACTCCACCAATGGTAGAAGAATGTTCTAGTCATTTTTTTTTTTTGGCTTGTTGACATCTTAGTTAAGAAAGTCACACACTAATCATTTACCACTATAATCTAATCAACAAGAAAAATCAAGAAAATATCAATATAAAACCAATAAGCCATATTATAATTAATAATTAGTTTGCTTTTTTCCTCATCCCTCAGCCTTTCAGTGCATCTGTTTTATTTTATTTTATTATTAGAAAAGTTTTTTTTTATGTTTATTTACCTTTGAGAGAGAGAAATAGAGAGACACAGTGTGAACAAGGGAGGAGCAGGAAGAGATAGGGAGACACAGAAACCGAAGCAAGCTTCAGGCTCTGAGCTGTCATCACAGAGCCCAATGCAGGGCTCGAACTCATGAGCTGGGAGATCATGACTTGAGTGGAAGTTGGACGGCTAACCACGGAGCCACCCAGCCACCTTTTGGTGCTTCTATTTTAGGTACAGAGGCCCAGGAAGGGCAGATTAAAGGTAGCTTTCCTATTGTTGTCTAGAGGAAGTGATCCTTGCCTTTATCTTTCCTTTCTTTACAGTGCAAGATGCTTTCATAAGATAACACTACTTCCCTGAATAGCTTCCCCATTCCTGCTCCATTGTAGTAGCATTTTGGGTTTGGATTTCCAAGCTTATAGCTGCTTGTGTTCTCACTCTGGCAGAGAGACATCTTCTCCCTCGGGCACCTTACTGTGTAACTCACTGCTTTGAACTACAGCCATATGGGTGTGTGATCAATCTGTCCTCCTCAAGAAATCCAACCAGGGCAGACAAGGGAATCCATCTGGATTCTCTGTGGCTCTCTGAGAGATGGGGGGGAGCCTGTCAAGACTAAACAGGCAGTAATTCCTTCCAGGTATAGTCAGAGACCCCTCTTTAGTCTAGATAGCTCAAGACAAAGCATCTTAAACCTTGGTTTCTGGCCACATTCTTTTCTGGTGGGTAAATGGGGGTAAAATTAATGGTGGTTCCAACCCTCACAGGAGTATTTCCAATTCCAAGCCATGTGCTGCCTTAAAGTCTGGTACATGAACTACACGGACAAACTACTGAGTTTCAGCAAGGCAGCTGGCGAATTCTTTTGTGAATTTGAAGGAACGTGTAGGTTGGATGGTCCCGTGTTTAGTCAGTATTGATGTGACCACTAGTTCCTGGAGATTCCTGAGGTAAGGAGATTGTCAAGCTGTGGCATGTTTGAAGAGGGTCTGTCTTTAATCTGTACTGTTCAATATTATCAGAGACTTGGGCGAGATCATTCAAGACACTGATCACCTGTCTTGATTAAGGGAAGCAGGATGAGTTAGGCAAATAAGCTGAAGAATACAAATCCAGAAAAAGTGGGTGAAATCTAACAAGATAGACTTCAAGAGGGACAAATGTAAAGTCTCACAATTGGGTACACCACACACACACACACACACGCACACACGCACGCATGCACACACACGCACACGCATGCACACGCACGCACACACACACACATGCACACGCACACACCAGCACTTTCTGTTCTTTCTCCTGGATGAGAGACAGTTATGCTCTGAAGCCTGGACTTGAGGGTAGTATTCAGGTGTGAGGGATGGGGGTGTAGAGGACAGGGTGGCGATCTTGGGGAGATGCTGAATCAAAAGCCAGCAGCCGGGCCAATCAACAGAGTAACCCAACGAGGTTAGTTCGGAGGGAGGGAGGGGCATCTGGCTACCAAGCCAGCGGGATGGAGGGCTGTGACAGAAAAGTCTTGAAGAGGATGTGAGAGGGAGGTTATAGGCAGAACCTAGGGCAGTTCCTGTGCTCTTGGTTGCTTTGCTGTTTTTCTCTGTTGCAATGGCCTTAGGCATGGGTGGGGAGGGAACAGTTAAAGGCACCAGCCAGGTGTGGACAAGCATAAATACGAAAAGGGGGAACTTTGGCTGGGAGAAGCACGTAGGAAAAAGGCTCAGGGATCCCGGTTGAAAGCATGATGTGAGTGAAGATTAAATGTGGTCGTCAAGAGAGCTCACTTGATCTCTGGCTGCACCGATAAATGTCAATTATATTTACAATGACTCTTGGTCTGATATCACCTAGTGTACTGGTCCAGTACTGGGTAACACGCCTTACAAGGATCATCGACACACCAGAAGGTAGCCAGAAGAGAGGTTTCATTCATTCGTTTATTCACCAAACATTTATTGAACACCTACAAGGTGCAGGTACTTTTCTAGACACTCAGGACTTAGCCACAAAGACAGGCTAGGTCTTGGCTCCCATTAACCTTCCCTGTAGCAGGGAGGGATGGGCAGTGAAGCAGTACACAAATAAATAATTATGTATAGAAATAAATCTCATGGAAAACAAAATGGGATGAGGTGCCGGAATGGACTTAATAAGCAAACAGAGGGAGTTAACTTACACAGGGTGGTCAGAGAAAGCCTCCCTGAATAGCTCACATCTAAAGGATGAATAAGAACCAGGGACGTCTGTATGGCTCAGTCGGTTGAGCGGCCGACTTTGGCTCAGGTCATGATCTCGCAGTTGATGAGTTCGAGCCCCGCTTCAGGCTCTGTGCTGACTGCTCAGAGCCGGGAGCCTGCTTCGGATTCTGTGTCTCTCCCTCTCTCTGCCCCACCCCGCTCATGCTCTGTCTCTCTCTGTCTCAAAAATAAATATAAACATTAAAAAAATAAAGAGATAAAGGAAGAGTAAGACCCAAGCATAGGAAGATCCAGGAAAAGAATTCTACAGTGAAGGAGCCGCCGGTACAAAGGTGCTGAGGTAGGAAGAAGCTGGGAGCATAGAATGGGGGACGGTTGGCCTGGGAAACCGTGAGTAAGGATGAAAGCAGTATGAAGTGAGCTCAAAAAGGCAGGAGGGGTTGGTGGCCCTAAGGGGGTGCATTTGTTTGTGTATATAGCACTATGTACCAGGCAATATTCTGAGTGCTTCACAAAGAGTAGCCCCATCAATCTTCATGAAAATGATGGTGATTTAAAATTAAATTAAATTGTAGTTAAAAATGCTTTCACAACTATGGTTTCATTTGTAGCATTAAAAAGTCATATTAAACAGGACTTTGATACCGGTGACCTTACCGACCTTGAATGCGAAACACAGAGAGAATAAATGAGTTGCCCAAGGAGCATAGCCTGTGTTGTTTTCATTCCTGACACCGTATCATTTGAATAATAACTGCTGAAGCAGGGAATGTTCAACCTGGAGAACCTATACCTTAGAGATGGGCACCACGACCGTGTTCAAACGTTTGGCGGACTCTGTTCCGTGACCTGTAATCCTTGACCAGAGACTCTGTCAGTCCCCTCTCCACACTGAGTCAGGTCTAGGACTTGCCACGTTGATCTGTTTTACTTTGTGTTACTCTTTTGTTTCATAAAAACCTCGGGGTACTTGAGAGTGGTTCCAGTTTATGGTTTTTGTCTTATTTATTTATTTATTGAAAGGGAAAGAGAGTGGGGGAGGGGAGAGATTCTCTCAAGCAGGCTCCAAGCCCAGCACGGAGCCTGATGACCCCAGGCTCATGACCTGAGCTGAAATCGAGAGTCAGACACTTAACCGACTGAGCCACCCAGGCGCCCCGGTTTTTGTCTTTAAATGAGGGAGTGCATTATCAGCATATGCATGCCTGATGCCTGCTCACATTTATTTATTCAGTTAACAAATATTTTCTTGAGTATCTCTCCTGGGCAAGACACTGTGTTTGCTGCTGGGTGTAGACAGGTTACTGAAACAGGTACAGTTCCTGTCCTTATGCAGCTTATGCTCTGTAAAGGAGACAGACAATAAATAATAAAAACGAATATCTGTGTAATTTCATGTTTCATTAAATGCTAAGGAAGCGATGAAATATATTTTTGTTATTTAAAAAAATTATTTATTTTTGAGAGAGAGAGAGAGAGAGGCAGAGAGAGAGGGAGACAGAGAATCCCAAGCAGGCTCTGCACTGTCGGCACATAGTCCAACAACACGGGGCTCGAACCCACAAATTGTGAGATCATGACTAGTGCCAAAATCAAGAGTTGGATGCTCAACTGACTGAGTCACCCAGATGCCTCTATTTTCATTATTTTTGATGCATTGTAATTTATACTGAAATTTAGTAACTTAAACAACCATAGTCATTTACCTTGCTCACAAATCTGCCATCTGGGGAGGGCTCAGGGGGAATAGCATATCTCTGCTCCACACAGAGAAGGCTAAGAAGGCTGAGAAGAGTGGAAAGACCCACTTCCAAGGCGATTGACACATATTTGTTATTGGTTACCATTTGGGAGCTCAGCTGGGGTTGTGGCTGAGGGCTTCACTGTTAGCCTCTTCATGGGACTGCTTGAGCTTCCTCACAGCATGGTGGCTAGGTTCCAAGAAACTTAGTCAAGCCCTGGGTCCAGGAATGAAAACAGAGTCACTTTTGCCATACATCATTGATCAAGCAGTCAGGTTCATCTAGGTTTAAGGGAATCTAGAACAAGAATGGTCTTAAACCCAAACTGTGGCCACAGATCTATCACAGTCTGTCATTTCCTAAGTTTCTATTTTTATGGCCAGTGCCTTAGAGAGGGTTTTGTTTTGTTTTTGTTTTTGTTTTTGTTTTTTTTTGTCTGCAAATTTTTCCTACAATTAGGAAATGTCGACATTGGTTTATAGGTGATGGCTTTGGTGTGAGTTTATGGTCTGTGTCATGAGGATTATGAACGGATTATCATGATTCTCCCTTGATTACTTTCTTAAAAAAACAACCCCTATTAAATAAATAAGGCTAAAAGAGCAAGATATCAAATATGAATCTCTTTGTAAAATTAGATCTGGATTCTTACGTTTAAAAATTTTAAAAATCAGTAGTACCTTAACTGACCCTTGCTCTGTCATGAGGTTCTGAATCTTATGGGGTTTTTGTATGTCCTACAATATCATAATCAGGCTAGGCTTTGTGTTCATTGCCCTTCAAAGTGTTTATTGGACTACTGATGGTTGTCAGATGCATATTAAGAAAAAGCATGCTTAGTTTGCTTGGTGGTTAGCTAATGAGCAGGTTGGCTGACTCTCTCCCAGTTCAGTTAGCCTCCCCCTGCTGGGCGAAGGTGGAAACACCTGCTTTGAATTCCATCTCCAGCACTTTCTGTGGATCACTCGTAACTTAACCTTTCTGGAATTCAGTTTCTGTAACCAGAAAACAGAGGTAACAATACTAACTTGAAAGGTGTTTTGGAGGAGTTCGTAAGCTACCTTCAATGAATCACCTGGGTACAGACTAAGGGCTCCATAAAAGTTAGTTTCCTTTCTCTTCTCCAGGCTCAACCCCATTTGTGTCTTTCTTGCCTTGAGGCAAAGCTGTGGAGCGAGCAATAGCATATTTTTAACAGTCCTCCAGGCATCACTATCTCCCCTTAATCCCTGACTAACTTTGAAAGCTTTGGGGCTAAAACAGTATTGCTGATTAAAAAAAAAAAAAAAAAAAGACGCATGCCTGCATGCACACACACGTCGTATTACCTCTCTTGGCTCACATAGCAGTGGAAGTCAGTCTGGCTCATTGAAAAACTTGTCTCTGAGTCCTGTGACAATAAAAACTAACTTCAAACACATTTGAACAGAAGCAGGAGATTTTGAAACACACAGATCGTTTTTGTCCACAGCAGCAAACATTTCCTTTATTTTCTTCTTTTCACTGGTGGCCTCATCCTTTTCAACCTTGCTTTCAACCCTGCCCAAGGGAAGGCATCAGAGGCAGGGAGGTGCAGCCCCCTCCACGGTTCAAACTCTGACCCCTGCAGACCCTTCCTACATATACTTCAGAGCAGCCGAGTTTATCCATTCCGGAAGGTTTGTTTATTCCCTGGACAGAGTCTATTTGCAACTGGCAGATCAGGAGAGAGGAGAGGAAGAATTACCGCGGATGGTTGGAGCGGAGAACTCATGAAGGGAAGGCTCCCGGGCTTTGCCAATGGGGCATCTGGCCGGAAAATCTGCGGATGAATCAGCACAAGTGGCTGCTCGCTGTTACAGAAATGACCGGAATCGCATATTCTAGTGATCATTGTTGATGGGATCTTGGGAAGAGTGACGGCTTGCTGCGGAAGAATGCTCACTTATCAGCGGGCGAGATGTAGGAGTCTTGAGACTTTGCACTGAGTCTTTTGAAAGCAAGAGGCCAGTCGCCAAACACCTTTTAAAGCCAGCATCCAGACTTTCAAATCTTAGGCTATCACTATGTGCTCTTATAAATTGATGCCATTATAAAGATGTTAATACCCATCTTTTCTCCTGGAATCATGAAAAGGACTAGCCTTAATATGGAATTGGATATTAAAAGCAGTTTCTTATCCCTGTGTCCTAAAGCAACCAGTGACATCCATGATTAATTAGTACAGGGGTGATTCCTGGAATGCTAATTGTCATTCCATGGTACAAAAATCCCAACCTCTCCTCCCTTCTCCTCTCCTCCCCTCCCCCTCCTTCCTCCTTCCTCCTTCCTTCCTTCCTTCCTTCCTTCCTTCCTCCCTCCCTCCCTTCCTTCCTTCCTTCCATCCTTCCTTCCTTCCTTCCTTTCTTTCTTTCTTTCTTTCTTTCTTTCTTTCTTTCTTTCTTTCTTTCTTTCTTTCTTTCTTTCTTTCTCTCTTTCTTTCTTTCTTTCATGTGTGACTTTCTATATCCAAATCTAAATATCATTTGCTTTAGATGATTAATATAGGTATGCTTGGTAATTAAAGCTGCCAAATATTTTATATTTTTGTTTAGCCAAAGGGCAATTCAAAGTCACATTTAGGGGCTCCTGGGTAGCTCAGTCGGTTAAGTGTCTGACTTTGACCCTGGTCATGATCTCGCGGTGTGTGGGTTCTAGTCCTGGGTCAGGCTCTGGGCTGACAGTTCAGAGCCTGGAGCCTGCTTCAGTTTCTGTGTCTTCCTTGCTCTCTGCCCCACCCCTACTCGTGCTCTGTCTGTCTCTCTCAAAAATAAGTAAACATTAAAAGAAAAATAAGTCACATTTAAAGGGTGCAAATGCTTACAAATACTTCACCACTACAGGCAACCTAATTCCTGATGACTGCTTTTGTTCACAGCAATCTTCATGGTCAAAAGACTTCATTCCTCCAACTTTTTAGTACTCTGTGAATACTAAGCTTTTTAAAAATTATCGTGGTAAAGATACATGACACAATTTACCACTCAGATCATTTTAAGCATACGGTTCTGTGGGGCTGAGCACACTCCCAGCGCTGTGCAGACATAACCACCACCCATCCACAGAACCCTTCCACCTTTCCCAACTGAAATTCTGTACCCCGTAAACTCTGATTTCTTATTCCCTCCTCCTCCCGCTGGCCCTCTCCCCGGCCACCACCCCCACCACCAGCGCCATTCTACTTTTTGTCCATGAATTTGGTTAGATATCTTATATAAGTGGACTTACACCTTTGTCTTTTCATGATTGGTTTCTGTCACTTACCATAATGTCCTCAAGCTTCATTCATGTCGTAGCAGCTGTCAATTTTTTTTTTCTTTTTAGGACTATTTTAGGAGTGTTTATATACTCCCCATTTGTGTATCCATTCATCTCTTGGTGGCCATTTGGTGGCTTCCACCTTTTGGCTATTTTTTTTTAAAGTTTTATTTATTTATCTCTGTACCCCACTTGGGGCTCAAACTTAAAACTCTGAGATCAAGAGTCGCATGTTCTTCCGAACCAGCCAGCCAGGTTCCCCTCTACCTTTTGGCTATTTTGAATAATGCTGAGTACGGACGTACATTTTTTAACACTAATGTAGACTGTTCTTATGTACTTGCTCATGCAACTCTCAGGTGAGTTCTTCTCATGGAAGAGTTAATGCTGGCCCCCACCCCACAGTGATGCATTTTTATGTCTCGTTACATGAATCATTTCCTGCTTACGGGGACTGGTGTCCAATGGCGCACGTGAATGTTGCGGCTCCATCTCTGTCCTTGTCACTTTTATTTAGGGAGATGTTTGAAAAGAATCCCTACCGCTTAGAATTAAAGCTTGGAAACTGCCTCCTTGGGTTGGATTCACCTGGAAAAGAAAAATGTGAAAAATGAGACAAACTTCAAAGAAGCCTCAGCGCTACTTGAGTCAGACGCATCCTGGGAATGCTGCTTCCGCCACCCCGTGCCAGGCTAGGCTCCGCCATTGGAACTGGTATTAAACATCCCCATTGTTTATAACAAAAGGGCTCCGGCTGCATTGACTTTATGACTCAGGAGCACATACGGCAACCCCAGCGCTGTTGTAAAGGATTCAGACATCCCAGAATTGATTAAAAAAAAAAATCTCAAGACCAGGGTTCCTTTGAGGTATTAAGTCATGGGCACTGGTGTCTGCAGGTGCCTCTCTGCTCTGGAGAAGCAGTGGTATCTGCGCTTCCTCATTCAGCGCCACCTCCTGAGTAGAGTGAGCCTTCTCTCCTCCTGCTGGTAAGCCCTGGGAAATATTTCCCACACTTTGAGAAGAAGCCAAGTTATCCGTCTTTTGACCGTGGTGGGGCCTGTGGGGTTATCTTTTTTGTTTCCCGTGTATTTGCTTTTGACCTTCAGCAGGTCCTAGTGACACAGCCAAAACAAAGACAAGGAAATAAAACAAACAGCCGCAGAACAAATCAAAAGACTTTAATCATTTCCAGGTACGACCACGCCAACGGTAACAGAGCCCTTTGCTCATATGGTGGTATTTTGTGTGGAACCAGCGGGTTCTACGTCCCTTATACAGTCATCTGTCACATGGTATAACACCCATGATCTATCACAGGTTATAACACAGCAAGCGTCAGACACCCACTGTGCTTTCTCCTAAGCCCATCTTCCATTTCCACCTGGGCGGCCTAAGGGACAGGCAGTGTGAACGCAAGGCTGGTGGGGGCGGCCAGGAGTCCTCAGGCAGCCCAGCCCGACTGTGGGGACAAAGAGCAGTTTGGGGTGAAGGGGGCAGGGCCTGGAGGAATTTGCACCCAGCACATCAGAGCCCCTCAGTGTACGGTTATTGGAAGAATACATGAGCAAAGGAGAAGCATCCTGGTGACCAGAGACACAAACCGGCATCAATATCTATTATTAATTCCACTTTGCAGATGGAGAGACTGAGTTGAGGAGAGATTAATTGATTTACATGGGCTCAGCCAGCTAACTACTTAATGTCAGGAACAAGACCAGACTTTATGTTTCCAGGCTCAGAGCTGAAAGTGTTTCTACTAGATTTATGCACTTGCTGACCCGTTCCCGCTGATGGCCACTTTGATAAATCATCTCAATTAGAAGCAGATGTTATCACGGTATACACAGGGACACGTCTTCCAGAGGTTCCAAATGGTGAGGTCGCTCTTTTATGGTTTCCTGTCTGTGTGTGGGTCCGTGTTTGTACAGTCCTCACAAACAAACAAATAAGCCGGCCCTAACAGCATAAACCGAACAGCAACGCAACTAGCTATGGTAGCATTGCAGTTTTCAGAAGGACTTAAGTATTAAGTCACATTTATTTCCCTAGAGATCGTGGTCAGCTTTGCCTGGAAAATGAGCAGTAAAACTAAGAGCTTGGTTGTATAGAGTAATTGGAAATCACTCACATGGCAATGGAAGTTTCTGGGAATCTTGATCTGAAAAACAATAATTATAACAATCCTTCCCGCCTTTACGACATCTGGTACTACCCACCACGTTCTGGGAATCTTCATCTGCATGTGGAGAGTTTCTTAAATGATTTCTTTTTCATTTAGTATTCATATGGGTTTTATTTTTTGTAATAATTTCCTTTTTGATTATAGACTTAATATACGTAAATTTTGTAAGAATTTGGGGCAGATGTGTAAAGGTATAAAGATATAATAAAATCACTTATAATTCATTACCCAGGGATAACCCTTGTTTTTAAAAACATTTTTTAAGTTTATTTATGTATTTTGAGACAGAGAAAGAGACTGAGAGAGCATGCAAGTAGGGTACGGGCAGAGATGGGGGAGAGAGCCAAGGAGGCTCCATGGTGTCAGTGCTTGAACTCACGAACTGTGAGATCATGACCTGAGCAGAAATCAAAAGTCAGATGCTTAACCAACTCAGCCACCCATGTGCCCACCCGGAGATAAACATTGTTAACATTCTGGAATATATACCCTTCTACAGTTTCATCTATACACACATGCACGCGCGCGCACACACACACACACATTTATTTTGTTGTACAACTTGCGTTTGCTTTTCACTTACAGATATACTGTGAGAATTTCTCCATGCAATTAAATATTCTTCTAAAACAGTTTTTTTTAAGGTGGCAAGGTTTCGCACCATACTGATGTACCATATTGCTTAACCATTTCCTTCTGGTGAGATTTTTATTGTTCATATGCATATGGAAAATACAGAATCTATTTTTATTTTTATATATGTAGACTTTCTTGTGGACATACATTTATTTTGAGCAGAGAAGTATTTGATCTTAATTTTGAGCAACTTCTTCCTCCTGGGAGCTTGGAATTAGAGCAAAAATGGGAAAAGAAACAAGATAATGACCGGAGTTGGGGCAAGTTAATGCTACTTGAGCTGTACAAGCTCTTCCTTCCTTCCTCCTTCCCTCCCTCCCTCTTTCCTTTTCTCTCTCTCTCCGTTGCTTTAATGAATACCTACTATGCATCAGGCATAGTGAAGCATGGTATAACAAGCAGCGGGTTCTTGCCCCTCTCTAATCAGGGCAGAGGGTGGGGGCTGCGATGTGGGAAGTGGATTATGGGAGGAGAATGGAGACACTTGCTGTCCGAGGTTGTTATTAGCCTTGCAGAAAAGGTGAAACAGGCACCTGCTGGCCTGCAGGGATTTGAGGACACTGTCGAAGGGGGCATGTGTGCATGTGTGTGAGTGTATGCGTGTGCATGTGCATGCATTTTAATGGTGGCCAAGGGCGTGTGGTGGAGAGAGGGGATGGGATGAGTTGTGTGACCTCCGCTCGGGAGAGCTTCGGAGCTTCAGTTCTCAGCTCATCCCTGAAAATAATAATAACATGACATTCCCACCTTGTAGACCCCAGAGGTTCTTTAAAGTCACAAGGAAGTTGATTCTTGGATAAGTTTATGCCTGGATACTGCATAATGTTGCACGCTTTTACCTCGTTAATCCGCATATATATCAACCAGCTTGCAAAATCTTAGTAGCAGATAAGTCAATAATAGAGAAGAAGGGGGATTGCCACCAGCCGCCTTCCGGTCTCCTGCTCTTGTTCTCAGACCAGATTCTCTCCTCTCCTGAGCGTGCTTCCTCTTGGGATGGATGTGGCTGATGTCTAGACAAAACCACATCGTGTCCTGTCACGACCGTATCTCTGGGGTCACAGGGACAGGCTGGGTCTCAGGGCGTTGTCTGGTCAGGCAGGCTGCACCTGCTGTTGCTGTCTGGTCTTGGTGTCCGAACTGGAACGCAGTTCTCCTATACTACCCACCTTGCCCTCACCTCCACACCCCTTCCCCAGGCTCCCGCCAGCATCAGACGAGCTTTCCGCGGCCCTGCCATCGTCCTTAACCACAATGGGGACATCTCTCTTGTTGACTTTTTACTTCTAAGATCTCACCAAGGGCCCATTCAATAACGGGGCAACTGAGTATCTGTGTAGGGTGACATGGCTTAGTTATACTTGGGAGACCGAGACATTTTTGTGGTTATGTCTTAAAGTACCCAGAACAATGTCATGTTTGCTTCAAGTGATCAAAACAAACACTCCACATAAATGAAGAACTTGGTACCTAAATGTAAACACATTTAGTCTATGAACGGAGATACCCGGGTTCTTTAGCAAATTTCCCATAAACCAGGAAAACAAATAATCTGTGACAGAGCTATATACACGTTAATAGAAAACTATTATAATAGAAACTTGGTAGAGTAGAAAATTTTATGAAACTGAAAGTGGTTTGAAATAATGCTTTTCTAAAATTATGACTTTCAGGGGCTCCTGGGTGGGTGGCTCAGTCAGTTAAGCGTCTGGCCTTGGCTCAGGTCATCGTCTCATGGTTCATAAGTTCGAGCCCCATGTTGGGCTCTGTGCTGACAGCTCAGAGCCTGGAGCCTGCTTCAGATTCTGTGTCTCTCCGCTCTCCGCTCCTCCCCTGCTCGTGCTCTGTCTCTCTGCCTCTTAAAAAGAAATAAACATTAAAAACATATTTAAAATTATGACCTTGAGCATTTAGAATGTGCTCTATACTGTGAGCTAAGTTTAAAATTTCTCTTGAATATTTGAAAAAACCGGGCTTAGAGAAGTTAAGTAACTTGTCCAAGGTTACACAACCCGTAAGTTCACAAGGTAAAACTTGAACTCTAAAGCCCTCACTATTAACTAACTTGCATTTTCTAAAGACAGTATTTCCCCCATCAAGATGTCACGTTATTTAATGGAATCCTCATCTCAACCCTTTGAGATGTTATTCCTCTTTTTCTAGTAGGGAAACTGAGGCTTCGAGAGATCCAGAGAGTTGCTGAAGGTCCATGGTTATTATGCGGCAGATCAAGAATCCAACCCCACGCCCGTGTAACTCAGAGTCTGTGAAATCTCGGGGCACCGTTATTTCTTCTAGAGGCTGTATGGCTTGAAATAGTTTTGGTTTTTCAAAACAAGCCTCCTTCTACCGCCATTTGTTTCTCAGACTTGAGGAATTACTAGAAGTGGAAATAAGTTAGGTTTGGAGAGGGAGGAAAGAAAGCAACCATGAAAAATCTTGGCAGGGGCAGAGAAAGGGGAATTTTTTTTTTCTCTAGCCCAATTTTCAAGTTGCTTTGGAATCACTTTTTTCTTTCAATCAAATTCAGAGCATGCTCCATTTATTTTCAAACCTGGCTGGTAAAATTTTGTCGCAGGAATTCACATTTTCGTAATCCTCGCTGAAGAGCACCGCATGCATTTGCACAGTGTTCTGAATCGCAGGCAAGCCAGCCTGGACTTCTCTCCCTGAGAAGAGTGGGAGGTGGTGGGGTGCTGTCCTCCCGAAGGACAGAAAAACGGAGCCCCAGGAGCTCTGACACAGGAGAATATCCAGAAAAGTAGGACACCCTGGAGGGCATCTGGCATATAACGAGGTTGAGTTAGAGCCCAAATGAAGCAAAATCAAAGCGGCCTAGCCTCACGCCGGAGATGGGAGTCTGCTTGGAGTTGACAAAGCCCAGGCTATGGAGGGGCTTAATGACAGGAAAGGAAATGAAGACATTCCTCAGCCCTCCTCCGTTCTTTTCCCCAGACCCGAAGATACTCTATCGAATTTCACGCAAGGTGGAAAGAACGCATAGGCTGCCTACAGATGTCTCTGTCCACAGGTCATTTTGGCCCTGTCTGAAGTCCACGCTTTAAACGCGTCCGCAAAGGAAATCCTAAAGGAAGTGTCTCCCCTGCCAAAACACATATGTGTGCAGAGCGTGTAGACGTGCATTCCGGAGACAAGGAAGCCTTACAGGAGAAGTTTTATTCAGAGTGCCCGAAAAGCTCCTGGCCATGAGACCTGAGAGAGAGAATCTGCGTGTGTGAGCAAAGTCCTTGCCAACTGGTGGCTGTGGGGAACGGAAAACGCTGCCTGGCCCAGAGTAGAGTCTTTCAGCCAGCTCGGGCAGGGTTGGCCACGGTTTTGTAGGGGAGTTTGCATTCTTCAGGCGGGCAAAGTAGTTGGCATCTAAGCAACAAAAGCATTCCCTGGTGGGAAGCTACATCTTTTCTTTTCTGATGTATGCCTTTCTATGTCCAGGTTGCCCCAATTTTTATTAGCTAAGGCAATTCTATAAATACAGGCAAACCAACAAAGGAGCAATAACACTGAGGAAACACCTTATCGTATAAAACACACGCGCACACTCCTCCACCTTGGGACCACAGTCTCAACAACTAATAGCTTAATAACTTCTTTTTTAAGGTTTATTTATTTTTGAGAGAGAGAAAGTGAGCAGGGGAGGGGCAGAGAGAGAGAGTGGAGGACACAGAATCCGAAGCAGGCTCCAGGTTCCGAGCTGTCAGCCCAGGGTAGGATGTGGGGCTCGAACCCACAAACTGTGAGGTCATGACCTGAGCATGACCTGGAGGCTTAACTGACTGAGCCACCCAGGCGCCCCTATCTTAATAACCTCTTGAGGTGGCCCTTGCATTCAGGAATATTTTATCCTTTGAGTAATCACATTTTAAAATTACTCTTCATAGAAACCTGAGCCTGCGAAGCACCCGGAGCCTCATATTTAGAGATTTGGATTTAATTGCTGTGGAGCAGGTCTGGGGCTTGGGCGTTCTTTGCCGGTCCCCAGCATGGCTCTGGGAACCCCTGGGTCATGGGTTCCCAAGCAGGGCTGAGAACCCCTGACGTCTGCGGAGAAGCACTACAGATGGCTCCTCACTGGCTTCATGGATTATTCCTGCTATGCCCAGAGAAGATGAAAGCAGAACTCTGAGTCTAAGCCAGATTTTAATGTGCGCTTAATATGGTATTTCAAGTCAATTTCTTGTGTATTTGACTGCAGTGCCTTTTAGATACAGGGAATCCTTTTGACCTATTGATTTTGGGGAGCAGGGCTCCAGAAACCTTACAATGTTCCCACAGTCCTGTGTGACCTCATGGTAATCTTTGGGCTTAGCAGACTACACCAGCCTCCAACTATAATGTCTGCAGAGACTCCCCTGTCAGGAGACACACATCTGAGACAACACACTGGCATCTTTTCATTCACCTGTGAAATGAGGAAAAAGACCAATATAATCATTGTTCAGATAGATTTCACACTCCATCTGAGAGTATCCCAGGAGTCATTAATTAGCTTTTTTAAGTTACCAGAATTCTGTTGTGCTTCCTGGTTTTTAGTCGAGAAAGTGAAAGTATGTGGGCAACTTGGTCAGTCCTAACTTGTCCAGTCGTGATTGGAGCAGCCCATTTGCAGTGTGGACCACAGTGAGACCGTTTCCCTCATACGGTGTGGCTTTCTGCTGAAGCCTCAGGAGAAACACTTTTTGACGTAAAGGACTGAGAAAAACCAAAATGTTTTTAGATCTGAGTGTATCATTGCCGGCTCATTCATGATATCCCAGGAGTCTGAATAAAAAGAATTTATGAGGCTATGTTGCATCATATGGTAGAATCCCACATTTTAAAAGTACATGCGCTGAAATATATAATATATATTTTATAAAATATAATAAAAATACTTCTAATTGCCTTGCATAGGATTACTTACAAGATGCTAACATCTTTAGCATTTAATGTATTATCTGGATCCTCTGAAAGTCTTATAAATTTGAGAAAAACCAATAGACACATTTCTCAACT
Source organism: Paguma larvata (assembly GCA_030068075.1). Classification (NCBI taxonomy): domain Eukaryota; kingdom Metazoa; phylum Chordata; class Mammalia; order Carnivora; family Viverridae; genus Paguma; species Paguma larvata. The sequence continues at coordinate 43,677,333 of CM057835.1, read as the reverse complement.
AAGACGTCCTAAAAAAATCTGTAGTACACTTTGGGCATTTTGACCTAGGTAAGCAGCACTTAAATTTATCTTAAAATATTATTTTCTTATTTTTGAATATTGATACAGTTCAAAATTCAAAAAGAGCAAATGATTAGCAGTGAAAGGGCCTTTCTTCCAGTTATCCCAGTCTGCCGGCTTCGATTCAAACGGTGCTGCCAGTCTCTTATATAAAGAACTTTTATTTATGCTATATTTCAGTAGAATCGGAGGAATAAGTAGATTATTCATTCAGAAAATAAAGTTTTTATGGAAAATGGAGGAAGAAGGTGGCATCGTCATTGACTATGAAGTACAGCAATATTTATTGCCAGATTACTCTTCAAAACCAATCTGTCCATTGCTGTGCAAGCATCGTGTCTTTCCAGTAAATGCCGAAGAAATATTTGCTTATTTAATTAGCCGTTGATGGAATGTGTCATCCGCTCCTGTGAGCCTTCTGTTTCTGTATCTTCGGGGAGGGCTGGCGATTAGGCAAGTTGAACCTTCTTGCCTCTGAGTTCCCTTGGCCAGCCTGTCACGTCCGCCCCCCAGCTTGGCTTGGAGACTCCAGAGGTCCCAGTCCGCGCCGGCCCACGTGTGCGGTTCAGGTGCCGCCTCGGAGCTCCAGGTTACATCGGCGGTGCTGAGGCACGTGGAGCCCTTTCTCCGGAGATGTGGGGCAGGCGAGGGCCGAGGCGCTTCCCCTGCTGCGTTAAGAGTTGCCTCCTACTTTCCCAGCAGGAAAGAAAGCCCAGTTGGGGTGAGGAAGCAGTTTTTCGGCTACTGCTGCATGTCAAATAGGACTTCCCATCGTTTTGTTTGCTTAACCGGCTAATTCTCCGACTTTTATTTCCAGGAGGGTTTTGCCAGGTGACAGAGATTCCAGGTGACTGGGAAACAGCGCAGCAAGGAGAACCGGCACCGGGTTCTGTTTGGGCCAATACCACCCTGACTTTTATTCTCTATGATCTCTTCCCTCTTTGATATCCTCATTTTGAAAAAACCCAGAAGAATATGTGAACCGGGCTGTACTGGACAGGCAGAAGCTAAGAAAGCAGTTTCCTTAGCAACTGTAGCCATATGAAAGGCTGGCAAGGCGTCCCTGTCTCATTTTTCATTTCATTTTCTGCGTTCCTGAAAGGAGGTCAGATGCGCTGTGTTAAGTTCACGCTGCAGTTTTGCTTGTGGTACCTTCTGTTTCAGAGCAGGGGAAGGCGGATCATCGTGCAAGTTACCGACTGCTTTTGTTTATTTCGATCAGAAGTGAGCACATATACACAACTGCACTTGGCAGTCAGTTCTCAAGGAATCGTAGAATATTCATTTTATCTGTGAACGGTTCAGAAGCAAAAGTGTAAAAGCACAGGACATCAGCTACACACATATTTGCAAGTCATTGGTCTTTAATGGGAGCTATTCTGATTTCAAAGTCGAATCAGAATATTTTTGGTAACGACAAATAGCACCCCGCCTTAAAAAAAATTCAAATTCGGTCTCCACTAATACGATTCCTCTTCTAAAACCGTATGTAAGATCTGAAGTTGAAGTTTATGGTCAATTTCAAGTTTCCAAGTTCAATTCAACAATATTTATTGCATCTCTGATTCACTGAGAACTGCAGGGGGATAAGCAGATGTGATAAGATGGTCTGTGCCCTCAAGGAGTTTCAAATTTAGTAGTGGGAATAAGACGAATACGGCGTAATTACAACTACAAGGAAGAAAGTGATAAATGGTACAATGCGGTGGTTATCGACCTTGACTGCATATCGGAATCAACTGGGGAGCTATAAAAACACCGGAGGTTCCTCCCCAGAGGTTCTGATTTAATTGATCTGGGGTGCAGCCTTGGGACCGGGATTTCGGAAAAGCTTCTCAGGTGATTCAAATGCATGGTCAAGGTTAAGAACCACAGGCAAAGAGCATCCAGAAAATATCCAAGAGACACTTTGAATTCGTTGGGATCAGAAAAGGCTGACTCTTCGGGTAGCAGGGAAAAGTGGGTGCGATTCCAGTAGGCAACGGACTTTGGAGTGAAAGGAGGTGTTCGAGAGGAGGAAAAGTGAGAGAAAAGCCACAGAGGCAGGATGGGTATTTAGGGTGCGTGAGCAGCCCACCTGCATGCAGGCTGGAGGGTGGAGTGTCCGGGAGGAAAATGCTGGGGGGCAGATCGAGAAATGCTGAGGTGGGGTAAGGTGTAAAGAACACTGACCCGGAGGCGAGACCAGGTTCAAGTTGAGTGGTTTTGTTTTTATTAGAAAAAAAAATGTTTTTATGTTTATTTATTTTTGAGAGAGAGAGACAGAGTGTGAGTGGGGGAGGGGCAGAGAGAGAGGGAGACACAGAATCCAAAGCCGGCTCCAGGCTCCGAACTGTCAGCACTGAGCCCGATGCGGGGCTCAAACCCACGAACCTCGAGGTCACGACCTGAACCAAAGTCGGAAGCCCAACCGACTGAGCCACCCAGGCGCCCCTAGTTTTGTTTTTAGCTGTGCCTCAAGGTCTTTGGGGTTCAAGTCTCCTTGGGGAGGAGTCAAGCAGAAAACAAGAAACAGAGCTTGTTATAGGACAGGAGAATAACTTCAACATCTGACAAAACTGCCATATCATCCCCTTGGAGATAATTTCGTTAAGCTCCTTTGTTTTCCAGTTGAGGAGGCCTAAAGGAACTGACCTTGCTGGTTCCATGACCAGTTAGCGGGCGGCTGTAACTCCGAGGTCAGTGGGGTATCCAGGTGGGGATGTCTAGCCGGCAGTTTACAAGCAGGGAAGAGGCGAAGGAGAGAGGTCAGGGAGAGCATACAATTCTGAGAATAATTTTCAGTGAAGTAATTAGGGCTCGGGGGCAGGGAAGAATCTGCAAAGGAAAGGGAGGGCGGTATTCAGATGAAAAGAGGGGCATTTGAAACCAACAAAAGGGGCATACAATTAGCATCAGAGAAATGGGAGGAGAATCAAAAGAATTCAGTGGTACAGATGCCCAGAAGGAGAGTCCCACGGAGGAGGGGTCTACCTGCAGACCTGCCACGGGCAGGTGGGGGGAGGCGCTGAGAAGAGAGCCTGGGGGTGTGGCTCCTCTGGTACTGCTGGTGGAGCAGTGGCGGGGGTGGGGTGAGTGTGGGGGGTCAGTGAATGGAAGGGGAGCTCTCCTCCTGAGCTGGGCAGTTCTTCTCCGCGTCTTGCTTCAGTCATTTTTCTTCTATCAACACACAAAATGGTCGCAGTGGAAAACAGATAGGCTGATTTTCTTTCTGAAGAGAAAAAAAAAAAAGCCTTCAATTCTAAAGTAAGACCAATGGGGGGAAAATGACATTCAATAATATGCCTTGAAAAAATAAAATCGAGAGCTAAAAAATAAGGCCACGATTAGTTATCTTTCCATTGTTTATGTCTTAGTCATTTACAAACGAATCCCAGTGGAGAGCGGGGTGTGAACAGGTGTATAGATTATGGGTATCATATTTGATATTACAGATCAGGAGACAGGGCAAATGAGGTGGTGCGGATGGGAAAAAGGAAGACTCTGTATTTTTCCCTTTGGGGAGTGGAGGCAGCAGGCTTCAAGCTGTTTAGTGGCTCTGCTCAACAGTGAGACTACCCAAAGGCATCATGCCTTCCAGAAATCCCCTTGGCCGCCCAGAAAGAGAGAGTTAATGAACAGGGACAGACGCTACCAACAAAAGAAGAAACGCTTTATTTATTATTCACTAATCTCCAGGTCCCTGTGCTACTCAGAATTAACAAGCTCTCTGGAATAATGGTTTAACACCTCCCGGTTTGACATAGCTGTGCTTACCCAAGATGCACAGTGTCTTTCTGGGGACCGGGAAGGGGCCATGTAGTGGAGTCCCTCACTCTTCCGGTCTGTGAGGGTCATCGGGTACCTCCTCCCACCCCAGTGTGGGAGGTACCTCCCAGCATCCCTGACAGTCTGCCTTGTCTCACGTGTTTCTAGGAGTGGAGAGCTCATCACCTAATAAGGGAGCCGATTCCGTGAACTGATTTTAGAACCTTCGGAAACTTTTTCCTTGTGTCGAGGTCTCTTTTCTACAGTATGTGCCTTGCACCTGGTCCTACCTAGGTCTTATCTGTTTTAGATTCCATCATCTCCCTTAAACTCTTTCTCTATTAACTGTCGAATATTTCTTCTGTTACTGGAGTCAACAGTTTTATGTGCTTTGTGAAATGAAAAAAGGAAGAAAAACCTGAAAAAAAAATCCTACCTTATGTATTCAAGCTAAAATTCTTTGGTCTGATGTCCGGGTCCCCGGGAGGTACTTCATCCCTTTAAAAAGTCCTTGAAGTCAACACAACGTTGGCAATTTTGTTTGCTCATTAATCTTAACAGAGTTTAGGCTGCTCTTAGTAGTTTTCCTGAATCGAATGACCTGTCATGTGTCTTTGACAAATGTATTTCTGCACAGGGACTTCCTTTGCTGCGTGCTGGACCTGTTGAGCACAGCCAGTCTGCGGTGTGAACGCAAAGGCATCGTTTTTTTCCTGCGGTGAGCTTGCGTAATGTCTGAATTAGAAAATTTAACAGCTGTCACTAAGAGAGGTCCGTTTGCATCCAAATCTCAAAACCTTTCTTCATTATTGTCTTAGAGAAGGGACCATGCTAAGTATTTTTCAAGACGGCAAAGCACTAGAGCAGTCGCAAGTGAGTATTCGGTAAATAGCCTGCTGAGTTGACTTGGGTGGAATCTGCTTCGGTTTCCGTCTTTTCCCTAAATGGACATTCTTTCCTGTGGGGGTACGTGCGTGCGATTCCTGTTTACTAAACAAGACAGGCATCTTTTGATGAAGGCTACTTCTGTGAAGTCTACTTGGATTCTGCAGCACTTCTTTGCAAGACTAGGTCAAGAATTCCGTTCGTCATGAGTTTTTTTTTGAAAATCGATGATACAAAGAGAAAAGATAGTATAATCAGCGAATCAGTAGGCCAATTGGACCAGAAATGTATCTCAGCATGTTCCACAGGGAAGCAGAAATTCCGACAGTTCAATATCTCGAATATCCAAAATGCTTACCTTTATTTTTCGGGTTCTTCAGAGTCCTTAGGATACCCGGAAAGCTGTTTTTGGTCACATTTGTTCATCAGGGAATTCATGTCATTATTTTCTGTCTACTGTGACTAAGAGATATGCAAATAAGTTGCAAATGATTTTTTTTTGTCCACGCATAGTTATTCAGGGTATTTTCCCCCTGATGCCTCCTATGTAAGTTTAAATACAGTGTGGCTTGAGATGAGACCGAATTTAAATTAAACACTGTTCGCTTCTTTTCAACAAATGCCCTTCCCGTACCCAGCTCAATTACCTTCACCCCGACAGGCAGTTCGTGCCGGTGCCATTTGGCTGGTGTGGACTTGTGAACTGCACTCGGGTTCCTGGGTACCCGATGCATGGGCACGTCCCTCTCTGTCCGTTCTCTGCAACCAGTCTGTCAATCTACTTAATGATTGTTCCTCTCGGCCTGTTTAGTAGGCATTTATGTACATTAACAGTAGAAGTTTTATGTACAAATAAAATTTGACATGTTTTTCAAGTGTTGGGTTGGCATTTAGTGGATGCTTTAGTGCTTCCTCTGTGAATCGGAGGGCTGTTAATTTTCCTGGAGGGCCAACTCTTGGAAAGAAAGCCAACTCTTGGAAAGAAAGCACCTCTCTTGGTCCCCTTAACCCTTCTGTGGAGGCGCAATTTTTCCTGCCATTTTAATGAAAGGACAGCTCAGAAGATCTAGCAGTGGTCTAGATGCCGGGGTATTTGGAGGGGTGAACATAAGGAAAGAGTGCAAAAAGAGTGAGGGGGTCGTTTAAACAGAAAATGTCTGGAATTATTCATCGTGTAAGAAAAAGGGAAGGTATAGGTTTGGAAAGCAATCTGAGGTCTTTAGATTAAAATATTTTTCCCCTCTCTCCCTCTGTCAAATTTTGTGAGGAATACTTCTTGCCAATAGTGGGATGCGACATGTTATAGGACCTAGATGCTCTATTTTTTTTTTTTAACGTTTATTCATTTTTGAGACAGAGAGAGACAGAGCATGAGTGGGGGAGGGGCAGAGAGAGAGGGAGACACAGAATCCGAAGCAGGCTCCAGGCTCTGAGCTGTCAGCACTGAGACAGACCCGGGCTGGAACTCCCAAACCACGAGATCATGACCGAATGCCCAAGGGACTGAGACATCCAGGCGCCTCTAGGATCTAGATGTTCTTGAATCCTGACCTGTAGATTCGGATGGGTGTAGGGGAGAGTCAAAGGCCATTTTTCAAGGCCTATTTCCAACGTCATTTTTCCACAAAGTGCCTTGTTTTGCCTCTGACTCGGCTCCTCGCCGCTTCTCATATGCCTTACTGAAACATGTGGTCCCTGAGGGCAGGGCTGCCCTCCCTGGACTGTGTGTCCCCTGCCGCATGAGTGCCGAGGGCACTCTCCAAGCGCACAGTTGGAGAGACTGAGTTGGAGAGACTGGAAGTGAAAGGGTGAGAGAGAAAGCAGGCAGGCTTTGAAAGCCTCTTATATTTCAAGATCCGCCCCAGAGGCCACCCCGGGGAAGGAACTGGCCCCGTGTCACGATGAGTGGGAGCTGCCTTTTTGGCGGAGGGGACGTCTGTTAAACCCCGCCAGAGCATTTTTCTGTGGGTGGCTTCTCAGAACCCTCAGCGCTCTTGGGCACAGCCAGGCCCTGACGAAGAGGGTGACTCGGTCGGGTCATTAGCCAACATTTAACCTCAAAGGGCCGGGGTAAGGAGGGAGAAGGCCTGGAGGCTGAGGCCGGCTCAGGGTACCAGGAAAACAGGTCAGAATTCTGAGTGGCATCTTGCATGTTTGAAGGCTATGACTTTCTTCTCTAGGTGTCTATAGGTAAAGTCTCCCAGATTTAGTGGGTGACAGTTTCTCCCCTTCTTTATTTCCTAAACCCTTTCAACCACACTGATCTTTGGAGTCCTCCCATAAAGGTTATTTTAAAAGTTGTTTTTTTTTTTTTTTTAATTTTAGTTCCGGTATAGTTAACATACAGTGTTCTATTAGTGTCAGGTGTACAATAGTAACCCAACACCTCCATACAGCACCTGGTGCTCATCACAAGTGCCTTCCTTAATCCCCACTTCCTGTTTAACCCCTCCCCTCTGGTAGCCATTAGTGTGTTCTCTATAATTAAGAATCTTTTCTTAGTGTCTTTCTCTCTCTCCCTCTTTTCTCTCTCCCTTGCTCGTTTGTTTCTTAAGTTCACATATGATTGAAATCATATAGTATTTGTCTCTCTCTGACTTATTTTGCTTAGCATTATATTCTAGCTCCATCTGTGTTGTTGCAAATGACAAGATTCCATTCTTTTTTATGGCTGAGTGATATTCCATTGTGTATATGTATATAATTATATCTATCTATATATCTATATCTATACCTATATTATATCTATATCTTCTTTATCCATTTATCTATCAATGGATCCCTGGGCTGCTTCCATATCTTGGATATTTTAAATAATGATGCTATAAACATAGAGATGCATGTATCCTTTCGAATTAGTGTTTCGAATTAGTGTTTCAAATTAGTGTTTTCGTATTTTTGGGGTAAGGAGTGCGATGTTGGACCATAGAGTAGTTCTATTTTTAGCTTTTTGAGGAAGCTGCATACTGTTTTTCACAGCGGCTGCACCAGTTTGCATTCCTACCAACAGTGCGTGGCGGTTCCTTTTTCTCCACATCCTCACCAGCACTTGTATTCCTTGTGTTTATTTTATTTTATTGTTTTATTAATTTTTTTTTAATTTGAGAGAGAGTGAGCTAGACAGTGGGGGAGGGCCGGGGATGGGGAGACAGAGAATGTCAAACAGGCTCCACGCTCAACGCTGAGCCCAGTGTAGGGCTCAATCCCGCAACCCTGGGATCACAACCTGAGCTGAAATCAAGAGTCGGACGCTCAACTGGCTGAGCCACCCAGGTGCCCCCATTTCTTTTGTTTTTGATTTTAGCTCTTTTGACTGGGGTGAGGTGATGACTCACTGTGGTTTAATAAAGGGTTTCATCTCCCCCATCCCTGGGCTTAGTTCTGTGCCTCATACCGAATGTATGTTCCAGTGCTTACTACTGTGTGCCCGCCTCAGAGAGTTGACATAGCCATGTTTTCCTTGACTTGACAAAATTTCGTAATGGAACCAAATGGAGTGCATAAAATTTTAGTATGTATATTCATACAGATCCTAAAAACTCTAAGGAGAGTAGTCTTAAAAAAAAATACCAACTATTAGTAAGATGCTCGATTACCAGTAATTTCACTTAAATCTAATAAAGGATAAGGTATAATGCTGGATGCACAAAATATGTTGGAGATTTGCCTTTTCAAATGCAAATACCTGCTTAGCCCTATGGTTCCCATTCAGAACAGTTTTTAAAATAAAAAATATAATATCCACTGCACAAGTGAGGTTTGCAGACTAATAAATGCCAATAAGTAGAAATATTCTGCTTCTACTGAATCTCAAGATTCACTTTTGGTTTCAGGTGTTTGACAGTCACTCTGATGGGCAAACTCCCTCCAACCTATTGGAACTTGTGTGCAATTTTGGAATTCTGCTATACCCTGTGAGTAAGAACCCAGTTCTATTGAGCTGGGCCGACATCTCCATTGTCAAATCCAGCAACCGAAGCCAAGTTGCAACAGCATTTGGTGATACTCCTCTTAGGGACTATATATCTATTTGTTTACTTATTTCATGTGACATTTCTTTCAGCGGCTACTCTTTCCATTTCTGGCCATAATATGAAATCCTTCTTTTGTACATTGAGTAATAAATAAAAAAGAAAAAAAGATCCCAAATCCATTTCTTGGCTATTTTAACCACAGTATCCCACTTAAAGTGTCTCTTGGAACCTATAATGGGTATATGAAAATCCTCTCCACCAGGTTTCTTGGGGCCTCCCACTTGGAATCCCTTGAGAAGCATTGTCTTAGATAATGTTGGATGTGCTCTCGGGGTGACCTCCCCTGTTCTGAATTCTCTCTTTCTATTTATAAAATGTCAGGTGCTAAAACACAGAGAATCCTACCCCCCGCTGGACTGTTGACCTCCTCACACCCTCCAGGACCCTGGCTTCAGAAACTCCATTTTGCCATGGCAATCCCCTCCTCTCTTTCCACTCACGACCTTTCTCCTGCCCCTCCTTCTGACGATCTGTCAAAGAGTCACCGATTTGTCTTTGCTGGCAATGCCCTGTTACCAGTAATTGCAGAAACCATTAATAAAATGGGAGGGAGGGGGCGAGGGGGAGAGGGAAGCGAGACACAAAGGGAGTAAGTATTGTACATAGCCCACAGGCTTTTGCCTCCCACACATATGATTCACTGTTGTTCCCGCCTCACGTGGGAAAATGTTGTCCTGCTGAAAATACACCTTGAAGGCAGCTCTGCCTCAAAGATACCACATATGCATATTAATAACACACACTTTGTAGTGCCTAGAGTTGTTTTTAACGAAGCCGGCTGAAATATACCAGCAACTTTCTCATCTCCTCCTTCGCGCAGAGGATCCCCAAGTGTGGGCTCAGTGGCGCCGGCCCCCAGAAGAGAGATGAAAGAGGCACTGTGAGTCGTTCTTTCTGACAGGAACGGGGAGGGAAGGAAGCTGCGCTGGACGAAATGAGCCCACCTTCTAGGAAGGCCAAACCATTAGCGAGAGTTTGGGTGCAGGAAATGGTCATGAACGTCAGTACAGGAGTAAACAAAGGCAGCACCAGTGAGAGATGGACCAGGGAAGAAAGCCAGAAGCAGATGTGCGAATATTTGGGAGACGGTTTTGGTTTGATGATGCATGAGAATCTCCTGAATCCCGAGATGACTTCTTTTCTCTGTCTTGTCTGCTGCTCTCCCTTTGTCCTGTGGGACTTACCTACCGGCTTGCTTATTTGAGAACCGATAGCCTCTTTCGGCTGGTTCAAATGTCGGCTTGAATTTCTTGGCACATGGGTATATTCTACCGCTCAAGTTTGCACGCCACGGGGTCCATTTCTCTGCTCCTGAAGAAGAGCTGATACTTTGGGGCACCTGGGAGGCTCAGTCAGGTAAGCGTCTGACCCTTGATTTCAGCTCAGGTTTGTGTCAGCCCCGTGTCAGGCTCTGTGCTGACAGTGTGGAGCCTGCTTGAGATTCTCTCTCACCCTCTCTCTGCTCCTCCCTTGCTCACGCTCTCTCTCTCCCTCTGTCTCTGAAAGTAAATAAGTGAACATTAAAAAAGAGATACGTGGATGCTTTGAGGCTCAGCGATAAGCAGCCCTGGCTAATGAATATTTGACTTACCCTTTGTTAGACAAGCCCAAGGTGCAGGTGTAATCTTTCTTAAAGACCCGTTAGTTCAGTGTGGTTAGAACATGATGCCAAGACCAAAGTAAATGTTTTTGATATCTCTTTATGTAGAAGAAAATCTCTTCCATGCTTACAGAATTTACTCACAAGGAGGGATAGTATGGACTGCCCCAGACAGAGCCATCGTCAGCACTGGGAAGCCACTGGCAAGGCCTGAGCTGTTCTGTGCTTCCCACCGTCATCCCTTCATTCCATTCTGGGAAGAAAGGCCCTGTGACTTGTCAAACTTGCATCAGTAGTCTCTTGCTGGTCTCAGTGTTTTTGTCTTCCCACCTTAAGAATCTTACACCCCAATGCCAGGTGGGGCTCTACTCATTCCAGTTTTATCAATGGCCCTGATATGAAAACCAATTCTTTTGTATCTAAGATCTTCTGGGTTGGATCACAGGGTTTCCTTGTAATTTTGAGACTGAATCTTCCTTATCCCTCAATGTTTCAATCAAATGGGGTAGTCTGTTAGCCCTCAAATTGTTTTCATTTTTACTTACTTCTCTCTCTGTGTTTCTGATGTTACCCCTGGCTGAGACACCTTTGCCTCAAGTCTGTCTCTCAAAATTCTTTGATTTCAAGGCACTAATATCACCAGTTCCATGAAAAATGTTCTGTTTTCATAAATGAAGATGCGTTCTCTTTCCTCTGAGTGTCTCTTGTACTTTGTTTGTACCTCTTTGAGGGTATGTGTGTTTTTTTCGCATAATCATTTATGCCTTCAACAAATGCTGAGTACCTAAGAGTGATAAACACTGTGGTGCATGGGAGGTTGAATATGAACATACACAACCTCCTCAAATTAGTGAAGGTTATGCTAGCTACTTTAAGAAAGAAAATCCACGACATTTAGTTATTTCATATGACAGTCAAACATGGTATTTACTGTTTGGTTGGAGGCTGTTCTCTACGTGTTGATTCAAGAATTTTATTAGTTTTACCCATGTATTTTTTTTTTAATATAATTTATTTTGAGAGAGAGAGAGAGAGAGAGAGAGAGAGAGAGAGAGCACACTAGTGGGGGAGGGCAGAGAGAGACAGAGAGGGAGAGAGAGAATCCCAAGCAGGCTCTATGCTGTCAGTGCAGAGCCCGATGTGGGACTTGAACTCATGAACCATGAGATCATGACTTGAGCTGAGACCAAGAGCCAGACTAACCAACTGAGCCACCTAGGTGTCCCTTTACTCATGTATTTTATTTATTAGTTATATATTGCTGCATAAGAAATTAGCTCCAAACTTACTTGCTTAAAAACACTTGTTATATCATAATTTATGTGGGGCAGGGATTTGAGAGAGTTTCAGCTGGGTGGTTCTAACTTTAGAGTTTCTTGTGAAATAGCAGTCAAACTGTTGGCTGGGGCTGTAGTCATCTGAAGGCTTGATTGGGGCTGGCAGATCCACTCCCAAGATGGCTCCCTCACAGTACCTCTCCACTTGTCCATTAATGTCCTTGTGGCATAGGGGCTGGCTTGCCCCAGAGCAAGAGATCCAAGAGAGAGCAAGATGGAGCCTTTTATGACCTATACTTGGAAATCACACTCTATCATTATTTCTGCATTCTAGGTGTTAGAAAGAAGTGAGTCACCAAGTTCAGCTCAAAGGAGGGGTATCAGAGAATTTGTGGACCTATTTAAAACACCCCCCAGCATGAGACCCATGTCCCTTCCATGTTGTGGGGCTCTGCCATCATCTAGTGCCTAGATTCTTTAGCTTCTAGCAGGTGGAAGATGAAAGCATGGAGAAGACACGCAATTTCTTAAAAACATGATCTGAAAGTGATACATACCTAATCCATTCTCATTCAGTGATGAGTATCACATGGCTACCCTTGGATCCAAGGGGTAGCTGGAAATGCAGTCTCTGATTGGGCAGCCACTTCCCAATGACAGCACCCTGCACCCCCACCACCCCAAAAGTTAGCTTCTGCAGAGCAGGGACCATTGTCCTTTGTATCTCCCGTTAAACACATAGCAAGGACTTGTGCAGAAGAGGTCCTCTTTAAATATTTCATGAAAGAATGAATACATGAATGATGAGATGGTAGCATTATTGTTCTGTATATTTCAAAAAACCCCCACAAAACCTAGGCTTGCTCCTTAATCGCAATACAGACCAACTATGCTACTCAAATCCTATTTCTAACTCAGTTGCGGCGTCTGTGTCTATGCTCAGAACTACCTAGGCATGATGGTTCTCTTGTTATTTCTTATGAATTATTTATTTTTTCCCCTCTGAACTTTCTTCAAATGGCACATACCAAAGGACTAGTTCTTTACTAAAGAATATTATATAAAGGCAAGAACGTTCAAAGCTTCTCTGCATCACTACACAAACAATTCAAGTAAGATGCTGCCCAGTGCTAACGTGATGGGATCACAGGGTAGCAGAGATAAGAAATAAATTGTCATAGCAACCAGAAGACCTCAGTAGGAATGACTGTACTCTAACTTGAAAGGTAGTTCTAAGAGCTTAAATACACACAAAGAAATGGCTAATTTTATAAAGACGTCATTTAAATACAAGAGAATCCCTTTAACTTTTTCTGAGTGAATATAATTTGGAAGCACTATAGTGTGGGAAAATACCAAATGAGAGCATTAATGAAGCTTCATCGTAATGTTTAATAAGAACAATAATTTATATTCTTCGTTAAACACTAATTATGCTGTTTTTTTATTTTATGAAAAATAAGTTATTGTTCATTTGGAGGTTATAATGGCAATGCACACTTAGTGTAAAAAACTTGGAGAATGCAGAAAATATAAGAAACAGAATAAAGAAATAATCCTACCACCCAGAGTAAAGTAATTTAACATTTTAAGTAACTGCATTTAAATGACATTTAAAAGAATTTAAGATGGTTTTAGTATGTATACGTACTCGAAAGACAGGCTTGAAGGATGCCAAGTGAGTATGTGAATTAGACCCAATCATTTAAAATGAGGTGTCTCCAGGGGCCTGGGGGGCTCAGTCAGTTAAGTGTCCGACTTTGGCTCAGGTCATGATCTCACACGTGCGTCTGAGCCCTGCTGCTGTCAGCACAGAGCTTGCTTGGATCTTCGGTCTCCCTCTCTCTCTCTGCCCTCTCTCAAAAATAAATAAACATTTAAAAAAATAGTCTAGAAGACAGGTATGAGAATCCAAGTTTATTCCATACTTAAATAATTTATAATAATTTGTTTTTAGGAACATAATATCAATAATTGGAGATGTGCAGAAAGACATATATCTCTTAATTTATTAATCAATATTCATCGTGCACCTACTCTGTGACAGATTCTGTTTAAATCTCAATGTTGGTTACCAAATTATTTAGAATACCAAAAATATGGGGGCAACGAAGATGTCAAAACATTATAGGTAATATATCTCAATTATAGAATGTTACACAGTAACTAGAAATAATGTTTTTGTTTTTTTTTAAATCTTTTTAAGTTTATTTATTTATTTTGAGTGAGAGGAAGAGCGAGTGAGAGAGAGTGGCAGAGAGAGAGGGAAAGTGAGAATCCCAAGCAGACTCTGTGCTAACAGCAGACACTAGGCTCAAACCACGAACCATGAGATCATGACCTGAGCTGAAATCAAGAGTCAGATGCTTAACTGACTGAGCCATCCAGGCACCCCAATGTTTTGAAGAATATGAAAGACATGGGGAAGTGTTTATGAAATAATATAAATAAAAATCAATGTACGGAATGAAAATACATAAGCTATCTCAATTTTGTTTATTTTACATATGTTTTAAAAAAATGTATGTGTGTGTGTGTGTGTGTGTGTGTGTGTGTGTCTTTTAATTGTTAAGAGTGGGGTCCAAACATCAGTATTTTTCTTAATCTCCCCAGATAGATCTGTTGTGTAGCCAAAATTGGGACATCTAATTTTTTTAATGTTTATTCATTTTTGAGAGAGAGATTGCAAGCAGGGGAGAGGGAGAGAGAAAGGGGGACAGAGGATCCAAAGTGGGCTCTGTGTTGACAGCACAGAGCCTCGTGTGGGGCTTGACAGTGAGATCATGACCGAAGCGGAAGTCTGACACTTAACTGACTGAGCCACCCAGGCGCCCCTTAACTATTTCATGTGATGTAGGAGTAATAGTTTATGAACATATGTAGGGGAGCTGGAAGGACCCCTTGTGTAGCCTCTGATAAGTCACCACCATCTGCCGGTGTCTGTAGTGTCTTTTCTTACTGCCCCACATTAAAGCATTCCATGTGTAAGGGGCTTCACATCTGCTAACACCTTCTTATACCGTTAGCTCAGTTTGGTCCCCACAACCCCCCTGCAAGGGGAGGCAGGCCAATTTATTTCCCCAATTTTACAGCAGAGGAAAGGAGACTCATCTCGTGACATCAATGTCCGGCCCAAGGATCGGAAGTCTCATCCGGCTTGTTTGTCTCCAAAACACATGCAGGAGACTAGAGACCCCCTTGTATTGGCTCTGGTGTCTCAAGGCATTCCTTCAAAAATAAATTTGAGGGGCGCCTGGGTGGCTCAGTTGGTTAAGCGGCCGACTTCGGCTCAGGCCATGATCTCGCAGTCTGTGAGTTCGAGCCCCGTGACGGGCTCTGTGCTGATGGCTCAGAGCCTGGAGCCTGCTTCAGATTCTTCGTCTGCCTCTCTCTCTCTCTGCCCTTCCCCTGCACATGCTCTGTCTCTCGAAAATAAATAAACGTTAAAAAAATTAAAAAAAAATAAATTTGAGCAGCATGGAAGGCTGATCTTTTTAGTTGTGTGGCCAATTTGCTATTGTTAGTAGTCTCAAGGGCTTGACATTATTATTATTAATTATTATTATTATTACTAACACAGTGAGGTTTCTATTATGTCAGTAGAAGTTATAGTCGTCATCCTAAAAACACTTTGGGAATGAATGTGACACCAGCTAGTTTTTCCTTTGCTTTCAGGATGAGAGAGCAACAGGGATGTAGCAAACAGTTCAAAACTCCCTTTAAAGCTGTGCCCTAATAGAAAATAGAGCAAAATGTTATAAAATGATTATGGAAGCAGGTTAGATAGTGAGGTCTCTAATGTTGTAAGAAACCTACCTTCTTCTGCCAGCCAAGTATAAGCCTGGACAGGTCCTTGTGGCCACTCAGAGATTCGCTTGAGGGAGAAACAGGTTCCTCTTGGATTCCACCGTTAATAACACCTTATTGAAACCTCAAGGGGTTAGGCTCAAAAGTCAAGTTTGTATGTGAATTAGGCCCAGTCATTTAAAATGAGGTGTCTCGAACTTGGTTCCACAATAGATGGATGCCAGAATATCGATGCTTGCACCCCACTCTTGACAAATAAAACCAGAACTTCTTGGGGTGGGAGCAAGCATCGCTAGTTTGTAGAAGCTCCCAGGGGACCTAACGTGTAGCTGGGTCGAGGCCTACTTATTTAACCTCAGTGAGCATCTTCCCATTGGGAAGAGGTGAGTGGGGGAGAGGATTCGACAGGAGAAGGATGGGAGGCGAATGAATGACAGAAGCTCCCCATGTTGCTAGGGAGTACAGATTTTAAATATCTTAAAATTTCTTTAAAGAATTTTTTTTTAATGTTTATTTATTTCTGAGAGAAACAGAGAGAGAGTGAGCTAGGGAAGGGCAGAGAGAGAGGGAGACACAGAATCTGAAGCAGACTCCAGGCTCTGAGCTGTCAGCACAGATCCCGACGTGGGGCTCGAACTCATGAACCTCAAGATCATGACCTGAGCTGAAGTTGGACGCTCAACCGACTGAGCCACCCAGGTGCCCCATAAAATTTAAATATCAAAAAATTTAAAGACCCAGGATCTGCAGTCAAAGGGCCATGCAATCTTTTCTGTCAAGAGGAAGGTGTAAGTGTCCCTGTTGAAGATGCCTAGGGGACTTTGGGGAGGTACCACATGTCCCCCAACTGCGAACTTCCTTGACTGCGTTTTAGATGTTCCGCTAGAGGATCCCCCTTGAGTTGCCATCAGCTCTTTTCTGTTCAAAGAGCCTTTTACTGACTACAATTATAATAATGATGAGTTTACCAAGTAGCAAAAAGGCCTGAAATCTAAGCTTAAACAATTAAGGGTTGAAAAGGCAAATATTTCCAAGCAAGACCCCAAGAGCAACATCTGAAACAATTGACAATTCTTAATTCTCAAAAATTTCTTCATCAGATAGAGTCCCACGTAAGCCCAGATTGCAGCCTAATCGCCATGAAGTCCAGCGCCGTGGACAAAAGCTTCTCGAGCTCACGGAAGAACACCTTGGGCTCTGACAGCCTACTTTTCATAGCCGGAAGGGCAGGGAAATAAGCTGTAAATTGGAGAAGCACTGGTGGTGGGGCAGGCTGACCATTTGCAACACCTCCTCCCTGAAGCCCCCGGGCTTCCGCACAGATCCCTGCAGCCTAGCCCTGTTGCTGAAGTTGGATAACAAATTCAGCTTGCACAGGAGGCTGCAGGAAGTCAGTGTTCACCTCTCTCCTCCCTACACCCTTCCCCGCCCCCTACTGGTCTTAGTCCCCTTATTTATTGGAAACGCCAATCTTTATTTTCAACCCAGGCACTGTTTTTCTTAAATACCATTTCTCTTGTCTCTAGGGATATTGCGTACCCATTTATTAATGAGACCGTTGTGCGATGTCATCGTAAATCTTGCACATGGTGGATGATTCGCTTAGTTTACGAGACACCCGGAATCTACGGGATGACTGGCAGAGATCTGAGCATTGAGCATGTATCAGTGTGGCAAGAGGTAGCCAAAATTGCAAGGATAAAACCCAACTTATGGTTGAGTTGCTTGATTTTAGCATCTTCTGACCTCCTCATCTCACTACTCTGAGGCCTCAAATTTCACGTCATTGCAGTTGCCGTTAAAGCAATTGCACAGAAAATCATAAAATGAAAAGAAAAAATCATTGTTTCCTTTCATGGTTTTCCTACGATGATCCCTTACTACCTCCTTAGTCATCTCCCAGACTTAAATTTTTACACACACACACACACACACACACACACACACACACACCCCTCTAATGAATGTAAAAGAAAACAACAACCCCAAAAGCAGGGGGGCTGATGCAGAAATCTCTACTTGCAACACCTGCCAAGGGCAAGGGGTGGAGCTGCAGACCGCCAGACCACTGTGGTCCAGCTTTTCTATCCCGTTAGCACTGCATTGATCTGTGATTCAGGCTTCAGGCAGACCCAACTTGTATCCCTTTCCTGCATTTAGCATTGGGTTCCTAGCTCTTTTCTTTCTTGGTAATTTTGCCCTGGTTATAAATGTGATGTAAATCCCTTTACAAGGTACCCCCGTGATAGAGGGTCCCAGTGGCGACAGCACGCTCAAGACCACAGTGCTCAAGGCAGGATCTTGACAAGATGTGTGCATAAAAAGTAAGGAAGAAATAACTGGCCAGAGAAGGTACTGATGCAGCAAATGTGTTTCCTAGGGAAGGACTCTTAGCTTTAACAAGGTGGGTTTTCAAACTTCGCGTAGGACCGTCGCTTAGTTAAAATATGGGATTGGTGGAGAAAATAAAGGTGTCGGGATAGTTAGCCTAAAACTCTTGAATTTGAAGAAACGCAGTAAATGAGGCCCAGCCCTTTTTGGCATTTGTATTCGTTAAACGTAACAGTGTACTCATGCATTTTTTAGCTCTCATCACGTCTAGTTGATATTTAATTTGAATTTTAATATTTAAACGAAGCACACTCAACGTCTTCACCAGAGCCTTAAAAACTCAAAGCAAACTACTGTTTGTAACGGTAACAAAGCTATGCTCTGATCATCTCACTTCGATTGGAGCCAGAAACTGAAGATGATTGAAGAGTGGAATCACACACTTAAATCCGAAGCAACTGGTGTAACCATTAGGTGGCACACTGCAGCCACCGATCACTTAGGCTGGGTGGACGCGAGCTGTGCCACCAAGGCAGAAATACCTGACCCTTTCCTCGACCTTTCTTTTAACCATTTAAGATTGCGGAAGACAGTGTGCCGGGAAGCCAGCAGCAGGAGTCTTTATGCGCCTCTGACGCTCTTTGTTTTAACATTTGGTCTTTAGCTGCATCGGCTGCTCATTCAGGTCCTCTTTGCCCCCCTGCGGTTTCTGAGCCGGCTGCCCCCTGCTGCTTTAGCTCTTCCTTTCAGCGACAAGATTTTCATTGGCAGCTACACCCTACATGTCAAAACCTGCACTGGATTTGGACTGAAGTCTCTCTCTCTCTCTCTCTCTCTCTCTCTCTCTCTCTCTCTCTGTCTCATTTTGTATTTGCTACATTTGCAGTGGATCAAGAGAACTGGTCTAATGGGATGCTGTGTTTTGTAACAATTGCTGTTCTAGAATCCTATCCCTGTGTTTCAACGTTGGGCAAAAGTAGGAACAAATAGTCCAGAAGTGAAATCATGGTGATTACTAGGACTCTCAGCATCTGCTAATGTAACGCTTTTCCTTTAATCCTGTCCTATACCGTGTACCCTTTGCTTTCCCAGGTCACACTGGCTAGAGGGACAAATTCCAAGTGCACTTAGCAATAATAAAGTGGCTGTCATTGCCTCCAGGCGATGGTCCTCCACCCAGTAGAACCTTAGGACTCAAAGTCCCCGAATTGCCTGCCCTGACAGCTTCTGGCTGTACAGGCTCAGGGAAGGGACATCCCTGTAGCCGACAGTGACTGCCACTCCTGTTGTTGGTTCGTCCATTCATCACTCCTATCAGCGCTCCCATGAGGCCGAGCCTGGGCTTTCTGGATTTTATCGTGCTCTCACTCTGGGGACTTGGACTGCATTTCTCTGAAGCTGGGTGGATGCAGATTTAAGTGACAGCACCAATTATCAAACCCGAAAGTGTCCCTTGCCACCAGCAGGCGAGCCCTATCCTGGAATAAAACCTTGGCCCCTTGAGTCATGACCTCTTCTTCCTCTACCTATAATGGCTTGAATTTGAATCGTGGCCTTTCCACTTCCTAGCATGTGATCTCGGGTAAGTTACTTAGTTTCTCTCTGCCTCGGTTTCCTCATAAGTAATCACAGGATCAACTTCCTGCAGTTGTTGTGATTCAATGATCCAGTGCAGGCGATGGGCTTAGAACAGTGCCCAGTAATCACACACCCAGTATCAGCTACTGTCAGTATTAGAAAGTTTTGATCCTTATATTCCAGTGACTGACTGCTGGTTCCTCTTTTTCCAAAGGGCCCATTTGAGACTTCAGGATGGCTGCTGTTTTGACCCAGTCTACCAGAATTCTAGAAGATCGTGGGCAGCTTTACGTTGCTGTTTCCACCCTCCCATGAAAGCTCCTTGAAATAAACATGTTAAAAGACTACTGATAGGAAAATTCCTGTTGACCTGGTGCCAAAACTGGGAAGTAGAGGCAAAAGCCTCAGAGTTTGCTTTGCATTTGTGGGTCTCGTTAGGCTTTCATTTATTTATGTTTTAGCCACCAGTCTCCCTTTCTCCTTCCTAAGAGTGTCCTGGGTTTCCTCTGGGAAGCCACTTTTTCTCATTATCAGACTGGGTAGGATTAAAAAAATGTACCCCTTCTTTCAGGGTAACCGCTGGTGGGCCTACACCATCAGACTACCCCATCTCCTTTGGCTGTCGTAATTGGTTCTATAAAGGGCGACCTTTAAACCAAGCTGGACCAAAGAGACCTGAAGAGAAATTTGCTGGGATTTCTGGGAAAGAAAAATGCAGCCCTTGTTCCCAAATACTGTAGAAAAAGACCTTTCTTCCCCTAGGTGGAGAGCATGAGGATGTGAAGCCATGAGGTCTGGAGTTTGTAACTTTAAGAGGAAGTCAGCCTTATGAGAGAACTTGGCCGTTGGCAATATCTTTCCAGCTGCGGGATCCTCCTTCACCGCCGATCCTCTGGCTTGTTCAGCCACAACTCAACCAATTTCCTTATTAAATCAATCTGAGTTGAGTTTTTGGTCCCTTGCACCAGCAAAGGCCTGTCCCTACTGGAACTTGACGGCACAGTCAACATTCCTACAACAGGGAGAAACACTTCATGGTTTTAAAAGTTCAAATTTGAAAGTGATTTTTGCTATCTGGTTTGTATTTAGATGTCTGCAATGTCTGAGAAGTTCAGAGCTTTGTAGATTTACGTATGACCTCTCTTGATACGCAGATCCAGAGTGGAGTCCTTTGTTAAATTGTATTTCCAGAAAGGTGTTCCATCTATCAGTTATGAAATGGCCTTTCTTGCACTTTTCTAAGGTAGAGTCATTCAATGCTTGGCACATGGCTCATGGAATGTTTAAGAAATGGGGTCTTCTGGTTACTTGGATTTCTGATTAATTGAAAGTTAATTAGAAACTCTCCCCTCCAACACACATAACCTACCATTTCCTCTCTTTGGAAAATCTTTGTAAAATGTATGAGGGCACTTTCTTTCCTTAGTAATTACAGTATGGTGAGCATAATTGCATTTTTGATGATTAAGAATTTTACAGTGCCTGAGGGGTATCAGTCAGAGTATAAATTCTCATTGTACAATATTTTACATGGAGAAGTTGAAGGAAATTGGGCTAAATATGGATGGATCCTGGGACATTTTCCAGAAATTTATTTTTTTAAAACCCCAATATCTTACCAGTTCTCATTGTCCTTTGAATTATTCTTTAAAAAATGGTTTGTGCAAAAAGTTTGAACAAAATTTTGATCAGCTGAACTCTGATTGAGGCAAATGTTGTTATAAACCCTTTTAACATTGGCATCGGTAGTTGTGGGGCAAGACTGGAGATGGATGAGAGAAATCTGATATAAAAGGGACCTGATGTTGGCATTAGGAGTTTTAATGATGAAGTCATATTGGGGGTTAAGTCTGAGTGTGTAGAGCCTGAGAAGTGACCCATGCTGTACCGGTGACAATGAATCTGCGGAATGAGCTGGCTGGCTGTTGATGCCAAGTAGAAATCATGGTTCATTCTTGTCATGTTCTGTTGTAGAGGGATGGCCCAGCATTTTCAGATTTTTCCATATCCCGTGGCTGTAGCCAACCCTGCTTGGTTATGTAGAAAGGCTGACATAGAGCAAACATATTGGGCAAATACATACTGTCTTGGTGTCTCTTCTGTAGGTTTATCTTTTCTAGTTTCTTTTCATCACTAGACTGATACGGTCTTGAGAATGCAAGGATTTGGTATCAGAGTCATAGTCCCTTTAATCCCTCAGAGATGTGCTAAGTAGCCAGAGTCCGAGATTAGAGGGGGACACAATGTCTCATGGAGTGTTATGGGCTGAGTTGTGACCATCTCCCCAATTCATATGTTGAGATCCTCATGCCCAGTACTTAAGAATGTCTTCGTTTTTGGAGACAGGGTTTTTAAAGAGGTAATAAAGTCAAAATGAGTCATTAGAGTGGGCCTTAATCTAATATGACTGCTGTTTTTATAAGAAGAGGAGAGAGAAGTACAGACAAGTACAGTGGAAAGATGATGTGAAGACAAAGAAAGAAGATGACCCTACAAGCCAAGAAGAGAGACCTCAGAAGAAACAACCCTGCTGACACCTTGGTCTTGGACATTTAGTCCAAGTGTGGACTAATAAATAAGTGTGAGACAATAAATTTCCATTTTTTTAGCCACTGTGGTGCTTGGTTATGGCCATCCTCGCAAAATAATACATGGAGTTGTCCAAGAAAGGTCAAGAGGCTGACCATCAGTGTATGGCCAAGGATGGGCTGAGGAAGTTGCAGATCAAGTCAGGAGGGTGAAGGGGCCTCATGAGCAACTAGGAAGCAGATATCAGGTTGCAGAACACAGGAAGCCACTGGCTGGGGACCAGTAGGTGGTAGTGAGTCCTTCCTTTTGTTTCAGTCCCCTAAAAGTTGCAATTCCCGTCTTCCTACCCTTGTCCAAATCCCTTCTAGTAGGCCTGAGGCCATATTCTGGGATGATTCAGAAACTGGCATCAGACAAGTGAAAAGTCTGTTCTTGTATTTTTTCCAGCCAAGTCTGTCCTTTGCTAGAGTCGTCCTTCATGTGAATGTTGATGTTATTGGCCTACTGTCTGCAGGGCATGTATGTTGAGCTGTATTTATAGTAGTGATGATGAATTAAGCTTGAGTAAGGGAAACTCTCTCGCCAGCTTTCCCTGTGAAAATGGCTGTACATCTGGGGAGAAATTACAGGGGTTTCCTGGAAGATGATGTATTTGCTGGAAGACTGGATTGAGACACAGTTCTTGATCAGGGGACTAACTTCACTTCATGCAAAGTTAATGGTTTCTTTTCTTCCTCTTTTAAAAATCATTTTTGACTTCAGTCCTTCCTCATTAGCACCAAGCTATGTTCATTTTATTTATAGACAAAATATTTTACTCCCAAGCCAAATAGCCCTCACTGGGCTGAATTCTGTGGAAATTACAGAAAGGAGTTGGATGGGGTCCGAGATCTCCCAAGGCTCAGATTCCCACAAGGCAGACAGAGAGGAGTGATTCTAACATGAGAAACACTGTGAAACATGTTATTATAAAAGTATGAATGGATTCCATTAAGAGAAACAAAGGAAAGAGAGAATGTTCCTAACTGGGGAGACATCTGAGGGAAGAAGGGACTTGAGTCAGGCCTTGGAGGAGGAGGTGTGGAACCGTAACAGGCACAGGGTAGGAGAAAGGCATTTGAGGAGGAGAGAATGGCCTGGACATATGCAGAGGGTGGAGAGATCTGAGCTTGCTTCAGAGCAGAGAATAAGCCAGGGAGGCCCAGCCAGAGAATGTGGAGGTCGGGTAAGATCAGTGGGTATGGCTCAGGTAAGATCGGAGGTGAAGGCTGGAGCTCGATGGTGGATGGCCACGAGTGCTGGGTTAGAGGAAAATGGGGAAGCCAATCAATGTTTTTGAAAAAGGGAATTGATGTGATTATAGAGATTATAGAAAGATGATTCTGAGGGCAGAGTGGAGAACGGGTGCCGTGGCGGGGAGTCAGGCCAGGACAGACGGGAGCTGGAGTGCTCAGTCAGGAAGCTACTGCAATGGGTCAGATAAAAACCCAGGGATCATGACCAGGGAAAGTGATGGTGAGAAGGAGGAGGAGGCCTTGGACCGGCGAGGTGCAGGGGCCCATGGAGAGAAGGTACAAATGACCCTGGAGTTAAATGTTACGGAAAACCTAAAGGAGGCAAAGAAAGGGGACAATATTCTCTTGTAAAAAACAGATGAAGAACTTGTTTTTGGATATGCTGAATTTGGATGTGTACATGTTCAGCAAGTGAACTAAATTTGCTCCTTGAGGACTGCAGTTCTTGTGTCCTGTTTATCTCTGGAGCCGTACACATAGCAAAGCATTTGTTTATTTGTATGTTTATTCAACAATATTGACTAAATGCTCATTCTGTGCCAGGCACAGGGCCTGCCATATACTAGAAACACAATAATTACTTGTTTAACTGAACTAAACTAACTTTTATGGATTCCCACATTGTTATTATTATGTCGAGAACCTCCAAGTGGTTAGTAAGTAAGACTTTATGAGTTTAATGGGGATGGGGTGAAAGGGTGGGGAGGTAATAAGAACTATTTCATGGGAGGATTGAAGTCAATAATAACCTCTCTCTGTAGGGGCCAGTGCAGGAGGTTCAATGGGAGTCTGCTCTGCCTTCTGCTGGGCCTCTCAGGGTGAAAGTAGATAATGAACACAAAAGCCTTGGAAACCTTATAAATACACATTTTCCAAGAGCGGTGGGGGATGGAGGGTGGGATGTGGGGGGGAGAGGATGAATGGATGAGTTGGGTGAGTCATTTACGTATTTAATGCCTAAGTTAGAAACCTGTACTTTATAAGATTAATTGTACCTATGCCTCTCATATTTTCTTAGTACTTTCAAGTTAACTTTTTCCTTAGGTGTTAGCAGTTTTCAAAATTCCAGTGTGCCTGTTTTAGGTGAGTGAAGGAAACTGAGATTGTTCTTTTCTTTCTTGGGTTGGAAGTTTACGCTGTGAGCATATACTCCAGAGGCTAAGTTAAGCATGGTGGTATCAGAGTTCTGAAAGGTAACAAACACTATGGAAAGGCAAAGCTCAGGGAAAAATTCAGGGTCTCCTATACAGAATCCTTTCCTACCTGGTGTTTCCTCTTCCAAAGGTCTTCAATTAGGCATTGGAGAATTTGTACAGCATGGTGGATAAGAAGGAGGGGAGGGTGTTGGAGCTCTGGACTGGGATAATCTCAATACAGATTATATGTACTCATGCCATTTACTACCTTTAGGCTTTCATTTTCTTATCTTTAAGATAGAGATAAAAATAATATCTGCTTTGCTTTATAATATATGAAATAATTTGCTTAATCAGTGTATTATTTTCTGTCTCCTCCTAGAACATGAGCTTCACTGGAGGCTGGGATTTTTATTTGCATTGTTCCTTGCTGAATTTTGTGTATTGGGCACAAGGTTACCTTGGAGATAGCTCTAGGGAATCAAAAGCAGGGACAGTGGGCAGGAATGAGTGGAGAGGTAGGAGAATAAGATGGGCATGTGGTTCTGGAAGGCAGTGTAGGACCGGGTTTCATGAAGGGATGGTAAATAAGGTTGGATACTGAGGAAGGATAGAAAAAGGTGAGATTCAAGGAAAAATCAGTGAATTTGGTAGAGAGGCTCCTGATACAGTGGCAGGAACACCCAATAATCAATGACTAGAGGGTTAGAGAGTTGGAAGGACATGGCAACAATGAGTTACAACTGCTGTTTCAGGAGTTTGGCAAAGAAGAGCAGGATGGGAATTTATCTTGAGGACAAAACATGTTCAAGGGAAAAGTTATATTTTTTAAATCAAGGAAGGAAGATGCCTAAAGAGAGGGAGAGATGGAAGACATGAGAGAGCCAATGAGTCGCAGATTAAGTCCCTGAGGAGAGAAAGAGTGGGACAAAGCCCTGAGGAAAAAAGTTAGCATTGGAGGACACTTCTTGTGGATTGAGAATAAAAGGGGAAAACAATGAGAAGTAGGGAAATTTGAGGCTTGAGGGAAGATAATTGAGGGAAATCAAACTGAGGTCATCTATTACCTCAGTGAAGAAGGTAACAAGGTAATCTTGGCTGTGGTTTGGTGGGAGCTTGAGAAGATGGAAACGAACTGGAAGAGTTCTAAAGAGTCAACAGGGGTCAGTAGAGACAGAATTGCTCTGTGGACTCAGTGAGGTGGAATTAGATGGCATGGACATGTTGCAGAACCAATCTACTCGGTTATGTCGCTCTCCCCTCCCTGGCCCTCCAGCCCCAAAGCAATGGTCTGTGGTTCAGAATGGGAGCCAAGAGAAAAATGGCTGACTGGAATAATGCGAGACAAAAAAATCGCAAAAGAGGATGTAGAAGTGGATGAATGGGTTCCAGGAAACCAGCCTCTTGAAAGTAGGTATGGGAAAATGAAGCAAGAGTCATAGAGGATTGAGTGAGGTGGTCATGATCAAGGAATTAAAAGCCTTGAAGACAAAAGACCAGATTCAGCAGCAGTGAGAGACGATGGGAGAGGTGGAAAGTTAGCTGCATTCATCAGATATTGCCATTCTCTATTTTTTTTTCCTAGAAAAAAATGTGAAAGTAATGAAGTTGGAAGTCTTCATGGATTAATCCAATGCACAACACCCCTTTGTCCTTTCTGGTGCATAGGTATACATCACTGTTTGCTGATGACAAAAATTTAGGGTTAGAGTGAGAGCATTGAAGGAAACATTTCTTCTAGATCCGTGTTGTACAATGAGAAGGAGAGGACATTAGCCCTCACCTCAATCATTATGTTCTTTGATGGTATCTTTGGAAATTGAATCTCAGCCTGAATTTCGTCTACAGTTCTTTTTCAGACATATGCTAACTTAGAGCAGGGTTTATTCTAAGAAATTCCTACTTCCCCTTTCCTGGGCTGGAGCAGGAGTTGGAAGCGGTACCTTTAAACAGAACGCATGGTGTGTCTTATCAGTTGTGGTAAGCCCTGAATTTATGGGCTTTGGGTAGGCTGAGTGGTTAGCATCGAATCTAAATGAGCATGACAGTGTCTAGCCATACTTCTACCAGCATGTACAAGGAGGTCCAGGTAGTAGGCTTCTTCCGATGTTGCTCAAATAGCCATCTGTGCTGCTTATATCTAAACCTGTTGAGGAAAAAGCAATACAGCAACCCATGTCCCCAAGGTAGATGATACAGTTTCTGTCCAGAAGCCATTAGGTGGTGCTGCCTAACCAACATTCCCCACTCTGTTTTGCCACCCTGGTGAGTCTTTTTGCTTTTGCCGTGGGTGTAATATTATACGATAATCTTCGAGAAGGTGGAAGTGGCTGAGATTTATCTATCACCTCTATGAAATTTGTCTGATTCTCTCTCTCTTTTTTCTTTTATCTCAAGAGTAGCCGATAACTGCTATAAGGAAGCAGTGGATGGGAAATGGCTGCTTAGACTGAAAACAACCACTGATATTTGAACAGCACTTTCTACTCTACAAAGAATTTTTGGGGCACCTGGGAGGCTCAGTCAGTTAGGCATCTGACTTTGGCTCAGGTCACGATCTTGTGATTCTTGGGTTTGAGTCCCGCATCAGACTCTGTGCTGACACCTCAGAATCTGGAGCCTGCTTCAGATTCTGTGTCTCCAGCCTGGAGCCTGCTTTGGGTTCTGTGCCTCCATCTCTCTCTACCCTTCCCCTGCTTGTGTTCCTCCTCTCCTCCTCTTTCTCTCTCTCCAAAAAATAAACATTAAAAAAATTTAAAAACAAAAAGCAAAGAATTTCACATGTCAGAGTTCCTAGAATATAGTAGGTAAATGTGCAAAATATCGCTGAATGAGTAAGTGAAGTATTTATAGGGAGAGAAAAATTAATTCTACATTGGCTTGATAATGTAGAAATCATATCAAAGTTTATGAAAAGAGGTGGATGTTTCTGTAAGACAACATATATGACTATCGATAACTATGACATCTAATCATACTGTATTACGTGGGCGTTACCTTGTTAGCAGAAAATTGAAACAATAGCAGTAGCAACAAGGGTTTATATTAAAAACATACTCTCAACTCCCCTTGTTTCCAAATGGGTTCTTTTTTTCTTTTTTTGAGAGAGAGAGAGAATGAGTGAGCGAGCGAGAGAGAGAATGTTAAGCAGGCTCCGCAGTCATGTGGAGCCCGACTCGGAGCCTGAGATGGGGCTTGATCCCACAACCCTGCGATCATGCCTGAGCCCAGATCGAGAGTCAGATGCTCAATCTACTGAGCTACCAGGCACGCCTCCAAATGGGTTCTTTTTCTTTTTTTTTTTAGAGTTTATTTATTTTGAGAGAGAGAGACCATGAGCAGAGGAGGGGCAGAGAGAGAGGGAGAGAGAGAATACCAAGCAGGCTCTGCACGGTTAGTGCAGAGCCCGATGCGGGGCTTGAACTCATGGACTGCAAGATCATGACCCGAGCCAAAGTTGGATGCTTAACCAACTGAGTCACCCAGGTGCCTTTTCTTTTTTTAAACCCAAAATGGGTGTATAGTATCCCATTACACATTGTACAAATGAGTCACAATTTATTTCACTTTTTCTACTGATGCTTATTTTCTTGCAATATTCCCTTGTGTCGTTGTTGTTATAACTGTGGTGCAGTGGACCTACAAATGCAGATATCTTTGCTGCCTATGGACTGTTTTAAATTGGGCGTGCTATGTATGAGGAAGTAGCATAGTGCCTGACATTGAAGCCTTTATCAGTATTATATTGCAGGTCACCCCGTGCGGTTTTGTGCAGGGGTCAGAGGAGGACTCATACTTCCAGCACTTTGGAGACGCCTCTGCTCTAGGCTCCAACTGAATACATATTTTTTAAGTTAAAAAAGTTTTAACATTTATTTATTTGTTGAAAGAGAGGGATAGAAGGCAGGTGCGCGAGCAGGGGAGGGGCAGAGAGAGAGGGAGACACAGAGTCGGAAGCAGGCTCCAGGCTCTGAGCTGTCAGCACAGAGCCCAACAAAGGACTCAAACTCATGAACTGTGAGATCATGATCTGAGCTGAAGCTGGACACCCAGCTGACTGAGCCACCCGGGGGCCCCTAACTATATATTTTAATATGTCTTGTCAATGGCACGTGGAGGTGTTGGGGATAGTCCTCACCTCCCTACTATTTTACATTCTGCAGTTCTAGAGTTTTCTCTGACTGTGTTCTATGGTCGTCACATCAAGAAAGTTATACTCATTCAGTCAGTGTCCTCCTTACCTCTTTTCTTCGTAATTATCTTTTTTAATAGTATTTAATTTCTTTATGGAAAATAAGCCAAAATTTTCCCTTTCTTTTTTTTCCTTCCTCCCTCCCTACTTCTTCTTTCCCTCCATTTTGAGAGCACGACTTTATCTGTCAAGTTTCCCTCTGGAATGCTTCCAGGGGAACTACGTGTTTTCCAGGGAAATTCTGAGTTTAAAAGAAAAATATGCAGGTGGCCAATATGTGATTTCTCTGCTATCTACTTCTTGGTAACTAAGGATGAGCGGAGCCCCAGGGGATTCCCAGCTCTAAGCAAGAAGCTGTTTTGCAAGTGAGGTCCAAGATTTCCTCTTAGCACTCTGCCAAGACAAAGGTGACTGTGTGGGGTGGCAGGCAGCCATGGCGATCCTGGGAATCACCACCCTGATGATGTGTTTTCAAGGTGGCTCATGTTTGGGGGGTAGATCTTTCTTAGAATTTACCAGGAGAGTAGTTTGACCAAGACTGTAAAGTCAAGAAACGTGGCTGCACTAATCACCACTGGTTCAATGAAGCCAGAGGGATGGTAGGTATATAAAGAAAAGTTGAGTCCTGAGATGTAGACAAGGAAAAGAAAGGGTGCATAATAGAATTTTAACCTGGATGGCTCCTAATCTGGATAGATCAGATCACATATGGTCGACGTGCCCCAGTCACCATAATTACCAACTTAATAAGATTTGGTTCGGTGGTCTAATCATTAAAGACACTCATTAGGACTGGGTATTTGGAAATCAGTTAGCAGCTGGGGCATTTTTCATTGTGACAGCCAGACAGCCTCAGAACCACCATCCTTAAAAGTTTCTGATCTTCTACACAGAAATAGTCACAGCTTCTCTGGACCAAGGTAGAGAGTGAAGCATGTTGTCATGTTTTGTTTCCCACAATCTAAGATATAATAGATTAGACCAAAGCAATAATCACTGTCCTTGGTCTTATCTGTGATTTGCCTTTATTATTACCCAAGAGGAAGACTCACACATGGAAAACTGTAATCTCCATCACTTGTCAACTTGTGATCTCACCTGGGAGTGGTTTGAGCCCCTCTCCTTCAACACTTCCTTTATGAATCCAAGATTCAAAGGCCATATTCCATGTTATTTTTATCGAATCTTTTAGGAACGGCACAAAGACAGTAACTCTTAGTAGAGAAGGGAGTCGTATGCCACCTGATCTGGAAATACTCACGTCAACGTATAGGCAAGATCACCGCCAAGGACATACACGGTATTTCTGTGTCTTTCAAAGTGAGGATGCTCTTGACAATAAAAGAGAAATTACCTCAATATAATCTGGAAATACCATTTTGTGTGTAGTACAATAATATTATTCTTCTTTGACCAAAATAGTATGTTAGTTGATTGCTCCATCATAAAAGTCAGTTAAAGAAAGGAATCATGAAAAAAAGAGCTTACACAAATTTTATGGACTTTCTTTCAACTTGAAACCATAATTATACACTGATTCCTGGCCTTGGGAAGTAGGTCAAGCCCTCGACCTCGAGGGGGAACCTGCTGATTCGTGTTGTTCATTGGCTCTCATGCACAAGTGACACCATACGGCATCATTTACAGTGTTTGCTTCGGTTTCTTAAGTGAAGGGGCAATTTACAGAAACTTAAAGGGTATCCTGAGATGAGCATTCATCTAGATTTTTATGATTTTCTCCCCGAATCCTTTACAGTTGTTTTGCTCACACTTACAACGAAAGCATTTTTTGGGCAGCCTATTTTATTGTCTGTTTCCAACACATTTAATGTGGTTTTTATAGAAATAGACCTTTTGATCTTTGTATTCATATTAATGCTTTTTAATAACACTTAATTAAATTACATAATTACAGTAACAAGGACAAGCCAGCATCATTGGATTTAGGAAAAAGAACCTCCTGCTTTTGCTAAGCATCTACCTCGGGGGCCTGGGCAGAACCGTATGGGGGTAGTAATGAGTGGTCTACTAGTTGTGTGGATTTCAGCATTTCATGGGCACCAACCAGTATGTTTTATAGAGGGCAATGAGAACCGCAGTTAGTATTTCCAGGTTGGATGGAAGCTGGTTAAGAGAGGGTTTTGGGATCATTATCATCAGGTACGTAGAACCTTATAGATCAATGAGCAAGTCTTCCATATTGTATTGTATCAGCATACAGAAGGGTAGCCCTTAGATAATACCACCTGCCTTTAAACCTTTGCAACATATAGCCCTTTAAGATCCGGTCTTGTCGGGGTGCCTTGGTGACTCAGTCGGTTAAGCGACCGGCTTCAGCTCAGATCATGATCTCACGGCTTGTGAGTTTGAGCCCCGCCTCAGGCTCCATGCTGACAGCTTGGAGCCTGGGGCCTGCTTCAGATTGTGGGTCTCCCTCTCTCTCCCTTCTGCTCATGCTCTTTCTCTGTTTCTCTCAAAAAGAAATAAACCATTTAAAAAATTAAAAAAAAAAAGATCTGGTCATGGCTCGGGGAGTCAGAGGATCTTCATTCAGACAATAGAAATGTAGAAATTAATGAATTCTGTATGTTAGAATACTTCTGAGTGGCAGGTTGCTCAAATTCCTTCTAGTTCTTTTCTTAAAGAACATAAACAATGGAAAATATCTGTATTCAACAACAACAACAACAACAACAACAACAGCAAAACCTCTGTCATTCAATGTTAGAAATCAATATGGTGTATTCTGGGTTGAGTTGAGAGGAGGAGATGAAGACTTGCTGTCCCAGGTGGACTGGAAAATGTTGGTGCCTATAAGCTCACAGTCAGAGAATACCCAGTCACTATGTATTTTTGTTGCCCCTAATATTTCACAGCCCTGGGCTACTGCCTGTTCTGTCTAATGATGGGGCTAACCCTGACTGGGAGCCCTCTGACCCACCCCCAGGGGCCCCCGGTGCCTGCTCACCCCGTAACATCAGCCTCCAGAATATACAAAATAGAAATCTTAATGCAAGAAGGGAGGCCCGAGAGGCTGCTGTGTGTTCATCCGGCTAAACTCCTAACATTTGATGATTACATTTGATTTTAAGTCGTTCTGAACTCTATGTGCAACTTGGCTTTCTTTTATCTGTCCTCAGCATCACAACCTTTACTACAAAGCTTATTTCAAGGGAAAATCTCTTAGAATTCAAATCACTCTTGCTTCGTGCTAGTCCTTTTGTTTGGAATACTGGCTTGCAAAACGTCCTTTGACTGATTGCTTTTAGTGAGATCAGAGAGACTTGGGAAGCAGAAACTTTGAAAACAGAATATGTATTTTGTATAACTTCAGGGGCT
Organism: Paguma larvata; assembly: GCA_030068075.1. Lineage (NCBI taxonomy): Eukaryota > Metazoa > Chordata > Mammalia > Carnivora > Viverridae > Paguma > Paguma larvata. The sequence continues at coordinate 43,645,523 of CM057835.1, read as the reverse complement.
TCTTTTGCAATTTGGGACAAATGTGGAAAGGGACTGATTAGGGATGGAGGGGGAGCTGGAGCCTGTGTTCTAGATTGTTTGCAGAATTCTAGCACCAGGAGGGTGCTCAGAGGAAGGGGCTGCTTTGTGAGACTTCAGAAGAGACCTGAAGCCAGGTCTGTGATTCAAGAGTATTTTCAAATTGTGGTACTAACTCTCCAAGTGGTCGTGACGTTGCGGCGATTTGCAAGGCTTACTCTGGGAAGGGTGGAAGTCCCCTGCCCTCCACGCTGGGCTGGCGCCGAGGGTGTGGGACCTATTCCTTCCATCTAACAAGCCTTCTGGAGCCAGTCCCGCTGTCACGGATGTGCCTCTTGCTTGTTAGAAAAGGAATCTTCAGCACAAAGCTATAGAACGATGCTGCCTTACGATTCTCTCCATTTGAGTGAACGAAGGTCTTATAATGACTTTCAGTAGTGAAAGTTACCAGATGGCCACTGGTCACCTCCAGTAAAAACACTGGGCACTGAATATGCTTAGATTAACTTCCATGTTGCTGATATTTTGCCGTACTTTTATCATCATAAGATGTTTATTCGGCATAAGGGGAAAGAAAAGAGAAATTAGTAGCATGATGTCACGGATAGGAAGGAGAATGGAGAACATTTTATAATCACATGTGGTACAAGGGAAGGAAGTAAGGAAGACTATTCTTGCCTGTGAGCCACTTGCATTTCCCTAGCCATTACCGATGTCCGTCTCTGAGCACTAATGGCAAAGCGTGCGTGGTGAAGCCACCATCCCCAGAGAGGTTTTCTTCGGTCTCCTTGCAGCGGGCTCCGTGGCTGGCAGGGACAGGCACGCCTCCTCCACGGGCTTGCTTTCGGAAGCCTCCCCCAGCCCACTCTCAGACAGGCTGGTTATCTCAAGATATGAGAGCAATTGCTTTTGCAAGGTTGGCCAGGGTGTGGCCTACCATGCAGGATGACTTCATGTATAATTGTATACCATTGTGATGGATGTTTTTAAACAAAAAAATAGCCCTGAAGATAGAACGGCCAAGCTCAAAAGCGATCCAGATAGATTTTCTTACTTCTTTCTGCATCAACATTGTCTTTACGTTTTTGGAAGTAGGTGGAATGGTTTTTTATATCTGTTCGCCTTCCAATCCTGGGACTCGAAAAGTTCTTCTCGTGCCTTAAAGAGTAATGTGTGCTACACTTAAACTTGAGCTGTTCGGAGAGCTACGAAGATGGGAGAGAAACGCCACCCGTGGAACATTCTCATTTTGTTGTGTATATTCCTCGTTGTGCAGCTGGTCTGAATTCTCTCCACAAGGATGTTGTGCAGCTGTTTCTCTGAGGCAGAACCTGAGGGCAAACATCCCAACCCGTCAACCCCGGCGCATCCTTTCTGATCTCGGCGAGCCATTTTGTCCTTAACTCTATTGTGTGTAATCACAAAAGATTGCTATTTATCGGAATCTTCTTTAGGATACAATGTGTGAGCTCCTTCTCAGAAGTTGCAGGAGCCCAGCATTCTATTGTACAAGATTTTCCACGTCTCCCCCCACCCTCGTTTTCCCAGTTTCCATGGCAACATTTTGCTCGGATGGCACCTCCAAGGGTTATTACTATCATCGCAGTTATTTCTTCCGATTACGATTGTTGCTTATTGTCATCAACATCGTTCTGACTGTCAGTTAGTCACATTCTGATCCTTAACACCAGCCTCTGGGGAACGTCTTCTCCAAACAGTTGAAAAGTGAAAAAAAATTAGAATGTAAATCCCGAAGAATCACTGATACTGCAATGATCCTACATCAGATTTATTTGTTCTTCTCCTTTTCGCTTTTCCCACAAAGTCATTGTAATCCTTCTAGAATATATGTGGATAAGTTTGTCACAATACCGTGATAGATCTGGTTGTTGGTACTGCTGTTTGTTTTTAGAGAAGTGTGCACGAGTGTGTGTGTGTATGTGTGTGTGTGTGTATGTGTGTGTGTGTGTGTGTGTGTGTGTGTGTGTCAGTGGGGGTATTAAAGCTTTCTAATATTACTGAAAATTTTTTTCATATGCTGTTGGAAACTAGTTGTTTGGAGACTGAGTTTTAATAGAAAATAATCTACTGATTTTATCATACCTGCAGCCCACCTTGTGACCCACCTTGAGGCTGGGCGGGGAGTAGATAGGCCTCCTTTGGGGTGACATGTTGGTTAGTGTGACCCGTAGGTCAACTGGGTTGGATGCCCTGTACCTTCGAGATCTGCTTAAACCTGGCTTGAAACCCTAACTCCCAGGTCTTGAGAGTCCGGAACCCTCACTGTAATTTCTGTAAGCGCTCATATCTGTTTATCTCTGGGCCCCTCTGTTGATGCTGGCTGCTCCTGCTGGGTTTAGCGAAACCCTCAATGCAGAATTCAATGAGTGCGCTGGTTTCTAGAAGAAACTCGTATCTAGCTAGCTTGCCTTCTTGCCCTCCTGCCTTCTCTCCCTCCTTTCTTCACTCCCTCCCCACCCTCTTTTACTCACACCTTCCTGGTAGCAGTGGGGGGCTTGGCAGATGTGGTGGGTCAGGGTCTTGGGTGAGCCCATTCCAGTACGGTATGGTCTCTCAGGATCTGATCAGAGTCTGGGATTTGGCTGGCGAGCCTACTGACCACGGGCCTTGTTAATAAACAGATGATTCCTTTAAACATTGGAATCTTCTCTGGATGGGAAAAGAAAGCTCAATGTCAAAGTGCTTAGGGCAGTGAAATATTCTCTCCCTGGTCTGTGTGAAGAGGAGTCCCCTGGAGAAAGAGTTTGCCAACTTAAATAAATTTTCATTCAGCAATTCGGAAAAATTTACTGAAGACTTCCTATCTGCTGGGCACGAGGAAGACATACATCTCGAGCTAAAGCATTGTTGGTGCTTTTGAGGAAGGTAGGAACACACATATAACCCAGCGACTATGAGCAGCCCGATAAGGGCGTAGTGTGGACAGCACGAAGGAGAAGCGAGCTTCAGAGAAGAACCTCAAGGAATCTGCCTGGCCGAAGGGTGGGAGAGGGGCGGCCCAGGCTGAGGGCAGAAAGGCCTGCGCTTGGCCATGGAGGTGAGAAGGACCACACATGTTCAGGAAACATGGCTTATGATCAGGAAAAGCATGGAGACCCCAGCAAGCTGGCTGGCACCGCGAGAGGCTCTCCCTGGAGAGGCTCATAGGGTAGAGGTGACAGAGCGAGCTGGCTCGTGTCACCTGTTTCACCCTCCTCCCAGGACATGGCCTCGACAGGGAATGCAGGATGTGGCCCTTTTTACTATTAAATGTACATTTCTTTCTTTTTTTATTTTGGCGCTAGTGCATATCATTGAATTTGTGAAAATTAAATGAACGAACAGAGCAACCGCAGTGGAGGGGTCTTTTTCAAGTATCCCCAGAACACCTGCGGTTTGCACATCAGGTGCCCTTGAAGCACTCCGTTTGAGCTGACTGCTATTTTAGCCCTCAAAGAATATCTAAGAGAAACACCTTCGGGGTTAGAAGCTTAATGATGTAGGGGTTAATAGCGGGAACTCGAATGTGACAGGCATCTGGATTTGAATCCAGGCTCTTGACATTGGGCACGCTGATCAAATTAATCTTCCTCCTCTCTCTTGCTCTTGCTCCCTCTGGGTTTTCTCAGGTTTCCTCATGCTCCAGAGCCTGTCCCTCCTCCTCTTTCACCTAATTAACCCCGTAACACCCTTTAGATATCATTTCGAATGTCACTTCCACAATGAAGCCCTCCCGTACTACGTCCAGTCTCCTTGTAAATGTCACAATGCCCTATCTTTTCTTCACCATATTTCTGTTTGTACTTACACATTTATTTCTCATGATTTAATTCATGTAAGCCTCCAGCACTAGACTCTTTGCTTTACCACCCTGACTCATCGTTTAACGTATCTGTTACATAGAAGGTATATGTTCAACAGCTTTGAGTGAATAGGTAAATAAACACCTCCTTTTTTAAGATTGATCAAGGACTGCATGATATAATGCATCCAAGCCATTCGGCACAGTGCCGGCTACATAGTAAGCACTTAACATATGTAAGTTATAAGAATTACTCTTATTCCTATAGGTTTGCTGTTCTCTAGTCCTATAGCATCCTGAGTAACAAGTAATTTGTGTGTCTTCAGCTAAGTTCCAATGGTTCTATGAGCTAAGTGTTAATAGTGCAAATGCTTTCATTAAGTTCAATATTATGCCCCTGGCTTCGACTGAGTGTCGATTTAAGAAATGGAGACCATCGGAGTCACCCGTGGAACCATCAATGAAGATTTTCTGCAGTGTGGCAGTCAAGAGCAGGAACTCAGGGTGTCCAGATTAGGGCTGTCTCTTTCCAATTGTAACCATGGGCAACTTATCTCTCTGTAGCTTTGATGTCCTCACCCAGAAAGCAGGGAGAGTAATCTATCTTGCAGCACTGATATGATGATTAAATTATCAATACATATGAAGAGTTTAGGATAATACTTGGTACACAATAGACATTCAATATATATTAGTCATTATTTTGTAAATACTCATAAGATAAATTAGTCCCGGACTTTAGTACAAAATCTAAAATAGTGACCCATGAAGAGCTGGTATTTTTCCTTTTACGTTATGGCACATTTAATAAAGGCCACAACGTTTCTTCTTTTGACTCGATTTCAGAAATTTTAGAGCTAAATCTAGTGTTCTATATAGCAAAACTTCATCTGTGACTCAAAATATATAAGCATCACTCTGTCTGCAGCCTTGTTATTTCTTATATTTATCCTGTGCAACTGGATATCTTAAAAAAATTGAAATCCACCTCAAATATTTTTAGGAAGCAGGCAGGGATACATATGATGCATTCATAAATTCTGTAATCGTAAGTTAGGGAGGAAAACCACATTTTAGGTGATATTTACATCAGGTAAATTGTATGTGATCCTGGGTTTTCTCCATAACTCTCTATAAACTTCTACACTTCTTTTTGAATAACTAAAATTAAATTTAGTATTAATGTGGGAATGATTCAGTACAGAAATTTGGATGTAATATGTTCCAAACGCTTGTAACTAGAAATTGCAAAATGATTGCTGGAAATATTTGAAAAGTCTAACCCTTTTTCCACTATTCATATCGTAGACTCATAGAATTTTAGAATAGGATATAATTTGTTTACTTTTCATGTTTCACTTGGCTTGAGCAATAAAAAAGAGGCCTGACCAAGTTAATTTTCCGTTAATCCGGTTTCAATTTCTTCATAAAAATGAGACCAAGCTATTGTATTTTCATAGAAGTATGGTGTTGGCACACCTTCCCAGTTGGGAATTTCATTTAACTCCTTATCAAAGACAACCTCTGAACCACTCGAAATAGGAGGTTGTTGAGCTCATGTTAAAATGTTTTATTTTGTTTTTTTAACTAAAAAATGTTTGCGTTTATTTTTTTTTTTTTTTGAGAGAGAGAGAGAGAGAGTGAGAGAAAGCAAGCCGAAGGGGCAGATAGAGAGAGAGAGAGAGAGAGAGAGGATCTCAAGCAGGCTCCACACTCTTCAGTACAGAGCCCGATGCGGGGCTCGAACTCACAAACCGAAAGATTGTGACCCGAGCCGAAATCAAGAGTCAGAGGCTCAGTGGACTGAACCACCCAGAAGCCCCTGTTAAAATCTTTTAAAAAGAAGTTTTAAGGACTTTCATTGGTAACTTGTCTTAAGACTTAGCATTTCTGTCTTTTTCTGTTTAATTTACAACTGCAAATTGAAGCTCAAACTGGTAGCTCTGCCGGGTAGAGAGGGGAGAAATAATTAATAACCATTTGTTGTGTTACAGTCCATTGTTGAAAACCAGTAATAACCAATTCATTCATTCATTCATTCATTCATTCATTCACCAACTAAAAAGTATTTACAGATTGATGTCTGTAGGCCACACATGTGCCAAGTTCTAGAGATTTTCTGATGTCTCCTTATCCCTAGTGAGTTTTATGATCTAGGGGGTAGAGACAGACAAGTAACCGAATGAAAACAAAAATTGAAAATGAACTCTTTCTGCCTCTGTTTTGATTAGGACATTGATATAATACACACAAGAAATTGAAGCCAACCTGAAACAGGTTCTCCCTGTCACACGATTTATTTATATAGTAATATACTGGAAGTAGTTCCTTAAATCGTGGATCCTTATCTGGTTCAAAACTGTATGAGGTACAAGCGTGTTGAGCAGAAAGAAGGATTTAGGGATTTCCTTGGAGGAAATGGTGTTCCGAGCCCCCGATTTTACCCTGCGGGGTAGGATGGGAAGGGAATAACACCACGTCCATCACCTCAAGCCTTTCCTATGATCTCTTAGAGAGAATGTGTTTTGAGAATGGGGGTCACTTTAGAACGGGGGTCTCGCTCTAACTTGGAAAGTCTGGAGGATGACAGAGCGGCAATGAGTTGCTTTCGTGCCACACAGGAGTCACGCTACCATGCCCGGAGCTTGTCAGAACAGAAGATGCGGGAATGCCCCCCATGGGCGAAAGGGCCAGGCTGGAACCGTCTACTCCTGCCGGGAACCGGGAGCAAGCAGTGAGCTGACTGCAGGCCTGCCGGACAGAACACATCCCCTTTAGCCCATCTTGAAATTTGCAGATGAGGAGTCCCTGGGGATGGGAATCCCAAAGACTTAAAAACAAAACAAAACAAAACCAGACAAAACAAAACTATAACCTATGAGGAAAGAGTCAGCAATAACCATTTGCCAAACCAGAGAGCTCAAAGCTACCCGACCAGTATTTTTCTTTGTTAAATCTGGCAATTCTGTTTACTCTGCCCTCTGCCCACAGCCACGTGGGCTGTCGTTGAAAGGGAAAGGGGGCCATCAGGGAGACACAAAACAGAAGCCGGTCATACCTCCTTCCTGGAAGTCAGCCAACTGCAGGACTTAGCAAGGGCAAGAGGGAACGTTCTTCACTTTGAAGGTTGAGGAGTTGCCTGATATTTTGGACTTAAAAACATTCTAGTGAGTTGATCTGGTTGTATGAACTAAAGTGATTGCAGAACTGTCTCTTTCATGTGAGCAAATAAGAACTCACAGGACTTGGCCAACTTTCCTTCCAAGGATGGGCAAGATTATCTCCACTGAATAAAAGTTTAAAGGGACAGAAAGAGGCAAAAATAAATTTGTGGTTTGGTCCCATCCACACCCACCTGCTTGATGGGAGGAGCACAGAGTGTTAAGGTGGAGACTAGCAGAGACACCTAATGTGGGCTCCAGGGGGTTCAGAGGAAGTAACATTGTTCAACAAAGAGCAGAAGGGATTTGAAGATTACTGTGCAAAGATGGAAGATTAAATGCTTTAATTCCCTGCCACGTTCCCCATAAAACAATTCTAAAGTGATTTTTAAAAGTCTCAGGACCCAAAGGAAAGGAAGAAGAGAAAAGGAGGCAATAACTACAGAATTTTGTAAACTGGAAAGCAGATGGATGAGAGGTAAAGGGCCTGAGGGAATCGATAGTTCAGCAGAAGTGAGAGACGAAATCTGACTCAATGTGTGCAGAACCCACAGCTCAGAAATGCCTCGAACCTGTAGGCAAAGGAGCTTTACAAAGGCTAAAATGAGGAGGATTGGTTGAATGTTGGGTTTGGAAGTAGTCAGATTTCCAGATCTCAACCAACAACCACCTTGGCAAGAGAAGGAGGATTTATTTTTTTCTAAAAGAGGGAAAGTTGAGCTCAGTAGAGGATGGAGGTGCCATACTGAAACCAGAGGGTTAAGTGAATGTGTACGATACTGGATTTTGAAGCCATCCCCTCCCTTCTCAGCTTGCAGACGTCAAACAGCCAGGGGACTGAAGAGCTCTCTCTGGGGAATCTGGCTGTCATAAGCACACAGTCCTGTAGATGGTAACATCCACGATTCCTCACCTGACCTGCCGAGTCAGATCACCCTACAGTGAAGTTCATGGCTCAGGTGTGCTACACTTGTGTTTGGAGGATTTGGTTGCTGTACCTTTTTTCTTTTTTTTAATCTAAATTTTGGTTAGTTAACATACGGTGCAATATTGGTTTCAGGAGTAGAATTCAGTGATTCATCACTTACATACAACACCCTGAGCTCATCACAAGTGCCCTCCGTGTGTACCCATCACCCATCTAGCCCATCCCCCCAACTTCCTTCCATCAACCCAGTTTGTTCTCTACCATGAAGAGTCTCTTGTTTGTTTCCCTCTCTTCTCTCCCCCTTCCCATAGGTTCACTTGTTTTATTTCTTAAATTTCACATATTAGTGAAATAATATGGTATTTGTCTTTCTCTGACTTATTTCACTTAGCATAATACATTCTAGCTCCCTCCACGTTGTTGCAAATGGCAAGGTTTCATTCGTTTTGATGGCTGAGTAATATTCCAGTGTGTGTGTGTGTGTGTGTGTGTGTGTGTGTGTGTGTGTGTGTGTGAGAGAGTGTGTGTGTGTGTGACATCTTTTTTATCCATTCATCAGTTGATGGACATTTGGGCTCTCTCCGTAGTTTGGCTATTGTTGATAATGCTGCTCTAAATATTGGGGTGCAAATACCCCTTCAAATCTATTTTTTTGTATCCTTTGGTAAATACCTAATACTGCAATTGCTAGATCATAGGGTAGTTCTATTTTTAGTTTTTTGAGGAACCTCCATGTTGTTCTCCAGAGTGGCTGCACCAGTTTGCATTCCCACCAACACTGCCAGAGGGTTCCCTTTCTCCGCATCCTCACCAATACCTATTGTTTCTTGTGTTGTTAATTTTAGCCATTCTTACTAGTGTGAGGTGGTATCTCATCGTGGTTTTGGTTTGTATTTCTCTGATAATAAGTGATGTGAACATCTTTTCATGTGTTTGTTGGCCATCTGGATGTCTTCTTTGTGAAGTGTCTATTCATGTTTTCTGCCCATTTCTTAACTGGGTTATTTGTTTTTTGGGTGTCGAGTTTGATAGATTCTTTATAGATTTTGTATACTAACCCTTTATCAGGTATGTCATTTGCAAATATCTTCTCCCATTCTTTGGTTGCCTTTTAGTTTTGTTGATTGTTTCTTCTAATGTACAGAAGGTTTTTCTCTTTATGAGGTCCCAGTAGTTCATGTTTGTTTTTGTTTTTCTTGCCTTTGGAGATGTGTCTAGTAAGAAGTTGCTGCATCCAACGTCAAAGAGGTTGCTGGCTGTGTGCTCCTCTAGATTTTGATGATTTCCTGTCTCACATTTAGGCATTCATCCACTTTGAATTTATTTTGTGTATGGTCTGAGAAAGTGGTCCCGTTTCATTCTTCTGCATGTTGCTGTCCAGTTTTCCCAACACCATTTATTAAAGAGACTTTTTTCCATTTGATATTCTTTCCTGCTTTGTTGAGGATGAGTTGACCACAGAGTTGTGGGTCCATTTCTGGGGTTTCTATTCTGATCCATTGGTCTCTGTGTCTGTTTTAGTGCCAGTGCCATACTGTCTCGATCACTACAGCTTTGTAATATAGCTTGAAATCTGGAATCGCCATACCTCCAGTTTTGTTTTTCTTTTTCAGGATTGCTTTGGCAATTCTGGATCTTTTGTGGTTCCAAACAAATTTTAGGATCGTTTGTTCTAACTCTGTGAAAAATGCTGTGGTATTTTGATAGGGATTGCAATAAATGTGTAGATTGCTTTGGGTAGTGTAGACATTTTTAGCAATATTTGTTCTTCCAATCCTTGAACATGGAATGTTTTTCCATTTCTTTATGTCTTCTTCAATTTCTTTCATGCGTGTTCTATAGTTTTTAGGAGATAGATCTCTTACCTTTGTGGTTAGATTTATTCCCAATACCTTATTGTTTTCGGTGCAATTGCAAATGGGATTAATTCCTTGATTTCTTTTTCTGTTGCTTCATTATTGATGTATAGAAATGCAAAAGATTTCTGTACATTGATTTTATATCCTGTGAATTTGCTGAATTCATATATTATTTCTAGCAATTTTTTGGTGGAGCCCTTCGGGTTTTCTTGGTCCCTATACTTAAATGTGAGTGACAGGCAAGGATAACCAGGCATGTGAGCAAAGCATCTATGTAGTAGAGGAGGTTCCAGAAGAAAGAGGAGACAAAATGGAGAGCTGGATGTAAGGAACAATGCGTGTCAATATTCTGGAATGGAAGGATCTGAGTTGAGATAAAAAAGCTCAGTGTGTGCTTGGCAACAAAATGAAGTGGAGTTAAATAGATGCAAGACATATTATAAAATATCGATGCACTGGGGAAAATTGAGGCACCCTTAAGCTGAGGAGAAAGGCTGGTTTGGGCGGGAGGTAGGGCGAGAGAGAGAGAGAGAAGGAGAGAATGAATCAATAAAACAAATGGTATATTTCTCATCTGCCAGAGGCCAGAGACCTTCAAAATTTCTATTCTCAGACTATAATCAATTGTCAGGATAAATGAATAGCAACAATAAAGAGGAAGGTAGAGAATAGGAGAGACAGAGGAGAGGACCAAAGGAAATTCTCAAGGTGACGGTGAAGAGAGGTCCCAATGTGGCAGACATTTACCAGGTGGGGGGCTCCAGCAGCCAGCAGAAGTCTCTTGGAGACTCTTCAGAAAGTTGCCATCGAGAGACTGCCTGCTATATCTCAACACCTTAAGAGGAGATTTGGAAAATTGATGAAGGATTTGGGGTTACACTGATAAAATGCATTAAAAATCAGAAAACAAGCCCCATAAGATTATTATTAACTTTAGGGGAAACAAAAAAATGTAAGAAAGGCAAAGAAATTAGAGTGAACCCATGGTTCAGGTGTAAAGAGCATGTCTGTCGGTATTTATGCATCAGAAATAGAAGGGAAGAAAACGAATCTTCTTTAATAGTGACAGGTCAATAGATAAATGTCTAAAAGCCCAAACTGAAAAGAGTTGGCAGGTAGCAGTGCAAATCTAGTATTTAGAGACATAGAAGCAATTGCCAAAACATTTAGTTAAAATGAGTGAAAGTGATTACCTTTAGTGTGGGAGAGAAAATGGGCAGAGAGGCTAGAGTAGTATTGTTGATAGGCAAACTTGGTAGAACTACTAGTATAAATGTCACAAAAAACCGACGAAATTATTTTGACGTGAAAGAGAGAGTGATGGTGTGTGGTAGTGAGGCTAACAGAGCTCTAGTCAGAAGGGACAGGACATGTGAAAGCCCGAGCAAGGCAGGGAGAGTGCGGCTCCCTTGAGGAACTGAAGAAGTTCAAGGTGAGTGTGTCAGTCAGAGTAAGGGTGGTATCGAGAGAAGCAGGGATCAGATCGTGAATGAGCTTTAATTTTAACCTGAGGGTAATGAAAGTCCAAGGAAGGACACTTTTGTCTGCAAGTAAGAGAAAGACTAAATGAAAATATCTTGAACAATAAGGGACCTTTATTATGTTTTATCCTGTAACAAGAGGTCTAAAGGGAGGGAGGAGGTTCATTGAGCAGCTCAGTGATATCGGGCAGGATCAGACTCTTCCTTCTACTCTGCTCTTCTCGGTGTGCCAGGTAGATCTCTCAAAATGACTAAAAAAGCCAGATATAGCATCCTCACACAACAACATCTGAAGGGTAGAAGGAGGGAAAGGCCATGTTCCTTCCTCATGTCTTTGTATCAGTCATTTATTGAGCCATAACCACATCAAAAATTAGTGGCCTGTACCAATCACCATGTTAGGTGCCAATGGCTCTGTGAGTCAGCATTTTTGGGTTGGGCTTAGCTGGAAAGTTCTGTTGCTATCCTGGGCTCACTCATTCTCCCGTAGTCAGTCGAGTGGTGGCTTATCTGGGGCTAGATAGTGTAAGATAACCTCCCTTCCATGTCAGGGGTGTCAGCTGAGATGACTGGGACAGCTGGCCTCCCTGCTCCTGGTGGTTTTCTCTCCGGTTGACCAGATTGGTCTTCTTCACACAGCAGTCTCAGAGCAGTGTTCGAAGGAAGTGAGAGCTGAAGCTACAAGGCTTCTCGAAGCTTAACCTCCAAAAGCCTGTAAAGCCACTCTGCAACATTCTATTGGTAAAAGCAGGTTGCAGGAACAGCCCAAATTCAAGAGATAAGAAATAGATCTAACCCCATGATGGGAAAAACAGAGACGTTGTATTGGAAAGGTATATAAACCAGGGCTCACTCCCACGACCTGAGCTGAAATCAAGAGATGGTTTCTCAACTGACTGAACCACCCAGGAGCCCCTGATTTCATTTTTAAGAGAAGATTATTCCTCTTACTTGGAGGGAAGCAAGACTGGAGGCATATAGACCAGATGCAGGATTTGTCAACCTCAGCACTATTGACGTATTAAGCCAGATAATTCTTTGTTGGGGGAGAAGACTGTCCTTTGCATTGTGTGATGTTTTGAAGTATCCCTGGCATCTTCTCACAGGATGCCAGAAGTACCTCCAGTTGTAACAACCAAAAGGTCTGCAGACTCTTCCAATTATCATGTGGGGGACAAAGTTACCCTTGGTCGAGAACCACTGGGTTTGGAATGTAATGCAATGATTTAGATGACGATTGCATTAGCCCGAATCAAGGTCGAGGTGGTAAGAATGGAGGCAAGAAGGATTGAGGAGATCTTTGATTTGTCAAACGATCCAATGGGAAGGGGAACTCCATGTGGATGATAGCCAGGTTCTGGCCTAGACGTTCTGTGGTTTAGACACACAAGAGGAGAAACGGGCTGGGAGAAAATCAGACGATTAGTTCAGTTTGGGACATGTTCAGTTTGAGGTGTTTGAGGAACACAAATAAACGTGTCCAAGAGGCCTTACAGTAAGGGTCTCAAATTGGTGATGCTTGAGCCTGGTCTAATCTCAGATTTATTTTCTTTGTCTCTACAGTTCAAAAAAAGACACATCGGCCAACACTTAAGAGTTGGGAGACTTCATATACAACGAAATATTTTAAGTTTGTCTGAAACATTAGAAGGTCAGCACACATTGAACCCAAGTTCTCCGATGACAAAAATCTACTGAGCAGGGTTTGCCCCAATTTGTCCCAGTCTCCCCAAGGCCTTCTTGACTCCATCGCATTACTTACCCACTCACCCATGAGAATTTGAGTGCAGAATCTTTGCTTTGGTTGGACCTTTCTGCTCTTTGATCTAGACACAGACATGAGAATGATTCCAAATGGTTCCACATCGTATCTTCTGATCTTCTGTGTCCCCCTCTGATCCATACATTTCAGTCAGACCTCTGAGGACTTCCTAAATATATCATTCATTTTTTTTTCTTTCTGATTCTGACAGACATGTTTCTTGTGGGAAACATAGAGAATACAACACACACATTATCCCAAATCTTAGAGTCCTCTAGGGTTTTGTTGCTAGATTCCCATATATCTTTGAAAACGGTGATGAGGGCTCACTTACCACTTCCAGGAAGGAGCTACCACTTTGTCCTAACTGGGGTAAAACAGAGTTATTTTTCCAAAGTGTCAATGGAAGAAAATTAAGCGAGCTTGTGTTTACCTCTCTGCTTTTGAGCATTTTAAGCCCGTGTTCTGAGGGTTGCTAAGGACATGTTTTTTCTTTAAACACTCAAGAATTCAGGCAATAAAGTGTTTTTCCAACATCAAACAATTCCGTAGTCAGAATTCATTATCCCTTGTGTCTCTCAGTGTTTCAAGGAAACATTTTCCATTCATGTTCATTTGTTATCTCAAATGCTTTTTGAAAATGAGCCCTAAGTGTACTATTTGTAAGTAGGTGACAAAGTTCTTTTAAAACGGCTTGAATAATAGAAAAAAATGACATGCCTCTTAGAGAACAAAATGGGCCATGATAATGTGAGGGAGAGCATGTAAGGACGGATGTAATGGTTAGAATTAAAATGACGTCTGACAATTACTTTCAATTTGAACCGAGGTGAAGAAAATCAGAATTACAATACTCTTGTGATTAAACTTTGATGAGATGAAAATGTCATCATTGTTTGATGAGAATTTTTTATTAGAGTTCAAAGAATATGAATGATTTAACCACAACGTACCAACACCACAGGGCTGAATAATCCGTATCCGTTTTTTTCAATTCCTCCTTACTGCGGGTCACCAGAGAAACCTCAGCCGCTCTCTGTCTTCAGTGCTTCTGTGACTGTTTCCATGAGATTGGCTTTTGAAACAACAAGACAAAGCTTACATTCTTTGTGATAAGTTTTGACATTGAATTCCCGGAGTAACTTAATACGGCATATCATTTCCAGGAGCCATGTGCTGAGATTTGAACTCATAAGTCTTCTTTTGCAAAGAAGTTCACCGTAGAGGCTAGATTTCTTGAGAGAAATGAGGAGATCTGCTTTCTTTCTATCTTCCTTGAAGGAAATCAACCTTCCCTTTTATTCCCTGGGAGGAGTCTGTTTCCCTTTGGAGTCTGTTTCCCTTTCACATAGTCCAATTCTCTTTGGGGCACTGATTTAATATAGGTTGACAAGAGTGTGCCGACAGCATAGGGACTTTTCTCTGCATAGGGGCAACTGCTGTGCCATCTACTCCTGCACCGGGAGGGCACAGGAGCACTGGGAGCCCCTCCCCACTTACTGTGCTCTGTGAACCTGGGATTCCTGCCCCGCCCTCCATCTTCCCTGTTGTTTCCTCTTTCCCCTCTGGGAGACCCAAATTGAATTAAATGGTTTCCAACCGTCCTCGGTTATACACCTCTATATTATTTTAAAAGATTGTTTTAAAAGATTGTTGACTTCCGAGGGTCCGAGTCAAAATATTTGGGGGACTTACTCTACAATCCTGTAGTTTGCGAACGCGGAGGTATGAGGTGTGTTCAGTTCTGTTTTGTAAACAAAGATCTTTTTCCTTTTAACCATTGCAGGAAAGGATAAAGGTCTGGCATTGGGCATTCCGTTCAATTATTTCCCAAAGCTGTTGCCATTGTAACAATGTTATAACTTAGCCCACTCAAAAATAACCTTTATTTTATCTTGTTAAAAAAAAATACAGTTTGTACACTTAATAGGCGGATCTAGGGTAAGCTCAACTTATTTCCAAACACCATTTTATTGATTCTCTTATTACAATTTTATTTTACTTAAATAACCAGGAAACTTAAGCTAAAAAGTGGAAGGTATATTGTGTAAGAGGTGTCTGTCATACCCCTGTTCGGTAAGGAAACAGTCATCTTGGCCACTCGAAGTCCCTTTTGAAAATACTTTGTAAGTTTATCTGACTTATCTTTGTGGCATTTGTACTTGAATACTTAAATCTTGCTTCAAAGGTGGTCAAAATGATAATGCGAGGTGAAGTCAGGAACAACTGAGAAGTTTAAACACACTGCAATCTCTACTGGGTTTGAAAAGTCAAAGGCTTGGAAAAGGCAGATATGAATGTTAGAACAATTGGAAGCCTCCAATACCACAGGTAAGACACAGCACAGGGCAGTGGCTAAGAGTAGTCTAGACAGACTGCCTGGGTTCAAATCCCACTTTTACCACTTAGTAGCTATTTGACTTTGAGCAAGTTTTCTTTCTTAGACTTCAGTTTCCTCATCTATAAAATGGGGGATGATAGCAATACCTACCTCATAAGGTTTCTATAAGGAATGACTACCTAAGTGTCAAGTGGATGTCTTGTGCACAGTTAGGGTTCAATAACTGAAAGCTGTTATTGTTATTATTTTCGAAACGTGGAAGACTTTGTCAGTAACTTCATAATTAATCTCCTTCCTGGACCAAATGAAAAATATCTCAAGTAGTGATCTTTATATTACTTTCAAAAGGAAAAATATCAATTAAAAATGTCCGAAATTATCCAAAGTATCCTAAAGTAAATCCGTGGTAGCAGTCAACACTATTTTCTTTTTTTTTTTTACTCTTTTCACAACCCAGAGATCAAGAGTTGTACGCTCCACCGACTGAGCCAGTCAGGTGCCCCAACATTATTTTCTTATTTGAAGCCTTTTCTAAGGTCTATGAAACTCCAGGTCTGTGGGGCCGAAAATATTGCCCTTTGTTGGTGTTGTAGATAAGAATTTCCTCTTGCATGATTAGAATATGTTTCTTGCCACTTAAGAAAACATGGCTGATGGGAAATGAGACTGATAGATGAATGAGAGAAGTGGGAGAACTTTGTGTGATTTAAGGAAAAGAGATTAATTGGGATTTGAGTTCCAGTTTTTGCTTTACTCTTGGGTGTAATCTTGGGTAATTTATTTAATCTCATTAACACTTGTTTTTTTTTTCATCTTTGGAAATGAAAATGATAGTAATGCTTACCCCACAGTAAGCCTTGAAGATTAATGATCAAGAGTACTATTTATAAATGATAAAGCCCATATACATACTCATAATTGATAATTATTCTAATGCATGCATTTCTCCTCTACCTATCTGACCCATGGCCAGTCCTTTCATTAGGGAAGAAGGAACACAGGCTATGATTGCCATATGTTCACAGATTAACTTAATGTCTCCAGATTGGAGTGTTTCTTGCATCCACTCATCTACCCACCCACCCATCCATCCACGCATTCATCCGTTCACTATGCATTTATTGAGCAGTAACCATGTGCTATCACTATGCTGTGCATAAGGCTTTCAAAAATCAGTGCCATGGTTTCTCAGAGATTTCTGAATATGTGCAGGTAGAAGAACCCAACTCAGCTTCCTAGAGTTCTCAATGTCTCCTTAAACCTGAGGAGTGAAGAGGTGGAAAAATGAAAAAAATGTAAGAATTATTCAGGTGACATATTGTTTTGGACAATTTCCAAGCAGGATAATGATCTAAAATCAGGCTGACATTTATATCTCTAGCTTCCCACGCTTGTTAAAAGAATCTTCTTGCTGAAATACTCATTGAGCTAAATTTCATCTAACATCTGGCCATTGTATAAATATAGCAATGAAAACATGTCTTGTTGCCTACACAGTAGGTATAAATTTTAGAAATCCAATTAGTGTTTTATTCTTTCTGTGTATTTTTTCTTTTATTTTTCTTTAGCATTTGAGCCAATTTCAGGCTCCTCACTGAAACGATAAGAATGCAAATATTTAGCACAGAACAGAAAAAACCAACTGGATTGAGGTATAGTGCTTTGTAGTATTTCCTAGTGGTTGTAAGATATTCCTTAAGTTCTTCATTCATTCATGCAACCGGCGTATATTGAGCGAAATGTCAAGCCTGGTGCTCAGTGGTGAGGGTGAGGGATACAGAATAAATAAAATGCCATCTTGGCCTTTGAGAGGTTTAGTACCTAGTAGGGGAGACAGATACCTATACCAACTATTTTACTACAATGTGAAATACTGCTATTGCTATATTGACGAATACTGACAAATGCTGTAAGGGAGGTACGCATCCCCCGACTCCCAAGGCATCATTCGCTACTCATCTGATGGGTTGCACACTACATAAATAATGGTTCTCAATCCTTCCCTGAGGGTCTGTAGCTTCTCAAAATTGAGGAGCCCCTCAAACGAAGAGCCCAAGGGAGTGTCCCAGGACTCACTGTGCCTACATTATCCATCTAGGTGGGCAGAGTCTGCCAAACGCCCTAAGGAAGGATGATCTATTTGGCAATACCAGCCTCCTCCGAGTCACGGTTGTTAAAGTCTTCACTTCTTGTCTCACTGTAATGACAGCTAATGTTCAATGGCCTGTTTTGCCCAGAGGCGAACATTTAGCAGTAAGCCCACTAATGCACAGTTCTTATGGTGTACCCCAGGGCGTACCACAAAGCATCCTCTGCTTGCTTTAAAAAATGCATATTATTATATAGATTCCACCACTCTTTCATTTGATGTTGATTATGCTCAAATATCTAAACCTTTGGGCCATCCTAAAGGACGCTCTTAAAATCGAACTTGGAGAAACTATGAATGAATTTTCAAACATTATCAAATGCGACGCTTACCTTTTAAACATTAAAAGTTTATTTGCACAAACTTAGTAGTATGAGATACAACACAATTCACGGAAATCAACCACAATGCTAATACTTAATGGATTATTCCAAACATTAGACATTACAGTTTAAATCTCAACATTAGCTCTGATGTTGGAATCACATTTCAGTTAATAAATAATTGTGAATATGACCATATGTTCAGTTTATTCTCACCAGTTTATCATGAATTACAATTGTGATTTGGGTCATAAAAGTGATAAACAATTATGTCTTCGTAAATTGCATGTTTATTTAATTAATCCTGAAGAGACTCTAAAAACATATTCTAAGAGGTTATATAAATTAGGTGTATTTTTTAGCTTTTGGATTTTAACATGCATGGGTAACACTATAACTACTTTCACAGGTATGGTCGTTTGCAAAAGTGAGTGGTCACAGTTTTTCAGCCCTGAATTAAATGTCTTCTATGAAGTTCAGAGAACTGTGATGTCGAAAGTTACTGCTATTTTGGCGTGATCTATAAAGTAGTATAATACCAATGCGAGCACACAAAATTTGTGGTAAAGAAAGTGAGTTTTGTTTATTATACTTTCTTTCCAGATAGTAGTCACATCTTCCTAACAATTTTGATGCCATAAAAGTATTAGGAAAGACAGAACTACTTTAGAAGATATTTCGAATTTGCGCAATCTATAGTGCTTATAATGAGAAGTTGTATTGGCCTTATATTGTCTGATAAGGGTGTCTCTTGAGCTCCTACTGTTGCCTTAGTTGTCACAAAGGCAATTGCTCTGTCAAACGTTCACAACACGTGGGAACAGTGTCAACATCATCACATCATTACATCATTAACATCCTGCAACAAAGGGCCTCGCCAGGATCAATTTTAGCATTTGAATTTGCTACTCTACTTCGGAATTTTCCTGTTCATCATCGAATTTATTTATTTATTTATTTTAAATATTTAATTTTGAGAGAGAGAGGGACAGAGCATAAGCAAGGGAAGGGCAGAGATAGAGGGAGACAGAATCCGAAGCAGGCTCCGGCTCTGAGCTGTCAGCACAGAGCCCGACATGGGACTTGAACTCAGGAACCATGAGATCATGACCTGAGCTAAAGTGAGATGCCTTACCCACTGAGCCACCCAGGTGCCCCTGTTCATTATTGAATTTAAATCAGTAAGTAAGTTGCCTGGTTTCTTGGCCTACGAAGACTATTCTGTGCTATTTGGAATCAGACCGCTAGTAATGAATCAGGTAGTTTAAGGCCATGATATATGTTATTTAAATATTTCTAAAATCTTTGTAAAATTTTCCTCACTGAGCGGCTGCTTTAGCTAGTACCTATCAACTGCATGAGGAAAGGAGTCAGAAAGTGTAAGAATTTATGACAAGCATCAAACGGTAGAAACCAAGTGTAGGAATCTTACATTTAAGCAACGAGTTAGGTACCAGAAAATACTTCCTTCCAGTGTAAAAGTTTAGGGCTCTTTGAAGACAATATCAAGTTCGACAGTGAAAAAATACATTCAAATTCTGTGCCCCAAATATTTAAGAAAGCCCCCGGAACTTAAAAGTGACTCTTCATCCTTTGTACTTCTCTTGATAAACTATATACCTTTTCAGCATAGGGACCATCTTACAATTTGGGGCACATGTTGTATTTTTCCATAGGGAAGAGACGGTTGGCATTGCTTCCTGGCTTGGTATAATTCATTTATGTCCTTCCAGTTTTTTCTCTCTGATCTCTTTTCTCTATAACTGTCAGCAGCACTCTCCTGGGAGCAGCACGATGCACTTCATTAATAAGAAGGGATTAAAGGAAAAAGCCCTCGTCTCCTAATACACTTGGATAATTTGGTGCCATCCACAAGGCAACAGACCCCTGCTGCAGAGATGTCATTAGAAAGGTACAATTTCATTACTTTTTACTGGCAGAGCCTTGAGTGAAATACCAAATATGTTGTCTCATACGCAGGGGGAAAAAGTGCTAAAGCTTTCATTCACTTCACGCCTCTAAAATAGTAGAATGCAAAAATATATTTTATGGTTTTTACATTTATACTGCCTTCCCTTAGTAGTCCTTGAAATCAAGCTTTTATTAAATACGGAGCAAAATCAAGATGAAAAGAAAATTATTTACATTCTTAAATCCTAAAAGAAATTCATGTATTTTTATTAACTAACACATACCTACTAAGTGCCAGGCACTCTATGGAAAACAAACTACAAAAACGTCATCGTGGCTTTTTTTTTTTTATTACAGCACTAACTTATTAACTACTCTATCTGGAAGTCAGTATAAAAGTGAGTGCATAAGAAGTAAACCATATGGCTGAATAAAAATGATCGTAAGCCAGTAAATTGTAAGCGTATTCGAAAAATCTGTTTAACTTTCCCTTGTTAACCTCGCTTACTTTTGAGCTGACATGTTTGCCGCTGGTTGATAGAACTATCTTTTGAGCTGAACACCACCACCCCCCTCCCCGCCCCGATTTTAAGCCTCGAGTGGTATATCGTGCAAACATTTGAGCAGAAAAGGCACAAACCATCCTTAGAATCTCACCCTACTTCTACAGAAGCAGCTCCAAACAGGAAAGGATGGGCCTCACTGGTGGAGGGTGTGGTTGGCCACACATCTGAGAAAGGGGCCTGGGATTTAAGGATCTGCTATAGAAAAAACCACCAATGGCACTCCCAGGCACTGCCCTGGTGCAGTGACTCCCTGGGAACCTTGCCCTTCACTTTCCTAGCACCGAAGAGAATCAGGTTTAACAGTGGTCCATTATCTCGCTGCCACAGACACACAACTGCCATTTACACTAAAAAAGTGGTACGCAGTTGGAACTATGGGTGAGAGAAGAAAGCCTTTGATTATCAGCTTCTTTTAAGCCGTTCTTTGCGGGGGTGATGGGGTTTTGCTCCACTACTAGCTTTTGTTCAGTGAAATTGACATTTGCAGCTCTTTGTCTAAGATAAAGTCTAGCCTAGATGGTTACGATGATAGAGACTGGGGTTTCCAGAGACCATCTATCGACTTAAGTCGCAGCAGTACAGGAAGAGCAATGTATATTGACAAAGGAGTCAGTAATGAAAATACTTTAAAAATGTGTTTTCATTATGATGCATAATATCTCTACAAATGAATGATTGGTCATCTAGTCAGCTTTGAATATAGAGTGTTCTGATGTCCTCTCCCTTTTAGTCTACAACCATGGACTACCTTCTCTCTCATGCATTTTAATTCATTAAAATATCATCACAGGCACGGTGAAGATTGTCAGCAAATCTCACGAGAAGTGAGAGAGTGCAGAAATAGGGACCGGGGGACCAGTTTATATATTTTCAGAGTGAGCAGAGCTTACTAACAAAAAGCCAGGATTCAGCTGGTTATGTTCTTGTTATCAAAAAGGAATCTCAGCTAACGTTTAAATATAGATAACCAGAGTCGCAAACAAACAAAACTCCCAGTTTTGCCAAAAATTTAAAAAAATAAGCAAAATGGTTAAGTGGTTACAAGCGTAGATCGTTAACCTCATGTGGCGTATTTGAGGATATGCACTGAAAACAGATCAACTATTTGATTCCAGAATATAGATTTCCTCTTTCCTTAAGGTTTTTCTATAATGGTAATTTTGCCTCCGCTCCTATAAGATCTTATGAGTCTGTCTGTCCTGAATCTCAAAAGGTATCTCTTATGATTTGGGTGTTTTATCAGATAGAACTGATAAATGTACAGGGTTTCTGAACATTCTGCAAATTTCTGGGCTTTCCACATTACCCTGGGCCTGAGGAATAGGAAGGAATATGATGAATTGGAGTTCAGGTTGAAAGTTGGGTATTTGAAATATACATGGAAACGATTCATTAGCAAAGACCCTTGTTAATATTCTTTTGCCGAGGTAGTTTAGAAGAAGGGACTGCCCGTTAAAGAGCTTATTATATTTCCTCTCTTGAATGTGCATGATTCTGTGAAACATCGTCTTGACTCGATGGAATAAATACTCAAACGAGGACTGATAATACTAGTTTCATGGTAGAGGAGGTGTATCTATATGTTCTGTCAGGCCAGACTGAACCAAATCTTGATATACATTCTAAATAGATAATTAATGAATGGCAACAAGATAAACTAGATACTTATTTGCTTTGGGGACACTTTAAAAAGACCTCTTTTTTAGATTTGGAATTCACGATAGGTTTCTTCCCTTCCTCGTTGGTAGAACAGGGAAACATTTCTCGTCTACGCTGAATAACGACACAGGAAACAATAACCCTGCATAGGTCTAATTTATAACAAATCTGTCTCCTTAATGGGTGGAAGGAAATCTGAGGACAGTTCTAAGGGTTCTGGTCTGCTTTCAGTGCCCTCTTCTAGTCATACCGAAGACAACACCTCTCCCGATGGGTCTTTCCCCTTCTTCTCCTCTCCCCGGTCAATGTCAATCACGTGCACCACTCCAGGTTTTAGGATCAAGTCATCAGTTTCTACCTGACTTCTGTTGTCCTCCACTTCCATGTAACTCCCCTTCGTTTGCTGGGCAGCTTTGCTGAAGGCTTCTTTAAAGCGACGTTTGAGTTCAACATCTGGACAGAAGACATACTCATAAAGGCCACCAGCGAGGACAGCTCCTATTATTGGCCCGACCCAATATATCTGGGGAGAAAGGTGGAAGCATTATAGAGTGAACGTGGAGTAAAACTATTCTTTTGAACAACTCGTGAATTAGAGAGCTTAGCTGGGTTACATTAAGAAAGCGAACGTGTCATGCAGAAGAAAGCAGAAGTGGAAAGAATATAAGAAAATAGATCAAATGCACACCAGAGATCCGTAAATTGCTAAATCACATTTGAACGCAAAATAAGGGAAGACTGTTTTCTCTTTTCCTGCTTTCACTAATTTCTTTCCTTCCATTTTCGGAGAATCCTTAAAGTCAAGCTAGCTGCTCCTTAGGGGCGTCTGGGTGGCTCAGTCAGTTAAGCATCTGACTCTTGGTCATGGCTCAGGCATCGGGCTCTGTGCTGACTCACAGAGCCTGCTTGGGATTCTCCCTCTCCATCTCTCTGCCCCTCCCCCTCGCACACGTGCACGGGTGCATGCACTGTCTCTTGAAAGAAATAAATAGACATTAAAAAATTATTAAGAAAAGATATCTTCTCTTTAGTGGTACCATATGCTAGGTTGACACAAAGAATTCTTCAACTAAAATAGAAAAACAAAAAAAAGAATTTCTGGAGAGTACTTATCTCATTTTCTTAATATTGCCATCTTACATTGGCTTTCTGTGTAATCGCGGACCAACATACAGATTTTATCATTTGAGCTTTAGGTATTCAGTGGAGCATGATAAATGGAATTCCAGCTCCACCATTCAGCGATTTGGTGAGTTTTTGCGTCAATTACTTGACTTCTTAAAACTTAATTTTCTCATCTGCAAAGTGGGGATTATAATAATACATACCTCATGGATTGTAAAAAATTAAATTGAAATAAGACTTGTGAAGTATTTGGTGGTTCTAATTTCATAGCAACTGGCTCCATTGCATGCCTCCTAGACAATTCCAAGTTGTATGTGAACAGGCTGGCAATAAGTCATTTTCTGTTTGTTACATGCTTTTCTTTCTTTTCTTTTTTAAATGTTTGCTTATTTTTTGAGAGAGAAATAGAGTGCAAGTGGGGGAAGGGCAGAGAGAGAGGGAGACACAGAACCTGAAGCAGGCTCTAGGCTCCGAGCTGTCAGCACAGAGCCCGACGCAGGGCTAGGACTCACAAAGCTGTGAGATCATGACCTAAGCTGAAGTCAGAGGTTTAACCACCTGAGCCACCCAGGCGCCCCGTGTTTGTTACATGCTTTTCCTCCCTAAAATCTGGTGATTTGATTTAATTGAAAACCTCATGATTCATTCATTACTCTTGCAGAGCATGTTCATCCTCATGGTTCTTACCGTGGTCACTTGGTGCAAAAACCCCCACTTTGTCTGTTTGGGGCGCCTGGGTGGCTCAGTTGGTTAAGCATTTGACTCTTGATTTTGGCTCATGTTACAATCTCACAGTTTGTGGGATTGAGCCCTGTGTTGGGTTCCATGCTGATTGCAGTGAACCTACTTGGGATTCTCTCTCTTTCCCTCTCTCTCTATCCCTCCTCTGCTTGTGATCTCTCCTTCTCTCAAAAACAAACAAACAAACAAACAAACTTAAAAAGCAAACAAACCACTACTGGGTTTATGGATGAAGGTTAGTCAAGGCTTAGCAATCCTATGGGAATTTTAATCCAACAAATGGAAGCTTTTTATCAGATCGTTGTTGTATCTAGAATAAACTCAGTTTTGAGTTTCGGTAAACTTCAACATTTGCTTTAGAGCATGTATACGCTGCGGAATCTTAGACATTCATTCAACAGATTCAATTGGGCAACAGAAACCTTGTTTACTGAGCCAGCTGTACTTAGCACTTTTCTTGTATTAACTCACATAATTCAAACAGCAACCTTTGAGGGAGATATTATTATTATCCCTCTTCTGTGAGTAAGAAAACTGACCCCCCGAGAGGGTAAGAAGCTTGCTGAAGAGTTCATGCTTAACATGCCTGCACTGGGATTTCAGGTCTTTGTGATTTCAAAACTCTCTTTTGAACTATTGCACTCTTTTCCACGAGACTGCCCTTTTCTCATTTGAAAAAAACGGGAGACATGCTTTTCTGGCTTAAGACACTTTCTGGAAATTAATTTTACTTAGCATCCTCATTGCAAAATCTAAAGACGATTCAAAATTTAAGCTGGAGACGAGCACATATACTGGATGTATAAGCTTAAGCTGGATGCGAGCACCATGCTCCTTATCCTGATCAGAGAGAAACCACGTAATAGTTGACCTTCTCATGCCCTTTCAGAGGAGAAACTAGAGCCCTCCTCTAAATGTCTTTGTCTCTGTTCCTTTGGTAAGAGCTCATTACATATGTTCTATCCTACATGCCGCAACTCCCACAAGGGAAACAAGTGTCCGCTAAATAATTATGACGCATTCCCCAAACACCTATGTAGCCTTTTTGGGTACGCTCTTCCCCAAAAGAGCAAATCTCAGTTTCAAGTTGCTGTTCCAAAACAAATCATAATGTACTTTAAAATGCCTCTCGAACTTTATAAAGGTAAATAATTTTTATTGCTATAAATATAGATAATATGGAAAGTATCAAGATGCAAACTAAAACAATGTCATTACACTACCTAGAAAATTCACCGTTAGTATTTTAATGTTATTCTAGTCTACCAATCAATCTGAAAATATGCTGTAAATTCGATCTAAAACTACACAGCTCTTGCCAGAGCATGGACATTCATGTTCAGTAGGACTAAGTTTGTTATAAAATAGCTCTTCGATAAGGGAAAGCCTTTAATTCAGTCGACAAGGTAAAAAGTTTCCTACCATTTGAATTTTAGCTAGCTTACCACAAACAGTAGGTAATTAATAAAAAGCATATATTTTCATCCACATTTTAAAGCCCTCATAAATAAAATGAAAATTTGTTATTTTTCTAAATTTTAATTACAAAAAAGTTTGAATGTAATAAGTTGAACTTACAGTTGTACTTCTACCGTAATTAACTATGTACTGCCCATTAAAATGCTCCATTCTTGTTAATGTGAGAAATATTTTGAGACATAAATGGGAAACATCGGTGGCAAAATGACTAATCTCATGGATGGTATTATTGACATTCTTTGTATAGCTGGGTGCAAAATCTTGCTTTTGGACACTGACTCTCATTCTTTAACGATTGAAATTACTTTTAAAGACTCAGTACGCTTTTCTCAGCTGTGAATGCTTCTAGTAATGGTGCCATTTCCTCTCATTTGTAACATACTACGGTTGAGTGGTTGTAACTGGGTCAATAACCACTGAATGAATGAGATTCAAACACAAGCGACATATTGTTGTGGTCATGAATTAAAAATAAAAGTTGTAAAATAGCATTCGCAACATATAAGTGACAATGGGAGTTAGCCTTGCTTGAGGCTGGCATCTCTTATTTGTATTGGTTCTCATAAGGTAGCCTGTGAGTGGCCTTCAAACTGCCCGTTATTCATTTCAGGGATTTAAATCCCTGTGCTGTAAGAAACAATTGAAATAAATTGATTGCGATATTTAAAGATGGATATCGCTGCTCCCTGGGAGCACTGCCACCACGTTAGTAAGTAGGTTAGCCAGGGAGACTGGAAAGCGTGTCTCTTCTGAAGTCATTTCTGTGTCCTGCTATGGCGACGGTGGTAACAGCATAAACACTTGCAACATCTAGGCCTCTCCATTTGCAGTCCAGATGCTTCCAACTCACATACTATTAACTGGGTTCATGCTTTTGTAAACAAAAGCGATAAATATTTTTGCTCTGGGCATTGCTTTTAAGCATTTCTCTTTCTTCTTCTTCCTTTTATTTTAATTTTTTAAATTTCTTGGTAAGTGTATATTTTGTCATTGCCGGGAAGGCTTTACATTCAATTACTTGAACACTGCATTTACCATACCATCCTGATCTTCACTTATTCCACGCTAGCAGCCTCCATGTATGATCTATCCTGCTTCAGTCTCTCAGATACAGTGTCCAGAGCAGTGTTCATATAAAAAAAGAAAGGCTATTACCGAAGGCCCAGAACAGATAGAAGGTGAGGTGTTTTACTGTAGATCTGTGCTTGTCTCTCCCTGGTGTTTATGAAAGATGTAACAAAGCGGGGCGGGGGAGGGTCAAGGTTAAGAGGAAGGAAGAAAACTAGTGGGCGAAGAAAAAAAAAGAGCTACATTGGTGACTGTCCTCAACCGTAGGACAATGATGGTTACCCAGTGGTTTTCCCAATTTCCCATGATAACTGCAGGTCCAAAGGATCGGGCAGGGTTCATGCTGGCACCGGTGTAATTGATCTATAGGGAAAAAAGAAAACGACTTGAGGCATCGCTGAAACAGGCCTAGGAACAGGAAGCATTCCCTATAATTTGCTACCATTTGCCAAGTCAGTTAGAGGAGCCGTCAAGATGGCAGCAGCCATGTCAACATTCTCATCATGAAGTTAGCAAAATAATCACCTAACATGGACAGACGTGGCTGGATACTACAGAACTACAGCTGTAAAACACAACATCTTTAGGCCAGCTCTAGGGTGACGATAAATGAAATGAATCAATTATTTAAATGGACTCGGAAACTTACTGCAAATAAATGTCCAATTGCAACAGAAAATCCAATTGCTAAAGCTACTGAGCCAGTGACATCAGTCCGTTTGGAATCACAGCTGGCAAAAATAGTAAACACCAGCTGAAATGTGATTATCAACTCCACCAGGAGACCGTGACCAGCAGTCAGATTTCCATGAACCTAGAAAGAGAAGAATGCTCCATCTGAATCGAAACGTGATTACGTTTTCTATGATGACATATTACTGTGAAAGGCATTTCTCATCACTGGAAAAGGCAACGGTTAATTTGAGTCATCTATTCCACCCCACAAGTGAGGCACTCCCCATGCATTCCAAAAAAAAAAAAAAAAAAAGAATAAATTTCCACTCATTTTGGGCCATCACAGATAATTAATTACTCTTACAATGACCAAGCGGGAATTTGTGCTGAAAGTCCTTTTCTACAAAGGAAGCCAAATCTGCCACTGCTGAACTAACTCATACAGGAGTTTTTTGAGAGTCTTGTAATTTTATAAGGCGATGATTAAATCCATTAATTAGGTTTAATTAATTAATATATATTTCAGTTAAAATTTGAACTGCGTGCAAACTGGTGGTTTTTAAATCACTCTGATGCTGAGCTAACAACTGATATTCCTAATCAGTTAAGAACAAAAGTATGGTCAAATGCCAATTTACTTTTTTAAGCGTGGCCCTCGATGTAGTAAGTCTCATGAACATGATAAGAAACAAAATTGTTTCTTCTGCTAGCGAGCCAACAGTTGTAATAAAAATTCCTTAAGTTACATATATAGCCTAGTATAGTCACAGGGATGGGAGCGAGAGAGAGAGAGAGAGAGGAAAGAACCAACACATTTTTGTGTCATCTAGACTTAATAATATTGAAGTCACTCAGTAGGAAACAATGATTATATATGGATACATTCAGTGTTGCTGGGATCAGTTTTCTCCCCTATCAAGAGTCATCATAAATTCCGTGGGAATAAATTAGCAATTTTAGAAAAGTCTCTCGGGCCACTGGGGTGGCATGTAGCAGAATCTGCGAGAAGCCTGGAGTCCTAGTTTGAAAATAAGAGCTAAAGGTGCTACCGTGGTGACCCCCAAGCCCCCCACCACACTGGGAGGTGTGACGAGGTAGAGAATCCCAGCTCCAATGATGGCGCCCAGGCACTGGGCTGCGACGTAGAAGACGGACTTGGCGATGCTGATCTTCCTGGTGCACACCATGGCCACCGTCACAGCAGGGTTGATGTGGCCACCGCTGATGTGGCCGAAGCACTGTACCATAGTCGCAATGCTGAGCCCAAAGCAAAGGGAGATGAGAACCATGTCGACGGGTAAGGGCTTTTCCGTTCCACCCCAGTTGATGGTGGATCCCAGGCTGAGGAGAACAAAGATGAGCATAGCCAGAAATTCCGCTGTGACTGCCTTCCAGAAAGCTTGCGTCCAGACCCCTTTGAAGGCCACCATGATGCTCTCTCTTCTACACAAGGGTCCACACTTACTGAAAAGAAAACAAATTGGTATCAGAAGCTATCAAACCAGGGGCCGTGACTTTGGGTGAAGACTCCAGGCCTGTAGTCTTGCCCTACTGTGTGACAGGGCTCCATCAACGGTTTGATACCAAGGAAGAATGCTTCCAGAAAACCTTCTTAATTAATGAATTAATTGTCCCCTGTTATTCTAGGCTCCCTTTATTTAATATTCGGAGATCATCCAGTTTCACGGATTTGTCCCTAGAAAGGAAAATGTCTAAATCAAGTTTCTTAAAGCATGAAGAATGAAATATATTTACCTCCGAGCAAGGGCTAATTCCCTCAGAGCAAGGTTTTAAATTTCAGGGTACTTTTAACCTGCCATTTATATTTTGACTGTAAAGCACTTAAAAAAAAGGGGGGGGGAGGTCATTTGCAGTTTTGCACTTTGCTGCTCCAAATGGCATTCTGAAGATGTGTTTGTGGAGCGTGATTCTGCTCTCCCCCGGCAGAGACTGCGGATTTAGAGGAGAGGCCAGCGAGGAGGCCGGGAACACTGAAGTCTGGTCTTTCCGGAAGGTAAAGTCCTTAGGGGGCGGGGAGCTCAGAGTGACTGGCAGGGGCGGTGGGAACCGGCGGGGCGCGAGCGGGGGCAGGGACACTCCCTCCGCTCTCCTGCGGACCTGGAACGCATTGGTCTCGACCCCGGACCCCGGGGGAGGGGCCACTCTGGGCGGGTGCCAGGCCCCGGGGCGGCGACCAGGTGGACAAACGGCAGCCTCCTGCCGCGGGCCCCGCCCCTCGGCCTCGCCGGGGAACGCTGCATCCTGGCTCCGCGGCGCTGCTGCAGTGCGAGGGGACTGTCCCTACTTATGCCTGACCCTCTCTAGACCCCTGAAGTTACACTTCAGACACACCTTCCCAAAGGAATCCCGGAGGCGGGAGTGGGCGCCCGGGCACTCCGCCCGCGCCCTCCAGGGGGCAGCCGAGTACGGGGACCCGGAGCCCGCGGGGTGGGGGAGCCGGGCGCGGCGCGGCGCGGGGGGGACCGTGATCCTCGGAGCGGAAGGCTCCACGGACAGCGGCTGTCCTGCGGCGTCCTCTTGGCCGCCTTCTCCTACTTCCGCGTGGCCCTGAAAGTCGGCGGGCTCGCCTCTTCTGGGGGATCTTTGTGTCGGCGGGGCCGGGGGGCGGGGAGCGACGGGGAGGGGGGGTCTGCAAGACAGCCGCGGAGAGGGAACACTTTCTTCCTCCAGTCTGTTTTCCTCATATTGTCCGAGGATCTTTGGAGCTGAGAAGGGATGGGGTTTGAGGATATCAATGCCAAGTGCTCGTCTGGGCAAGAAATGGCTAGAATTCCCGAAGGGGGGCAGTTACAACTAGTCACCCCATTATTCAAGACATTTGCTCTTATCCTTTGCCTGTTATAGTCATGAGAGGGAAGGAGTGTGGAGAACATTCAGAAGAGACTCCGATCACCAGAGGGCTATGCAAAGAGTTAGTCAAGAAGTCAAGCATTTGAACAGATTAAGAGTTATTAGAAAATTTCCCTCGATGTATTATGAAGAGGGGCTGCGCCTCCCGGGCCCCTTGTTGTCCCCAGGAGCCTGAGTTCTGGATGAGCAGTGGGGAAACCTAGCCAAAAAGGGCTAGGGGAACTCCCCCTTGACCTTTAGGATCTGAAGTCGGCCTCTGCTTTGTTATGGGGCTTTGCCTCCAAGTTGGAAAGAGAAATCCATTTTCTGCCCAAGCGGGGGTGGCTCCAGAAGGGGGAGAGCCAGCCGTGACCCAGGTGTCCCCTGCCAGCGAGCTCCTCTAAGTGAATCCTGTAATTACAAGAAAGCCCAGCTGGGAGGACAATGACATCATATTCCCTAGAGGAAGAAAAAATAAAGAGACAAAACAGCACTTGGAACAGGGCAGGGAGTATGTTCTGGGAGAGACATGAAAAATATCCCAAAGGGGGAGAAACTCCAAGAACTCACAAATTGAAAAAGAAGTCAGGAAGGTGGCCTCCGAACTCACCAGCAGCCCACGGCTGCAGCCGGAATGGGAGGGGGGGGGGCAAGGTGCTGCCACAGGTGCTGGTCGTCTGTGGGGGGATTAAGTGGGGAAAATGAAGAGGACTGAGCAGGGGGCTGGGGAGGCTGGTGGGCAGGAAGCCTCAGGTCCCTTTGGAAGGCAGAGGTGCGGATCACCAGGAGAGGCGGGCCCTGGCAGAGGGCCTCCAACCTGCTACACCCCTTCTCCCTCACTTTCCCCAGTCCACCCCCCCAAATTCTCTCTCCCAGCCCACTCTCTCATGCCTCTCCAGAGACCTAATTTAAGAAACTCGGTTGCTTTTTTCAGCTTCAAATTTTCATCAGCCAGAGAAATTAAAACAACAACAATAACAACAACAACAACAACAACAACAACAATAACGAATCCCCAAATAGATAAATATGCTCCTTAACAGTGCTTTTAGCTTTTTTGGAAAGCCCACAAAATCTGATCTCCTTCCAGGGCAGACCGAACAGCCTCAGGTAGCCATGAACCCCAAAGTTTCCAGGCAGCATGTACGTACCCCTGACCTCAGGAGCGCGCACCTCGGCGGAGTCTGTCATAGCTCCCGTTATGATCGGCAGTGTTCACACTCACTGGAAATGGATCAACACCATTTGTTTTGCTTCTTTCGCCCCAGAACAAAGGGGGTTTGTTGATGGGCCCGGGTTGTACTGAACTGGACACATTACTTTCTAGCTGAACTCACAGCCCGATCCGCTTCTGGACAGCCGAGCCTCTGGGTGAGTAATTTTTCTGATGAAAAATCCTGCGGATAGATTTTACCTCCATAGGGCAATTTTCCTGCGCACACACAGGTCTCGAATACACCGAGGCTTTTGCAACAAGGCATCCTTTTTTTTCCTTCTACCTCCTTTATGCCTCTCTAATGAACATGCCCAGTACCCAGTTCTATAAGGATCGCCTACCTGCCCTACAATTTCCTTCTAGATTCTGTCTGAGAAGGCACATATATCTATAAGAAAAAAGTCTTGAGTTTCATCTTTTGGCCCTGAGCTTTGTTCCCTTAAGGCAAAGAAGGACTTACCCCCACTGCCTTGCTTCGGGTCTGCCACTCATGCCTTCCCTGGCCAGAGTGCGGCTCTCATTGCCTGCCCACAGCTCCCAGTGCGCTGGGAGTCAGATTACGGCCACTTGTCTGATTGGGTTTTGGAGTGAAGGGGTGGAAAGACTCTGTACCATGTGGCAATCGTCGAGTTATATTTGAACTTGAAATAACTTTTCTCTACCTGATCGCTGTAGACACAGGGCATTTCAGGAACACAAAACGTTTGCTTACCTTGTATTTCTTTAGCCGGTAACCTTTGAAAATGAGGATTTCCCCCAACTGTTATTTCAATTCTTCTCACCACAATGGATTGCTGAGAATTGATCTTGTTTGGTTATCTGTTGTAGGCAAAACCAGACAACGGTGAGAAAACAGATTTATGTTATCCAGCAGTTGAGATGAATTGGGATCTGGGCCGTAGTGCATTTGCTGTGGAGGGCTGACTATCCGAAGGGTTCTATTAGAAGTTTTTCATCTGAGAACAGCATTTTAAGCACAACAGATAAATCCATGCGTAGCCTGGGCAGCTCTGATTTGGATAATAGGGAAATAGGAAAAATAGGAAATAGGACTTCTGACGTGCTCCACTGACTGTTAATAACAATTGTTGGGTAAGAAGTAGCAAATTTAAAAATATGCAGGATGGATGGGGACAAAAGTTTTGGAAATCGTGGGTAAATTTGATGTCCACACACCCAGGGACCAGATTGACTACATCATTTGTGGGGCCCCAGTGCAGAATGAATGCATCACGATGACAATTTTTTTGTTTTCTTGTCTCGTTTGGGGACGTGAGATTTGGAAATGGGTGAAAAGCTATTAGACCGAGGAATTAAAATTTCGAGTGTGAATTTCAGAGGAGCGTTTTATTATTGTTTCGTGCATTCTCAGATAACAGAGGTTAAATTTACATCCTCAAGAATGTGGTTGCACACTGGTGGTTGTCCATGTTGCAGGGGGGAGGGAGCCTTCTTAAAATGTGCCCCCTGAAGGTAAGAATAAATTCTGATGAGAGGTGAAGGGGGCATTTAGGCGAATCTGCAAAGAAGGCTTAAAACATTTCGTGTTGATCCTTAAAGCTGTGTACCACTCAGATTTTAGAGTGAGATTTAAACAACGGGTCACAAATATTGCTCTGACCCTAAGAACATTGAGTCAGAAGGGATTGTGAGGTCCGTGAACCCAAGGCAGGATGCTGCAGTGTTTAGAGTCTTCCTTGTGAATGAAGCCCGTGTCAGTCATATCACAGAAACCCACAAAGCGTGGTGCTCCCCTGCGGCTCCCCGTTCAGGGCCCATTTCTCAGGTCCATGTTTTGCAGGTTGCCCTACGCTCATTAGCATTCGCTCTTGGCCTTGGCAGTTCCCGGCACCATTTTACAAAGTGCCAGCGAAACACTTGGTTACCACAGTTTCTCAGACTCTTTGCCTTTCTTCTGGGTGGCTGATCACTGCCCTGGTAGCATGTGTTGACAGTCCAGTTCCTAAGGGATGGCTCTTCCCAACAAGGGGAACTGGCACCGACTTGTGCACTTATTAATACTCTCAACAGAGTGGTTGAAAATTGACCAGAGATTAACCCTTCACTGACTGGGGATAGGTTTTCTTATTAGGTCCTACTTATTGTCTTTTATTTTTATATTTGAGGAGGCATTACTGATTCTCCTGCAACACTAATAATTAGCTGCTTGCCTGACTTTTCTTTGGACTAGGGACAGAGTTTCCAATAGGGTCGTCTGGGGCAATGCACACAGGACGATGATGGAAGAAAGCAGCTTCAGTGCACTCGTGGCGATGGTGCAGGCAACACGAGGTGAGAACCTTGGCGAATATGAGCAAGAGCTCCTAAGTTGATCTGTTTCTAACTGGCCTGGGCCCTGGGCCAAATGAGATATGGAATCCAAATTTTTTTTCCCATTGCTAACTTGAAAAAGGCCTAATTCATTTAAAAGTGGAATCTTCTTGACTTTCTTACTGTACAGTGCTATGATCTTTGGGGGGAGAAGGATAGTAACACGGCACATTGATTTAAAATCAGTGTCCTTGGGGCGCCTGGGTGGCTCAGTCGGCTGAGCATCTGATCCTTGATTTCCACTCAGGACATGATCCCAGGGTCGTGGCATCGAGTCCCATGTCGGGCTCTGCGCTGAGCGTGAAGCCTGCTTGGGATTCTCGCTCCCTCTGTCCCTCTCCCTAGCTCACATGCACACTCTTTCTCTCAAAAAATAAACACATAAATAAATAAAAATAAATACGTAAATAAAATAAAATCGGTGTTCTCCATCAGGCAAACTGGTGAGTTTTTCGCTGACAAGCCTTGTGAAGTTGTAGGTGAGTAACATCTGAGAAAAATGAGAGGAGTAAATGAAAATTTCAAGAGTACTCAGCAAAAACTTAGCTGACTGACACACGTTGCTTCCGCAGTTTTAATCTGCCACACCACACTGTTTTCTTTTGGGGCTGATGTGTATCTTTGGGATATGTGGACTCCTTCTCCCACCCTCGCCCTCAGAACTTTTAATATTTCTTCATGTATTCAGAGATTGAAGACTAATACAAAAGCACTAAAAATGCCAGCAAGGCCTCTGTCATAGACGGAAAGCGTCTTCAGGCTGATAGGGGCAGATTCAATCGTACATCATCAATCTTATCTTGCTTTTCATGAATCTCAGCGTCGTGAATTCCCCCAGAGCGCTTGTATATCAGTATGTTCATTAAAAACAAACAAATAAACAGAACAGCAGCAGCGGCAGCAGCCACAACCACAACTCTCACAACAAAGGGCTTTAACAGAACTTTGTTCCCTTTTCAAAGAGATGTCGCCCTACCGTTACAATTCAGAATGGCTTCCAGAAATACAGTTCACCACCAAAGAGTAAAATAAAAAATAATTGAAAAAAGACAGCGAGGAACCAAAACTCTTGACTTAGTCTCCCATTTCTCAGCAGGGTGAATCTGAGAAAACCTGGGTCTTTCCAATGGCTGTTGAAACTCTTGTAGAGAATCTCGCCCCTGCCCCCCATGGCTCCACGGATCCGAGTTTGCCCGTTTGGTACAGCAGGCACATTTTTCTTGATTCGGATCCAGGCGGGCTCTGCTTTGGCTGGGGAGTTGTACTCCGCTGACATTTAAGGCAGGAATTCCCTGGGAAAATAGTCAAGAGATTCTTTTGGTGCTGCTGGCGGGGCTCCAAAGGGTTTAGGGTTCCCCACTCTAGGCGAATGGGGAGAAAGACAGGGAGGGAGGGAAAGAGCAACAGAAGGACTTTATTGAGTGACTGTATTTCATCTGAAACTTGCACAGAAAAGCAGAAATGTGGTTGGATGACTGGATGCTTTTCTTCCCCCTTATCTCTTCCCCAGCTATTATGGCAGTTCAGAGTTTGGTTGGGCGTTTTCAAGGCCACTCAGACATCCGTAGTCGAAAATCAATCCTCTGGGGGAAGCAAAGGACTTCGGGATCTAACAGGTCAGACCAAAATGTTTTAAATCATCAATAATCGAAGTGTAGTCTGTAGTAGTAACTGTTCCAACATTTAAATTAAATTTGAACATAATAAGAAGTAAACCAACATTTTGGTGATTATTATCACCCATTATCACACAGGAAGGCTCAGAATCCTCATGTTTTTAATAGACTAATCAAGATATTCCTAGTTTCAAGCAAAGAGCAAGATGTTTCAAATTCTGTGCACAAAGGAGCTGTGATGGGGGGGGGGTGTAAACCAAAAACTAGGCCCTTAAAAAATACTTTGGAGTCATGCTAGAAATAGAACATTTTCTAAGAAAGGAGCAGAAATGGTCATAATCCGTGACCACAAAAAAATGTGACCGACGGTCATAGAAATTCCCATGGACGAGACTTTTAATAATTCAGACAAAAGTTGCTCTTGCTTTTTTTCTAAATCATCACAGGTCATTCTTTTTGACCTCTGTAATTCCTTTTTTTTTTTTTTTTACATTCATGCCATTGGAAGAAATGTACATCTGAAGAAATTCACAGGGCCTCTTGAAGGTGCACGTCTCTTCATGGTTTCGCCTTATCTGAATGTTCTCTCCAGCTACCCCTTGGGCTGTCTGCCTGCTGTAGGGGGTCACACGGTGGCCACATCCTGTAAGCTCCTGCCTTTGAGGAGCCAACTGAGATGCTCCTTGCATCTCCAATCCCTTTCCCTTCTGTCTTTGCCACGCAATCCTCTGACTCTCTTTTAAACACTCCTCAACACCTGTCTACTCCCTGAAACATGCCTGTCACAAACTAGAGCCCAGCAATAGTCACTTGACAAACCCATAGCAACCGTAAGCCTCTGTGATACTCTACGGTCATGACTAGATAATGTCTTTGTCTCATTTACTGGTGTTTTGATGCTTTCTTTGGGTATAAACTGAAGCTGTGGAGTATGCATGCCCTGTTAAACTCCTTACTGTAATGGTGATGATGATGATGGTAATGACAATGACGATGGTGATGACAACGATGAAGTGCCAGCAATGATTTTGGTGATGATATGATTGTGCATGAAGAGGGGAAGGAGTAAGAGTTGACATTCTGGACCCTGTCACTCCACTGTTATTGGCTCTGGGCCACCTGACCTCCCTGGGCTACTTCTTCATCTCTGAAATGGAATGGAGTGTTTGTTATCTCTGTCCTGTCTTTTTGCAAAGCTGTGGTAGGTCCAGAGGCCCTCCTCACCCCCTTCTCATTGTAGACCACCTCTGGTGTGCCTCTACAATACTTTGGTTCCCCAAATTCCATCCCAGAATTATTCCCAGCATGTTGGAACCACCTGTTTATTGTCTAACTCCATCATTAGTCTGGAATCAGAGTGAGAGCAGGGAATGTTTTCTTAGTCGTCTCAGGGATTAGTTACCCTTAGTAATTAATTGCTGTTACACCAGTACCTAGTGTAGATCCAAGACACATTTTAACGATGAAAAAATATTTCGGAACACATAAACAAGTGACTAAGGCTCCGACAAGGTCATATTAGCAGACATGCTTTGCAGACTGAATTAGTAAATGGAAATAATGATGCTGATGCTTATGATAAAAAAGTCAAGAAACGTATTCATGCCAAACCTTGAAAAAGTCATGTATTCTTTTTTTAAGCTTATTTATTTATTTATTTTGAGAGGTGGAGAGGAGCTGAGGGAGAGAGAGAGAATACCAAGTGGGCTCCGCACTGACAGCCCAGAGCCCAACTTGGGACT
This sequence comes from Paguma larvata, assembly GCA_030068075.1. Lineage (NCBI taxonomy): Eukaryota > Metazoa > Chordata > Mammalia > Carnivora > Viverridae > Paguma > Paguma larvata. The sequence continues at coordinate 43,608,720 of CM057835.1, read as the reverse complement.
CAATCCCATGAGATCATGACCTGAGCCAAAATCAAGAGTTGGACGCTTAACTGACTGAGCCACCCAGGTGCCCCAAAAGACATGTATTCTTAATCTCCTTTCTTGTTTATAGATGAAAGTTTTTTCTAGTGCAGGTAAGAATTTAGAAAGAGTCATTAACATATGTATAGTTCTTTGAAATGAAGAGCTGGGTAACTGCCCAGTAGTAACAGTAATAATAAAATTTTATAAACTTCAAATGGGCACAGATAATTTAAGGCCACGTTTGAGAGTTTAAGGAAGAAGTAATATTTTCAAAACCTTTGTTTTATAGATTAATCCAAAATGTCTTAGCAAATTTTATTCAAAAATAAGAAACTGACTCATATGTCATCTCCTCATTGTCTCAGTAACTCTTTGGGGATGAACATATGTGACATTTATGAGTTTCATATTCCCACGCAGCCCACTGAGCACTGCTAGGACAGATAACACCAGTGAGGATTGATCCTTTTACAGATGAATCATTTGTAAAGTACACTTGTTTCTCCACCGTCACCCGGCAATCTCTCTCATCCTCCAGTCAGGAAGGAGATGAAAATTATCGTCAAGCAGGGACCTTAGCTGAGACAGAATAGGACTCTGGCTTTTCCTAAGCAGAGGAGACTTTACTGAAAGGATATTGAGGCTCAAAGAATCGAAAGGAGGCAGGGAACCAGCTCACACGTGGCCACACCCCAGGCGGCTCCGGAAGCTGAGGCAGGACCTGCATTTTGGCTGCTGGGATGGATGGCCTTCAAGAATTCCTCTTCTTGCCTCTCCGCTTCGAGGTGAAAAGTCTTACATCAGAAAGACTGGAGTGAGCCCTCGGTCTTATATCAGAAAAAAAGATAGCTTCCTTGGGGAGAGTCACCAGGAGTTATCTTGCCACCAAGGCCACGCTCAGTGGGTGAGAGGTGAAAATGATGGAGCTGACTCTTTTATCTAAACTCATTTAATCCTCACCTCCCACCATTCCCGATGCCATCTCTTTCTAGTCACATGGGATTGTTAGTCTGCCGGGGCCACGATGACAAAACCCCACAGACTGGGTAGGTTAAACAACAGAAAGATGTTTCTCATAGGTTAGAAGTCCCTGACTAGATAACTTGTATTTTGTTCTTCAAAATTCAATTTAAATTTAAATTTCTCTGTAAAAACTTCCTTGTTCCTCTGATTTTATTTAGATGCCATTTCTCTTTTCTCCATAGCGCCTTCTAAAATAGCTTTGTACCTTTCCAATTTCTGAGCATGTAAATCCTGACTTCCCTTCATGTCCCCCCCCCCCACCAAATGCGTGGGTGACCTCCATAAGGAGGTCCAAAAATCAAAGGCCTTATAACCAGTACTTGACAACAAACACTAGGAATTGTGCATGGGGTTTCCAAATAGGGTTGCATTAGTGATAAACACATGCCTTGGTAACTACTTGTTTAGGTCTCTGTCTCTAACTCAAGAAAAAAATTCCTTTGGGCAGAGATTGTGTGTTAGTTCTTTATGCAACCCTGGAAAAAACAAGGGAGTCGATACAGTTTGGTTGGTTGAATGAATAAATGAATGAGTGAGAAGTTGACCAAAGTGGTTTCACATGCGTCTTTTTTTTTTTTTTTTTTGTATGTCTATGAGATAAGCAGAGTCGTACTTCCCTGGTTTAGGTCTAAATTATGGAGAGTTTGAGTGACCTGCAAGGTCAGAAGTTAATTGGACCAGATTTGTCATGTATCATAGAAGTGCATTTCTTATCTACTATGGGGTCATTGGCTTTTTAAGTACGTTAATTTTTCAGGGGGCAAGTGTCCCTTTTCATATATTATCTCATTTATTTAAGAGACTTAAAAGGAAGTTTATGCTTGATTTTTCTTTTGCAAACAGAATAATGGTTTGTAGGAAATTGGCTAACTTGGGGTCATTTGATAGTCTTTTAACAAACACAGAATCCTCTTCTTGTTAACTGGTTAGATTATCTTTTTCATTTTTAAATTAGCATTTTTCATTTCAATTGGGCAAGACTTAAAAAAAAAGTTTAATGACTCAGTAATGTACTAACACGATGAAGGATGCGTCGCTTGGTATCCAAGAGTGGCTGTACAACAGAACCTTGTAACCAGATGGCAATGATTTTATAGACGTGCTCAGAAGATAGTTTATAATTTTGTTATAATAGTTTCCATGTGCCCATCGTTATGATCACCCAAAGGGACATATGAAAATCACTTTATAAACTAGCAAGAGCAATATACTTATTATTTATTATCGTTGCTAATAATTCCATGTTCAAAATGAGAGATTGTTGCATAGGATAAATGAAAGAACTCTGTGGTATCTTGGTGGAACCAACATTACGCCCTTCAATAGCATATTCCATTACGGATCTCACAGAATAAGTATGCAAACCTCACGTTGCCCTTCTCATTCTGGACAGCAGTTTTAGGAGAGAGTGCTGCACTGAGTGGCCTGCAGCTCGTTGGATGTTTAGGGAGGCAGAAAGAGATTGCTAGCATCAGAACTTGTGAAAGTCGTTGACCTTGACTTCAGTGGAGATGACCTCAGCTTGACCTCAGCCCAACGCGGGGATATTGCTTTTCAAACACTTTAGAGTATGGTGTAATCCTCTGAGCCTTTAGCTGAAGCGAAAAGAGAGTGAGTGCTTCCGTAGCTGGGAAGTCTGAACTTCTGAAGGTGGTCAGGACTGCACCATCAAGGTCATGAACCAATCTAGACTTTGGGTTCTGAAGATATCACTTTAATAATTGGAATTTGTTCACTTCAGACAAGGAAACTGAGCTTTGATTTTTTTTTTCTGGCACTAGCTTCTCCCTATGTAATAAATTGAAGAGAAAGTGAAAACAAATCCATGTAACCATTTTCCTGAATAAAATTGTTTATTCCTGGAAGCTACAATAAAACAGCAAGATTGTCAATTGTCCAATCTTCTAGATTTCCATTTCAAAATCAGCAGTCGGAAGTAGAATTAAAAACTGGATATTATAAAATCAGAATATAAAGAGTGGACTAAACTACCAATAAAGTTTTTTAAGGCAGTTTATAGTATCTAGAAATAAATTAGCTTAACTATTCAGTCTGTGTTGCCTATGGCAAAACATTAGCATTTTTAAAAGTTATTTATTTATTTATTTAGAGAGAGATGGAGAGAGTAAGCATGAGTAGGGGAGGGGCAGAGAGAGAGGGAGACAGAGAGTTGGAAGCAGGCTCCAGGCTCTGAGCCGTCAGCACAGATCCTGACGTGGGGCTCAAACCCACAAACTGTAAGATCATGACCTGAGCCGAAGTCGGATGCTCAACCAACTGAGCCACCCAGGTGCTCCAATTGCATTTTAAAAGATAAATAAATATATTTTCCGAAAAAAAAATTAGTGAGAACAGTAATATTATTTTACACTTTTGCAAATTTCTTTAATGTCCGGTTTCACAAAAGACGGTCAGATTCTCGGTTCAGCTTCTACGTACAATTGTTGTGAAATGATTATTTGGTTGAAGTACGGGAAGGGGATCCTGCCTTACACACACATGTAGTTGAAAAAGGGAGGACTATTCTAATGACTGCTTCAGATAATTGTGGATATTTTAATTTAATATTATACCAAAACTCAACAAGTAATATTTTTCTAAAGATTAGCTGCCATGTGGATCCTGAAGGCATATTAATGACTTTTTCATAGCCTGTTACTTTAAAAGTCCTTTAATCTGTTTTTCATTTTGAACCAATCTTTTACTATTAAGGCATGATTTTAAATATTATGCCTAGTCATTTGGAAAATATTGGTTCACTGAATTATGCAGATCTTTCAAATGCTGGCACATTTTACAATATCAAAAATGTCATATTCATGAATATCACCACTAATCACATCAGAAAGGTATTAAAGTATTGAGAGCTGTCACACTCACAGTGGCAGACACAAATTTTCCAAAATTATCATTTTTGCTTGAAAGCTGAAGTCTTATTGCCAACAAATATTGTCAGTTTTTCTTGAAGCAACAGCCTCGTTTTGCTCATTTTCAAAAAAATGGCCTCCAAACACTCATTTGAATAGCCATAGTTTGTAGGCCATTTTTGAAAATAAAAATGGTATTCCATGACAAAAGCCTAGTTCGACTCCCAACAAGGTCAGTTCTAGAGACATCCATCTCACTGAGTCTACATAGAAGTGCTTTCTGTGTATTTCCCATTTGGTCATATGGATTATTACAAAGACATGCACTCAAGCGTCAAGATTTAATAAAATTGGCAATTTTGTGCTTCAGCAAGTACATTCTTTTTTTTATTTTTTTTAATGTTTTATTTATTTTGAGAGAGAGAGAGACGGAGCATGAGCAGGGGAGGGGCAGAGAGAGAGGGAGACACAGACTCTGAAGCAGCCTCCAGGCTCTGAGCCGTCAGCACAGATCCTGACGTGGGGCTCAAACTCATGAGCGAGATCATGTGAGCTGAGGTCAGACGCTTAACAGACTGAGCCACCTAGGCACCCCAGCAAGGACATTCTTGAGTGGAACTCACACGGTTTACTGTGTGTAAGGGTGAAGAAGAGAACTACCACCATGACACTTTGATGCTTCGATTCACACCACAGTGCCTGAAGTTTTACCCACTGTTGCTTTTGTACTAACAACACAAAAGACATACAGTGAGAGGCAAGTAATATCTTATAGTAATTATGAAAGCAGTTGTGATTGGCCAGCCTCCCTGAAAAGTTCTCAGGGACCCCTAGGGGTATGGAAACCACACTCTGAGACCCACAGATCAAACTGATTAGTCCTCTTTCCAGTATCTTAATTCTCTATTCAATCTTATCTCTTCCTATCTTTTTTTCCTTTCCTTTCTTTTCTTCCTTCCTTTCTTCCTTCCTTCTTTCTTTCTTTCTTTCTTTCTTTCTTTCTTTCTTTCTTTCTTTCTTTCTTTCTTTCTATTTTTTTAGAGGGAGAGAGAGAGCAGCAGAGGGGCAGAGAGACAGAGAGAAAATCTTACGCAGGCTCCACACTCGACATGGGTCCCCACATGGGACTTGATCCCAGTACTGTGAGATCATGACCTGAGCTGAAATCAAGACTCAGACGCTTAACCGACTGAGCCACCCAGGCAGCTCTCTTTCTATTAGTTTTTAAGCATGCTTATGGATCTCCCATATTGGAGAAAGAAACAACCAAAATAAATTTCCCCCCAAGTAATTCACTAAAGATCATCAAATCTATTTTCCCCATTACCGCCAAATATCCATAAAGAATCATTACCATTTATTGTCTACTTTTTTCATGTTGCATCCTTTGGATGAGCTGAAATCTAGTTTCCGTCCCTCTATCTTCTTGTAAATTGCTGGCTTCAAGTTCCCAGGGCCTTCCCTGCTATGTGACTCTAGGGGACAGGCTCCAATCCTTACCTTCCTGGACCCTCTGACCTTCTGACCTTGCTGACCACTTGTCCATCTAATACGTGCTAGACATTGTGCTAAGTGCTGTACACAAGATAGCTAATTTAATCTATGTGGCGACCTGATGGTGTAACTATGATTATTATTCCATCTTACAATTAAGAGAACTGCACAAGGTCATTCAGATCACAAAGAAAAGTGCAGAGTCCCAAATGGGGTCTTCATGACCCCAAAGCCCAGAGATCTTAAGCACCACGATATGCTCCCTTCTTGAAACACCTGCTTTCCTTTCCCACAACATCACTCTTTGGGTTTGTTTTCTTACCTCTCTGGCTGCTTTCTTTCAGTCCTTTTTGTGCGTGGAAAAAAAATGCTTTTTTCATGATCTTGCTTTGCTCAAGAGTCAGAGTTCCGGGGGGCACCTGGGTGGCTCAGTCGGTTAAGTGTCTGGCTTCGACTCAGGTCATGATCTCACAGTTCGTGGGTTCGAGCCCTGTGTTGGGCTCCTCACTGACAGTGCAAAACCTGCTTGGGATTCTCTCTCTCTCTCTCTCTCTCTCTCTCTCTCTCTCTCAAAAATAAATCAATAAAAACTTAAAAAAAAAGATCCAGAGTACCAGGAGGGCTCGTTGATTTGGCCATGCTGAAGTCAGGTGCCCTTCTACCCCTTAATTTTGCCATGCTGGAGAGTGCCCTTTGTCTGGAAGGTGGCCCTCAGCTCGTACCCAAGGGTGCTCTCAAGCCAGACTGGGGAAAATAGGAACAGGAGTTGGCTGCTGGGCTGCCTAGATTTGATTGGGAGCCACTACGATCTGTTCTTCTCTTCCCTCTTCTCACTGACTCCTACTCATATTTCAGGACTCAGCTTCGGTACTACTCCTTCCAGGAAGCCTTCCTGACTTCCAGATCTGGATTGGCTCTGCCCCTCAGCACTCTGAGCTTCTCTGCTCATGGGGATTTTTTTATGGTAGGTTGCAGTGGCTGGTTTCTATTTATTCACTGGACTGCCAGTTCTGGGAAAGCAAGACCATTCCTGCTTTTCACCTTGCATCCCCAGAATCTAGCAGAGGGTCTGGCACTGGTTGTCTCTCAGCGTTGGTGAATAAACACACATGCTGTGTTTGAAGAACGAATGGGACACTCCCGAGTGACACATGTATCTGGATGTAGCTAATGGGGAAAAGGTGCTCACAAGCATAATCTACAGGCTTTAGAAATATTTCAGATTTGTTTGAAGTTGTTTGAATGGATGAGAAACTATCATCCATTATGAGAAAGAATAAAAAAGTGCCGAGGACAGTGCTTTGGGGAATGGGGATATAAGAGTCGATGAAGAACACTCAACTAGATGAGCTAGAGATGTCACACCTGTGGGGACAATGAGAAACCACAAAGGAGAGAATTTCATGGAATAGGGATACCTTGGCACACACCTGTTGCAGAAAAATTAATGAGAATAAAGACCGAAGAAGTGCTATGCATTATGAAACCATTTGGCGGCCTTTGAAAGAATTGTTTCAATGGAATAATAAGGATAAAAATGGGAGAATGGGGAGGAAGTAGACCCTGAAGAGGTGGATGCTGAGGGTGGAGGCAGGGGGTATAGATTGGTGGTTCTACGGGTATGACTTCAGATTCATCCAGGTAGATATAAAAATTACAGCTCTGGGTACCGTTCTCCAACTACTCTGATTCAGTAAATCTTCAACGGGGCTTGGACTTCTCGAATCTTAAAAAGCATTGTGGGTGATTCAGCCTCTGCCTGGAAATCATGAGTGTATATCCATGACTGCATTACTTTGGCTCATGCAGGAAGAAGAAGAAAACAGGTAAGTGTTATGGATCGAATTGTATCCTCCCCAAGATGTATATGTTGAAGCCCTAAGCCCCCAATGTGACAGTAGTTGGAGGTAAGGCCTTTAAAGAGGCAATTCAGTTTAAATGAGGTAATAGGGATGGGGCCCTAAATCGATAGGACTTGTGTCCTTATAAGAAGAGGAAGAGACACCACAGATCCCTCTCTCTGTGCATGGTGCAGAGGACAGGTGACGTGAGGACACCGTGAGAAGGCAGCATTCGCAGGGCAGAAACCAACCCTGTCAACACCTTGATCTTGACCTTCCAGCCTCCAGGAAAGAAATGTCTGTTTTTTAAGCCACCCAGTTGTGGTATTTTGTTATGGCAGCCCCAGCTGACTAACATATAAGGTAGAGGACTTTGTTTCTAGGACATCAGAAATCCAAGTGAGAAGGAGAGAATGAGCCAATAGCAATGAATAGGAAAAACCTGGAATTACTGAAATGCAAAGCACAGCTGAGAAAGGCAGAATCTGGAACTTGTGAGGACTGAGATTAGACAGAAGGTCAGCCTTGGAGAGAGAACCACGTTATAACTTGTCCATGTATTCCTCCATTGGCCTTCCTAATGCGTCTGTGAGATGGGTAGATGAGGAAAGTCAGTCTTGTAAGGGTCAGGTTTATACAGCCGAGAAGTGAAAGACAAGGGCTGTGTATCTTTTTCTAATGAGTTCTCCTGTTCAGAACATTTCCCAAATTTCTATCACTTCTAATCCACCTTCACCATTTTTACCATATCTAAGTCGACTCCTTACTGTTATTGTCTGTATCTATATATCTATATATGCCTATATATAGATTATATATTTAAGTCAATACTTAAGATTATTATATATATATATATATATATATATAATATGTTTAAGTCAATTACTGTTTAACTTACTGCTTTCTTAAATAAATAAATATATATATATATATAAAGTCAATTTGGATTTTTACATAGCATCAGTCTATGCAATAATATAACTGGTTTGACATGCTAGATTTTTATAATGCATATTAGGTTTAGTAAATAGTTTCAGAGAAGTCCATTCTGTGTACACCTTGCATACCATCAGTGTGTGCATGTGAAGAATGGCACTCTTTTTGAGAAAGGAGAAAAGGAAGAGAGGAAATGCCTTCTAGCAAGGGGAAATGCCTTAGATCAAGAGGGAATGAAGAAAGGGAGGAAAATGAGGATTTGTGTGTACCTCATTTGAAGGGTGAAAAAATGGTGAGTCCTTCAGGCTACACAGATCAAGGAATATTTGATAGCGCAGCACAGAAATCATTACAGAATTAATTACTTTGGAATAGGGGATTTGCATTTTTCAACTGAAAGGCTAGATAGGGTTTTGCCATCCGTCGGTACCTATTTTGCAGATCCGAGTATGATGAAGATGGCAGTAGTGCTGTCCTCAGACCCAGGCAACGGAGCCCTGTGGGGAACCGTGCTTCGGAAGGCTCTACCCCAACTCTGGGTGCACCACCCTCCTTCTCGGGCACATCAGAGCCCCTCCAGATCACATGCTGGAACTCTGGAGTTCTCTGCTCTCAGGGCTTGGGCCAGCCTCTTCTTTTGCATCCCTCTCTCCACCTGCACTGCACAGCTGATGTGTGCAAACTTTGGGATGGCCAACAAAAACTGTTAGCAGAGGGATATGTATGGAATTTATACTGGGGTGTCCATAATTGGGCATTCAAGGCTCTGCACGGTGTAGCATGGAGCTGAGATTGGGAAGAGAAGGGGGGGCCTAGTCGTGCAAATATTAGGAGTGGACTTGATGACCCGAGAGCCAGAGAACTGAGTGAAAGGGAGAGACCATTCTCAGCAAACAGGAGTATTGGTTCAAAGGGAGCATGCATAGCAAGTCCCGTCATTTGCACATAATTTGCCAATTCCTGGTAGGAACAGAATTGGCTGGAGTTGCTCAACTATTGTGAAGAAGGCTATTTAAAACAGGAAACTTGATGGGGCACCTGGGTGGCTCATTCAGAGTGTCTGACTTCGGCTCAGGTCAGGATCACAGTTTGTGAGTTCGAGCTCCGCGTAGGGCTCTGTGCTGACAGCTCGGAGCCTGAAGCCTGCTTCAAATTCTGTGTCTCCTTCTCTCTCTGCCCCTCCCCTGCTCGTGCTCAGTCTCTCTCTCTGTCTCTCAAAAATGAATAAACATTAAAAAATAAAAAAAACATGAAACAGGAAACTTGAACAATTGCAGACCAAGAGAGGGACTGCAGTGTGCAACTAGTACTGAAGACTAGATTCTAGATGTCACCGCAGTGAACACTCAGTTGCAATGGGATAACATAGGATGAAGGACAGTAAAAGTCGTGGAAACAAGATGACAAAAGAGATGAACACAGAAAACTGTTCCTTACCTGCATTTGGCTGAGACCTTCTCCAATTCTTGAGAAAAAAGGCAATGGAGGGTTGTGTAGAAACTACCTTGACTACTGTTGTTTTGGTTTCAATCGGGTACATATGCATTGAACAAACTCCATCTTTCAGGTATTATGCGAGGCACCGGCGTATGAAAACTATGAAAATCTACTCCCGAGGAGATCAGGTGGGAGAAGAGATTTCAGGTGGAAAAGAATTAAGATGGAGAAGATGTGGAGTAATTTGTTTAGGAAGTGTGCTAGGCAGGGCACATGAGATCCATACTAAGGTTTTGGTCAGCTAAGAGTACATTTGGACTTAGCACGAATCTGTAGGGAGCTCAGCAAAATTCTATAATTTTGTTTAGCAACGTTCTGCCGTCAGGAAGAAGGATAGGAAAAATCAACGGAAGGGGTTATGTCAAGCTCGGCACCGTGGTCACTTTTAAAAGCAATCCAGTGTTCGGTGAGAGCAGCACTGAAGTGACTGGACATGTCACCCGGGCCAATGGTCATCATGATGATCACGAACGATTTTTTTTTCTGGCTCTTACTATCTGCCAGTTTCTGTTCTTAGGTCTTTAAATACATCATCTCTGGTGTATTTATGATGGGTGTATTTAAGCAGCAGTCCTGTGACCACCAGAGAGTTAGCAGGCTGGAGAAGATGGAAGGGCAGAGTGATTCCAGGGCTTGGTGAAGGTTCCAGAAATTCACGTTCGGTTGCTTCAGCTTACATTGGAGATGGATGGAATTTCAGCATGAAAAATTAAACTTTCAAGATTTGAAAATTCCAGAATAGACACCTGAGGTAGAGTATTGTAATCTTCCCTGAAGCTCATTAAAAGACTGGATACATTATTTTGGCTGTTTTAGAATATCTTAGGTGTGGTCTTATTTGGGAGCAGGGTGATAAACAAGATATCACCCCAAATCCTTTCCTATCTTTAGGGATGTGAATTTAAGCTTGGTATTTTTGTTTTGTTTTGATTTAGGTTTCTACTCACAGGCAAAAAGAAAAAAAAAAGAGGATTTCATCTAATTATTTAGAATTGAGAAGATAGATTTTCAAACAAAATAATTTGGCTTCCTGGACTGTGGTTGAGAATTGTGGCTGTCTGCGACAGTGTTTTCCCTAAGAGGTGGAAAAAAAATTCAATCCAGATTGGGTTCCCTTTCACTTGGGTAAGATTCGGCAGCAGAGCCGTATGAGGAAAGCAATTTGCTCTCATGTCCAGAAGATCTTAACTGGCATTTGTAGTAACTAACTTTTAGACTTATGTTTAGAAGCATCTGGAAAAGGAGACCCAGATTTTAGCCCACCTGGCTTGTTTGCCTGTTTGTGGGTATAGACCAATCTTAATTCAGATATCGTGAACGTCAGTGGGCCATGGAGGCGGAATCTTCTGTTAAGCTGATTGTTCATGCACAGCAAAACTCACTTTCAATTACTGAAATCAATTTTTTCCAATGCCTCAAAGCAGGGACCATTCTGAGACTTTTGAAAGCAATTTTTCATTTTCTTTCTCTGCAAAAGGACATGTGGCTCTGTCTGCTTTGTAACAGACAAAGCAGCTCTGGCTCCTCTCTCAGCCTCTTGCGCCCTAGTTCCTGTGATCTTCTATACTGTTCTGTGCCCAGATGGCTTCCTGAATAGGGGGTGTGCAGCCGAGTGGTAAAAACTGAGTGCATCTGTGATCAAACTGCAGAGGTTCTGTCCCCAATATTGGTACTAACTGGATTCTTCTGATCCCGTTGTCAGTTTGGTTGCTTGGAAGACTGTAAGATTGAGCGATTTTTCTGAATTGTTTTCTAATATGTTATACCTCATCTCTCAACTCTAAGAAGAGTAAGTTTATGGCATTTCTCAGAAGAAAGTATTCATCACCGATAGCCTCTACTCGTCTCCCCAGTCTCCCTAGCTGGAATATTAGCTTGTGAGGAAAGATTGTGTGTGTGTGTGTGTGTGTGTGTGTGTGAGAAATAAAAGGAAAGTCCATTGTGCTATATGGTTAGTTTCCAAACAACGAATTTTGCCTTGCAAATGGTAGTTTTAAAGTACTTTAGATTCCTAAATTTATTGCCATTTACAATTCATTTTTCGTGCTGTTAATACTGGAACTTCAGTTACAGCCTCAGATTTGACCCCATTGAAACTATGTCCTGGGGCCTAGAAAAGGGTACAAAAATGCTCAAGAAAGCATTTCTTTTCTAAAAATTTTTAAATGATTATTATTTTTGAGAGAGGAGAGAGAGAGACATGCGAGCAGGGGATGGGCAAAGAGAGAGGGAGACACAGAAACCGAAGCAGGCTCCAGGCTCCGAGCTGTCACAGAGCCCGACGCGGGGCTTGAACCCACAAACCGTGAGATCGTGACCTGAGCTGAAGTCTGTGGCTTAATCGATTGAGCCCTGCAGGCCCCCCAGAAAATTATTTCATGGCCAGCATGGAGTGGAGTGGAGAGTTGGTGGGAAAAGGGTAGTAGGAAGGGGTGCCTCCCTGGCCACGAGGCTTATGCAAACGATGCCACTTTTTCCTTGTTCATATAGTAGTAACCAGGGGATGTGCTGTCTGTCAGCAGTTCTCCAGAACTGCTCTCTTGGGTCTCAGAGAGTGTCGTCCCTTGAGACAAATTTCTTGAACATATTCCATGTGCTTGGCACTGTGCCTGAGCCCTCCGAATGTCTGGGTGTGGACTCTAGTGATAGACCGATGGCTTAAAAGTTGTTTCGTATCTTGATACTTTCTGCCATTTGGTTTTTAAAATGTTTGCATTTTCAAAAACATTACTGTTACCTGGATATACCAACTTTGCGGTTAAAAATGAGTGCCGATTTTTAAATTTCGTTTTGGGCTCCAGGCCTGAGAAACTTCATTTGGGACTATGGTACGTAAGGAATCATGGCTCAGATTTATAGACTCACTAGAACTCAGACCTCATCTACTCCTATTTCCCCACTTTCAGAAGATGAACCGGGATCCTAGAGAGACTTGTTGATCAATATAGAGAGCTGGATTTTTATGAATGAATTTCTTAAAGTTGATTTATTTAGAGAGAGACAGAGACAGCGCAAGTAGGGCAGAGGCAGAAAGAGAGAAGGAGACAGAGTTCGAAGTGGGATTTGAATCCACAAAACTGTGAGATAGTACCCTGAGCCGAAACCAAGAGTTGGGCGCTGAACCGACTGAACCACCCAGGCGCCGCTACTTATTAATTAACTTTTAAAATTCAAATGTGATTAACATGCAGTGTTATATTAGTTTCAGGTGTACAATCTAATGATTCAACGCTTCCATACATTGCTCAGTGCTCATCAAGATACGTGTACTCTTAATTTCCCACCTTCCTTCCAGCAACAACCATTTTGTTCTCTGTATTTAAACATTTGTTTGTTTGTTCATCTCTTTTTTTCTTTGTTTATTTTGTCTGTTAAATTCCACATATGAGTAAAATCATATGGTATTGGTGAGACTTGTATTTTTTAATATATAATCTTATAGCCGAATTTTTCATAAACAATTTAATTTGGGGTTTGTTATGATCTTTAAGTATCGGATACTGGGTGAGTATCGAGGTTGAAGATGATTTACTAGATCAAAAGATTGCGCAGCAACGAATGGCAAAACTTACTCCTTCTTGTTTTTTTCTTGCTGGGCTCGTGCGTGCAGTAGTCACTCTCAGCTGCACTCCAGATGAGATCTCCCTGTCATCTGCTTGCACTTGAATTAACTGTTCGTTCCTCTAACATACTTGGAGCTGTTAGATAAGTTTTTGTCTTAAGCCGCAATCGTTAAATAAGTATTCACTGAGCTTCGTCTGTGAACCACAAAGAAAAACCAGGCATGATTCCTACTCATGAGGTGAGATGAGATGAATCCAAGAATAACACATCTTTCCACTTAGTATTACATGATGGCATGATGACAACCAGGTTGGAGACTGTAGATAATAACTAAGGAGGACATGTCCTAGTTGCTTCGATCTGAGATCAGAGTCTGGTTTGTGTCCACTGAACACACGGCCATTGCTTTCTTGGTTTACCCATTTGGACTACTTATCCTATTGAGAAATGAAGATTGAAAAGATTAGTGGCTTTGTGTTCTGCTGATACATTGGAAAAGAGAGCACGGGCTGTGTGGCATAATAAAAATTGTGGATGGACATTTTTAAGACCAGTTAGAATGGCTGCATTAGAGACTCCAAGAAAATGTCTGTCATTATCTGTACAACATACAAGTGATCTTTGTTCCAGTGTGTGCCTAGTAACTCCAAGAGCTGCCTGCAGCACTATGGTAGTTCCCGAACAGGGTTAGGGAGGAGGGTATAGGTTACGAGGCTAAGTCACGCTTGGAGAGGAGGTGTGTCAAGGTAGGGTTATGAGGTTTACTGGTCACAGTCCCAAATTTGGGATCAAAGAGTTACTCTTTTGTTCAGTGTTCAAGTTGGGGGTTTTCCCTGCCAGAGACAGTCAACTGCTGACTTTACTTGAACGCGCTTGGAAAGAGAAGAACTTAAACCAGCCATGAACAGGAGAAGAAGGCCAGGTTTTCTGGATACGTTGCCAAAACCCAACCATTTCTCAGAATTTTCAGAGGTGCCAGAGGAGTGTTTGCATTTCAATGGGAAAAGTTCTGAAGGCTCTGGAAACTATTCCCAGTTTTACTTTTTCATTAAAGGCAAAAGCCATCGTTGTCAATAAGGGACAGAAGCACTTGCTAGGGCTTTGTTAAGAGTTAAGAAAAGGGGCCCCTGGGAAATTTTAATTGTTCAATCCTTTGCCACAAAGCTGAGACAAAGGAGATCGAGTCATAATGGCAAATAGAAAAGTACTGTTAGCTCTCATGCAAAAGTACCCAATGTCTGGAGCCCAGCGTCTGGAGCCACTTTTCACTAGCCTGGCTCTGAAATAAAGACAGAACTTTCTAGGTTTAAAGAGATGTAGTAGTGACAGCATTGCGGTAACATAACGATTCCCCTCTTAAGTACATAGTCATCCTAAGTATTTAATCTCTCACACACTACAAATAGCTGATTAGGTAACTTGGAGATTTTAGTAGTCATGAGAGACAACCACCAGAAAAAGAATAATACTATTTCCAGTTGCAATTTGGAAAGATTTTAAGTAGGCTGATAGTAACAGTCAAAAGAAGAAAAACCTTGTACAGCAAATAAAATGATTTTAGATCTAATTCTACCACAATGAGATTGAACGCGGCCCTGTCCAATAGAAATATAATGCAAGCCACATATATAATTAAAATCTTCTCATGGCTACATTAAAAAAGTAAAAACAAACAGGTAAACTTAATTATAATACTGTACTTTATTTAATCCGATATATGGAAAATACTATCACTGCAATATGAAATCAATATAAAAATCAGTACTAAAACACGTAACGGTTTTTTTTAAATAAATATCTGAATTTTGTTAAGCATTCTACGCTGAGAGGCTCTCCCATTTGGGTGCTAAATTTTCATTAAAAATACATGATTGGTGTTCAGATGTCGTAAAACTTATGGTTGAAAGAAGAGACTCACAAATACACTTTAACAATGTCTAAGAACTGAATCGAGTGACAGTTTTTAATTTTAAACGAATTAAAATGAAATAAAATTGAAAATTCAATTTCTCAGTTTGACTTGCTCCATTTGAGGTACTCAATAGGCAACGGGTGGCTGAGTGGTGATTGTATTACACAGGACAGCTCTAAGAAGTTACTAAACATTTTGTTTTGTTTTTTTATTATGCTGGAATTGTTTTTGTTTCCCATATTAGCTAATCAAGTGAGTTTTTGAAAGTGGCTGATTATATACCCTTTTTACGTAAAGATGCGTTGGGGCTCCTACAAATGTTGTGTGAGCTCTGACTTATCCTTTGCCATAGGGGTTTGTTTCTCCATTTAAGACTGTGTGCTTCTCTTGGCTAGAATTTTTCAAACCCCTGAGCAAGCTTGGCCTGCAAGGAGACACTTGTGGTGGGTTCGGGGGTGGGGGAGGAAGATGAGGAGATGAGACAGGGTCAGAAGGAAGAACATTTTCCCTCCACATTAGAAAGAAGATGTGAACATTATCTTTCAGGTAATACAACATGACCACATATTTTCTGATTATTAAACTAATGATTCTTTATTATAAAAAATTAACAGCATTCAGATTACCCTGGAAAGATAATAGAAACCATCCATAATTCCACCACCCGGAGATAACTGCTGGTAACACTGAACATAGTTCTTTTCTGTCACGTAAATTTATTCAAACAATGACTGCTTTCTAGGCGATTCTATAGCTCCTTAGGAGGTCCTATCCTGATGGCTAGTAAGGAAATGTTGCTCATGAATGAACAATATCTCAGGCTTAAAAGGATTTACTTTCTGTTTCAATATTCAGTCTTTTCGGAGTTTAAGTTCCTATCAACGCTAGTTTCAATAGTTCCTTTCAGATGAACTCGGCTCTGGAGTTCAGTGCTGAGTCTTGCAGATTTCTCTGCTCCTTTCCCTTCTCTCCAAGGTGACAATTGAGTGTGTAAAGCAAATGATGTACCCTCTCGCAGGGGGCCTGAACTCTGGGGCAGAGAGGCTGCTCCCGTCTGCTCCTGACCGGTGTCTGCAAGATGCCCAGCTCCCTTTGGTCTCCTGATGTGATGTCCTGGTACCCACTGCTGGAGTCCCTGGTCTTTGCCAAATAATTCTGTATCTCATAATGGTCTCCTCCCAGCACCTTTGCGGCCCTTCAATGGGTTCATGGAAACCTCTGGATTTCCTCCAGGCATTTCACAGGCCACAGGGAACCGGAAGTGCTCCCTCAGACTCACCTACATACCTGTCTTCCAGCACTCCATCACTCGTGTCTTGCTGGAGATTGCTACAAGGAGGACATTTCCAGAGGCCCTATCACCTCCTCCTGGTTTCCCCGGGGTCCCTGTCCTACCAGCCCTCCCCAGACCTTCCCAGGTCCAGGTGACTTCCTTCTGGCTCTTCTACTGCTCTTTCCTCCCATTCGCTTGGGCAAGAAAGGATGAATGTAGCTTCCTCTATGTCAGGAGTTCTTTTTAAAAAAAATTTGTTTTTACATTTATTTATTTTTGAGAGACAGAGTGAGACAGAGCACAAGCAGGCGAGGGGCAGAGAGAGAAGGAGACACAGAATCCAAAGCAGGTTCCAGGCTCTGAGCAAGCGTTCAGCACAGAGCCTGATGCGGGGCTCGAACCCACAAACCGTGAGATCATGACCCAAGCCAAAGTTGGACACTTAACCACCTGAGCCCCCCAGGCGCCCCATATGTCAGGAATTCTTAAAGTGTAACTCACAGATCTCTGGGTCCCTGAGACATTTTTAGGGGGTCCATGAGATCAAAACAATTTTCATAAAAATATTGGGAAATTAGTTCCCCTCTGCACGCTGATGTTTGCACCGATAATACAAAAGCAATGTAGGTAAAGTTCCTGGCTCCTTAGCACTAATCAAGGCAGGAGCTCCAAACTCTACTATTAGTCATTGTATTCACAACACCATGCAGCGCACGCATACACACACACACACACACACACACACACACACACACACACACCAAGACACAGAGAAAAAATTCAAACAAAAATAACTTGCTAGTTTCACTTAGGAAACTCTTTGATAAAGCAAAAAAAAAAAAAAAACAAAAAACCAAAAAACTTAACTTTTAATTACACATCTTTTTAATACTCTATGGGGCTAAGTAGGAAGTACAAGTAAAGTACTTCTGATTCATATTGAAATATGACAGTTGCTTTGAGGGAAAGTACATCTGCAGTTATTTGATTGTGAGCTGAATTAGAAGTTTTTCCACGGAACACCGTTTTTGCTTGAAAGAACAATGGTTAAACTATGACGCTGTGATAAACTGTGGTAAACAGACAAGCCGTGATTGGTCAGACTTGAATTTTTGGTGGATATTTTCTCAAAAACAAATGAGGGGAGACTGTCATTTCATCACATTGAAAGTATTTGTGGCCAGTAATAACATTTGGGCTTTCAACCAAAAAGTAGATGTCTGGCAAACTTGTATCTACCACCATGACCTCGACAGCTTCCCAATATTTACGGATCTTTGTGAATGAGATTTGGGATGATGGTTAACTGCTGTGAGTTTTGACATTGTATGATGAAATATGTCAACATTTGGAAAACCTACATAACTCGGTGAACTAATAATCCCCAAATGATCAATACGTGATGTTTTAAAATAATGTCCGGGTTAAAAATCCATTCAGAATGCGAGATAAATAAGTGGACTCTAATATAACAGCATGAATGAAGGTTCATTTATGTGGTTTCAGATTCCATATTATAAGTAACATTTAAGAAACTATTAATTGTCTAGCTTTGGCATGATATCAGTGAATATCCACAATTACCTGAAAAGGCTATTAAGATACTTCTTTTCTAGCTCCATATGTGTGAGGCTGGATTTTTTTCCCCCTATACTTTAACCAATACAGTGTATCACAACAGGTTCTATGGAGAAGCAGCTATGAGAATCCAGCTGCCTTTCATTAAGCCAAACATTAAATAGATTGGCAAAAATATAAACAATGCCTTTCCTCTTGCTCATTCTTTTGGGATGGAAAAACAGATTTTTCATAAAAATATGTAATCTATGGTAATGTGGTAGATTTATTACTATCTTAGGGGCATTAATAAATAAATAAAATTCTCAGCTTTAATTTCTAATTAGTCTTAGTTTGGGCTGCAGTAACAGAGTTATCACAGGCTGAGTGGCTTAAACAAGAGACATTTATTTCTCACGGTTCTGCAGAAGATCAAAGTGGCAGTAGCTTCTGGTGACTCCGGGGAGGACTCTCTTCCTGGCTGGTAGAAGGTCAGCTTCCTGCTGTATCCTGACGCGGCAGAGAGAAAGTTCTCATGTCTTGTTTCATTTTGACAACAGCGTTAAGCCCATCACGAGAGCCTCGCCCTCACGACCTAATCTAACCCTCACTGCCTCCCCCAAAGCCCCACTTCCAAATACTATCACGTTAGGCATTTGGGCTTTACAATATGGATTTTGCAGGGCCACAGACATTCAGTGGTACGTGGTAACTATCGATATATCCAATCCACATAAGCAAATGTCTATCAGTAGTTAAAACAGTAGAAATTATTAGGGGCCTAAATAATTTTAAAGAGTCGTGAAGGGGTTCGGAGATCAAAAGTTAGAGAACCACAGCTCTCTCTTAAACCCTGAGTTTTTGTTCACATTGAAGGCACTCTGTGATCGGGTCACCAATCTGGTTTCTTCTATGTTAAGAGCTTGGATGGGAGCTAAAAGAACTTCGAAAAGTCAGTTCTTCTTGGTAAAGAGTGCCTTTCAACACTATTTCAAAAATTCATTTCAGTAATCAAAAGGTGAATATTATCTTTGTATTTCTCTTTGTCTTCGTATTTCTCCTTTCTGCTAGATTGGTCTAATTCTAGGCATCCACCCCCAGCCCCAACCAGGTAGCTGAAGTCTCAAGCTGACTATAGACAGGTCGCTGCACAGAAATGCAAAAAAAAAAAAAAAAAAAAAAAGATCCTTCTGTCTTTCAAAGCCATTACATTATTCCAGTAATACACATATAAAGTGTATAGTATTTACAAATTGAGATCCTACTGAATATACTCATTTATACTTTGATTTGTCCACTCAGTTATCATGAGCATAATGTCGTGTCAGGAAATATTCCTTTAAAATGTGATTTGCGGAGGCTGTATTTATTGTGTCTCCCGCTATCAGGAAGGTTTAGTCAGAGGGGTGATGTTTGTGTTCTGAGAAGGTAACTCAAACGACATACTGATGGATCCAAGGCGAGTTGTTAGAAATCTGTTTCAGAAGTCCCTGGGAAGTAGATACAGTGGCCCCAGAGAAAGCGCTAACTTTGGGATTGTTTTGGGGAGGGAGCAGCTGTACGAGAGGGTGAACCACTGAGTGAGGGAAAAGAGAGAGAGGACCTCTCATGGGTTTTTCTAGCATACAGACTGAAAGGTCTTTGTTAAATCTATGTGGCAATGTTCTGTAGGTAATGGTGAATTTTCATTCTTTTTTATTTTGAAGTGGCCTGCATTTTAACAGCTGTTTACCATAAAATGTCAGGTCTACATTTAAATGCTTTCATTTGTATTTACAAAGGATTTGAGGGTAACTATAGTCACAAGCATTATAAAAATACGACTCCGACTGTTACTACTTCCGCTAATACAGTAGGTCACCAGAGCTGGCAACTCAGTTTTGTCCTGAATTTTATTTTATTTTATTTTATTTTTATATTTTTATTTATTTTTGAGAGCAGGAGAGACAAAGCATGAGTGGGGGAGGGTCAGAGAGGGAGAGGGAGACACAGAATCCAAAGCAGGCTCCAGGCTCTGAGCTGTCAACACAGAGCCTGGCATGGGGCTCGAACTCACAGACCGAGAGATCATGACTTGAGCCGAAGTCAGATGCTTAACCGACTGAGCCACCCAGGTGCCCCTGTCCTGAATTTTAAAATCTTGCAGCTATCATCCAGGAAAATTAAAACCCACATCATAAAAGATTGAATTTTCTTTTGTCGTTTTCAATGTAAAGATGATTATAGTTACTTCAGGTACATGGTGCCAAAAATTTACAGTCAATCTATTTTTATAAAAATTTTATAAAATTTGTACCTCCTTATGTACCTGCTAAAAATGTCAGAACTAATAGACAGGTCAGAAGAGAGATTTCTTCTTCAGGTTATTTATAATAAAACATTTTCAGGGGTGCACGGGTGGCTCAGGCAGTTAAGCGTCTGACTTGGGCTCAGGTCATGATCTCACAGTTCGTGAGCACGACCCCTGCATCGGGTGAGCCCTACTTCTCTCTCTCTCTCTCTCTCTTCCTCTCCCTCTCCCTTTCTCTCTGGCCCTCATGAGATTCTCTCTTTCTCCTTCTCTCTCTCCACCCTTACTCATTTGTGCCTCCTCCTGAAAAAACTTCCCCCCAAAACAAAAAAAGAATATTTCAAAATTTTTCTCAATGATAATATTTCAGTGATCTAAAACTAAGTTTAACGTAAAATATTATTTGCCAGAAAAATGACCTCAGATTTTAAAATATTTAAAAATGTGTTTTTAGCTTTTAGAGTATAATTATTTTATATGTAAGATGATCTCAAGATGATTGATAACAATCTTTAGTTTTACTATAAAAAGTCATAGTCAAAAAAATGAACTTAGGCATTTATGGTTTCATTCATTTCTTCATTCATTCACTCTTCAAATGTTCAATGTTATATTTCAGACCCTGGGATAAATATTTATTATACAAAAATTATAGTATTTTTCTTTAAGGACCTTGAAAGGCATATGGAAAGCAAACAAAATGAAACAACTAGTAAGGAATACTATAAATGCTAAAACACAAATATTTTGTTTTTCTTGGTATTTAAGATTGTCCTAATCAAACTGGGATTTGAAAGATGTAGAAATCATAGCTCTCACTTTAAGGGAGATTATTCTGTTCACTAGTATCCCTCTTTGTGGAAGGCGTGTGCCTCCCCATCTTGCAGAATTCAGCCTTGTAGTGATATTTTATTGTGGTTTTCTTATTCTCTGATAACTAGTGATAGTGAGCATGTTTTGGCCATTTTTAATCGGTTAGTTTGTCTCTGTATTATTAATAAAGATAGTGAGAGTTCTTTATCTTTCCCGAATACCAATCATTTGTCAGATAGATGTTCTGTAAATATTTTCTTCCAATTCCTGGTTTAAAATTTTTTTTTTACCAGTGTCTTTGGATGAGAGGAGTTTAAAAAATCACAAAATCTACTTTACTTATTTTTTTCTTTTGTGGCTATTTGCTTTCTATGAAATCTAAGAAATTTTGCCTACCCTCAAGTGAAAAGGATATTCTCCTATGCTTGTATTAAGTGTTTTATGGTTTTAGCTTTTATGCCTAAGTTTATGATCCATCTTAAATTAATTTTTGTACATACGTTGAGGTAGAGGCCAACGTTAATTTCTTTCCATGTGGATATCTAGTTGCTTTAGCAGTGCTTGTTGAAAAGAATTTTCCCACTGGTTTGTTTTTGCTGAATTTGTTTATAATCGAAAGATCACATAAGAATGTGTCTATTTCCTTGTGTTTTATTGATTTATAACAAATCTTATGCCACTACTTCATTGTCTTGATTACTGTAGCTTTGTTGTAAGTCTTCAAATCAGAGAGTATATTTCCTTTAACTTAATCCTTTTGGACAGTTTAGGTCCTTTGCATTTTCGTATAAATTTAAGAAACAGCTTTTTAATTTTTACAGAAAACCCATTGGGATTTTGAGTGGAATTGGGTTGAATCTGTAGATCAACCCAGGAAGAATAAACCTATTAATAATATTGAGTCCTCCAATTTATAAGCCTGTACTTAAGTCCTTATTTATTTTTTCAGCTAAATATTATAGTTCTCAGTATAAAATTTTTGCACGTTTTTGTTAAATGTATTCTTTAGAGTTTCAGGGCTTGACACTGTTGTAAATGGAATTAAAAAATTTCAGTTTTCTAGTTGTTTGCTGCTAATATTAAAAATGCAATCAATTTATATATATTAACTTTATACCTTGCAATATTAAATTTACATACTAATTCTAGTAGTTGTTTTGCAAATACCGGGATTTTCTATGTATACTGTCATGTCATCTGCAAAAATAGACAATTTTCATTTTCTTTGTAATAGTTAAGCCTTTTATTTCTTTTTCTTGTCTTATCACAATAGGTAGGAACTCCAGTACAATGTTAAATAGAAGTGATAAGAGTGAGCATCTTTACTTGTTCTCCATCCTTGGAGAAAAGCATTTGATATCAGCCTGTGATAGTTGGCTTCAATGACTAGTTTTCTGAGAATTAAAAAAAAATCATCCAAGTGTTGAATTTTACCAAATATTTTTTCTGTGTTGATTGAGATTATCATATGGTTTAATCTCTTTTATTTTATTAATATTTTGAATTACATTAATTGAGTTTGAATGTTAAACCAACATTACATTCCTTGGTTAAACCTTACTTGTTCACATGTATTATCATGACATTTTATATATCACTTAAGGAGGAATCTAAGCTTTGCTTGAACTGTATCCAACAAACTTGGATATACTGCATTTTTATTATCATTCAGTATGTAATCTTTTCACATTTCTTTTGTAATTTCTTCCTTGACCCATAGTCTGTTTATTGATTAATTTCTAAACATATGGAACTTCCTTAGATATCTTATTATTACTGATTTCCAATTTATTTTCTTCACGGTCAGGGAACGTGCTCTGGTTTTAATCTTTTAAAATTTATTGAAACTCATTTTATAGTTTAGAATACGATCAATTTTTTGCGAGGATTTTTGCATCCATGTTTATGAGAAATGTTGGCCTGTAGGTTTTCTTTCCTTTGATGTTTTTATCTGCTTTTGGTAATACCACCTCATAGAATGAGTTTGGAAGCTTTCCTTCTGCTTTCTGGAAGAGGTCATGGAGAATTGTGTCATTTCTTCCTTAAGTCTTTGATAGAATTCACCAGCAAATTCATCACTCATCTGAGCCTGATGCTTTCTTTTAGAAAGATTATTGATTACTGACTGATTCAATGTCTTTAATAGATATGGGCTATTCAGGGTATCTGTTTCTCCTTGTGTGAGTTTAGGTAGTTTGTGTCTTTTAAAAAAATTGGTCTATTTCATCTAAGTTTTCAAGTTCCGAGGCATCGAGTTGTTCGTAGTATTTTTTAAGTTATCCTTTTAGCATCTGTGGGATCAGTAGTGTTGAGCTTTCCTTCATTTTTGATAGCGATAATTTAAAATTAGCGATCTAAATGAAGGTCATCTCTTGCTCATTACCAATTTTCTGTATTCAACATTTCTCCTTTTTTCAAAAGTCTGTAAAAGATTTATATGCCAGTTTGTCCTTTGGATCTTCATCTTCTGCCTCTTCATAAACTTTCCTCCATTAATCCTTTGTTTTCCTCCAATGTCTTCAACCTTTTCATTTTTTGCTTACATATATATACACTTGTCTCTCTCTTCCTAAAATAAAACAAAACCCTATAGGCCTACTATCCTATATTTTCCCTTCTACAACCAAAATTCTTAAAAGACTGGTCTACATTATCTAAGTTTTTCATCCTTCATTTCACTCTTTAGCGGACTCAGTCAGATTCTCACAGGCCACACACCTAGGTATGTACAAGTTACACGTTCTTTGGTTTTCTGTAGCATAACTTAATGACTTATTCACTGATAGTGAGTAAACAGTCATTCTGGGTTTTCTTAGTTTCTCAGAGGAAGTCTTTGCCAATTTTAGGGTACATTCTTTCCTACCTTTCTTCCCAAGGTGACCTTTAAGTTCTGGGCAGCAGGAAAAGCGTCACAGCCTCTAGAAGGAAGTGACTGCTCCAGGGACTTCCTTTGGCTGGTGTGGCCACTCTGCGTTCTCTATAGCTCTACCATTTCTGGTTGCTGATACCTGTCATCCTGGCATCTTCTGAGCTAAATGCTATTACATCATAGTCTCTCTCTTTGAGTCCACATGCTGGGAGTTGTCCTCACTCCTGTGGATCCCTTTAGGTCAGCTGCCCGCTCACTGGTTTTTCTTGTTGCTTGGGGGACAGAGGGTACAGGGGACTGTCACAGCTTTTGTGCTGTGCCTTAGAGATTAGAGACTTGTCTAAGGTTCTCTTTCCCAGATGTGCTTGCTCACCTACCATTCTGGCTCTTTTTTTTTTTTTTTTTAACTCCAGCAAATTCTTAATAATTGTTTAAGAAAGTATATAGATAAAAGGGGACATTGTTGCTATTAAAACTGCTTGCTAACTTTTTTAAAGAGCTAGCATGAGATTAAATCATTTGGATTGTTCTTTAATAAAAGACATTCCCTATGATTACAGAATATCAGAAAGGAATGTTTTCTTTTAATCACATCTTTAATTTCTCTATAATAAAGTAAACCACAGGTGTAAAAGTCACTTACTTGAAGGTTTCATTTTTGCCAAGCCTCTTAACCATTGGTCTTTTTTTTCCTTTTAAGCTTTTTGGAGCTGTAAGGTAATTTAGAGCTAACTAAGTCCCCCTTCTGATTTTCCATAGAAGAAAACCAAGGCCCACTGGAGGAAATGACTTGGCCCAAATTAGACGGAGGTTAGATTTGGCCCGGACCCCCACTTCCCAGTCTGGAGTTGTTTCTAATTCATTGCGCTCCTTCCTCTCTACATACAACTGCCAAATAAATCTTCCTGGAGCACTGCTTTGAACTTGTCATTCTCTTATTGAGAAACTCCCAGTGCCTCTCTATGGACCGCTAAATAAAGCACCAACTCCTAAACCCAGCATTAGTGCGCTAATCTCTTCTCTCAACCTACCTTCCCTCTCCCCTAGATCCCACTCGCACACCAGCTAATCTGGACTACTGTCTGTGACCAGAGACCACCCTGTGCTTTCTTTTAAACACATCACTGCCTGTATCATTTGCTCTTTGCCTTGAAAGATTTTCTTTTCCTGTTCCTCCACGCTGGGGGGAACCCAGTTCAAGCTTTACTATTCAGCTTGAATGCCACTCTTTTAATATATTATTCCTGAGTTTCTCCACTTGTGGATGTGATTTCTCATTCCTTCAAATTATCACAAAAAGTTCTTTAACGTTATTGTGTTAAATTTATTATATTCTGAGTTTTAAAAAATTTGCATTTTCTTTTCTAAATTATATGATCTCTGGTCTAGAATCTTATTCATATACCCATCTTCTACAGAGTTTGCATGTACAAAGGGGGGAGCTAAGTAAATATTTTAAAATTAAACTAAACATAATGGGAAAATATAGAAAATAAATCAGCACAAACAGAGCTAGAATAATATAAATTACACTTCAGAAAATATAGTAGCTTTATTTTCTTGAGTTTGTGTCACTAATTATTCAGAAAAAATGGATGATTCACTTATTGAAAGAGCATCTTAAATTAAATTTTAGCTTGCAATTTTAGGGAATATGAAAAGGCTTTCAAATATTCCTATGAAAAATGAAAGACAGACTGTTGTTACCTTTTAGAGAATTATTTTAGTTTGGTCTGAATTATAGGTAAGAGAACAGACTTGACATCTAGGATTGCCTCTGTTAGCTTCTCGAACTCCTGAGCCAAGTATAGATTTAGCTCCGTGATGAAGGTTATTAGCTTCTCACGGGGTCACTTGCATCAGCAGAATTGAAAGCTTGGAGGCCATGAGAGACAGGTACAGGTTACACTTTGCCCCAACCTCCTCCACTTCATGACCCTCTTGCCTTCCTGACTGCCTACTTTGCTCACTTCAAGACCACTCCAGACACAAAAGCAACAGCCACACATAGACTGTTGAACCAGCTGCCAAATGGTTTAAGGTCAAATCCCTACAACAAATCTCTTCTTGTGTCTCTCCTTATGGTCTACTTGTTGATTAAACTCTGACTGATACAAAATTTGGTACTGAGGAACAAAAACAGAACCTTAACGATGGGTTTTTCTAAACTGATTCTGACTGATCTGAAATTGGTTCTCTTAATCAATTAGATTTAAAAGCATTAATGACACTATTTACAGTGATAAGAAGAACATGGGTAGTTCAGTGGCAAGCATTTAATTAAGTTGTCATCTGTAGTAACGTGGTCATAGAAGGTATGGCTTTAGGTGATCAAGTATTTGCTACCATATTAGTGGGATTTTCCTCACTAATATGGAGTATAATAGTATTGGTTCATCGCTTCTAAGAGCTTGAGAAAAGAAAATGAAAAATTTAGTGCTTTAAATTTTCAATACAAGATCTGTATAAAGGACCGGAAAATCTCTATGAATGCCCACCACCCCCCCAAACCCTTATATTCTATACATGCAGGGCTGAGATTTCTGAAATCAAACCCAAATTCCAATCCTGTAGGTAGCTGCGTTATAAAGTAAAAGGAATTCCCGATTTCGCTGGATCTCTTAGGTTGCATAAAGTATCGATTGGAAGACAGAGGGATTCTAAAATTTGGAATGGAAAAATATGGGCATATTCTCATAAAGTTGGGATCTTGAATCCTTAAGTTCTGCTGACATTACTTTGTCAGTACATGCAGCCCTTATATTCCTATCTGAGAAGATATTTTTCGATTCGTAACTCTAGACATTTTGGGGAATGTGTGTGGGAATGGATCATAGGGTGTTGGATCAGGGTGAAAGGAATATAAAGTTAGCCCCAGCTGAGAAAGCTCAATGGTGGATGACTGGAAGTAGTAATGAGATCACTGCTCCTTCCATAATGGGAGTGATCCTATGTAATCCATCTGTCTTTGGGTGGCTGGCCGATGCTGCTGGGGGTTGATACGGTGTCATATTAGTGTCAAGAGTCAGGTGGGAGTGGAGAAGGATAGTGTTTTCTACTGTTGGTAGGTTTGGTACTTGGTGGGTGCAGCCAGATCTACTGCCGTAAATGGATGTACATGTCTGAGACCATATACAACATATAACCTCCATTTCTGCCGCTACGGCCACTTCTTCATAAGCCCATTAAGCCCTTTGTTCATAAGCCAGAGTAGCCTCTCTTGGTGCCGCCATCAGATTTTCACCTTCCAGTTAACTGATTTGTGACTCCCATAGATCGTCTGCGTCAAGGAAGTTGGAGACTTCGCCACAAGTACACATTGTCCTGGGTTACAGCCACCCCGATATGTTCCAGATGGTCCTGCTTTCACCCACCTCACATGGAGTTATCTTTCCCAAACGCTTGCCCTATCTAGCACCACACACATAAACAACAGCCATCCATAAACTCGAACCGTTTCACACAATTGTATGAAGTGAAATTGCTAGGTTAAAAATCCCTCTTCCTATTCCACTCTCAGTTTTTCTTCTTTTATGATCGAACTCTAATTTATAACAAAGTCCAGGGAATCTGTCCTAGGGAGCAAGAGTGAGAGATAAGAATAGTGAAGCAGAGAAGGAGAGAGAGAGAGAGAGAGAAAGAGAGAGAGAAGATTTAAGAATTCATTACCTAACTGACTTCCATTAAGGGTGGTTAATAGCCTGGTACTGAGGGGCTGTTACAGCTTCTGAAAAACAAACAAACAAACAAACAAAAAAAACCCCCAGCATCTCAAGAAAGAGAAGAATTTATCTGCCAGTTCCTGTTTTTCATTGGTCGGAAGTTCACCCGGTGGGGTGTTAAAGCTCCCATAAAGGTTAATGGAAATCCCGGGAAAAGACACAAGAGACCGTGAGGGGCATTCGTAAGAAGGTGCTGTCAGCTTGAGCCTCTGTGAAGTTAGTTGAAGCTAGTTGGAGCCCATGCGAAGCTGGTTGTTTCCATGGCAGCTGAAACAGAAGGCAGGTAAGGCTGAGAAGATCCGAAGTGGTGTCTGTGAGGTTTCTGATGCTGTCCACCCCTCGTACCACCCAGATCCACTTCTGCCTACCATTCTATCTTCCCACGTTATAATGTGAGCCTCCACTTTTATGAAAATAAGTTACCCTCACTCTCTTCCCAAGTGGAAAGTTATAAATCCAGTGGAGTACAGAGTTTCCTTCAAAACCAACATTTCTAAAAGAATAAAATAAGAACTTTCCCGTTTGCTGCAGCGTCTCTCGAGACTATAATAGATATTCACCACCTGCTACCTCCATCACCCGTTCTAAATTTCCTGGCCTTCAGTTGGCACTTTTGCTTGTTTGGATTGCTTGTTGGTGTTACGACCTAGATCATCATTCTTCAGGGATCTGAAACATTTAGTCACTTTATGCTCATTGGGCTGTGGTTGCTGCAACTGTTAATTTACTGTTCTCACTGAGAATGAAAGCACAAAGAGACATTCAAAGACTCCACTGAGTTCTAGACTTCCTTCTCCCTGCCCTTGGAGGATCTCTCTGCCCCTGTAGCATCTTTAGTTTCTTACGGAGATCAGAGTCAAAATGCCTTTCCAGTATAGTGGCTTTTTTCTTTGCTTTTTTCCCCCATGGCATGAGGAGTTCAAAGTGTTCAGAAAGTTAATGGGAATTTATTGTTTTTCCTAGTTGAAAATTTCCCCTCCAGGAACCTGGAAATTGAACCCAGCGGAGTCTAAGTTTCCAGAGATGAGGAGTACAAATTCTGTGAGTCATTCTCTCTGAGTAATGGAGAGAGGGAATGGTCCTTCTTGCACTATTGTATTCAAGAGCCTTGTGTTCCTGTTATTGGGACACAGCACCGACATTCAGTGTATATGCTATGTCCTGAAGGCTAGAGCCTCAACCCCCCAAGCTGGTGCCTTAGCTGAGTCTCTAACAGGCCATTCCATCTTTTGCTGATTGTTTCTGGGCAAAA
Organism: Paguma larvata; assembly: GCA_030068075.1. Taxonomy (NCBI): domain Eukaryota; kingdom Metazoa; phylum Chordata; class Mammalia; order Carnivora; family Viverridae; genus Paguma; species Paguma larvata. Next base: position 43,579,786 of record CM057835.1, on the reverse strand, counting down.
CAATACATGGTCAATCTGGTGGATTCCATGGTTGTGTACACACTGACATGTCTCATTTGCAATACAATGAGTCCCTTGCTTGGAAGCAATGTTTAGTGGGACACATGTTGCTAGATCAGTCTTTCTGAGTGTCCTGGATGGTGGCGTTGATGATGGTGCTAAAAGCGAACCAACATTTGGAATAGATGTAGTTTACAGTAGGACAAACTGCTGTTCCCTCTGTAGTGGGAGAGGCCCAATGGAATTATTTGATGCCAAGTAGCTGTCTGGTCTCTGCTGCAAGCATGTAGGGCATTCAGTAGTAGAAGTAGCTAGATCTGTTTCGGTAATGGGGAGTCATGCTGTCAGACTCATGCGTCGCCTTCGTCCCTGCTGGTGGGCGCACTGCATCAGCACTGAGGAGGTAGAGCCCAGAGGCAAACTGGCAGTCATCCTGCTCACGTGATTGTTGAGAACCTCCCCTGGGGTGGCTGATCCTGAGACACAAAGATCTGCACGCACTGTTTGCGCCCATTCCCGTAAGTCCATGCATCCACATCCCTCCTCCACAGAACTCATTTTCCTCAGTCTTTCAATCTCATTTTTTTAAGAGGCTCTTTTCTTGAACAAAACCAAGCCATTGGTTTCTACCCAGGGTCGCTTGCCTATCTACCTCTCAGGCTCCTCCTTCCACGTAAATGAACAGATGTATTTTCTTGCAGCTTTGCTGTCTGTGAGAAATTCCCCTTGCCACTGTCCTTTAGAACCATCCCTGAGGGGCTGTAATGGAGCCATAGTATATTGTTGTCTAAAGCCACATATCACATTAACCCATCTGCGACTCAGGCCCAGGTTATTTTCTCCTTCCTCAGTTGATCAGAGAGAACATACCTTCAGACTATAGGTGTGAGCCGATGAAGAGACATCCATGCAATAGAGGCAGGTGACATGGGACTATGGGCCACTTATTCATCACCTATTTTTTTTTATTTTTTTTAATGTTTATTTATTTTTGAGAGACATAGAGACAGAGTATGAGCAGGGGAAGGGCAGAGAGAGAGGGAGACACAGAATCCGAAGCAGGCTCCAGGCTCTGAGCCATCAGCACAGAGCCTGATGCGGGGCTTGAACTCACAGACTGTGAGATCATGACCTGAGCCGAAGTCGGCCGCTTAACCAACTGAGCCACCCAGGCGCCCCTATTCATCACCTATTTATGTGGTTTACTCATACCTTCAAGAACTGCCAGCCCTGATTCTAAATATAACATTTCTGTTGTATGATGGATTGCTCCTGTGCACATGTGACCTTATAACTTTGTGGGTCTGATAATACTCCATTCTTAACCGGAAGCTCCAGTTACAGGGGCACTTGGTGAACCGTGGTCAAGTAGAGTTTCTGCTAGGTGCCGATAACTATTTTTCAAGTGGAGACTACTCTTATACCACCGAAGACATGTCTTTGCTTCAGAACCCAAGAGGTATGTGTTGCAGCTCTCCTGTTGGGACTCATCAGTAATTCTACACAGCATCTTTACCTACCATAAAAACATTTGGTATCATCAGACATGCTGGGTCATATGGGCAAGGGGCAGATAAGCTTGTACCCCAGCTTGGGCTTGCTTCAGAGTCCTCTCTTGATCTGAGCCCCAGTTGAACTGGCAATCTTCTGAGTGGCTCCCGACATGAGTTAGACAAGAATTTCCAACCACAGTAGTGACTGCCTCCAAAATCCTAAGAGGCCCTCCAAGAATGAAGACTCTTTCTTGGAGGTACAATAACCTGTCATTGTCCATAATGCAGGGATGCCCCACCTCTCTCAGACTGCCATACCGTCAACATCTTCACTGATACAGCAGGCTCCTAAATTTTCATGGGGTTTAACTCCCACTCTGTTGCACACATGTATCTTCCTAGGGCATCAGGGGAACTTGTCGTTTTGGGTTTTATAGGGCAAATTAACCTGATGTTATCGTTTTAGTGAGTGAATGTGATAATTTGCAGAATGCCAAGATAGTCAAGGTCTCTGTGGACCATATTGTAACAAAAGACAACAGAATTAACATAGCCCTGGAGCAAGACAGTGAATATTCTATCTCTTCTGTATAAAGCTGATCTCTGTTTGATCTTTTCTATTGAAGGAGAAGAATGCTTTCACTAGATCAAAATCCACAAGCTAGATGTCAGAAACTGTGTTGTTTTGTGGCAACAAAGACACCAAGTATGGCCAGCTATTACTTGGTTCAGATACAGTAGCTCTTGAATAGAGATGTGATGAAGACTATCACCCCTGCATCCTTTAAGACTTTGAAGACTCATCTAAAACTACTACCGGGATGTGGTCTTGCTTCTGCTTTAGCCTCTTGGCCAGGGCTGGAGGCAGTTTCAGGCGATTCTGCTTGTCTTTTCCTGTCATCATGGCTCTTATTCCATAAGAATAAGCTAAGTGGACCAATGTGAGAATTATGCCATTTGTAAGTACATCTATCCTGATTACAAACTCAGAGACAGAAGAAATAAACAGAGCATCAGCCTGTGAACCCACTGGGCTCACTAAAAAACAGATATGTATTGGGATTTCATTTACCATCAGGTCTACATATGCCTGCACTCTAACTGCAGGATCACAGTGATGCTTTGCATCCCAAGGTGTCAATGTCAGTCCAGACTCTGTATCTTATAGACCTAGAAAAATGTGGGTATTTCCTCAATGCACAGTTACTCTAACATATGATGGCAAATCCATTTTAAAAGATTGATGAATATCTCCCATATACTCTTGTAGTAGTTTTGCAAGGTCGTTTCTCTAGGAAATATGATCTTCTTTTCAACCAAGGCGCTCTGTCTATAAACCAACATAGGTCTAGAAACTATGTAAGCATCCATGATTTTCCACAGAAGCAATATTCACCGCGTGTTCTTTTGCTTTCAAATTTTTAGATTATGGGGCATCTGGGTGGCTCAGTCAGTTAAATGTCTGACTCTTGATTTTGGCTCAGGTCATGATCTCTCGGTGCGTGAGATCGAGCCCCACATGGGACTCTGTGCTGACAGTAGAGAGTCTGCTTGGAATTCTCTCTCTCCCTCTCTCTTCCCCTCTCTCTGACCCTACCCCACTCATGCTCTCTTTATGTCTCTTTCTAGCTCTCAAAATAAGGAAATAGACTAAAAAAATAAAGTATACTTAAACATTTGGGGAGGGCAGTTAGGTGGCTCAATCAGTTGAGCATCTGACTTTGTCTCAGGTCATGATCTCACGGTTCATAAGTTCGAGCCCTGTGTCAGGCTCTGTGCTCACAGCTCAGAACCCAGAGCCTGCTTTGGATTCTGTGTCTCCTTCTCTCTCTGCCTCTCCCCTGCTTGCTCTGTCTCTCTCTCTCTCAAAAATTAATAAACATTAAAAACATTAAATAAAAAAATTCTTTGATTACACAAATTGAGCAACCTCTGGGTCAGCTGGCCAGATAGCTCACCTCTAGATACAAATGGGCTATTAACCATTGCCACAGACACTGCCGATCAAGCCCCCTGATAACCACCCCAGCCTTCTTGCCCATCATGTAATCATATCTACCTAGTCTCAGAAAGCCGAGTACATACCTGGCTTGTATCATTCTGAAATCCCACTTTTGGTACACTGCCTTTTGCCTTCGGCCTTCTGGATGCAGTCTTTAATAATTTAGTCATAAAGTAACTTCTGTGTAATCCTTTTCAGTCTAGCATTTGTCAATGTCTTATGATGGAGGAAGACTAAACCCCAGAGCTTTGTCCATTCAGTTGGTCAGCATGAGTTTGCTGGGTGTTGACTACATACTTGGCAATGAGGAGGAAGTTAGAAATGTGACAGAAACTTTCCTGGACACAAAGAATCTTCTCATTTCCCAGTGGGAATGTGTAACTTTGGAAAGGTAACTGCAAATGATGGTACCTGGATTGGGGGTCAGGAAAGTCTTTTCTGAAGACTGATGAGCTATTAGTTAGGTCCCTAGTGTTCAGGCACAGGGAGCTGCCTTCAGAGAGGCTCTAAGGCAGGGAAAACAGTGGCTTATCTGAGGAGATAAAAGTTCAGCCCGGTCAGGGTGTAGAGCTAATGGAAATAAAGGGGCTGACGAAGAGTGAAGTAACAGATTTTTAGTTTATTTATTTGTTTCTATATTGTAGTTACGGAGCAACCAACCAATGTTGGTTGTAGTTGAACCAACATTCAAAAGCTTGAAATTCCATTAGTTGTGCCTGTATTGAGCAAGATATGGTTTCACCCTCAGGTAACTTTGAATCTAACAGAAAGGTTAAGATATATTTTCCTATTGTTCTAAGTCAGAATGTGCCTTAAGGGAAAGGCACAGCGTTATGTGAACATAGGGGTAGGTGTATGGGATTCGTTCTCCTGTTCATTTCTTCAAGAGATGTTTACCAAGCACCTTGTCTGAGGTTACAAAGATGAACAAGTTGAATTCAGCCTATTGGAGAAGCCAGACACACACATAAAGAATCAGAATCCTGTGTGTGCAAAGAGAGAGAGATGCACAAATTCTAGTGGGATAATGAAAATAATTTATTGAGTACTTCTTAAACGCTTTACACATTTCCCCATGTATTTCTCTCAGTAACTTTATGAGGTAGGTGTTGCTGTCCTCATTTCTGAGAAACCTAGCACTCAGAGAAGCTGAATAAACTGGAGAGGTCCCAAAGTTTGAAAGTTGAAGACATGGAATTCAAATCCATATAATGATTTCCCAGGCTCTTAACCACCATAGCATACTGCTTCTCGGTAACACATGGGTTCATGGAGGTGAGGAAGGCCTCCTTGAGCTGAGTGTAGCAATTAAGAGATATGGGTGGGGTGATGGGGGTACATGGGTGCTCCAAAGATGGGGCAGAATGAATAAAGGCCCAGGAGGCAGGAAACTACCCAAAGTCAGGGGACCATGGCCCTTCTAGGTTTCTGCAGCAATGTGCAGCGTGGTGTGGAGGGGAACAAAATGGGAGGACAGTTAAAAATTGTTGCAGTGCTGCAGGCAAGAGAGGGTGAGGAGGGTTTGAACTAGGATAGTAGCAGAATGGATGGAGGGAGAGGAGAAGCTTGAGTAAAAGGTAGGTGGTGAAGTTAGTGGGCTTTCCTCTGGCTGTGGGGAGTCAGCACTGGGAGAAGTCTGGTTCGGCTTCTTGGTTCCTGAGGTGGGAGACAGAGTAGATGGATGGTGATGTCATTAAATAACGAGAAATCAGGTTTTGGGTGAGACAATGAATTCAACCTTTAGTCACGTTGAGTTGGAAGTGCCAAAGGATTATCCAGGTGAAGAAGTCCACCAGGAAGTTGCAAATATGGGACAAAGTCCACACTAGGCGTATGAGCTGGAGAAAGAGATTTGGGACATCAGCCCATGGGTAAAGTTAAGGCAAAAAGAGTGGAAAAGCAGCCCTGGCAGAGTGGGCGAAGCAAGCTGAGTGAGAGATGGTTATGGGAACGGGGAGAGGAGTGGAGTGGGTGAGGGGCAGGTTGGAGGGGTCACGTGAGGAGGTTGTTAGAGATAGAGGAGAGCGCGCCTGGGTGGCTCAGTCGGTTGAGTGTCTGACTCTTGATTTCAGCTCAGGTCATGATCCCAGGGTTGTGGGATCTAGTCCTGTGTTGGCCTCCACACTGAGTGTGGAGCCTGCTTGGGATTTTCTTTCTGTCTCTCTGTCTCTTTCTCTCTCTCTCTCCCCCTCTCTGCCCTTCCCCTGCTCATGCTCTCTTTCTCTTTCTCTAAAAATAAAGAAAATAAAATAAAGAGGGAGAGGAGAAATGGGCACTCCAGGCAGTGTGAAATAGAGTAAAATAGGGGGAACTAAGAATGTTTTCAATGAATGTAATAAGGTTTGGGGGAGGGACTGGATAATAATGGGTTTTATGTAGTGATTTGGTGATACTGGGTGAGGGTTAGATTATTGTGGCCAGGCAATGAGAAGCTGGGAGCAGAACAATGCTGTAGGAAGTTTATTTTCCAAGAGTGCAGAATGGATCAAAGGGAGGAATTACATGTACAATGGAATATTATTCAGCCTTAGAATGGAAAAAAATTCTGACACCTACTGCAACACGGATGAGCTCTGAGGACACAATGCTAAATGAAACAAGCCAGTCACAGAAGGATAAATGCCATATGATTCCACTTATATGAGGGACCTAGCGCTGTCAGATTCATAGAGACAGAGGGCAGAATGGTGTTTTCTAGGATAGTTACTATGTGATGGGTATGGAGTTTCAGTTTTGCAGGATGGAATGAGTCCTGGAGATGGAGATGGCCATGTAACTACGTGGATATCCTTAATGCCCCCTAAAATGGTTAAGATAGTGCATCTTATGCTATGTATCTTTTACCACAATTACAAACTTAAGAAGAAAAAAAAAGGAAGATAAAAAGGGGAGAGTGCTGAGAAGCAGAACTTTTCAGAGGCTGTTTCTTAGCCCAGATGAGGCTAATGTGGCTAGAATTGGGTAGGTACCAGTGGAGCTGTATGAAGGGGCTGTGTTCATTTGTACATCAGAGATGGTCAAACATCGGCAATGTCATATGGTTCAACCTAATAGAAAGGCGGAGGGAGACACATTCTTTAATGAAGTCCAAGAAATGTACATTCTTACCATTTAAGTTAAATTGCAAAATATTTCCTGGGGCACTTGCTTTCAAACTAATAACCCAAATAGCAAATACTTTCCACTTTCAATCATTGTAGGTCAATTGGAAAGCAGCTTTTTTATTTTTTATTGGAGAAACTCATACTGTCTTCACTTCGTTCAGTGCGAAGTTGAGTTGCCAAAACTGCCTTCAGTCCACATTTTGTCTTTTGTGTTTCAAAGAGGAAAGTTTCCATTTCTCCGTTTCATCCTGAAAGCTTTCAAAAAGTTCGGGCAGTGACTAGTGCTGTTCCCATAACTCACTTCATCATTTCAGCTCTGCTTCTTGCTGTCGGAGGACTTCAGATGCCAAGTTTTTGCTTCAGTGCGGCTCAGAATCCCACGGAGGACTTTGGTACCAATACCGCTGACCTTCTCTGAGCCAAGAGCCATTAGCTTTTTAACAAAGTAATAGAACGAAGGGATCAGGCTTTATTATTAGCTATAAGCCACCAGGATTTAAAAAAAAATCACACACACACATAAGCGGTGCTCAAACCATGTTGTATACAAGACGCATCCCAGGAGATTGTTAAAAGAGAAAATTCCCAGGTGGTTTTCGCAGCGATTCTAAATAGCACATATTGGGCGGGGAGCAGGAATCTGTTCTTAATAAAAATGTGGATAACCGTGATACATGGCGGTGGCCTAGACGCTTTTGTTGAGCACTCGACAGACTCCATCAGGCTGGATTTTGCCTAACGATAATTACAGTCAAACTAATATTGTCGTTTTAAAGTTGGTAGTTATACTAGCGTTCAGAGTACATTTCAGTTCATAATATTTTTGAAGAACATTTTTCTAAACTTCGGAAATATTTTAAGGACATGAATGGATAAAATGTAGTGGTACTACACAGCTTGCCACAGGTTTTCGGCTCTTTAGGGACAAGAGTCATGGTTATGTCTTTCCATGGCTGGGTTTCTGTTTTTTCTATCTCTCCAAGTGTTGAAGCAGAAGGAGGAGGAGGTAAGAGCCCTCACCAGCAAAGATAGTTGAATGTCACTGGGATGGCAAAAGTCACCCAGGATAACAGCAGGAATGGGGTGGAGAGGCATGCTATGAGCCTGATGGGGAAATCCTCAAGGAAAGCTGGAAGATAGGTAATTTTCAGAGGAAGGGCGGGTACGCCTTTAAAACAGAAGTGTTTGAAGAGAAGTTACGGAATAGCAGTCTGGATGCATTAGTGGGAACCTGGTTTTGTCCCAGCCCTGAGGTTCCAAGGGCATGGGAGAATGATTCATCTCCGCTGAAGGGGATGGGAAGGAATGTTGTTGCCAGGGGGACCCAGTGGCTAAGACAGAAGGATGCCAGAGGAAGGTACTGGATTTCTCCCAACATCTTTTTTTGTTGGTCAAAAGAGATTTTCTTAAACAGTGAAATATTGTTTGGCGATCCCACTGGGTATACGACCAAAGGACAAGAGCAGCATTTTGAATGAGGATAGGGGAACCTGGATTGCATAACACAATATGGTCAAGGGAAATGTCCAGGAATCGCTTTTCCTTTGGAAGCGTGGTAGACACAAGAACACAGACTTCAAAGCAGAGATGAAAAGGTGAGGCACTTCGGGGCCAGCCAGGTAAGGTAGATGAGTGATGAGGCCTAGATGGAGAGCGTCAACAACAAGGGATCTCTGGCCTCTCTAAAGGGGCTGACCTTGCCTCTGCCCGACTGTTTTCAGGTGAGCACAAATGATGCAGCGGAACAGAAATTCCTTATTATTGATGAAAGCTTTCCAATCTTAAAATGCTGACCACTAACTCAGATATTAAGTAAAATGCATCGGAGGCCAAACCAAACATATCTGTGGCCAGATCTGGCCCGTAGGCTGCCGTGTGTGGTCTCAGGTTTGGAGCCAGAGAGACCTTGGCAGGAAGCTGGCTCGGCGGCTAGCCATTAAACCTCTCTGACCCTCAGTTTTCTCCCTTATAAAAAGATGGCTGGAATAATACCTAACTTTGACTTTTTTGGGGGGAAGGATTAGACATATATTCTTCATATCATTAAATGAATGTATGTAAGGTAGTTTTCCGGTGTCTGCTCTCTGCTTAGTAAATGGCTTTCCTAGTGGCCAGAATCATGCGTTTTTTTCAACATTTCCTCCTCTGACCTAACAAACAAATATGTCACCTTAGAAGTATAAAAGATCGCTGTGTCTACAGCTATACTTTAGGCTAAGGTGTGACAATCAGTATAGAGAAGCCATGTGCCTTTAGCTAACTGCCCCAGTTGCCCTGCTTTAGGGTCTTCTCTTTAGATCCAGTGTTTGCATAAATGTTGGAAAGTCAAAGGCAATAATAAAGATATTACACACGAAGAGAAGCTGTAGAGGAACCATTAAACTGTATTATCAAAAATATTTATCAATAACTCTTTCTTTTAAACAGACACAATTCCTTTCTTCTTGGAAGACCTAGAACATATTCCAATGACAGCAGAGATTTTATATTCATATGAAGAGGGATATAGCAAATGAATAAATGAAGCAAAAAAAAAAGGAAGGAATGCTTGCATTTATTGGTAAAAGAAGAATCAGATGCATGTCACCTCAGGGGAAAATCATTTTGCCTTTTTCTGTTGATCAGAGAGCTCATGACGAGATAAGATTGCCAAACTGAATAACCTAACGAGATTCCCCGGTAACTTGACATGAAGCGAATGTCTAGATACGAGAGAGGTGAGTATTCCAAAATAGAGTGAGGACTTGAACAGAGGAGATGGAAAAAATTATTGCCTCAGTGGACTTGAATATGCCTGGGAGGATAGGATTGTGGTGGATAAGATGCGTGGGACTAGGCAGTTCTGAGAAGTAAACGTTGCGAGACTACACCCTTTTGGTGAACTCTCCAGACTTGGCCTTCCATGATCATGTAGGGTATCCTGAAGGTCTCGGAAAAGTCTTCCCTCTGGTAGCTGAGCACTTATTTATATGTAAATTTTCATGGTGTTTTTTAGTTAGTTTGAGTTAACCTGCTCCTCTGTTCTTTTCTATAATCATCCTGAGTCTGTTTAGGGTTGTCTGACCACTAAACTAGCACTGGGACAGGAGCTTAGGAAAAAGAGACCATACACAATCGCTTACTTTCTAGCAATATTTAAGGGCTGACTCTTGGTGACTTGCTGAGCCACCACCATCTTCAAGTGCCCATTTGAGGAAAGTGGGCCAGACTCTCTCCCAGTTTGGACCATATTCTCTGTGACCTTGCCCACTCCTGTAGCCGTCTGGACTTCCTTGTCAAAATGATATTTTGTTTTTGTTATACTAAACTCGGTCCAGGGACCCTTGTTCTTACATTGTGCTCCATGATCAACTGGGAATTTTAAAAAAAGGCATAGGAAGAAAGCATAATCTCTTGCAAAGTCTTTGAATATGTCAACTCAGCAGGAAGAAAGGGATAAGCTGATTTGAAATGGGACAACCAGCGAAATATACACACGTATAGATATCTGTATTTGTATCAAAAAAGTTTCAAGATGCCAATATATTTTTGCCTTTAGCTGTCCTTAAACTAAGAAGAGATTTTGGTAGTGGTATTTGCTGTTTGGATTCATCTGGCTCCTGACCTAATTTCCAGCTGCAATTCTTTAGGCAAGTTACTCAACCACTTGGCTTTATATATATGCATGTATATATATAATAAATTTTGTGTGGGGTGTGGGGGCTTCATAGCATCTTAGATTGACTATGTAGATTAAATGAATGCATGTAAGCACTTAAGTCATAAAGGAATAAATGTTTGATTATGACTATGATCATGAATATTATAATGCTTATGATTGAGATTGAAAAGCTATGGCCCCAGAGGTAGAACTAAACTGAGTTAGCCTTGGTCTGAGGTCCTCAGGTATTGAGCTACTGTTAAAGGCCTATGGGCAGCTATCCTTCAAATTTCAGAGCACGGCGGGGATGTTAGCCACAGGCAGAGTTTCTGCTTGGCCATATTCCATGAAAGTCTAGAGGCTAAAGATGCCCCAAGAAGCCACGTGAGGACTGATAGTATGGAGATGTTTACGGTAGTCTCAGCCTACGAATTCCAAGTTCTACCCATTCCGCAGGTGATCTTTACAAAGAGAACGCGTGCTCAAAATTCCCTGCATCTGCTTATATATTCTTTTCAGCTAAACACTATATATTTTAGGAGATAATACTTTTTTGAAGAATAATTATTCATAAGTAAAGTGGATAAGTTTTTTTCCTCTTCCTGATTACAAATGGTATCCAAGTGGGTTCTGAATTGCTAAATAATATTTTATAGATGGTGAAGTTAGAAAATGTAGCAAGTAGCCACACATTTCCATTGACTTAATGGGTGTTTCCACACACATGTGAGAAAAGCAGAAAGTCGGGGGTCTTTTATATGCATTTCCATTGAAATTTGTGGCATTTCCTGCGCACAGTCACATCAACACGTATCCATAGATAGCTTACCATGTTAAGTAGCTGTGGTTTTGGATTTAATTGCCAACTTTTACTCTACTAGTAATTCCAGACAGGGGAATAACAGAGTGAAGGGACCTGCCCAGGTTGTTACCGCCGCCTATAAAAACAAATCAGATCCTTAGGGTTTAATTAGAGGACTTATAATTACACCTGAAGCATGCTAGTGTTAAAATGTGAACACTGGACGTCTGGAAGATGAGTCTAGATTTGGTCACTCGCCTTTAGGAATCTAAATCCATGAAACTGTGAGCGTCCAGAGGAGCAGTGAGGCTCACACCTGGGGCTTGTGCCAGGCAGAAATGACAAAGGTGAATGTGGGCTTGTCTGCAAAACAGAATATTCAGAAAAGGTAAAGGGAGAAGGTATTTAAAATCACAAGGAATCCGAGATGATGACTGGCTTCTTCAGCCCTACCATGAACAAAAGTCATTGAAAAGGAAGAGTAGATAAGAAGTGTGTTCTTCCTTCATAAAACCTTATTAACACACGGCCTCTGGGACTCACAGCCACACAGGATGCCTGCTGGTATCAGAGTCTTTAAGGAAAAGAAGGACTGAAGGATCACCTCTGGTTACACAGGCTCAGTGGAAAGGGTCTGAGAAGGAGAATATACGGCAAAAGGCATAGAAGAGCTTTGATAGAGAGCATCATGTATCATTTTCTCAGCCCTCTTCTCTCCCACCAGTGCTAAACGGTTATGTGTGTGTGCATGTATATATACGTATATATGCATCCATATCACATACATGTTTGTGTGTGTGTTTATATGTGTACATATACACATATATTCCATTCTCTCAAGTGCATTAGAAATGCTAATAAGAGAGAGATAGCACACTTTTTTCCTTTTTTTTCTTCCAAAGTTATGAAAAGAAGGGTTTTTTGTTTGTTCCTGATAAGGTTTTAGGAATAACGTTGAGAAAATTGCTTCTCTACTTTATAGCAGATTCCATCTAAAATTAGTATGTGTGTGTGTGTGTGTGTGTGTGTGCGTGTGTGTGTAGTTTAGGAATAATCAGGCTTCTTGGCAAAGTTTCCATTCTCTCCCTTTGTCCATAAAAAGATAATTTCACTGTCTCCAAGTTACAAGGAATCGACTCTACATGGTACAGCAAAATTTAAATTTTACAATTGAGATTACTCTAGAGTAAAACTCCTTAAAAACAGAGAGCGCGGCTTAAGTGTATGGTCTCGAGGCAAGAGTAAATGGAGTGGAAAGTAGTAAAAGGTTGGTTTAGAAGGCTTAATACTCAGGATCTGGCAGCCCGTTGCAGTTACCTACTCCTTGGGAGACACAGATGGGACAAGGCAGGCGTGTGTTGAGTGAAGCAATTCATGAATACTCAGCCATGAAATGGAAAATCAAAATGAAATAAGGACAACTGTAACTATCTTGGCCTATTAATATTTAAATATTAATACCTACTTTCCTTTGTGAGATGTTACTGAATATTTATTGACGAGAAAAAACTGATAGTTTGGGAAGAAGAACATATTCAAGAACTGCCTTTAAACAGGGTTTGAATGGCATGTGGTCTTCTTAACTCAAAGTTATAGTCAACCAGTTAAATTAAGTTCCCATCCAAACGTGTCTTCGAATTGAGTGTCCGCTGGAAAAAATTTCCAAAATGCTCACAACTTTCGATAGGGGTGACACATGGTCCTAGTTTCCCCAAACTTGGATTTAATATTTGAATCCAATGGTATTTGGCCGTGTTAGTATAGAAAATTTAAGCTTAAAAAGAAAGCACCTGAATTTGTTTATGCATAAACCTATTAAAAATGTTTGTAGGGGCTCTTGTTTTGTTTATTCTCTAGAATATAACCTATCTTTGAAGTGGTATGTGCATTTTTAAAAAGTCGTTCCCAAGCTAAGTAATTAGACTGGAAACAAAAGCTATTCTTAGAGTACATTCCACTTAGAAAGCTATGCACGCGATGCTTTGATTCAAATAATACTCTTATAAAACTTTGTTATTGTTTGAGGACCATGTTCAGAGTGGCAACTTTTGTTTTTGATGATCATTCCATCCTGAAACAATTTCCCCCCTGCCCAATTAAACCAGAAATTAGGAGCACATTTATATCTGATGAGGCTTAAACTTCTCAACCGCCTGCTTCAGAAGCGAGGACCTTTAGTGGTTATGTTCATTTTGTCTCTGCACAGAGAGCTCAAAAGAAAACAGAATCAATTCCCTTAAGTTTTTCTGGAAGAGGAAGGTTGTTTTTGTTGCTTTGATCTTAGCATGTTGTGCATTTTTTATTGGCTGTTGAATATAAAAAGCCATAGCCTCATCTGGTTTTTCTGCTATATTCTTATATTGTAAATCACATAATGCCTTCCAATCTAAAGTTACATGCCTAGGTCCAAAATATTATTTCAAAATTGATTTATCATTGCAGTTGATAGAAAGATTTCCAGGGTGTAAGAAAACTCTCCGAGGTTCTAGTAGTATGTCACGGACTGCTAAAAATATATCCATGCACTTTAGACAACAAATTCCAGGATGTAGACATATACTCATGCTATTTTCAATCCCTTTTCCTATCATTGCAAGAGGCTGTTGAAGCTAATGTAGCAGCTGGCTAGGTTATTGCTTCTATAATATAATCCATAATGCAAAAGCAGCTATTTTCTAAACATTCTAGAGCAACTCAAGTTGTTTACATGTCTCTGTAAGGTAATTTTCCTATAACTTTGTGCCAATTGGTGTCATACTATTTGGTAAAAATCTTCATTAAATCAGGACAACTGCACTTAGTTAAATTCTCTCTCATACAGAGAACTGCAGGAAAATGACAGTTCGCTGATTTCGAGGCCATTGTCATGAAGTAAATACAGGGTTTTAGAAGATTAATGCGAACTACAAAAATGGAGTTGTATAATTAAACATCAAGTAGTCCAAGTCATAAAAGTCATAGATTAATTGTCTCTCAGTCCGAGTCAGATCCTTTAAATATTGTCTCACGACCTGAGCATTGGTTCTTTCATCAGAAGAGTGCCTATCCTTAAAGTTGGGAAATTTCAGCTCTTCTGGAGCACCAATCAGCTGTAAAAAGTAATTGGCATCTTTTTCCAAAGTTTCAAATTTCCCTACAAAATCATAGTTGATCAAACACGGATAGCAGAGTTTGCTGACCTTTTCCCAGTGAATGTCCATTCCCACTGGACGGTGGGAATCCAGCAAATAGTGGACGAACTCTTTGAATTTGACTCCAGATCCATTGTTTAATGCTTCTTCACAGGCGTTTGGCCGATATTTCTTTATAATTGCCTTCCCAAATACTGGATGGTAATAGCTATTGGGGTGTTCAAATTTGTCCCTAAATGCTGACACTAATCTTTCCATGGGATCACGAACGAAAATAGCTTTGGTGTAGGTATTCAAACGAGTATAAATCCCTTTTAAGTCAAAGCTATCTAGTTTTTTCAAATGCTTCCCGTAGTGAACAGCATCATGGGAGATGTTGTATGCAGAGGAAGCCAACCCACTTAGTACCATCAGAATTCTCTTCCAGTTGGAACAGCCAGCCTTGGGTACTTCACAATATAAGATTTTGTGTTTATCTTCCACATAGATCCTGGATACCATATGAAAAAGATGTGACTGAGGACGACTCACCCCACCATATTTTTTGCAAAACTCCTGAAGGAAAGACCTGCGTTTCTCTTGGGCCACATCCATTTCCTTCCACTTGTTGTCTTTGATTAAACTTTTGTTTAAAGGGTGTATGTCCAACGGCCACTTCATTTCACTGAACTTCTTGAAAACAGTCCTGGTTCCTTGATATTTTTCAATCAGCTTAATTGTCGGTGGCCCTGTGGTCTTCCCCAAAGCTCGATCCTCTCCTTGAGAGTGGCTGGTCTTTGTTAAGACCCTTGCTGGCCTCTCAGAGTTGAGCAGAAGGTTTCCCTCTTTTCCCTTGGGATCCTCAGTGATGTGGAACTTGAGGTTCTGTTAAAATAGAGAAGGAGAAATGTTGCAAGCACATTCACAAACGTGAGTATACAAGGATCTTAACATACTTGTTTTATAATACTATTGAGGAGGGCGCATTTCATGTAAGCTGCCAAAACAATTTAGCAAAGAGTGCTGAATATACATTTTGTAGTAAGTTTCTTCAGAGAAAATATAGCAAAGAAAAATGGTATCCATGCATCATTTGAACCAAAGTTTCACATTGTATATTATATATATTTTTG
Source organism: Paguma larvata (assembly GCA_030068075.1). Taxonomy (NCBI): domain Eukaryota; kingdom Metazoa; phylum Chordata; class Mammalia; order Carnivora; family Viverridae; genus Paguma; species Paguma larvata. The sequence continues at coordinate 43,564,502 of CM057835.1, read as the reverse complement.
TATTTATTTAACGTTAATGTGGTGCATTATATTAACAGATTTTCTCAAGCTAAATTATCTTCAGTATTATTCGGCTAAATCTACTAGTGCTGATTTGAGTCTATGATCATAGTAAGTTGGTTATTGCTTTTTGTACTATCTTTGTTAACCATGGTTGTCAATTATATAACAAGATAGAAACACACACACACAGATGGCCACAAGATGGAAAGAAGAATGTCCTGAATTTTCATTTTAGCTTTGCCTGTAACACATTAGAATGTATTCCATCATCCTGTAGGTCAATGATTCTATTCAGGAATGTGTTACCTTCAAGCATTAATTTAATTAGTGCATCTGAATGCAGATCCAAAATGTAGCTGTATTTGGATTGAAATTTTTGTTGTTGCTTTTGGGGTATTCTGTGATGCACGGAAGAGCTTAAAGTCATAAATTAGAACCTAAAGTTGTAGCAAGGCAAATTATAAAATCCTCATGACCATTTCAGTTTTCCAAGCACTTGCAAAAGGAGATATTTTTTTTCCCTTGGAAAATGTTTAATTTCAGAGTATTCATTTATCATAATAATTTAGTAACTATAAGCATACAATTTCATTCACGTATGAAACCTTTCTCTTTCCCAAGTGAAGAATGACTATAGGATGTCCTGCTATATAAAAGTGTATGAAAAGTAGAACAAGAATTTAGTTCTCTTGTCAGTGGGATGAATCAGCCTACCTACCATCTACTCTTCATCTGACTACGTCTTCCTACAGCTCTTGCAATGACTGCAGAAGGGAATAAATGGAAGACAGGACTTACAATGTGGAATTCTCTCCTAGGGATAAAAATTGTAAGGACTTTGGCTTTTACCCTGGGTAAACTAGGGAGACTTTAAAGGCTATCAGCAGAGAAGTAACAGGATCTCACTTAGACTTGAAAAGGATGGTTGAGGAGAAGATTGGCCTGAAGATAAACATACAGAATTGTCGGCATATTATTGGAAAAACCCATGAATAAATTGTGTGCTGTGGGAGTAATGCATGGGGCCACCAGCCTAGTGTTGGAGGGAGTGGTGGGAGAAGTTTCTTAGAGGAGGATCTCTCTCTCTCTCATCCATCCATCCATCCATCCATCCATCCGTCCATCCATCCATCCACACTATCTAGAATGGTCTAGAGCCTACAGTAATTTCTCTCACATATTGAATGAATGAATGAATGAATGGAATGAAATCTTCCAGGTTGATTAGGAATATTCTAGCAAATTGAGCAAAAGAGCAGAGAAATAGTTTGTACTGTGGATGGAAGCCACCTCAAAGCATCATGGTCCTTCTACTAGCTGAGCTTTAAGTGGGGTGGCGGTGGGAACTGCTTCTTTCTAGTGCAAGAAGATTGCATGAGTAACCCCTGATCACCATACACCAACTTGGGTAGCCCCATAAAATAGCTGCCCAAATCTTCCATAGCATTGAGCCAACCGTTTGAGGTTTCAAGTCTAAAACCATTTGTCTTCTGTCTTCCCGGAGACTGCCAGAATGACTTCAAAGCCCTGAATCCATCCTTATTCTGATCAATTACCTGTAGTCCATTAAGTTTTCACAGATGATCTGAAATTTGACTTGAGCTTTGGAAGATTGAGCTTTGGGGTTATTGGTTGACTGCATGGGAAATACTTAGTACAGGCCTGAAATAAAACTGCCAATATATTTTCACAGCTACTTCTTCTACTACTACAACTATAAATAATAATTGCTATTATTAATATTTTATAGTGTAGTAATAATGTTTTATCCCATTGACTTAGTGAATTTCAAGGTTCCCCAGTTGTCCCTTATTATCCAGAATGTAATTTGTGTGTCTCTACCTGTACCCTAATTAGTTCCCTCCCTGCCCCCTGACAAGAACAAAAACAAAATCAGCCTTCTACTGTGCCCTCTGGACCTTCTGTTTGTGGTCATCGAATTCCCCTTTAATCTCTGGAGACTTCTGGAATGTTTGTTTCCCATGACTTTCTCTACATGGAACCTGGCTGGCCCCCAAGATTCTGCTGCCCTTGCACTTTCTCAAGTAGACAAAATCTTATTTCCTTGAACCTCTGTCCCTCTGGCCAGAAGACAAGGAGCTATTTCCTCGTAATTCACTGCTGCTTCCAGGATATGTCCTCTGGTAAAAACTTCTGTTTCTGTGAAGTGCACGTGTCCTGCTGAGCCTCCCTTCTCCCTCCTCATGCTGTCATCTGCCTGTACCCCTATTCCTTCTGCTGAAGACTTTAGCTCCTAGCTCAGACTTTGCTTCTCATCCCCATTCTTGTCATTGTGTGTGCTGACTCTGACACCCATTAAACTCTCAGTTCCTTGACCACCTCACTTTAATAGAGGTGTTCTTCATTTCTCATTGGCCATGTCATCATCAGAGCCTGCATCACCTCCATCATCTCTCTGACTACCATCCTCTAACCTTCCAGCTCATTGCTACTTCCATTTTTGCAGTTCTTTGACCATTTCTCACTATGTTTTTCAAGCTCTTAGTAGCCAGCATGTCTGATTCTTCTATTTGCTCTCAGAAAGTCACTTCTGCAGGGATGCTTTCCTTGTCTAAATTATGTTACTTTCTGAGATTCTCTCCTATGTAAAGTTCCTAAATAAGAACTCTGCTTACTTTCCTCATTGCATTTATTGCAATGTGAAATTTATTTACTTACTTCTATGTTATCTGCCCCCCACTCCCACCTCTTGTGCACTAGAACATGACCACAGAGGTCTTTTTTGTTCTCTGTTGGATCTCTGGTACCTAACATGTTGCCTGGCACATGGAAAGCAATCAATAAATAATGGTTGATTGAGTAAGTGCAATTTTAAAAACCAGAAGTGGATTCTTTATTTCAAGATACAGTGCAAAATGAATCTGTACATCTGTTAATAGGATTTACTGACACAATTGTATTACACTTCACCAGCCTTCATGCCGTATTTAGTTAAATAAAAAAAATAAACTCGCAAAACTGTCAACAACTGGTGTTGTTTCCAGTGCCACCTGATGGTCTTTTAAAACTCCTCCTCAACATTGAAAGTGGTTATACCTTGACTGTATCAAGATTATGCTTTCTTCTTCTGTTTTACATCGAAGGGACTAGTGTCAGCTTGTTTGTCATCATAAATAAGAAAAACAGTGGGTGTAAGCCGACTGCTGCACATAACCAGGGCGTCCTTCTCATGCACACAAAATCAGAGTTTCACATGCACAAATAGTCACTTTAAAATACAAGTCATTTTTACTTGGGATATTTTGGATTTTCTTCAGATACCAAGTGGAAGGAGAAATTCAGCTTCTTTTCAATGACCAGTACACATTTATTTTTTTAATTTTTTAAAATAATTTATTGTCAAATTGGTTTCCATACAACACCCAGTGCTCATCCCAACAAGTGCCTTCCTCCGTGCCCGTCACCCACTCTCCCCCCTCCCACACCCCCCTCACCCCTCCATTAAACATCAACTAGTGCCTCAGATAATATGGTACTCAGAAATTTTAGATTTTCATTTATATTGGAGAGCAATGAGTGAGGAAAGGAGTTTCTTCGGGTTTATTTCTTGCAGTAAATGTAATTTTAAGTAAATGATGGGCTTCCAAATAATTGTTTTATAACCTTGTCAAAGAAAAAGTATTAATCAAAAGGTCAAGGTTAACTTAGATAAATAATTTACCAATTCTCGTCAAGGTGCTGAAAATCTGTATTCAAACAAGTTTTTGGCAGAAGAGAACACAAATAAAATAGGTACATGCAGAGCTGCTCATGCTAAAATAGGCATGGAGGGCTTGGAGCCTCACCTGCCTGCCAAATCAGATTGGTTCAAAGTCACTCAAGGCTGCCTGGGAACCTCTGGAGGCTTGCCAGCAATCTGCTTCCCAAGCCTCACTGTGGACACTGGGGAGCAGAATTTCTGGGGGTGGGGCTCTTGACTCTACCTTAAACAAGCTCCCCAGGCACTCTGCAGGCAGTAATGGCATTTGGGGGACCACGCAATAGAGTATTACAAATGAAAATAAAATAATATGAGCTCCTTTCATACCATCCAGGTGAGAAGGGCATCAAATATGGCGGCTGTGAATAAGGAGAGACGAATACTCTGCCGTGGGCAGGGATGTCACACCAACCCTCACACACCTGATGAGATACCCTACACGTTTATCCAGTTCCCTTTGCTGGAAGCCCATGTTCTTCAAGCTACTTTCTAATGACTAGTTCAGCGGGAGATAAGTACACAAGGGATATGTTCATTGCTCACAAATGAGACTTCAATCTCCTGATAATATATTTAGTACTAGTCAGTTTCCTCAGCTCTGACTAAATCAAGAGATGGGCTAAGGGTTAATTCTAAGTAGCGACACCCCAGGAGGCTTCTTGTTGGATGGTCACTAGACCTTCTTCTAGCACACCTTAGCTGACCATCACTCACCTTATAAAAACCATTATAGGGGTGGTGGCCTCCCTCCCACCCCCATCCCACTCCCTTCCCTTCCATTATAGCAAAGGCTTTCCATGACTGAGGGGTTTGGATTACTAACATCAAGATTAATGGTATTGTATTGTATTTCATGATTAATTTTAATTACATTTTTAATTTTAATTCCAATATAGTTAACATACTGTATTATCTTCATTTCAGGTGCACAATATAGTGATTCAACAGTTCTACACATCACTCAGTGCTCATCATGGTAAGTGTACTCTTAATCCTCATCACCTGTTTCACTCATCTCCTCATCTCCCTCCCCTCTGGTAACCATCAGTGTGTTTTCTGTAGTTAAGCACCGATTTTTTGGTTTATCTTTATTTTTTTCCTTTGTGCATTTGTTGTTTCTTAAATCCCACATATGAGTGAAATCATATGGCATTTGTCTTTCTCCGGCTGACTTATTTCACTTAGCTTAATTCTCTCTAGGTCCATCCACATCTTTGTAAATGGCAAAATTTCATTCTTTTTGATGGCTCAGTAATATTCCACTACAAATGCACACGTGCGCGCGCGCGCACACGCCCCCCCACATCTTCTTTATTCATTTGTCAGTTGATGGGTACTTGGGCCACTTGCATAATTTGGCTATGAGATTGATGGTATTTTAAATTTGCAGCTTATACTAATGAAATTCTACCACCATCATCATAATGCCGATGATAATAACAACAACAAAAGAAAAAGAATAGATTTTTACATCTCCATTTTCCTTCAGGACACCTCATTCTGCTTGTCCTCAAAGCAAATGTCTCTAAAGCCAAACGTATCCTGTTCCTTCTCAAAGTGGCTCCTCCTGCGCTTTTTTCTATTTCTGAAATGGCTCTATTACATTCTGGCCACCCACTCACAAAATCTGAGAGATGCCTTAACAATCAGAAAGTAAATTGGTTAATTTACATCTCATAATGTCTTTAAAAATCTTTTTTATTTATTATCTCTTAATTGGATACTCTTTAGTATCCTACTAATTGGCTTCTCTGAAAATTATTGCCAAATTAGTCTTCGTAAAACATTTTACTTTTCATCCCTTTAAAATCTGGAACTGGCTCAACTATATATAAACCAAAGTCCGGATTCCTTAGTTGGCACTGGTACTGTGTCACCACTGGGCTTGTCACTTTGTGCTCTGCTCCCATTTTGACACAGACATCCTGTCTTCTACTTGCTTCCATTGGGCTCTCAACACCCTTCACTCATGTTCTGCCCCTTGCTGGGACTTTCCAAATCTCCTACATTTGACAGAAATCCTGCTGATAGAAAATCCTGCTGTCACCCTGAAAACCACCCAGGACTCCGGCGAGGGCTTCTGCTCTCTTCACGGCCACATTAGCCCTTAGTCTGAACCACCTGTGAAAAATGTGACTTATTCCAGCTCACATTGTTATTTTATTTTCTCATTGGAGAAACTCTTTCAGGCATAGCTAAATTGTAAACTATGGCAGAAAGCTATAGTTTTCCATAAATACCTTTGAAGAATGGACATGCTTGCCAAGGTAGTTAAAAGATATATCACTACAGATGAGAAAAATGAGTATTCAAAGAAACCTAATGGTAAAAAATATGGACTTTTCATGAACCGGGCAGTAAATCTGAGAGCCCTGTCGTTAATTTTTAAGGCCTCGGTTTCCATATACGTCCTCTGTGAAGTCTTCTCTGCTCCTCAAGGTTGACATTAATTGCTCTTCCTCTCTCACCCGCTGACGTCATTGAAGGTCTACTACACATTAGGGAGGGGGGCAGATGCCAGGGAAGGAGGAGTGGATAAGATGAATGTGATCCTCGCCCACGTGGAGCTAATATTCTTACAGGGAAACATGCATTAAGCAAATAATTACATAATGAATTAATCTGTTACCGTGGTAGCAAAGGCTCAGCAGCAGGCTCGTGGAGGGCTGGAGAGCAGGCCTACATGGCAGGGTACAAAGACAAGTCTGACCTCGTTTGGTGTTAAGCCTTTTGTTTAGCACCTTTCATTTTACCCTGGTTAGTTGTTATAGTTGGCTATTTAGGTGACTATCTCTCCCATATATTTTAAGCTTATTAAAGGTCAGCGTGCAGTGTTGTAAGTCTATGGAACTTCCACTAGTATCTAGAATAGTCTCTCGAATAAACATACATTTTGAATTTAATTGAAGAGCAGTTATCATTCTTGTACTTCCTCGTACTCAGGCAGTCATGCACACTGGCTTTATGCAGTTGACAAGTGTACTTCTGTATGACTTCATCTTCTCTTGTGCTATTATGTAACTCAAGGACTTTGATCATTCATTCATAACACATGTATTGAGCTACCGCTATATACTGCATTTGGCATCATATAAAAAGAGCTAAATAGATAAATTTTATGGCCCTTTGAGGAAGTCAAAGTTTAATTGTATTGATAAAAATAAGCATGTTATGGGGATGCCTAGGTGGCTCAGTCAGTTAAGTGTCTGACTCTTGATTTTGGCTCGGGCGATGATCTCTTGGTTTGTGAGAGCGAGCCTTGCGTTGGGCTCTGAGCTGACAGTATGAAGCCTACTTGGGATTCTCTCTCTCCCTCTCTCCCCCCCCAAAATAAATAAATAAACATTAAAAAAGTAGTTAATGAAAAAATGTGAAAATTGCCATAATGAAAGGATACATTAGGAATCAGGGAACAGAGACAAGAATACTTAGGTTTTCCGAGGAAATATTTTGGGCAAATTTCAAAGAGAAGTGATGTCTGAGATTGATCTGAGAGGATACTGGGGAGTTGACAGGTCAACCAACCATGGATGGGAAAGACAGTACAAGCTGACACCGAGAAGACACGTGGGGAACAGATGCAGATAAGAGGGAGAGGCAGGTGGGGTGAATCCTTGTGCTCATATAGAGTCTAGATGACATGTAAATGAGCATAGATGACATGCAGATGACATTTAAAGAGTCTAGACTTTACCATGTAGATGGCAGGGATTTTCCATAAGGCGGGAATGAACATTCTAGCAGCAGTGGGCAAGTGGAGCTGGGGGGAAGTGAGTCGTCTAGAAGACAATTGTGACTGTCCCTTAGGAGAGGAACCAAGACAATGAGGTAAGAATGCAGAAAAAGGGAATTATTTGAGGCAAATTTAGGAAACTGATCAGACTGGAAGGAGAGAAGATTGGGGGCAAAAGAAGTGTAAGGAATGCCCCCCATTTCCCAGACAGGGGAAACAGGAGTAGCAGGTATTATGGGAGGCTATGGGCTTGTGTGAGTATTCACTATCTTCAATTTCAGATCTTTTGAGTTTGAGGTGCCCTTGAGAGAGAGGGGGATGAGTATCGGGACTGCAACGCTGGGTATACAGATTTGGAAGTTGTTGCCTGGTAGAGGTGCTACCTGAATTTGTGGGCCTTAGAAGGCATTAGTGAGAGCAGTCCTGATGATCACAACATCTGCATTTGGAGTGCCTGCTATGTGTCAGACCCGTAACACACCATCACCTGTTGCTAGGATAATCTTCCACTTCCATTTTACGGATGAAGACATGGGGCCTCAGAGACGTAAAGCAAGTTGTTTAAGCCACACACCTTTTGAAAAAGGACAATTCAGGAGCCCAGTTTTTTTTTTTCCTGGGCTCAAAACGTATCCACAATGACTGTGTCTATGGTGGGGGGGGCCTTGATGGGCAATTAACAAAGTTGATGATGATAATATTGGTAATTAGATGTGCCCCTTCTTCATTGGTTTTGATATTTTTCTAGTTTAATTGTATAATACTACTTTTAATAATGCATGTTTTGTGATTTATTTTCAATCTAGATATGAATGCAGTTAGATTTCTTCCTACCGTCATGAAGACCTAGTTATGTCTAGTGGTTAATAAGGGTAATGATAGCAGTGGGTGGGTGGTCTTTTTTGAGGATGCAAACCAGCATGCGTCTGTCTGGCTCCTCTGTGCCAGAGCTGTTTCTCTCAAATCACAGGCCAAGGGCTTCAGAAACTGATTGCTCAGTTATAAGAGGGGTGAAGACTGACTGCATTTCTACCAGGACGCTGGGACAACTGGGACCGGCGTGAACATGCAATCCTAGTATACGGCACCTTCAGCCCTATCTCCTTCTCTATTCTCATCCCCTGCTCTTCCATCTTCAGTTATTCATTGATCGAATGTTTCCTGAGCACTAACTGTGTGCCAGGCAGAGGGCCGCATCTTGGAGGAATAGCCAGCAAGTCACGGCTGGTCTCTGCTCATATGGGGCAGCCTCAGAAGCAAGGGAGGCGAGGGAGGTACAGAAAAGAAAACCAAGAATTACCATCCTTATGGCAGGTGGCAAGAAAGGAAGAAGGCGATGCTAGGGGGGCACAAAAAAGGGGCATTTAATCCAGCTTGGAGGGCAGGGAGGATTTCTTGGAGAAAGTGTGGACTGTGCAAAATCATTTCTGTTTCCTGTCGCCGTGACCTATTTCCTGTCTCTGGAATATTCTTCTTCATTTTGTTTGCCCAGTATAAAGGCCAGGGGAATGCAGCAAGCTAATTTAACCACTGCCTCAACCCAAAGACAAGATATGGATATGTTTATTCTACAGATGAAGGACTCAAAGCTCAGGGAGTTTACATAACAGGCCCCACTTAACAAAGCCATTGCTAACGTTGTGCTTCTGACCTCAGTCTTACTCATTTGTGGCTTTTTGCAGCTGCATCATATATCAAGCAATTTATTCCTTGTTTAATTCCCATGAAATGAATTGATGTAAGTAGAGCACCAAGCAGATGTCTGTCACAAGAGAGTATGGTAGTCGAGAACGAGGATTTTCGAATCATAAGGACCTGGTTTCGTGCCCCTTTTCTATTATTTTCTGTCACAGCAACCTTGCCTTACCTATTTTAGTGCTTCTAAGCTTCAGTGTCCTTGTCTCTAAAATGGAGATAATAATAGCATTACCTTGCGGCGTAGTTGAATTACAGGAAAGATGTGTAGACTGCTTAACACAAAAGTATGTTCTCTATAAATAACTCATAGGTATTTTATTGATTTGTTCCTTAAATGTTTATTTATTAGCATCTCTATGTGACAAGTATTTTCTAGGTGAATATTACTGTGTTCCCTCTGCTTTTTAAATCCTTTCCTCCTCTCACTCTTTAAACACAGCAAAGTTGAGTCTATGATAAATGTTCAATGGGGATAAAGCCGAGTGGAAGAAAGAAGGCAGAAGACAATTGAGAGAAAGAAATGGGAAAGAAAAAAAACATCAACAGAAGTGGTGGCAAAGCCAGTGAAAGAAAACCCAAGAAAAGAAATCACATCTACAGTCACGGAAAGAAATAATGAACACTTGGAGCTAGAGGGCAAAGAGGGAAACTAGCGAATTTTAGCTCTCTCTAAACTGCAACCTTCAGATCATTTAAGCTGCTTGAACACAAAACAATAGTTTCAGTAGTGAGGCTATTCGAGCTGATCCAACAAGCCAATGTCTATAGTCACCTTGGTTGCACGGACTAAAATTATAATTTCACTTGCCAGTTCTTTCAATTTTGGATTTAACCCCTCTCTGTCTCTCTCTTTCCCATTAAAGCTAAGGAAACTTAAGACATGAGCACTGACGATGTAGTGCAATCAGCGGGGAAGTTTCTACCAAGAGTAGTGCTGCTCTCTGGTTTGGCAAGACCATCAGAAGCTGAAAACAGACGTAACCTCAATGTATGTAAGTAGAAAAGGCTTCTCTACAAGGAGTCCGTTGTGCTTCTGTAGACTTATCATTTTATCTGTCTTCTAAGTTCTCTGGAGAAAATGACGCTATTGTTTTTAAAGTTATGGAAAAATAAAAATACTCGTGTAATAACGTGCCCAAGGTCACTCTGTGGAGTGAGCGGAGAAGTCAGGAGCACACTCTAGCTCTTTGTGTCCATCCCAGGGGAGAATTAGCAGAACGCTTTGCTTTTTAAGGAAACTCGAAACCTTAATGAGGAGCCGCAACGTGATACTGTGCATTCAGAACGCTTGGTCCTCACGATGTTTCTCCTAGGTGTGCCTGCACGTGTGAAGTGTGGATGAGAGTCACGAATACGGTCAATGGCATTTGCAATAAAAGAGGCAGAATAATTGGATGTTTCACTGCAAGGATTTTGATATTTCACTGGAATTTTAGATATCTAACAGGTTTGAAATATAGCTCCTTAATAACTCCAATATCTTAACATTTAGTTTTCTAAAAATTAATAATTGTCAACCAGCTTCGCATCCCCTTGAGTTGAAGATGAATAACAACAATGATGTGTATGTATGAGAAGGTTCTGGAGGAGAAATGAGGGAGGCAACCTTGACTCCAATACCTTCTTCTAGAGAATGCAGTTGCTAGACAGTTCTTGCTCTAGTTTTGGGGAGTATGATGGGAGAAGGAATGCTTGGGTTGGAACGCTTATCTGTTTTCTTTTCTCTCTCTATCTCTTTCTCTCTTTCCCTTTCTCCCTCCCTTCTCCTTTCCTTCCTTCCTTCCTCTTTCCTTCCTTCCTTCCTCTTTCCTTCCTTCCTTCCTTCCTTCCATGAGAGCAGGTGGTGGTGTTACAAGTACAGATTAGAAAGCAAGAGGAATGAGTCCATGAGGTGACACTAGAATAGGGAACCGACTTGAGGTGAACCAGGGAGGGTCAGAGACATGGGTGATCAGGGGAGGAGAGGGTTGGGGTGCTTCCATGGGATGCCGAGCAAAGTGCAAGAGAGAAGAAAGCTTTTGTGAAGCCAGGAACATGGTGGCTGGATAGATCAGCAAAGCACAAAGTATAAAGTATATAAAGTATAAAGAATTGTGAGTCAGATTCACCAGGTTCCCCACCTTTTCGGGCAGTGTCTTTATTTGTGTTTCCCTAGAAGCAGACCTTGAGTCAAGGATGTGAGAGTAAGTTGCTAATTCGGAGTTGATTCAAACACATACTTGGAAGACAGTAGGGAAGTAAGGTAGGGAAGAGAAGGTAGAGAACATAGGGTGAATTTTGAAGCAAGTTGGCACAGTAGGAACTGGATCTCTGTTTCACTGGAGGAACTTTCAGAGCTCCGGGGTTATCCCACCAAATCCCATCAGCCATGGTTGGAGTCTCCACAAGTGAAGAAGTCTGGCAACTCTCGCTGACTCTACGGGAGGCCAGGGTAGACCCCTTCAGGCAGTGAGTCACAGGTGTTGGCAGTCCCTGGAAGTCTGGCTAAAATGCAAGGAGATAGTAAGAGATGAGAGAGTATACAAAGGCACAGCCAGTGTTGTGACAGGAGGCCAGTTAACGTTCTGGGTCTCTATTTTCCCATTCTTACAGTGAGAATCCTAATATTTGTTCTTGAACATGTTGAAATGGAAGTGATGGCATGGGCTGGAGTCCAGGATCCCAACACCTTGCTCTTTGGAAATGTCACTTGCCCTTTGGAAATGTTCACAATGAGTTTGCGTATATATGCACAAAATAAGGCTGAGAAAAGGAGCATCTTATGACCAAATGGAACCTAGTCCTATTGAGCCAAACTCGGCGACATAGATTTGTAAGAGTTCTCTTGCACGGGGCAGGCAGCCCTGCGACCTAGAGCCAACTTTGAACAAAATGTCTCTTTGGACTCATTTACCCAAGATTTATCCTAAAATCTCAGCCCTCTGATTCTGACACTCTGATGGCAGGAGGAAAGGAATCTTTTTGAGAACGGGTTAGATAAGTGCAGCTTTAAAGTGCCTAGTACGGTATCTGACACATAATTGGTTCCTCCAAAATGTTAACGCTTCCTGTCTCTGTGCCTTTATTCTCTGATTTTCCCTTGAAGTTGGACAGCTCATCCAGAATGCCTGCCTTCCCAACTTCAGAGTGGAATGACCACAGCAACAGGCCCTCGTCCTCTAAGAAGTGACGGGGAGAGGCACAATTAGGAGTGAGCACCTGCTTTAAGGCAGCTTATCCATAGGCCAGCTGGCAACCAATGAAAAAGTGTGGAGCATTAGCCTCTGCTCAGGTGTGGACAGGGACTAGCTAAATCTATTTATCCATCTCTGGCTCTCGACTGGAAAACATGGAGAGGTTTGAATCGTTATTGACAAAGAAAAAAAAACAAAAACAAAAACATCAGTCTTAAAGAGAAGCAGAGTCCAAGAGAATGAGGCAAGGTAATGGTGGAGTAGAGGGTGTCAGCATGGTGAGCACTCAGTCCCAGGAAGCAGTATATACACGGGGGCCCGTTTCTTCCCCACCCATTGCCTACCAGTCCAAAGCTACTTGAGTTCTGGGAACGGCCACGCTGGGCAAGCAACAGTGACACTGGCAGGAACACATTCTATTTGTCTTATTTGGTTAAGCATCTGGCAGCCCCAGATCAGATTTGCCTGTGTCAGCACCTTCGAGTGACACACACGTCCCTCTGGCTTACTGGCCTGCGTATTTGACACCTCCGCTCCACTCAAGACTGTCTTCCCAAAGCCTGGCCCGATCCTCTACAGTCTACAACCTTACATGTTGGTGCTACCGTGGGTTACCTGGGCCCTGTACTAGGAAGAGAGTGATGCCATGGGCACCAGATCATGCCATGGTGATCCTGAGGCCATGACGATGGGGGTTTCTTTTTGGGATTTCAGTCTGAGAAGGAAGGCAAAGGAAGAATGTAAGACATAAACTCACACTAAAAGCAGAAGGACAGAGAGGCGAGGGGCAGTAGAGTGAGTTACCATATGAGGGGGTCAGAACGAACAGATCTCTGTCAAAAGAAAGTGACGATCCAATGACTATTTCTAGGTCTTCCCTCTTCATGCACTAAGATAAATTGTATCAGTTTTATCTTAAGAATACTATTTCAGTCTAAATTTTGAAGCTCTCTCCTGAAGATGACTGTACTTGATTCCAGATGTCACCAAAATGGCTACTGAGAAGCATCAATGACCATGGCCATGGGTTGTCCTTTCGGTCTCCCTGTCTTCGTGAGGCCGGTAGGAGCGGCACTGATCCTGATCCCTTGGCCTGAGGCTGGGAGTCTTCAGTGTCTACACAGCCTCATTACACAGAGCTGGTATAGACCGAGCTCCTACAGGACATGGGAGGATCACAGAGGGGCTCCTGCCATCTGCAGCCCAGCCTGGGTAAGTGCAACCGTGACACTGGCAAAGGGAGGTGGCAAAGGGGCAGTCTAACCCTTTCTGTTGCTGTTTTGAGGCAGAGTCCAAGTCCCAGGAAGTGGCATATACCTGGGAAATGCTTCTTCCGCCACCCATTACCTACTAGTCCAAAGCTACTTGAGCCTTAGGAACAGCAATGCCACTTGGGAGAACAGGGCTGGTGTTGCTATCCAGCCACAGTTCTCATGTCCAGACACCGATGAACAGGATTTTCTGTTTAACCTATTTATAGAGACACTCATATCATAAAGCGAGCAAGCATAGTTCTCTGTAGGTCCTTCACAGACGGCATCATCACCTCCCTTTCCTCAATACAATTCTATAATCTTCTCCTTGCAAAGAACAAACACATCTTGGTGTACCTTGCTCAGAAATAATATCACAGCTTATAGATTCCACCTACTCTTCACACAGGGGAAAACTGTGCCCAACACGGGAAGTCTCAGGCTCCACGTGGGGGATTTTCTGAGGGCCTCCCATAACTGAAGGCTGCGAGCAACTAGCCTGTAGCCAGTATGAGAACTGAAAGTGGATGGATCTGTGCATCTTTCACCTGTGAACACCAGACACAAGACTTGGACTTCCAGACCAGTTCCCAGACCAATGGGAAGACTCTCTTGCCTCACCTGTGACTCACACTCCATCCATTGAGATTCTCCAGTTCAGAGCATGCTCCCTCCTATGCAAGGAGAGATCTATTTATACTAATTGGCACGGAGGGTCGATTTGCCTGTCTTGACCCCTGCCAGGGCTCCAGTCTGCTCTAGTGAAACGAAAGCTTCTGGACCAAGGCCATAGGGAGACGGTGAGTAGTGAGAGTGGGTTTTGGAGGAATATATGCACATTGCCTTGATTGCAATTGTCAATTGCTATCAAACGGATACTTTTCTAACAAATCAATGTCACTCGCTGGAATGGGACACCTAACGGAACAACCCGGTGGTAGCTGACTCAACCTCCCATCTGAAAAACAGAATGAGGCCTACCTAATGGAGTTGTGAAAAATAAATAGAGTAAATATGGCATGCTTCATATGCAGTGTATACTCATAAATGTGGCTTTTAACCACAACTTTTATATTTCTGCTGAGAGTCTCACCTTTCTGCAGTAACCCTGGGGACCTCGTGTTAATCCTGGTCTTAATTTGTTATTTCACTCTCCATATTCAGGCACCAAATTCTATTTAGTTTTTTTTCTCTAAAGTGTTCATTCCTGCTATCAATATAGCACTCATACACATTTTTTTTTTCATGCCCGGACTACTGCCATTGCCTGCTAGCAGAATTAATTAAGCAAGGCATTCATTTGGGAAGTCTTTACTGTGCATCTAATATGTGAACCCTTAAACACGTTGGGGTAAACAACTCTGGTAAGGGTCTTGCTCTCATGGTACTTATATTCTTGTGGGTGAAGGTAGATAATGAATAAATAAACAAATAAATAAACCAGTAAGCGATCACTGAAGCAGAGCCATGTGACACCGTGTGAGTAGTGGGAAGAATGGAGAGACTGCATTACACAGACGTCTAGGGAAGACCTGTTTGTGGAGAAGCTACTGGACCAGAGGTCAGGCGGGGGCAGTGAATGCAAAGGGTCCTCTCGGGGGGATGAGCCCGGCCAGGTGGAAGGACGGAGAGGGGCCCGTGTGGGTGTCGCGTGAGCGAGAAGGGCCTAGTGACTTAAGATAAAACCAAAGAGGAGGGTGGGGCAATAGCTTGTAGGAACATCGGATCGTGGAGATCCCGGGAAGGACTTTGGGTCTCATCGGAGGTCTAATATTAGCCACCGGAGGTTTCAGACAGGGGGATAACACGATGCGAACTGAAGTTTTATAAAGCTCCCTCTCCCGGCCAAGTGGAGAATGGACTGGGGGCCTAGTAGGTGTGGAAGCAGAGTAGCCTGCAGAGAGATTGGTGGTTGGTACCACTGGAGACAGAGCAAAAAGGGAAATACAGGATATGGTTTTAAGAAAATTCCACACTAATTGTCCTGAGGTCATTTCTGAATTCCCCAAGCTTCACTGCCAGCACATTCTATTTCCTGCCGAATCAAATCTAAATAACTTTGGTTTCAAGTCCTCCATGAGCCTTCCCTGGCCACTCTTCAGTGATTGTTGGGTTCTCCAAGCTCCCACAGTATCTATACTGGTTCAGTTAAGAAGTAAGTAAGTAATAACACACTCTGTTATCCACACATAGCACTTGAGGGATGCTAGTCTCTCTTTCAAGGTAGACAATCCCTTTGGAACAGGGTCTGTGCTGGCACTTACCTCCACATCCTCTGTCACACCGAGCCCAGCTCCAAACACAGGGCACGTGCTGAAATTGCTTACTGATTGATTAAACACATAGATCACTAGCATTCGTCTCTTCCATAGTTCTCTCATAGGAAGGGTGATTATCTGTCAATATTCATTGCACCATTGAACCAACATGCAATGCATTAATCATCTCTGAGATAACCAGATGAGGCTTCCTTGTAATCTTTCTATTTGGCGGAGATAATTTCACTTGCTTTGGAGTTTATGAGGCCATAAGTGGTTCCCATCTGTTGATGAACATATTTCTAAGAGTCATTTAGTATCAAGCATGGAATACTTGAGGGGAAGTAAAAATGGTAACTTTTATATTAAGTGTCATCTTAGTAACAGAACCAAAATTGGAAGCATGTGTTCGATTTTGGTCTTTCATTTTCAAAGCTTTAGGTCAGGCGAAGAATTAATTTCATTTGTTTACAAAGTAGATTATGCCTAATAAAATCTATTTTGTTTATGGTCACATTTTAGTCAATCCGTTGCCTTAGAAAATGAGAGAAATCTGATTGGCTAATCATTCAACATAGTAAATTACATTATTCCACATCCACGGAACATTGGCCTAATTTAATTATTCAGTAATAGCATCATGAAAATACTCCCCTTTAATACATTTTGAGCAAGGCGCACGCCCGTGATGAAACAGTGAAGAATCTTGTTTATTCCTTCCTTGTTTGATGACTGACCACAGAATGCAACATAACACTTCTCTGGATAATAACTTTTTCCACATTAAGGATCATAACGACAAGGTAGCTTTTGCTAGGATCCTTACCCGCACTCTGAATTTTCACTACTTGTCTGTTACATCTTTTCTTTCCCAGAAATTGGTTCTTTGGTGAGTGCTTCTTTACAAAATAAAGTTGAAACAAAATTGGTTCCAATTTATGCATAATAAAAGGAATAAGTGGGATCACTCTCTCTGCTGAGAGGTAGAAAAACCCTTCAGGACACTTTCTTTCACTCCTGAGATTCTGACAAGGACCAAGGAACAGATTTCCTCAGCAAAATGCAGTTACACACGAAAGTTTATACAAAATAAAAGTGAAATCTCTGTCTCCTTCTCTCTCTCTCTTTAAAGTTTATTTATTTATTTTGAGAGAGAGAGAGAGAGAGAGAGAGAGAGAGAGCAGGGGAGGGGCAGAGGGAGGGAGAGAGAGAATCCTAAGCATGTTCCGCACTGTCAGCACAGAGCCCGACACGGGGCTCGAACTCACGAACTGTGAGATCATGACCTGAGCAGAAATACAGAGCCAGATGCTTAACTGACTGACTCCCCCCGCCCCCACCGCAGGCGCCCCAGAAATCTCTTGATGGATATCCAGGGAATCTGCCCTGAGGGATCTAAACCATATATATATATATAACATAGATTCTGCAGAACTGGTCTAGTATTCGTGACTATTTCTTGTTATTTTTTTCTTTTCTGTGCTTTTAGATATATGTATTGTGGCCGAATGTTGGAAACGGTGAAATTCAAACTGATAAAGATAAACACATTTACCTTTTTAAATACGAAGAGAATAGCCTTTTAGAATCTTTGCCTGGAAGATATCTGAATTATATGCTATAGAAATATGTCCGACCCCTTGATCACTATTTCTTAAAACACAAATGTTTATGTTGAGCAGCAACTTTTCCCTCAAAACGATGACTACCGAAGCACCTTGTTCCTAAAATTCCACCAGGTCTCAAGTTTCCACTTGATTGCTGCTGAGTGCCTTGTCATGAAGGGAAAGAATAATATGGATAAGACAGTTTAAAGGTTGACCAAAAAACCCCCTGTTTTTTTGAGTATACATTAAAATATGATGACAAATCGGCTCTGTGGCCCATTTTGATCAAAGCTTTAACCCTAAAAGTGAAAAACAGACGTTCCAACTGGAGGAGGCGTGTGAGTTAGGGAACTCTGCTAACCGTGCTCCCGCCACCAGGACTTGGCCGCCGGCGCCTGTTGCTGGGTGTGGGGAAGGATGATTCCCCATAATGGAGCTAACCGACTTGCTCACACAATCTGCCGGGCTGAAAACTTCCAGTTACCCAGTTACTCATCTTTAGCTACAAGTGCTAGCAAGGAGGGAGGGACAGGATTAGAAAAATGCAAAAGAGGGGAAGAAAAAGAAGGGGAAGAGATTGACTAGAAAATCATTTGTGGAATATATTTCGCTGGCATTTAGGTAGTGTGATTTATTTAGACTATATGGTAGAGGGGCGCCTGGGTGGCTCGTTGGCAGAAGATGTGACTCTCGATCTCGGGGTCCTGAGCTTGAGTCCCATGTTGGGCGTAGAGTTTACTTTAAAAAAAAAATTAAGGGGCACTTGGGTGGCTCGGTCGGATAAAGGTCCAACTCAATATTTCAGCTCAGGTCATGATCCCGAGGTTGTGAGATCAAGCCCTATGTTAGGCTCTGTGCTAAGTGTGGAGACTGCTTGAGATTCTCTCTCTCTCTCTCTCTCTCTCTCTTTCTCTCTCTCTCTCCCTCTCCCTCTGCCCTTCACCCCTGCTTACATGCTCTCTCTCTCTCCTAAAACCTAAAAACAAAATAAAAATAAAACCACTAGATTGTAAATTAATTATTTATGTTCAAGAGATGGGACATTTTCAGTACAGAGCTTCAATATCTCCTATTTTCTCTCCTAAGCACATGTACAATGACATAGTTGTTACTAAGAATGAAGAACTCATAAAGGAGTTTTTAGAAGTAAGGCACTTTTCTGGAAAATAAAGGAATAAAAGAACATTTGGTAGTTGGTGAGAATAAAGGTTTCTACTTCCATTCTTGTTTTATGTTCATGGTATTTGTTCGGGCTCCACCGAGGAACATTGCCAGTGGCCAGCGCATTAGCCCGTGTACCCTTTTTTCTTTTTTTTTTTTTTTTCCAGTTTTTAATCTCTTTTCAGGTGACAAAATAGTTTTCCTCTTAGACTAGATTCACTCGATTTTTCACTTATGTAATTAAAAAAGTAATTTAGGGCTTAACGGGAACTGCAGAGTGAGTATATGCCTATCTTGATCGTTAAAATGCTTTGGGGGAAAAAATGTACCACGTCATATACATCTGTATTCTAGGGTCTCATAACCAGTTGCTTCAGCATTAGTGTGAAAATTGGGGTGCCGATGAGGGTGGTCATGAGTGGGATCATTTAGTTGATAGGAAAACTGCCAGGACAGGTAACGGTATAGAGCAACAGCAAAGAGAAAGGATTTCGGAATGATACATACCTGCATTCTTTTTTTTTAAAATGCTTATATATTATTTATTTATTTATTTATTTAGAGAGTGGGTGGGGGAGGGGCAGAGGGAGAGAGGGAGAGAGAGAGAATCCCAAGTAGGCAGAGCCTGATGAGGGATTCCATGTCGCAAACCATGAGATCAAGACCTGAGCCGAACCCGAGAGGCGGACAATTAACTGTCAGAGCCACCCAGGCTCCCCTCTACCTGGATTCTGAGTCCGGCTCTGCCGCTCGCCAGCTGTGTGCCTTGGAGAAAGGTATCTAGAGTAGTAGAGACTGGTGGCTTACGGGGTAGACTCATATTACTTCCGTCCTGGCGTGTGATCTCGGGCAAGCTACTTCTATTAACCGATCATGAATCCCTGGGTTTGTACCTACCGCACAAGATGACTACCATGAGGTTTAAATGAGATAATTATATGTAGAATTTAGTCTAGTGCTGACCCGCAGAAAGCTTGTTAAGCACCTAAGAATGATGTTAACCATTATTATTATTATTATTAATTTAGTGCTGAGCATAGCAGAACCTGAAAAATTAGTAGATCTTTCAAGCTTGAGTTTCCACCTGTACAAAAAGGAGATTAAAATATGTATCCTTATAGGTTTTTTGTGACAAATTAGTGAGGCGGAGCACTGAGCGACTAGCACAATTATTGGTCACAATTATTCAGAAGCATTTTGAGTGAATGAGAGCTATCTGCATATTTGATTGCTAATAAGTCATGCAGTGTTGCTACTAAACCATTTTCTTGACCTCAATCACTATTTTCTTCTTAGTGTTCAGGCTTCTAAAGTACCCGACGGCCATTTTCTCATTCTCCCTTTGTCTTTGGGGTAGATTTCCACAGACCATTGTTTGTTGTCTATTTCCTCAGACAGCCTTACACAATATTTTAATTTTCTTGGCTTCCGATTAAAGAGGCGAGCCCCAGCCTTGTGACATTTATACCTAAGTATTTTCTAGATAGGAAGCCATCTGACCTTTAATAAAGACCGTCTTTTAGAAATCCTTCTTCGTTAGCCGCTATTCATGCTACCATTTTTGGATCATTTCAGTCTCGCTTTCAAGCATTCTTTAGAAAGACGCACAAATCGGAGAGCTTTTTTATAAAGCACAAATTCCAGGTCTGGAAGGTACTCTTAAAAGAGAGTTAGGGGGATGGGATCTTTACCAGTTCCATTAGTGCTGAACTTGCAGTGAGAAACTCTCTTTAGGTCAAAGTTGTCTCCTTGAGTGCATGGCCATTTCGATAAGAATAGTGCGAGGTAATGCAATCCCACTTTAAATTTAGAAGTTATAAAGTTCATGCTACACTGAAAAGGGGACAGTGAATGGCGTTGCCATCCTTACATTCGAGAAAAAAATCAGGTGCTCATGTCTCGACCCAAGCAAATCGTTTAACCTTCTACAGGCTGTTATGGGATGCAGACAGAAAGATAAAATAGAGGTGTGGGTCTCCCTGGCCTTCAATTCTGTCATTCCTCTGACAGCGGGACCATTATTCATAGAGACCATGTGCACTCTTAGCTTGTCCCTTCTGTTTTCGGCTGAGATTCCTTGCTGGGGAGGTCACAGGACCACACTTGGTTCCCGCCTTGTAAAAATCAATGACACAAGAGTGTAGAGAGTACAGCGTATGGGGAGCGGACCGCCCGCCTTCAGCGGTCCCTCTGGCTAGCAGGGTAACAATTTAGTGCCTCGAAAGGTTTCAATTGACCAGCAATTGGTTGGGTGCTTATGATGTGCAAGGCCTAGCAGCAGACTCTGAAATGAGCCAAACTTGATTTTGTCTCTTTAGGATGAGAATGTCCAGTTACAAAATCATATTGGGACAAATAATAAGAATACAGAATAGAAAACACAAGGATCTGTAGCAAAGGGGCTGAAAAATAATATAGGACCATTGACGAGGGAGAGATTCTTCTTCGCTGTATGATGAAGGAAAGCTTCGTGGAGGAGGTGGCATTTGAGTCACGTCATGGAACAGGAGTAAATTTTGCATGTGCGGGAAGAGGGTTTAGTACATTGGTAGAGCAGTTTTATATAGCACGCAACAGTTTTACAGGAAGGAGCAGAATGGGAAGTAGATCGAGGGAGGCGGGGAGCATGCTGTCCCAAAGGATGGTGGGATCACAGGGTCTTAGATTTCATACTCAGAGGTTGGGGTTTTATCCTGTAGACCGCAGATGAGTGGGTTCAACCTTGACTTTTTAGGAGAATCACATACTGAGTTTTAAAGCTGCAGATATCTGAGCGGAATCATTCCCAACATTTGTGTTGCCCAGAGCAAGAGCAGGAATGGAGGCCCACATACTGTGTGTTTAAATATTTAGAAGTTTCAAAGTAAGCAATACTCAATACATGGCCCTTGTTTCCACGCAGCCTCTCCGGAGGGGCCGCTCTGGCCCTGGAGGTGGCAGGAGCCCTCCGCTCTCCCTGAGCGCCAGCCGGCCACGAGAGGCCTGAGTGGTTCGTGGGCGTTCGGGAGGAAGGCAGGGCAGAAGCTGTACTCAGGGTCTTCAGATTCCTTGGTGGAGCGTGGAAGGGATTTGGGGAATGGTTCACTTACCTCACGCCTCCCTTCTCTGACCTCGGGATTGCCAGGCGGTTGTAAGTACCGTCCGGAACTGTACCCCCCGGAACTGTACCCCCGACTCCGCCTACATCCTGAGCAGTGGGAAGGGCCGAGTACGCTTACCTGAGGCAAACTGTCTGCCTCCACATCCTCCTCCCACTCGAGAGGATGCGGGGTGGCTACCTTGAGGCTCCAGCAGCCCTTCCTTCTCTGGTTGTGAGAGAAACCAGAAAAAATCAGCACAGGCTGATGTTTTATCCCCCAGCCCGACCCCACCGCACCTGACGGCAGGGCCCACAATTCAGCCACTCTGTTGTGCTCCCGTATTTTGTATGTGCTCCATTGATTGTCAAACTTTAAAACATGACGTTTAGAAGAAAAAAGAGTCTCTGTGTTTCTGTGTTTGCGGTGTCTGGGGTCTTCTAAAGCATACGACCCCTTTTGGCCTGGGCTAAGGGTTGTGCTGTGTCTGAACCCAACCAGTGACCCAGCGTTTCTTGCGTTGGCATCGGAGTGCAGCCTCAGGGTTTATGCTGACAAAACTCCACGGGTGAGCACAGCACACAGGCGGGGGTTATAATCACCGATACACATGGGGATGGTGTATCTGTTTGATTTTTATTTTGTGGCAGAGGAGGGATGTGGATGGTTGGGGTTTTAGAAAGCAAAGAGGAGCAGAATGGAGGATGGATGGAAAATGTGGTGGACGGGGCGGGAGAGCCTGGCCGAGCAAGGGCCTCCATGAGGGTCTGGAGGAAGCAGGGGGTGTGGGCTGGGCGTTGGAGGAGCTGGGTGGAGGGGCGACGGGAGATCACATCAGAAGTGCTCAGTGGCCAGAGGGAGAGATGGGATTGAGGCTCTGTCTGAGGCCCCAGCGTTTTATGGCTGAATTGTGTCCCCCAGACAGCTCTGAGGACGTCCTGACTCCTGGTGCCTGTCAGTGTGACCTTATTTAAAAGTAATGTCATCAAGTTAAGATGAAGTCATTAGGATGGGCCTTAACCCTTTACGGCTGGTGTCCTTATAAGAAGAGAAGAGACGTAGGGAGGAGGCCACGTGACAAAGAGGCAGAGACCGTGATGGAGCTACTAGCCGAGCATCGCCAAGGACCACCGGCCGCCACCATCAGCCGGGAGGAGGCAGAGAGGGATCCTCTCCTATAGGTTTCGGGGGGAGTGTGGTCCTGACGACCACTGAGTTTTGGACTTCTAGCCTGCGGAACTGTGAGACAATACATTTCTGGTGTTTGAAAGCACCCAGTTTGTGGTAGTTTGTTACCACAGCCCTAGGAGTGAGCGCATAGCTTTGACGGCACAACGGCGGTGCTGGCTCTCTCTGAACCGGGACTTCAGCGAAGGCGAGCCCTGTCCCAGCCAGCGCCTGAGTGTGCATCTTCTCTCCAGCATGCACGTCCTCTCCAAGAGAAATAGAACCCTCTATGTCACCTGGCCATGTATTAATTCACAATGGGTTTCAATGATCTCCTCTACAAAAAGGCATACACGCAAGGCATTAATTTCCTGCAGGTTTCACTCGCCTGCTATGTAAGAAGGCAGTTTTGCAGTTATCTCAAAAGGTTTTATGTACAGTATTCCCGTTCGGTACTGGCCATATTCTGGTCTGGTTTTTTAAGGTATTTGGGGTAGCATTTTAAGGTATTATCTTTCATCTCTCATCGTAAAAATTATTCAGAAAACCTACAGGAGATTTTCATCTCTAGAAGGCACATTTTTCAGAAAGGAAATTGTTGCAGCACTGAACTGCCAAAAAGACAGCTGAAAAAATGGGTCATGCTTTCATCCCATTCTGGGACAGGAGCTGCCAAGCGGTTCACTGCTCATTTTTGTCCTCTTCTCGTAAACAAGCTGCGCTAACAAGTTACTTTAAAAAAGCATACTAATTTCCCCAGTGAATTACACAGGAAAGAATCCGGCGTTCCCTCCAGAGAACTCCAATAGTTGTTTGTTCTCAGAGCTCAGGTGTGGTAAAATAGCTCTCGGCTAAAAACGCATGCTGGCTATTGGCCAGGAGGCTGGAGCTCTCCATCCACCGCAGCCCTGATTTCTCACGTTGGTGTGCAACTCGTAGCTTGCTTAATGGGGGAAACAAAAAGGACTTGATTTCAATTTCAATTTAATTACACAATCTATAGTGCCTAGTGGGAAGGATTTAGGGGCAAAGATTAATGCTCAACACTGCTCCATTTTACATTCTTTTCTGATGAAGGACACTGTATCGATGATCCAAAGTGAGTTTTCGAACTTGTTTTTTTAAAGCCAAATTCTGGGAGTAGCAGAGGGATTGAAAGAAGGGGTGTGACTTCGTCTCTTGGTTCTTTGCCAAAATTAGATAAATTAGAGGTGTGAGATGCCTCTTTGAGTTGTTTTGCCCGTGGAAAGCTCTTCTCTACTTGGGAGAAGAAAGAATAGAAATTCTATCGTAAAATTAGAAATACCAGCTGGCAAACGCTGATTGAACAATACAACTCTCTGGTTTAAGAATGACTGTACAACGAACATACTTAAGACTCTTCCTTATTATGTTAAAGTCCAAAGAATTTCACTCTTATTGGGCCTGGAAACCATTATGATTGCATCTGGCAACAAATCGGTGTTTCAGATTACAAGTAAATATTTGGGGTTGTATTTTGGTGTCTACATAATCTATCAGTTTAGCCACATGGAAAAAGAAAGAAAATGTAGGAAATGTAAATCTGCCCATAAGAGACGGCCTTAATATATTTCTCGATCAATTGCTTTAACTTGTTAACTTAATAAAATAAACAGGTCTCTTTATAAGAAAAAGTATTCCCTGTGTGACTTAAATAAATAAAAATGGTAGCAATAAACCTTACCGGTTAACTGTTGTCAGCCTTACCAAACCACTTGAGCACATACAAATAATGGAAAATGCAATGATAAAGAAACGAAGCTCGAAAGGCAAATACACCATTTGAAATTGCTAACTGGCTTTGCCATCGCGCAATGACAGCATTTTCAAGTATTAAGTTGGGTGTTGTTACTATACATCAACATTTCCAATGACATGAAAAGCAAAATGGTACCTGCTCAGCATTAAATTTTGCCGGCCGAACTTGCACCACAGTACATTAGCCAAATGAGTTAACTGTTTTTAGAGCTCAAGGAGCTACTGGGCATCTGGCACAGATTAGGTAAAGCTAGAAATTAATTTGGGTGGCGTGACAATGGGGACTAGAATTGGAACTTATTTGGGAGGGCGCTAGAAGACTTTGGAAAACGTACCGTCGACTGGTTTAAAAGTAGACTTACCACTCTTCTCCTTGGCAAGGGTGAGTTATAATTTTGCCAGAGGAGAACGATGGAAAAAAAAAAAAAAAAGACATGAGATTTGTGTTTGTGAGTGGAGGCTGAGCATACTGCTGTCTGCTTTCCTGGAGGCTGGTGGAGCAGGAAGCCTCCAGAGACTGACAGCCTGCTTGGCCTATGGAAAGAAGAGGTGGGGTGGGGCAAGACAGGATTTGGTGAAGCCTTCCCTTGCTTTCCAGGGTGGCTGTATTCAACCCCCTTAAACAGTTATAGGAGTGATTCCACTTACCAGTAAATAAAAAGTATAAGAAAATAGTGAAACAGACAGGAAGATGTTGGGTAACCGAGCGAGCGTAGAAATCAAAGACCATAATGGAAAGCAACTTGTATGTTTCTACTTCTAGGGGTTCTGTTCTTACTATTTGGGAGGGAGTGACTCTCAGCTGGGCAAATTAAAACTTGGGAAATTCACACAGGAGGGTCACTTCAGTTAAGGGCAAAGTAGATAAAAGTATCTGTTTGCAGCCATGATAGTATCGATGCAGAGGTCATGTTGTGTTCAGAGGGAAGCTTACAAATCAGAACTGACAGAGTCTCATTTCCCCACTGTTTCCTACGATGGGTGTGCAGAGAGAAGGAATGAGATGGGGGACAAAGAAAGCACATGATCATCCATGTAGGACCAATTTATTTGTTTTCAGAATCAATAACATGTGTATTGCTCATCCTCAATCATTAAAACTGTTTTCCCCCATATTTACCAATGTTAATGATTATTAACATCCAACACAAAATTCTCCATTATAATTTATGGGAAGTGAGGAAATACCTGGTTGGTGATATGTTCCTGGGTTTGTTCTCTAGTCACTGAAAGAGAAAGCAGAAATAAATGGGACGTTAAAGTGTGAAAATGAATTAAACGCGGTACCGATCCTGCTTATTCTCACTCAAAATTTCAAAGCAGTCATGGCCTCTCTGCGCAAACATTTGTATTGCAGTACGGACCTTTACAATCATGCCGCTAATTGGAATAAAAAAAAAAAAAGCCAAATCCTTAATAAACCACATTAGGCAAAGGTAATAGAAAACAGAGTGGAAATCCGGTAAGGGTGATACCAGAAGAATGTTTTAAACGTTGGCAGCGAAGTGAAGAGATGAAAAGGACCGAATAAAAATTTGAGCAACAGCCAATCCAAGGTTTCCAAACAATGACAACCTGTTCAGGTGGAATACAAACACTGAGCTCATGGAACCTGGAAGACTAGACAAGGGCATCTAATGTGGCAGGTAGCAGAGGTGCTACTTTTAAAAACTTTCCCCTCACCTGTGAAGATAATAAGGACATTATTATACTTTGTTGTTATAGTACTGCAGAGAATAAAGCGAAAACCCACAGTTTTATAAAAGGTCAGGACGTGGAAAAAAAAAACCAGAATAATGCATGAAAGACAACAGGGGGTGTAAAGAAAAATGACATTAAAATAACACCGCCCACCCCCTCCCCCCCCAGGGCGCCTGGCTGGCTCGATTGGTTAAGTGTCTGACTTTGGATCAGGTCATGATCTTATGGTTCATGGATTCAATACCTGCATCGAGCTTGCAGCTGTCAGTGCAGAACCGGCTTTGGACCCTCTGACCCCCCCTCTCTCTGCCCCTTCCCAACTCATGCTCTCTCTCTCTCAAAATAAAGAAATAAACTTAAAAAAATAAATAAAATAATAAACCTCCATGGTAAAAACAGCCTGAATGCGATCAGAGTTGTAATATGTCTTAAGTAAAAGGGAAAAAAGTCCTTAGTAATAATAAATAAACAACAAACCATCAAGAAAGAGAGGAGAAATTTTATCTCACTATGGTATTCTGTGCTTGTGAACACCTTGGTACGATACTCTATTAAACAGATCCTTTTAAAATTTTAATTAAGATAATGGTGTAGTCACTTGCATTTGCAGGAAATAATACAGACAGATCCTGTGTCCCTTTACCCAGTTTCCCCCAATGGTGACATCTGGAAGAGTGACGGCATGGTATCACAACCAAGATGCTGGCCTTGAGGCAGTCAGCATACAGAGCATTTCAGACACCACAGAGATCTTTCAAAGTGTCCTTCTATAGCCACACCTATTTCCTCCCACCTCCTCCCTCTTCTTGGCCGCAGGCACCCACTAATCTGTTCTTCGTTTCTATCATTTTGACATTTCAAGAATATTATATAAATGGAATCATACATTTTATAATCTTTAAGGTAGGTTTTTCTCCCTCAGCAGGGTTCTCCAGAGATTTATCCATGTTGCTGTGTGTATTCCTGTACGTTCATTGCTTTTCATTGAGGAGTAGTATTCCAAGGTATGGATGTACAAAAGTATGTATGTATGTATTTAAAATTTATTATTTTTTAAATTCAAGTTAGCTAATGTACAGTGTAATCTTGGTTTCAGGAAGAGAACCCAGTGATCCATCACTTACATATAACACCCAGTGCTCATTGCGACAAGTGCCCTCCTTAATGCCCATCACCCATTTAGCCAATTCCTCCACCCACCTCCCCCCCAGCAACCCTCAATTTGTTCTCTGTTTAAGAGTCTCTTATGGTTTGCCTCCCTCTCTGGTTTTATCTTCTTTTTCCTTCCCTTCCCCTATGTTCACACGAGTGTTTCCTAAATTCCACATGAATGAAATCATGCTAATTGTCTTTCTCTGCCTGATTGTTTTGCTTAGCATAATACATTCTAGCTCCATCCACATTGTTGCAAATGGTAAGATTTCATTCGTTTCGATTGCTGAGTAGTATTCCATTGTCTGTATGTATGTGTTATATATATACACACACACATATATGTATATATATACATATACCACATCTTCTTTATCCATTCATCAGTGGATGGACATTAAAGTGTATCTAACCATTCACCCATTGAAGGGCATCTGGGTAGTTTCTAGCTATTATGAATAAAACTTCTATCAACATTTGTGTAGAAGGATTTTTGTGAGTGCAAGTCTTTACTTCTCTAGGATAAATGCCCAGAAGTGCAGTTGCTGGGTTGTATGGTAGCTGAATGTTTAGTTGTTTAAGAAACTGCCAAACTGTTTTTTTTTAAGATATGTAATGAATAATCGATACTTACCAATCAATTAATCCACCAAAAATAAGTATATTTGAGAATTTTACTAAGTGTTCTATACCAGGCAAGGTGTTACATGAGACACAGTGTAAGTATAAGGAGCATACAGAATGGAATGACAGTTAAGAGTGGACTATTTAATCATGTCACTGTCACAAAATACCAGGGGCCAATCTTGGGGTTCTTAGACAATAAGAACCAATTTTTTTATTTTTTAATGGCCTTGCCCAATAATATTCTTGATATGTTTTAATAGTTAGATTCTTTGTTGAATTATACGCCAAATGTTTAAGGAAGAGGCAACATGATTTGTGGGAAAAGCTTGGCCTTTTGAATCAGATCGTCCGTATTGCCAAGAAGAGGGAGGAGAACATCCATGCAGAAGGGAGAGCATGTGCAGAACCATGTGACAAGGGGGAGCCGAGGGCATCCAAGGCCTGGAAAGGAAGCCAACATGGCCAGAGTAGAGAAACAAGGGTCAGGGTATGTGGTGTCAGATGACGCCGGGCAGCTAGTGATATAGACCCCTAGGGGAGATTTATGATCATGACAAGAGCAGTGGGAAGTCAGCCATTAAGGAAGTTTGGGCCAGGGTGTGGGGAGGAACATTGGAATCAAGTGGTCAAATCTGCATTTTTCAAAGATCACTCAACTCTTGTCGCTAACTGCAGAATAGGCTGGACAGGATATCGGGGATGGCAGCCTCACTATAAAATCTTAGCTTCGTTTCCTTAGGCACCAAGGGAAATCCGAAGGAATTCAAGAGAAGAATGAGAGCCCAAATGATCAAATCATTATCCTGTAATAATGTAGCAGCCCACTGGACTCTAGCAAATGGAGAGACAGCAACTGGCTACCTAATTACAGCCCTACCATTTACTAGATGTTTGATTTGGGACCTGTTAGCTAATGCCCTGCCTGTTTGGCTGTCTGTAACAAAGAGTTCATAGTATCTACCCTCTACAGATTTGTGAGGATTAAAATGAAATAAGTATGAATTTTGCAGGCAAAGGATAAACAAAGGGCATTCGGAGGGCATTCCAAGGAGCTGTGACAAGAACAGTCTCAGAGGCAAGAAGACGGTGTATCTGGATGACTCTTGAGGTGTTCTGAGTGGCTTATGGAGTGAAAGCATATACCAGAGCAGGTGGGAAGTATGGGGTGTGGGAAGAGGGTAAGGGAACAGCCATGGGATGTTGGCGTGAGGTGAGGCTGAGAAGGGGTTTTCAGGAGGGGGTGAGGCAACCAAAGCTGTGCTTGAGAAAGATGACTTTGGTGGTGGTGTGGAGGATGGGCTGATGGTGAGGGGCAGACAGGTGGCAGAGAGAGCAATAGGCATGCCCGCTGCACAGGTGGGAGTGATGAGGGTCTCAGTCCAGGAGGGACAGCAGAGATGGGGGGAACGCCTGGAGCTGGTGGTCTTTCTGAGGTAGGTTCTGGAGAATGAATGGATGTGGGAAGTACACGAGCAGGGAGCGAGAGCATCCCCTAGGTTTTCAGCTAGGGGAGCTTGTGAGTAATGGTATTACCAAACACACAGTGGGAAAAGGAACAGAATTTAAAGAGAAGTTATAAGGGGAGCCCTCTGGGCTTGTCCCCAGAATTAAAATGAAGATATCTGTATGTTATGAAAACTGACAGGGCAATTATGATAAACAGAATAATGCCCCCCCCCCAAATGGTCACATCCGAATCTCTGAAACCTGTGAATATGATACCTTCCATGGCAAAGGGCTTTGAGGATGTGATTCAGGGTCTTGAGATGGGAAGATTATCTGGGAATCGGGACGCGGCCAATGTAATCACAAGGGTCCTTCTAAGAGAGAGGGAGGAGAATCAAAGGAAAGCAAAGGAGAGGCAGGGGCCGGAGTGATGCAGTGAGGAAGCGGGCCAGGAGCCAGGAATGTGGGCAGCCTCTAGACTTGGAAAAGGAAAGGAAGTGGATTCTCCTCCCTCGAGTCTCCTGAAGGTATGCAGTCTTGCCGTACCTTTATTCTAGTCTAGTGAAATCATTTTGGAGTGCCTGACTTCCAGAAGTTTAAGAGTAATACATCTGTGAGAGCCCCAACTACAGCTCTAGGTAGGAACTCAAGACACAAACCTGGGCTGTGTCGTGGGCTTGGCACAAGTTTCCTTGGCAAAGGGTCAGAGCGAGTCCAGGATTTGTGTCATCTGTCCAAATGAGGAAGAGGCAGGGGACTGTTGGTGGGACAAGTGGCCAGGTTATGTCCAGCTCCGACAACAAGGCAGGAGCCATGCCGGGAGACCGAGGGGTAAGGCAAGGGCTGATTCAGCAGATAACAGGGCAGGCTTCTAGCGACTGAGGTCATTAAGTAGGCTGAGGATCACAGGGACTCAGAGGCCAGACAGATCATTTCTGTGAGTTACAGTTATTTAAATGTAAGAAAAACCATCTTCTCCCTTGAGCTACTACAACTCTAATGAATTAAAATATATAATTATATAATTATTTTGTGGCCCTAGTGGTTATGATTGCGGCTAATGATAATTTTTTTTCTCTTGCTTACGGATAGTCTTAGGCTGGTGGAGATGTAAATATTCCCTGGCCGATGCAAGAAAAAAAGGAGGGAATCCCACTTAAGGAAAACCTAAGTCATTCCCAAGTTTATTCAAATCATATTTGAAAAAGAGGAATGGAATTTAGGGGATAAATTGTAACTGCCTAAGCCTTTGCTAATGAAAGATTAAGAAGTATGTGGTTTAGCATCTTTTAATTATTTTTTTCTAGCATCTTGAATATACAATGTTTGAAATCTCTGGTTGGATCAACATTATTTTGCTCAGAGGTTTGTGGACTTTGCATACTGATTCTTTCCTGTTTCCAAGTACATTTGCTTTTAGGCTATTTTTATTCACTTTAAAGGAATTTTAATAACTTTCTGTTGACAGCATGGACAGCTGGTCTTGAGAATTAAAGAAAATTCACTTGCTGACTGAGGAAGGAAGTGACATCAATGAGCTTCTAAAGTCAGCCCAGAGGGGGAAATTGGTTTGTGAGAGAGTGGCCTTTCATTGCACTGTATTTATCGAGCGATGCCTTGAGATGCAAATTGCTGTATCAATCAAACCTATGGTGCCTACCTCCAACCAACTCAGTGCAGACTGAAGGAACAATGCCCTGAAACACTGAGAGGAAAAAGGATGAGAGGTGCAGGAACCTAGGGGCTAAGTGAATTACAGGAGCTCATGATCCCCTCTCTCCGGGCTGATACTTCCTTCCCTGTCAAGCCTCAGTTTCTTTGTCTAGAAAATGAGTTTGATGTAATCTGTTGGTTGAAGTCAGTCTGTTTCTGTGACAAATGCCTATGAAGACCATGTACCAATATATATATATAGTGTAGACCTGTTATCTCTCCACTTTGTCCCAAAGAGTGCCATTAACTGCTTTTTTATCCCCCACCGAGAACTATCTGGAAAGAGAGATCCTCAGGTAGTCATATTACAGCTACTACCTTGATCTCTTCACACCTGAAAAATCGGTATTCGTTGTTTATAATTTTACTTCAGAAAAAGGCAGGCACCCAATCAGGCTTTAAATAACAATGGCAATAGTGATAACAGTTTAATTGTCATAATAATAAATGACTTAATTCTTCACCACCGTCAGAGAATTTCACTCTGCAGCCACAGTAATCTATTTTTCAGAGGTAACTGTGGTGCAAGTGGATTGTGTGTGTATATGTGGGTTGTGTCATTGTGAGCACACATACGTGTATACACGCACCTGTGTGAGAGAGGCAGGAAAATACCTTTTCTACATTTTATGGTAT
Source organism: Paguma larvata (assembly GCA_030068075.1). Taxonomy (NCBI): domain Eukaryota; kingdom Metazoa; phylum Chordata; class Mammalia; order Carnivora; family Viverridae; genus Paguma; species Paguma larvata. Next base: position 43,532,597 of record CM057835.1, on the reverse strand, counting down.
GAGCTGAAACATTAGATTGCTATTACTTATTTCTTAGCTCATTTTAGAAAGTGTTTGACATGGCTACGGTGATAGTTCAATAATAGTTAAATAATTTGAGTCTGAGTTGACAATCCAGAATCAAAATGAATTTAATTCAGCCTAAGAGATAGATGCATTAATGTTGTTTTCCTTTCCTTTCCTCTAAACACATTTGGGGTATTCAATTAAATTTTCAAATTTTATGAGTTAAAGATGTAATTTGAACTACTCAAAAATACTGGTTAAGTAAAGAATGGATGAGCTCTCAACAGCCACAGCCTCAGGCCAAAGGATTTTCAGATTACCCCCAAGCCTGGAGATGCTTTGACTCTAGTGAAATTCATTCATTTGAACCTACAGCAATATTTTAATGAGCATCTATTCTGGACAATATGTTGGCGTGCTGGGGAAACACAATGAGCACACAAAAAGGCAACAACGTGAAATTGCGGAGCTGTAAGGGACTTTTAGTAAATTGTATAAGCTCTCAGATCAAATACAGTAGAAATGAGGATGGATTCACTTTCAGACTTTTCTGGTCTTGGCTTCGTCTTTCTGGTCAAGTCATAAAGTATTTAGCACATAACTTCACTCCTCTGGTCTTTGCTTTCTCTTTGGTGCATAATGACAATGTTTCAAGTACAGATGGTTTCTCAGTTTGTTTCTAGGTACTGAAATTCTTTGGCCCTAAAGAGAATGAGGGAGATTGAACATTTCCACAGAAGTGGCACAAATAAAAAAGAGAAGAGGTGGGGCCGCCTGGGTGGCTCAGTCGGTTAAGCATCTGACTCTTGGTTTCGGCTCAGGTCATGATCTCGCATTTTGTGAGTTCAAGCCCTGCATCAGGCTCTGCACTGACAGGGCAGAGCCTGCTTGGGATTCTCTCTCTCTCCCTCTCTCTCTGACCCTCCCCTGCTCGTGCTCTCTCTCTCAAAATAAATACGTGTAAAAAAAAAAAAAGAGAAGAGGTAATGTTTGGTGGGAGAAACTGGGAATGTCTCATGGAGGCAATCACATTTGATCTGGGTAGGTTAGTAGCAGAAGCAGGTTGGGGGAAAGGTATTTCACATAGAAGGAAGAGCATGAACAAAAGTACAGAACTAGGAAGAGCATGGGGTATGTACAGGGAGTAGTGGACAGTTGCACTTGACTTCAGAGGAGTCTGTATGTATATTATTGAGTAATATGAGGCAAGGCAAAACCTGTATGATAAACCAATATCATGGAGGGCCCTAAGTACTTAGGGAGAAATTTTTACATTTGTTTGCTCAGGGAGCTCTAGAAGATTTTTGAGCCAGAAATTGGCCAAAACTGTATGAGAATTAATCTAACGATGCTTTGGCTGGAGGAGGGGGGACACAGGCAAGAATGAAGTTGAATGTGACTTACTGGGTGAGTAGAGCAGCCTTAGCAATTCAGATGGGGGGGCCTGGGGCAGTGGGAGAATGGAAAGAAAGGAATTAAAGATGGCCGTCATTATTTTTTCTTGCTTTGTGTATTGTTTTTTTATTTTCAATCTTTTTTATTCAAGGATAAGTAACACATAGTGTTATACTACTTTCAGGTCTATAATGATGATGATTCAACAATTCTGTGCATTAGTCAGTGTTCAGAGATGGCCAAGATCTAGTTACTAGTTACAAGATCTAGTTACTAGTTACAAGACGTAGTTACTTGGGAGAAGAGTGCTTCATGCGAAGATGGAAATAAGGAGAGAGAGCCAGGTGAAAGCAGTACATTTGGTGAGTAATGGTGGCGGTGGGATCACCAGCTCAGCTCCGCATTGGTTAAGTTTAAAATACCAGGAAGACATCCGAGAGGGTGAAGAAAGTGAGCTCAGGAAAGAGGTCAGTATCAGGCAATCTTCTGTAGAGACATGACGGGGAGCTTCAGGATGCAAGACTCATTTTACAAGTAGAGAGAAGGAAGCAAAACACCAAACCAGAACTTTGGGAAACAGCTGTATCTTATTTGTATTTGAATGATTAGTCCTCCTCAGTTAATGGAATTCAAAGTTTACATCCTTTGCAATGAACACGAAGAGATGCCATCTCTAAGCTAAACTAAGCTAAACCAAAAGAAGGATTTACTATCAGGCACTAGCAAGTTAGAAGTCTGGTTTCAGAGCTTATGTTCTCACTGGTCCTGGGTGTGAGTCAAAGGCTGCGAATTCTGATATTAGTCCAATGTGTGTTTTTTCCTTAACACACCAAACCATTAACTCAGTTCTCCATGGACGCTGCCTGGGTATCCCACAAATTTAACTCAGTTTGGACACTACCTACCTGGAAAGAGTGACAGATTCCACAGATGAAGGGCTCAGCCCTACATTACTGCCTCCCACCCCTCACTTTAGATGCCAATTGTCTGACGAGCTATAGATGGAAGGTGCCAACACCCCCTCCTTGGGTTTGATTAATTTGCTGGAGAGGCTCACAGAACTAAGCAATATTTTACTTATGGGATTACTGGCTTATTATAAAAGGATATAACCCAGGAATAGCCGGATGCAAGATGCATAGGGCGAGATATGTGGGGAGGGGCACAGAAGCTTCCAGGCTGTCTGGGTGTATTACTCTCCTTGAATGTGCACATGGTCACCAACCTAGAATTTCTCTGAACTCTGTCCTTCCAGAGTTTTCATGGAGGTCACATTACATAGCTATGATTGATTAAATCACTGGCCACTGCTGAATGCCCTTAAAGAAGAATTTTTCTTTCAAATTCAAACAAGAGTTTGTCAAACAAGAGTTTTCAAAAAGAGCAACACTAAACTGCAACACTGAACTGAGCTGGCTATTCTTAGCTAACTTTTAGAGTACTAGAGACTACAGACGGTATTTATGGATCTTTTTTTCAATTACCTCTTTTCCATACATCAACACTTAGTCACTTAAGGCTAGAACTAGCAGAAAGGATTGTTAATGTGCTGTAATTGTTAGTCAATCTCCCAGCTCTTTGTACATGATGTAAACATACCTCCAGAGAGTTTGTTTGGATAGTGTAGGTTACAGTTCTGTGGAGAGGAGAAGTGAAGGCTACGCTTTCTTCAATGGTTCCTCTGTATGATCTGGGGTCACGCTGTGGCACGTGGTGGGTCTGTGGTTCGGCCAACAGAGGCCATGTGTAAACAGGCAGCTCTTACGTGGCTCCATGTGGCACCAATGTCAACCAACATGATATTATCCTGTACCATACCACGGGGAGGAGAGACTCGTGATTTTTCTACTTTCGTTTCATTTCCCTTACTTTTTCTATATTTTTTAGAAATTTGGGGAATTTTTGCCATGTGTTAGTTTGTTTTGCATTTCCTCGTTCCTAAGTATATTCCGATCACCCCTCCTAGCCCAGGGGTGGGGGTCAAGAGTGAGGGGGCTGGGAATGGGGAGGACACCAGGATAGCAGGTGTCATGTCTGTGGGGGGAATCCTTTTCTAATACCCAGGGAAGGGGAGGAATAACAAAGCTGAACATGACCTAGGGCTGTACCATAGTGAATTCTTCTTTAATCAGATACTTACATCATTAAATTAATTAAGGGGAAATTATTTAACATTCATTTGAATAAAAATTGATTCCTAGCTTCTTGCTTTTTGCAAGAAAAGATTTTTGGGTTTTAAAGCTCACTATTTTTTTTTTTCACTTATTGATGAAAACATTGATTATTCTGTTTCTCGAAGAACACAGAATACTTTTCTTTGCTAGTTTTCTTCCTTTTGGAAAATACGTGTCCTCTGGTTAAGTTTGGCTCTTACTGTGAAAGTCATCATTTGAACAAGGCACTCACATTCATGAATCCCTAAACCGTTTTGTACATGAATTTTTATGTGATTTTTTTTATTTAAAAATCTCTCATTCTTTTTTTTTCTTGAAAGAACAGAGAACATAAACCTTTAGAGTTTTATGATGCAGGTAAATATAATATTAATTCTGCTTAAGTGCTATAGCGAGTGGTTACATCAATATCATTCTCCTTACAGGCGCACCTGGGTGGCTCAGTTGGTTAAGCGTCTGACTCCGGGTTTCGGCTCAGCGCATGATCTCACGGTGCATGGGTTTGAGCCCAGCGTCAGGCTCTATGCTGTCAGTGCAGAGCCTGCTTGGGATTCTCTCTCTCTCCCTCTCTCTCTCTTCACCCCCTATGTGCTTTCTCTCTCTCAAAATAAACTTAAAAATTTATGTACATATATATATATATATACATATATATATATATATATATATATATATATATAATATTCTTTACATTTAAAACACCGAACGGTATAAATACAAACTTAAGATGCTAATTTACTTCCTCTCACTGTCTTGTCTTTCTGTCATTCTCTGTTAACTAAGTTAAGGTCAATAATACTTCGGCAGTTTGAATCACCAGTCACAATCTTATGTAACTAGAATATCTCTTCTTCTTGGCTTTGTTTAAATTCACTACTTACAGAGAATTTTTTTTGTCTTTTAGAGGATATTTGCTAAGTAAAAACTCTTATGACGCTTTTCTGAAATAACTGGCTATATTATATTTCTTCTATAATAACACCGATCCTGGGAAGGGTCCCTTTCAGAAAGCAGTCTGTGAATTTCTCATTTTAAGCTGCTTCCCAAAGTTTCTTCCGAACACATCAGAGCATTTCTGGAGTCTGGATCAGTGTTAAGAATTAGCTATTCAGCAATGATTATAGAAAGTTAATTCAATGCCCTTGACTGTAAACAAGGCAGATATTTGAAATCTGTAAAAATCTCCTCACGGCCACTGTGTTGAGATGATTTTCAGAAGGACCGGGGTAGAGGCAAGAGGACAAGTGAAAACACCATTTCGGGGCTCCTGGGGAGAGGCCAGGAAGCCCTGGGGGAGGACGAGTGGTGCTGGGATGTAGAAGAGGGGTGCATTCCTGAAACGTGCAGGAGGCGAAGGCAACTGCCTGATGGATTAGTGAGAGGGAGAACTCAGGTCAATGAGCAGGTTCCAAGTTTGGTGTCTACCTGGATGGTGGGGCCATCCAAGGAGCCACCCTTTAGAGGGTAAGATAATACCTGTTCTGATCTGTACATAGTTTCAGTAACCACAGGGCATCTAGGGATGAGACATATAGAATGAGAAGCAGTGGGGCTAGGTGTGATCAGAGGAAGAGGAGCTCAGAAAGATAAGGAGAGTGGCCCAGAAAGTGTAAGAAATTTAACCAGGGGGTGTTATCGAGGACACGAACGAGTCAGGAAAGACCCACTCTTACATTGCTGGCAGTCGGGGCACAATGACAGGCCCTGAGGAGAATTGTCAACATCTAACAAAATACTTAATAAGTTGCCTCTTGAATCAACCTTCTGACTCCTACTCCTAGATTTGCCCTTAAAGATACACGTCTGTAATAAAAGAATGTGTGCACGTGGCTGTTCATTACAGCCTTATAAGTAATAAAAAGACAATGAATAACCCATTAGAAACAACTGTATGTACATCCACAAAATAGAGAATTATTTAATTATAAAAACACAGTATGAAAACCTCTGTGACATAAAAACGTGTATGTATCTATATGGTTATATTCGTAAAAGAATGTAGAGGGAACGAACCAGGGACTAACGGAAATAGTTCCTTATGGGGAAGGGTGTGGGTGGGCTGTGTGGAAGAGAGTATGTGTGAGAATAGGACCTCTCTGAGAATACTTTTTTATTATAATGTTTACTTATTTTTGAGAGAGAGAGAGTGTGAGTGGGGGAGAGGCAGTGAGAGAGGGAGACACAGTATCCGAAGCAGGCTCCAGGCGGGGCTCGATCACATGGACCACCAGATCATGACTTGAGCCGAAGTCAGACACTTAACCAACTGAGCCACCCAAGTGCCCCTTGAGAATACATGTTTAATGTTTATAGTTGTGAGCAGTGAACCATGTAAATACTTTACATATCCAAAATATGGCACTAACAATGTACCTCTCTGCACAGTGTGCTTTCTGCTGCCCCATGGTGCCTCCCTTCAAGTATTTGATAAACTCGTTTTACCAATAAATGACTTAAAAGATCTACTCTTCTGCCACTTCCTGGGACACCACAGACTCTGGCTCTACTTCTACATCTTGTCTTCCTCCAGATGCACACTTTTAGTTAAGCTGGGAAGTATCTCCAAGCTTCTAGAAGTCTGCAGCCTGGTAAGTCATCACTGGGACTAGTCATAAAAGCTAATACTGGTGCTTATTACTGAGCCGTTGGGTCTATTTCTGAGAACTCAGAGAATGAAAAGATTAGCTGCCTTCAAGCTCCCCCAGCTGTTCAAATGGAATAACTTCATGGAGCCCTAGGGTGCCGGGCGGCACGGATTCAAGCTTGTATTTTTAAAGAGCATTAAAACAATAAGTGAAACCATTCTTTATGCGTCTCTTCAAATGTATGCACTTATTGCAACGTAAAGAATATTCTGCAATGGTAGAAAGTAGTGATTACAGCACGGACCTGGGTGTCAGGCAGACACGGGTTCCAGTACCAACTCTTCTATTTACCAGCTTTGTGACCTCGGACAATTTACTTAGCATCTCTAAACCTTGTTTTTCAACAATGGGGATTATCAGAATAATACCTACCTCGTGAGGCTCTCATGACAAATGAATGACATAATGCATGTATCATATTTAGCGCAATACCTGGCACACAGTAGGTGCTCAATAAATGTAGCCACTTTTATTATATACAGTATCGGTTATCACAGTTGTAGGAAGGAGAGTGCAGTGGAAAAGACCGTACAACCTAAACGTTTGTAGCCAGGGCAGCCAAATCTCGGTTTTATGAGAAGAAAATTTTAGATAAATTTAAAGAGATGTCATAAACTTCATTTATCGTAAGAAAATTGAAGCACGACGGAGATCTTAACGAAGCTAACACAAGTTTGATACAGTTACTGAAGTTCTAAAGTTTTACAAACATTGGAGAAGAGAGAAAGACAAATACTGTATGGCCTTACTGTAAATCTAAAAAAAAAAACAAAAAACAAAAAACAAAAACCAAAAATCATAGAAAAACGATCAGATAGGTGGTTACCAGAGGCAGAGGGTGGTGGTGGTTGGGGCGGGAGGATTGGAGGAAGGTGGTTAAAAGGTACAAACTGCCAGTTACTAGATAAATAAGTACTATGATGTGATGTACAACGTAATGTCTACAGGTGACGCGCTGTCTGATACGCAGGAAAGCTGTTAAAAGACTAAATTCCAAGAGTTCTCATTACAGGAGAAAAATTTTTTTCTTCTTTCTTTTTTTTTTGTATATATATGAGATGATGGCTGTTAGCTGAACCTATTGCAATATAGGTTTCACAAATATATATGCTGCATGTATATTTCACAATACACGTAAATCAAGCCATCACGCTGTGCGTTAACCTAGACAGCGATAGATGTCAATTATTTCTTAATATAAGAGGAAAAGATGGGAGAACAAATCTAAATCCATATAATGTACTTTATTCCATTGCTCACATGTAACTTAGCCACTAAGAAATTAGTGCAAACATTTATAGGTTTACTTAGAGGCAGCCCTTGTCTTGTATGTTTCAGTTAACCGCCTTCCTAAGATATTGGTTCTATAAAATGTACATTCGTTCTCAACCACCCATCTGGTTCCTGGACCAGTGCCTAGAAAGGACTGGCTGCCTCTGCTTTGGTCTGTTCTGGTCTGTTTGCACCTGTCCCAGACAGGGGACTGGGAGGGTTTTGTGGTTAGCACCTCAGCAAAGGGCAATCACGTATTCAGCAAGTGCGGACAGAGAAAGGAAGAAAGGAAGAAGGTACTTTTTTTTTTTTTTTTTTTTTACCTCCAGAAACAAATATGATCATTTCGAACTTCAAATTTCTTTTTCTATTTAGTGCAGATCACTTATATGTGTTTTCTTTTTCTCGATGTGTAAGTGAGAAAAATCGAAGCTAGGTCCACATCACAGTAATGGAAAATTTAGCATTCCTTATGGCCGAGCTTCTCAGGAGTGCACAGTGAAGAGAAACAGCTGTGCTAAGTTACCGACCCAACACCCCCTTCCCCAATGCCAGCTCTCAGGTCTCCAGGCCCTTCCGCCTCCCACCTCCAGCCGCCTCGTCTGCTCACCGCACAAACGTACGTGCATTCCACACCAGTAACACCGTTTTCTGTGTGCGTGGTGATGTGAGAAATGATGGAAGCCCTGTCTTAGAGAAGGAACAGCTTTGAGTGGTGCCCTTTTAGAACAGAGCCAAAGGAAATAAGCCTGTATTTCACAGTATGGCACAAGGAGGGAGCACAAGGCTACCAAGATGAGGAAGAGGTGGTCCAACAAATGTGTAAGAAAGTAATATGGAAGGTCTTTCTGCCCAGTGGTCAGAGGTAATGCCGAGTCAAGATGGCAGGCGCTTTCAGCTAGAAAATAAGAGGCACGCCTCCTTTTTCATGTTCTGAAGAATTACCTACCCATTGCTTCTCTTCATTACTTGTCCGAAGTTAACAACTTCTTGAGAAGCTTATTAAAACAATGTAAAACTTAATATGAGGAACCACTCCCAACTAATAGCACTGGGCCAGGCATTATTTGGGTTTAAAATCTGAGCTGTGACTGGATTCTGAGCCTCAGGTGAGGAGGGTCACCTGGTTGGTGGGTCATGGCCTGAAGCTGTACTGTGCAACTCGCCCTGTGTTTAACAAAAATACTCACGTGAGGGAACCCATACTGGTGCCCGGGGAGTGTTATTTCCACTCGCAAGAGCAGTGCGTTTGCTGGGAGTGCAACCAATAGACAACTACGAGAAGAGTTGTGTGTGGAAACCTGAGTGAACTGACAACATATTATTCATTTACTCCAGTAACATTCCATGCTTTTTATAGGTCGGAACCCCTGGGCAGCAGGCCATCTGGCTTGCCCTTTAATTTGACCTTGGCCTGTACCATAGGTTTTAGCACGCACAGACCTGAGTTCAAGTTTGAGCACTGCCACTCATTAGCTGTGCAGCCGTAGGCAAGTTATTTAACACCTCTAAGCCACGGATAGCAAATTGGAGAGATGTGGATAATAATGGGATTGACTTCAGGGTGTTGCTATGAAGACCAAACGAATAATGTGCGCCAAGTGCCTAGAAGAGGTTACTACGCGTTCACTCTTCTCTTTCCCTCTTGCAACAACACAAAGCACCTGGGAAGTTAACGGCAACAAGCTCTTGCCATCAGTACCAGCAGATGCTGAACGCATTCACAGGGATCAGAGAAGCTTGCGGCCAACTGGTAGACCTAGTGACCTAGTGAGAGACTCAGGTAGGAGAAGTCTCCCTAGAAGGACAAGGAAGGATACTGAAGAAATGAACGTTGCGGAAAAAAACTCTCTGCAACTCTGACTCTATCACTCAGTGAGATGACATTGGCAATTAAAACAGAACAGCCGTATTGGATCTATCTCGGTCTGTTAGGGAAAAAAAGTAATTTATTCTTAATGCTGCTTTTATTCTTTTCAAATAATTGTTTGGTTCTTTCCAAAGTCTCTAGCACTCCCAGCTGATGGACCCAACTGGTCATTTAACGTAGGAAGTATAAGTTAAGAGAATTCAATATTGTTAATAATTTCTAAAAAGAATTTTTTCAGGTAAAGCTTAAAAGGTGAAATACTTTACATAAGCTATGATTTCTATGACCACTACTGTAAAAAAAAATCAAAGATAAACTGTAATTGATAGGATACTTTCAGTTTTTCTAAAGAAGTCTCCTTTAAGCCCTTGGAAAAAAATCAGGCACAGCAAAAGTGAGTCAAAGCCTTGAAAAATATATTCTTGTCTTACACTCTAAAACAGAGATATATATTCATTTTAAATTGCAAGAATAGTGATCTAGTACTTTGGTGATTCAAAAAATTTCATTTCTCTGCCTTAAATTCTTTGGAAGCAACATGGCAGGAATACAAATATTGTACTTAGTATTTCTTGATTTAAACTGATTCCTTGATAAAGTGCTGGTACTGCTTTAGAATCTGGCTCTGCCTGCCACACATACAGCCACTTGTACACACCTGCATGTGCACACACACACACACATATACAGTTCTTTACAACTGTCCGGCCTTGCAATGAATTAAACGTAGATCTTCCTGTTACGGCAAGAAGTCTTCACAGCTGTCCCGTCAATTTCCTCGTTCCCTTGGCGATGCTGGAAAGGATCCTGAGTTGGTCTCAACTAAACAGGTGAAGGGTGGTTGGCTATTTTGAGGCACAGGAATTATTTTAGGATTTGAGTTGCTCCCTGGCTAGTTCTTTGGCGATCACCGATGGTAAGAAAACAAGACTTTAATTGTTCCTCTCTACAAAGGATTTAGGGAAGTTCCTGCAGAAGTTTAAAGGATTCTGGAATGTTATGTAAGCTAATGTTCCAGCTGGCAGATGTCTTGGGCTAGCCTGAGGAGTCACGTAATTTTAATCTCAGGAATAATCAAGCAAATGCTACAGATACACTCTTTTGGGGGATGGGTCAAGAGGATAGTGTGAACTAAATGTTGAGGACTTTACTCTTTCTCTTATGAAATTCTAAAAGTAGTCACATTCCCTGCGAAAAATGTCTAATATTAAGAAAGTATAAAGTGGGAATTAAAAACATCACCTTACTCCCCAGTCCTCCTCCCCACGGGAAGCCACAGTTAATAGTTTCTTGTGCAGCATTCTAAAAGTGTTTGTTGCACATAAAAGGACTTTTACATTTGTCATTTTGCTTTTTACCACCTATGTGCCCATGCTATATGTGCCGTTTAGGCACTTCTCTCTTTTTCTTTCATTTAACCAGTATTTTAAACCTCTCTTTGTCAGTCCATACAGATATACCCTATTGTTTTTAATAATTGCATTGTATTCTACTTAATAGAAGCTCTGTCACTTTTTTTTAGCAGTTAGCTACTGTATGCATTTAGAAATTTCTAAATTACAACCAATTTGTCAATAAACTTTCTTTTATCTTTATCACTGCTACAAGTACATTCAGTAGGCTGAATCCTTAGAACTTGAACTTCTTGGCCAAAGGATATGGCAGTTTAAAATTTTGGTTGTTAAACAACTATAAAAATGGTTACACAACTGTACATCCCCGCCAAGAATGCTTGAGAGTATGTTTTCCCTACATCCTCTGGCTTTTAGCATTCTCGAGCTTTGAAATCATTGCCTTTGCTAACTCATGGATTTAACTGAACTTCAAAAAATGATGAGAGGAAAAAAATGCCAAAAAATATTATGCGTGAGGTTGATGCTTTTACGTTTACCGATCATTGGTGATCACCTTTCTGACAGTTGTCCAAGTCTCCCACGGCCCCCTTTTATCTATAACAGCTTATTGCACATTAAAGGCATTAAGTATTTGTGTGCAAATTCTGAAGAATTTTTAACTCTTTGTTGTCCTTCGACTTGGATCGTGGGAAAATATATTTTGTATGAACATCTTTACCATTTGGGAAGTGAATTAGTTACATGTTCCATTATGCTGCATGCATTTCATGCCGTTCTTAGGTGTTTCTTAATCCATGGCTGTCTAAAAAGTCAACAATTTTCTTCCAGTACTTTCACAATTTATTATTTTTGACTTCTTATTTTAAACTTTGATAGGTTTGAAATGTATTTTGGTGCATTGCCTGAGCAAAGGGGTCAGGGCTCATCTCCACTCTGTTGGCTATTGGTCTATTCTTGTTTGAATTCGTGCACCTTTATGTTTTAATGCCTTACCATCTAATCTTCCTTCTTTATTCCTCTCCCCCGTCTTCATCCCATTAATTCCTAAATAACATAAGGGGCGGAAACCTCTATGGAGGCATAAGGGGACCTCTGGTTGGTAGTATATATTTGGCAGTTTTGCTTGCAGATAAAAATAGTTTTATTCCACAAGATAGTTTTTGAAAGACCACAGGCCAGCTGCTGTCCTCAACTCTGAGGATAGAGCAATGGATAACGACAAAAATGACACCGTTCTTACTGAGCTTACATTATTGAAGGGGGTGGGGAGAGGGTGGGGATAAATAATAAGCAAATCAACACATGCAGAATATACTGTTGTGCCAGGAAGTGGAATGAAGCAAATAAATTATGGTGGTGACACCTGGTGAGAGGGAGGAGGGTGGTGTCTCAGATCAGCTATTTGGGGAAGGTTTCCGAGTGACATCTGAGTATAGCTCTAAGTTAGTTAAGCTTCATATCTGATTTCCTTCTCCATAGCTTGACCTTGATACTTTAATGTCTAAAATAGAGTTTGTTATCTTTCTCTTAAAATCTGTTCCCCTCTGGCCTTCATCATTTTGGTCAGTGTTATCATTAGATCTCAAAGTCTCCCAGACCGGAAGCCTTTGGGTCAGTTGTGCTTTCTTTTCTCAACTAGCCTGCTCATCGGTTGGTCTACAGCACCTTCTCTGGGACGTCTTCAACATGAGTCTCTTCTACGCTGGAGCCATTACTGGGGCACGAGCTTTCAGTTTCCCCCAATGAGACAATGGCATCTGTCTGCAGAGTGGTCTCTCCGCCTCCACTTTTCGACCCCTACTCACCCTGCTGTAATAGTAACCTTCTACAGCTTTCCGATTAAAAAAAAAAAACAACTTTTGAACTGCTGGTGGAAAATATTTTTGCCTGCAGAACGAAACACTAGGTTTCTTCGACTCCGATTCGAGCTCCTGCAAACTCTGAGGTCTGCACGATTTTCAACTCTTCTTTCCAAATCCACGCTTACCCTCTGCCAGGTGCTGTTCGACACACCGTATGTATTCATTCATTTAGCCCTCGCAACAGCACTCTGATGTAGGTACTGTTTAGTGATTATCACTTTACAGATGAAGATGTCAAGGCACAGAGAAGTTAATTGACTTGTCTAAAGTCATGGAGCCAGCACACAGACAGCCAGGATGTTAATGGAGCTAGTCTAACTCTCCACTCTGGCCTCTGACAGGGGTGGTATATGCTACCTTCTAATATTTCAAAATCTATTCCTGCTTGGGTGTGATTGACGCTACTCCTCTAGGCAGGGATACCCTCTCTCTGGCTCTATCTCTGCTTGTCCAAGTCCTCAAGGTCCAGCTGAGGTAGTCTCCCATTCTGTCTCTAACCAGCCTCATCCTCAATGGCTGCACCCACATTTGAATTCTCAGAACAACCCTGTGATGTATCACCAACTACTGCACAGCAGCACACATGATTTTGTAGCGTTCTCTTTCTGGAACTAGACTGACAACCACATTAAGGCAGATGCAGTAGCAGGTTCCTCTGGGGCTCTAAGAGAGACTTAGCTCATGCAGTAGGGGGTTACTGTTTTTTTTTTTTTTTCTTAAGTTTATTTATTTATTTTGAGAGAGAGAGTGGGGAGGGGCAGAAAGAAAGAGTGGGAGAGAGAGAATCTCAAGCAGGCTGTACGCTGTCAGCACAGAGGCCAACAGGGGCTTGATCCCATGAACCAACCAGTGAGATCATGACCTGAACTGAAACCAGGAGTAGGATGCCTAACCGACTGAGCCAGCCAGGAGCCTTGAAGTAGGTGCTTAATGTTGATTATTGTGGGGGGGGGGGTCCGTCGTAAGACACTTCATGGAATCCTATATCCAGAGATTGTTGACTTTAGTATGTTTAAATTCAAAACATGCCGTATAAAAACTTATGAATCAGAACAAAGAAATTCACTTAACGAATACTTACTGGGCATATAGTATACACCAGGCTCTGTTCTAAGACAATAAGTCATAGACACAATAGGTAAGTAACCACAGAACATGTTAGAAGATAATAAGAGTTATGGAGAAAGGTTAGGTACAGGGAGGCAAGGGGGCTGGGATGAGTCAGTGAACAAATGAGACTCAGTGACATCAGGTCAGCTGATGTGATAACAACTTCCTCACTTGGGGATCCAGCCCAACAGAGTAGCCTCTATCTTAAAAGGTGTGGGATTGCATGTCAGAGGGAGGAGGGGATGTGGCACAGAGCGTGCTGGCCATGAAAGGCAGGGCACACACCCTTTCTGTTCATCTTCTATTGGCCAAGGAAGGGCACACGGCCGTGTCTATATCCAAGTAGTCAGGAAGATAGGCACCTGCAGAAGACTTGGAAGGAGAGACAATTGTCAATGGATGGTTCTCATGGCTACACACCAAGATGTCTGCCTTTTGGAGCTTATTCTTGACTCTAGAGGGGGACAAGGACAATAAGTCATAGACACAATAGGTAAGTAACCACAGAACATGTTAGAAGATAATAAGAGTTCTGGAGAAAGGTTAGGTACAGGGAGGCAAGGGGGCTGTAGTAGAGATGAAGGCAGCAGTGCAGTATATACTGGGTTGTCCATCGAGGCAATGCCATTCAACAAGGACGTTAAGGAGGGGAAGGAGTTAATTGAAGCTATCCAGGACAGGGGATTCTGGATGGAGGGGACAGCAGGGACCCCACAGTGAGAGCATCTCTGTGTGTTTGAGGAACATCAAGGAAGCTAGTGTGGCTGGGGCAGATGGGGATGGGCAGGGACCTACGACTGAGGCCAGACCATGTAGGGCCTTGGAGCCACTGGAAAGATTCTGGCTTTTATTCTGAATGACACAGAGAGCCATGGCAGGGTTTTGAGGAGAAACGTAACATATTTTATTTAACTTCAAGAAGGATCTTCTTTAGAATGGCCACTGGAAGGTCAGTGGCTGGTGCAGTAATCCAGGAGAGAGCTGATGGCAGTTCACACAGGCCGATGGCACTTCTCCTCGCCACAGGCTCTGATTGCAGATTAACTTTCAGGTGTGTGCGTGTTATAGGTTTTAGTTTCAAACAGTGCATGGCTCGGAGAACGAAATCCGCTTTCTTCCCACGGCCCCCACCACGGCCTCTGCCTTCCCTGGGCCTCAACCTCTGACACTCGGTTCACTAACTTCAACTACGCCGCCTTCCTTTCGGTCACTTGATTACCCCCAAGTTCTTTCCAGCCTTGCTGACGACATTCCCTTCCCCCAGGGCACCCTTCTCATGTCTCAGCTCGAATGTCTCACACGAGGGAGGCCTTCCCGGACTGTGTAGCTTAAGGGGTCCTCGCTCGGTTGTTCATGGTCCCATCCCCCTGTGTACTTCCTTCCTGGCTCCCTTTACTATCTGCAGTTCCAATACTTAATTCCATCGCAATTTAATTCTCTGTTAATTGTCTGCTTCTGACCACTAGAATGTAAGCTCCCAGACCAAACAGCTGGGCTTGGGTCTGTTTTGTTCTAAGTGCCAGTGCTACCTGGCAGCATTAAGTACCTGACCAGTGTGTGCATGAAGAAATGAATGAATGAAAAGTCTCAAAGGATAAGCCGGAATCAATGAGGCAAAGATCAGGGCCAGTGGGAAAAAGGCCCTATGGAAATTTAAAGAGATTTTCAAGTATTTCATAAAAACTCGAGAGGGTGACATTTTACATGGTGAAGTGATTTTTGTAAATTTTTAAAAAAATTAAAAAAATTTTTTGTTTATTTTTGAGAGTGAGAGAGAGACAGAGTGCGAGCAGGGATGGGGAGAGAGAGAGAGAGAGAGAGAGAGAGAGACGCAGAATCCAAAGCAGGCTCCAGGTTCTGAGCTGTCAGCACAGAGCCCAACCCGGGGCTGGAATCCATGAACCACAAGATCATGACCTAATCCAAAGTCGATGTTTAACCGACTGAGCCACTCAGGCACCCCGGTGAAGGGTGTTTTGAACCCCAGACTGGATGCCATTGCTCTGGGCATGCTGAGCGCTTATCATATTCGGTTTTAATGATCCATTTTTGTATCTATTTCCTCCACCAGGAGCTATGTATTATTCTTCCTTTTATCCCTGGAGCTTAAGTGCTTGACAAATACTTTTCGTACCAAACTGTACTGGTTACTCATGTCTTCTAACGCTGTCATGCTGAGCCTTCTAATTAGATCCTTATTAAAAATAAAATCTTATCATGAATCTTGTAGGGCCTCCGTGGAAACTTTGTACGCATGCCATGATCTTTCAGACACATTGAGATGCTTCTAGTCAAGCCACCATCTGGGCCACATGTTTTATTGGCTCTGTTCTGTTGGGTCCCATCAATTTGTGTCGATATCACGAAATGTGAAGTGTAAGATTTGAACCATGATCTACGACACAGGCCTCCCTGAGAAGTCTATTTCCCTCTTGACGTTTTAAAACCCAATACATTCTGAAATAAAAGAAATTAGGGATTAATGAAATGAAAATCAGGGCTTAGGAATAGGTAGTGAACACTGGTAGGTGTTAGTAGGCACAGCAAAGTTCTCTGGCCAGATGGAGAAAGGTTAGTAGCTGAGACAGAGGGAAATGCTGCCTTTCTATTTTCTCTTGTGACTATCTGGAACACTGATGGGCTACTTAGAACAAACATTTAGATGAGAGAGGCATTAGGAATGTGGGGAGACCAAGATGTGAAGTATGTTTTCTGAATCTTTTTTTTTTAATGTTTATTTATTTGAGAGAGAGAGTGTGCGTGCGAGTTGGGGAGGGCAGAGAGAGAGATAGAGAGAGAGACAGAGAATCCAAAGTAGGCTCCACGTTGTCGGCAGAGAGAGAGCCTGGACATGGGACTTGAACTCAGGAACCCTGAGATCATGACCTTGCACTCACAAACCCATGACCTTGAACTCATGAACCCTGAGATCATGACCTGAGCCAAAGCTGGATGCTTACCCGACTGAGCCACCCAGGCGCCCCATGTTTTCTCCATCTCAAAACTGCTTTGAGTTCGTTTCCTCTGAAAGCCTACCCCTGATTTTATTATCAAGTTAAAAAGTTAGTTTTCTTATGTTTGCATTATGTTTGGCAGCTTTCAAACACCTTCGCAGTCCGATTCTCCCAAGAACCCATCAGCAGGCAGAGCAGGTATTATTATTTTCATTTTACAAATGAAGACAGAGAGGCCCTGAGCTTCAGGTGACTTGCTCCAGGCCATGGGGCTCCAAGCCATGGTAGCAGAGATGCCAACATGAGTCTTTTGATAACACACCAACAAAGCCTTGTCAACTCTGCCATTTAAGGTTTTTTTTTTTTTTTAAGGTTTTGTTTATTTTTGAGAGAGAGAAAGAGAGAGAGACTAAGTGGGGGAGGTTGACAGAGGATCAGAAGCAGGCTCTGCACGGACAGCAAAGAGTCAGATGCGGGGCTTGAGCTCATGAACCGCGAGATCACAACCTGGGGCTGTCAGACACTTAACAGACTGAGCCACCCTGGCAAGCGATGTAGTAAGGATGCGTTCCCAGGAGAAACACGTAAGGGGTGGGGAGAGCAGGGCGTGGAAGGGGAGGGAGCCAAACAAGGGTGATTTCAAAAGTGCCAGGCTCAGCTTGAGTTTTGAGGGAGGGGTGATGTGGACTGCAAACTACATCTCAGGATTTATTCCACCTCCAGGCAAAGGAGTTGGTCTTTTGTATTTGCACACACTTCTGCGTTGGCCGGTCAACAAGGGCTGCCCCCCACCACCTTGGAAGAGCAGCCAGTGCTCTGAGGCAGTCCTCGGAAGGGCGCCAAGCATACTTGAAGGGACTCCAACAGCGGGCCCCAAATCTATGCGAATCAGGAGGATTACATGAGCTACTGTAAGTGGGATAAGCGAAAGCAACTTAGAATTTTTCAAGTGCTATTTGAAAATAGGAAATTATCTTATGCTGGTGAATTCTTAGGGCAGACCGATTCATCTGAGCACCTTCTCTGCAATCAGAATCAGAGGGAGCTGCAGGAATCTGACTCTCTTCCTGGGGAATCTGATACAAAAACATTCATTTATCAAAAAGGGGCATGGTCAAGGCTGGATGTTGTTTCCTTGAATTTATAGAATTAATTCTATTAACTCATTCTGTTCCGACGACAAGTCACTCACAGAGGACAGGTGATGTAGACTCAAGTCACATAACTGGCAAATGGCAGGCCTCGAGTGTGAGTCGGGGCCCCTGATGCCCACTCAGGGTCCTTTCCAGGGCCCTACACGACCGAGCAACAGGAGGGAACTTTGCTTTTCTGCTGGGTAAGGAAGAGGTGAGGATCAGGAGGGCAGGGGCTAGGGGAGGGCTCTCTGACAGTCGGCAGTCCTAGAACTTGCCCAGACTCGGAGAGAAGATCGAGTCTTCTGCATATTGTTGAAGTCTTCCTTTACTATGGACAGACTCTTGTAGGACAAGAAGAAAAGCACCCTGTAACTCATTTCTAGAGGCTTCGTGGTGGGACAGAGTCACAAACGTACCACATAGCGCTTGAATGGAAACCACCGGGGCCTGATGAGGGGAGGAAGCTGGGGACAGGAGAATGAGCATTGCTCCCCGAGTTTAGAAGGTGAAAAAATTTTTTTATCTCTTTGCACTCTCTACCATGCAGCCCTGTGTTTATGCAGAGCTGCCTGAGTTTAGAGGCTGCATCCACCCCTTCTCCTCAACTTAAAAGGAATGGTCTTATTTGAAGGAAAGAAGGAGAGGGAAACAAGGGATCTGAGGAGGCTCAGGTGCTTTAGAGCATGCTCTGCGGGGCTGGCACGGGCCGGGAGAATCCCGTGTGAAATCACAGAATTGTCTTAGGGGGAGTCCGACACACATGCTTCATTCTATTTTCTTGAATTTCTAAGGAAAATGTGCATCTCTAAAGAAAATATGTTACTTATAATACATAAAGCCATTTAATTTGTACCGAAGTTTAAAAAAAGGAAGTTTAAATAAAAACCATGTGGAAGCTGTCTAAATGCTTGGGTTAGAAAGAAGATTGGGTCAAATACAATAGCGGGTCCTCAAGCAAGAGCCTGCTACGGGGAGTACAAATCTATCCGCATTTAGTCTAAATGTAGAGTGACCTTTTACTACCAAGCCTTGAGCTTAAAGTCGGATGTGGTTATTGGAAATCATTTCCAAAGGTCATTTGTAAAAAAAAAAAAAAAAAAAAAGAAAAAAAGAAAAAAAAGTATATGGATTTAAAGATGCCTCCCATATACGTAGAAAGCCAAATCTGCAAAGCTAGTCAAAAACAATATGGGGGAAATCACTGTTGCAGTGATGAGTTTTGAAAACAACCTAAAAGGTCTAGGGTCATACAGATAGCAATTTCATTTTGTTTTCCTTATCTACCAGCAGAATCGTTCCTGTGTGTATCGCTAAGCTGTTTCCCACCACCACATGTAGAGCAGAAAAAGAATATGCGGTCTCATTTAGGAGGGAGTTACAAAGAACCCTTCGCTTTCACTAGATCAGAGGTCATATAACACTGAAGCCAAGCAGAGATCACTGCAATGAGCCAAAAGCCCGACTCTCATTCCGAGTGGTGACAGATACATGCGGGATGTCCACCACGCCATTAGAAATTTTTCAAAGGGCATATATGGCCAAAGTCACTAGGGCGTGATTGCATGTGCCACCTTAATACGTTTTTAGAAAATTTCGGGAGCTCAGCAGGAGTCCTAAAATGCTCTCTCAGTTCATCAGTGAATGCTAAAGGAGTCCCCTTTTCAGACGCAGGTAGAAGAAGAACAAGTGTGTACATATGTAAGAAATAAGATGTGCTTGGATGATTCTCAAAGACATTCTCTTCTCCCATTCTTTTTCCCCCCAGTGTAAAATGATGTTTAATGTGGAGTATCGACTTGTTTTCCTTGGGGTAAAAAAGAAATTAATAACAAACTAGCTGCTGTATTTAACTTTGGAATCTCTTTGTCTCCATGCTTTACTTTTCGCTCTTCCTCACTGACCCTTCTTTCTTTCCCCTATTCCTAATAGTAGTGTTTATATACGTGCTTTGCTGTTTTGAACTTCAGAGTAGATTCCTAAAGGAAAATGACAGTATCTATTTGGATGACTTATTTAGGAACTGTATGTTTATTAAGTATTAAGTCAGAGTACTGATAATTCTTTTGTTCTTTGCCCCAACCACAACAAAAAATAAAGAGCATCTATCACGTGCTAGAACTCTCCTAGACACTGGAGCCGGCAGAGATCAAAAATAAGCCATCTTGTCTGCCCTCTCCCAGTGTTGGTCTGTTTTCGCAGGAGGAGGAGCTGCCGACTCTGGGGTATTTGTGACACAGAGAAACAGGCGCTGTGTTCACTAAGCGATCTGGGTTCCCATATTGCTCTCGACACTTCCCACCAGCCTCATAACCGGAGGCAAGAAACTTCATCTAAGTCTTAACTTTCTTCAACTGTAAAATGAGAAAAATAATATCTGTCCTACCTACCTCACAGGGCTGCAGAGAAAATAAAATTAAAACCTCCGTGAAAATGCTTCCTAAATTTCACAGTGTTATGTAAACGGGAGACACCAATGCACTTAGTAAATGACAAATTCAGTGCCTAGGTCAGTGCTGGACAGAGTGGGTTCTCTACACAGGGATGAATCTAAGAGTCATGTCTTTGGCAGACAGAAAGAGTTTTCCAGGTGACTTGTGTGACACAACTTATATGGGTGTGTGTGTTTTAGGAACAGGATGGTATGTTAGGGAACAGAAAGTTGTCCTGTGCGATTGAGTCCCGGAAAGCGTGCCCATCCTGTGTGGTGAACTTGACCTGCATCGTTCCCTTATATAATGTGAACACTTTGTGCCTTTTGCCCTCCTGCCGACAACCTCTTGCATCTTTTTCTTTCATTATAACAGCAATATGTTAGGGGTGCCTGGATGACTCAGCTGGCTGACCGTCTGACTCTTGGTTTCAGCTTAGGTCATGATCTTGTGATTCATGAAATTGAGCTCCAAGTCAGGCTTTGCACTGACAGTATGGAGCCTGCTTGGGATTCTCTCTCTCTCTCTCTCTCTCTCTCTCTCTCTCTCTTTCTCTCTCTCTCTCTCTCTCTCTCTCTCTCGCCGCTCCTAGCTCTCTACCCTTCCTTTGCTTGCACTCTCTCTCCCAAAATAAATAAACTTAGAAAAAATAAAACCAATACGTTCATAACAATATTTGAAAAAAGCAAAAAAGAAGCAAGAAAAATATCACCCATAGTACTACTGTCCTCAGACATACACTACTAATACTTTATTTCTTTTCTTTCTCTCTTTTTCTTTCTCTCTCTTTATATATATGTTTATATATGTATGTTCATATACTTATATATATTTGGCTGTGGTCAAATTGTATATCCAATGTTAGAGTCTGCTTTTATTTCCCACAAAACATTATAAAATTAAAAAAAAGTTAAATGTTTCCATCTCATGTCTCCTTTCTTATCATTCAAAACTCAAGTCCTCCACCATCTCCTGCTACTGGGATCACATAGGCCTCAGACGCATTCTAATAACACGCGTAGGCTACCATCAGAGTCCATCTCTCTCTTCTTCTTGTAAGTTAACTGAATCCTCTACGTTCCCCATTTCACCATGAGCTCCTCCAAGTAGGAACCATGTCTATTTAACTCCGTATAAACAGAGCCTAGATCAGTGCCTAACATAGATGGCTCAATAAATATTTGTAGAATAAACCACCAAATGTTGTGATAAAGTTTTCATGAGTTTCTTTTTTTTAATTTTTTAAAATTTTATAATAGTTTATTTTCAAATTGGTTTACATATAACACCCAGTGTTCATCCCAACATAGTCCTTTAAGCGGATTAAATATAACTTCCTCAAAAATCTCTCTATTGCTGGTTCCAATATTGTTGCTAAGAGTAATTATGAAACACTCTTAATTATAATTTTTTTTCTGTATTTCAGATTTTTAAAAATTAAGATTCAGAGGAAGAAAATTCTAGGTCTAAACTTTTTTTTCATAACTCTTGACATATATTGACCGATTTCTTTTAAAGAAGGTGCATCTACTTTCACCATTTCCAGGCTATATCCCAGCATTGGTCAAGACTCCATTAAGGCAGCACAGGTATTTCCTCCTCCAGGAAGCCTTCTCTGTTCCCCTACCACTTCTCACCTGGCAAGCTTGGGCGTGCCTCCTCTGTACCTTCATATAACCCTCCACCATAGATTCACGATGCTTTATTACAGCTATATATTTACTGCTCTTTCTTCCAGACAATACTATTAGCTTTTTTTTTTAAATGCTTGTTTATTTTTGAGAGAAAGAGACACAGAGCATGAGCAGGGGAGGGGCAGAGAAAGAGAGGGAGACACATAATCTGAAACAGGCTCCAGGCTCCAGGATGTTAGCACAGAGCCCGACACGGGGCTCGAACTCACGAACCACGAGATCACGACCTGAGCTGAAGTCATACACTTAACCGACTGAGCCACTCAGGCGCCCTAAGACTATTAGCTTTTTTAAGGCAAGAGGCAAATCTCACTAATTTATAATCTTTAGTGCCTAAAAGTATAACAGGTTTTTCAGTACATAACTTGTTGACTGCAAGTAGCTGGTGTTTATTCCAATTATGTAATGAAATTGATCCATGAGTAAAACTAATGGCGATGATTAGTATTTACCAAACACGGAGACAGAGAATGAGTGGAATTCTTGGCTCTGCAAATCTTGACAGAATTAATGTTCAACACCTGCTATAATGTTCAGTTATTCAACAATTCCCCCCCTGGAATCAGGAAGTTTTGCAACAATGGATTTCCACTTTTCCATCAACCTGCTTTTGCTCTGTCTTAAACGTCAGAATTTCTTCCTCTAAAGAGTCCTAGGGTTTACTACTTCAGCATACAGATTCAATTACTGGTAGTGCTGCCTCTGGCAAGCAGCCCTATCGGTTCCAAATCTGTTAAAAAAGAAAGTCTAGACTTTTCCTGGGAAAAAAAGAGATTTTATAATTTATAACAGTTAATAATGAATATTTTACCAAGGGCAGAAAATGAGTAAAGTGAAGTGAAAAAGGCCGCAGAATTATTTCATAGCAACCCATTGGCTAAAACAGAAGCCTGGATATTGTAGGCTTAAACTGCAGTGCAGGAAGCATATGTAAAAATGAAGCGATCTTAAAGAATATAGATACTGCTTTTCCCTTCTTTGGTTTTTCTTCAAAACGCTGATCAATAGTCGGCAATAATAATAATTAAAAAAAGATCCTTAAATGTGCAAGGAGAATTCTGTGATGTTGATGGAAATGGGTTAAGGCCAAAGGAGGACCCTTTCCCCCCTCATTTTTACACATACCCACATAGCAGAGTTAGAATATTGCCTTTTTTCCTCGTTGCCCAAATTAAGAAGTGGAGTTAGTGCAGATTGATTTTTACGTGTTAAATAAAGGCTTTCGGTTTTGGAAAAAAAAAGCATAACATAAAATATCGGTAAGAAGAAGCTTAAATGTTCCTTTTTACAGGGCCCGAAACATTAAAACGCATAACCAGGCAACTTAATGCCAACTTATAAACACCATCTTGCCCACGACCCACGCAGATACACCGCATATTCTTCACGGTGAGGTTCCCAGCTTCGTTCCATTCACAAAAAATAGCCACTCACGTCTGGCACCAATCAGCATATGAATTCCTGGCATACTCCGCGCAGCAAGTATTTGCTAAGTGGCATGTTTGGAGCAGAGAGGCATCAATCATTCAAGTGTTACTAATTTCCGTTGTAACGAGCGCTTGAGAATGAACAGTAAGTTCATTGTTCAGGAGGACATGTGCAGTCCCGCTGTTGATCGCCAATAGACATGAACTCATTTTCAAACTCTCAGGGCTTGCCGCTGGCACATGGACTTTGGAGGTATGATTTCTGTGGGTAATTATCCCACTTTGTATGTGTTCAGCACTTTGTCGTTAACGAAGGCTTCCATTACCTAACCTCGAAGATCCAGGAGAAGCGGAGGCCTGACAATTTAATTATTACTATTAAATTCAAAGCTAACTCTAATAATTCCTGACAAGCCCCCCCTGTCTTTGTCAGCAAATTCAGTGGGTTGAGTCAACTTCAGTGAATATCTGCTGAACCCAGTCCAGTCCCTTCTTAGCTCCACCCTGTCAGGGCCCTGGTTCAAGTCCTCATCAGCTCTCTCTCCATCAGGATCAACATTTCTTTTAACTGGGCTTCTGTGCTCCAGTCTCCGTCCTCCCCTGCCCACCTCCCAATCAATCCTCCACACGGCAGTCGGAGTGACCTTTAGAAAAGCAAATCTATTACCTTATTTTCCTTCCTTAACATCATTCAATGGCTTACAGCTGCCTTCAAGATGAAGTACAAACTCCTCCGCAGAGTAAACAAGACCCACCAGCTCTTCGTGGTCTGGCCTCTGCCCAGGGGCCAGAGTCAGAGCCTCTGAACGCTGAAGAGATTATGGTGCTCCACTTTCTAGTCCCTTTACCCACACATAAATAAGAAAAAGAGAGGAAGGAACCATAAAACACAAAACACATACGCAGGCTGTAGTTAAACTAATTTCTGATGACATTTCTGATGACAAAATGTTGGATATGATTATCAAAGTTAAACTCTCACTTTTTTTCCTTCTGCTTTACTGGTGCTCCTAAAAAATTCATCCCTGAATTTCTACGTTATTACCATAGTGCCAAGATTCCTATCAAGCCACGATTAGAACTGTGGTTGTGTCTTCAGGAAAGAGCAGTCGAGCAAAGAGAACAGTAGCAACAACAAAACTGTGTGTGTGCCATTAAGTAGCTCATTCATTCATTCATTCATTCATTCATTCATTTACGGTGAATTCATTGTGTATTAGGCACTGAACTAGCCCCTGTTGAGGACTGGGGACACACAGTGAACGGGATGTTGTCACTGGCCTTAAGGAGCTCACATTTTGGAAGAGGGAGCGGGAAAGGGGCTGCAGGGTCTTAGGAGATTTTCTAGTCTTCTTGAATGCCTCATGCGACAGGTATCTTAGTGCCACTTGCTTCCTCAAAGTCTCTATTCATAGTACCTTGTTCTATGATTCCTTTCCCACAAAAGAGTCCTTCAAATACCTACCAATTTACTAAAAAATTATGTAATTCCATTTCAACATCAAAATCTTTCAAGTATAAAATTGAATACAATTCATTTACTCAAAAAATTGTATTCAACACCTACTATATGCCTTGCTCTAGGAATTCAAAGGCCCTTGCCTTAAGCCCCGCATGGTCTAGTGGCAGATACAGATAAGCAGACAATGTAGTGTGGCAAGAAGAGTGACTGAGGGACTGTGTCTAGACATGAGTGTGTGTGTGTGTGTGTGTGTGTGTGTGTATGCACACGTATGCATATGTATAATAATAGGGAGAGATTGATCCCTGAGAAGGTATTAGCCAGGCTAAGGATTGTGATGGGAATCCCGGCAGAGACACTGTCAATAAGCCCTCATCCGGAGGTAGGACCAAGCATGGCAGGTTAAAGGAAGCCTTATAGGAGAGGTGGACAAAATGTAGGCTCTGGACTTGTATGTTTCAAATTTTGTGCACCCGAAGAAGCTGTTAACATTTCCAGCTCTGACCTTTAGAATTTTTTATTTAATAGGTCTTGGGTGAGGCCCAATAATTTGTATTTCCGACTAGCTTCCAGGTGATGTTGTTGATTGGGGAACCATGCTTTGGAAATCACTGCCATAGACAGGTAAGGAACAGATCACAAAAAGTTTTGCATATAAAAATTGCACGTGGCCTAGGAGTATAAGTAACAAAACC
Organism: Paguma larvata; assembly: GCA_030068075.1. Taxonomy (NCBI): domain Eukaryota; kingdom Metazoa; phylum Chordata; class Mammalia; order Carnivora; family Viverridae; genus Paguma; species Paguma larvata. The sequence goes on along the minus strand of CM057835.1, from coordinate 43,507,111 downwards.
CTATAGCTACTCTGAAGAGGATGCCTTTTGCAATTCAGCAAATGTTCCGGAGTCCTGCCGTATGCAAGGCCCTATTCAAGGTCCTCTTCTTTTCTAGGGTCATCCTTCTTCACCTTCACCCTTCACCGTGGTTTCCAATCCTTCCACTCTCTTGGTTTTCACTAACAAAATGTAATTATCCCTCTTGATAACACTGGGACTTATGATTACCTTAAAAAAGGCTCTAAAGTCAGAAGACCTAAGCTCAAAAACCTAGATTCATGATCCCTACCAGCCATGAACACTTGGGAAATTAATTTAACTCATGTAATTATAATTTTTCTCATTTCTAAAGTGAGGAAGCACCTGTATGTATAGGGATTTTGTGAAGATGAAATGAAAGCTCAACTAATGCAATGCTTATAGCATAATCAATGCTCAAAAAAAGGCCAGTTCAAGAAGGATGGCCTTTTTATTTCATCATGCCCCGGAAACTGGCTGCTCAGCTCTTGACCTCTGCCTTCACACCACGAACAAAAATTCATTCCAGGTGGACTGTAGAACTAAGTGAGAAGGATAAACAATACAACTTTTAGAACAAAACACTGGGTAACACCTTTATGAACTTGGAGCAAAGAATGTTTTCTTCAATAGGACAACAAAGGAACTAACCATAAAAATTTTTGATAAACTTGGCTACATTAAAATTAAGAGATGCTGACTATCCAAAGACACCATCAATATAATAAAAAGAAAATCCATTAGTAAGGATAAAATATCGGCAATGCATGTATCTGACAAAAGAAAATATAAAGAACTCCTACAAATCCATAAGATAGTCAACCGCCCAGAAAAATGGGAAAGAACTTGTAAAGCCACTTTGTGAAAGAGGATCCTCAAATAACCAAGCCATGAAAAGCTGCTCAAATTCAGCAGTCACCAGGAAAATAAAAATTCTACGCCACACAGACTCGCCAGGATGACTGAAATAAAAAAGCAAACAGTGCCAAGCCTTGGTGAGGATTTGAAACAAAAGGAACTCTCACACACTAATGGAGGACTGTAATTTGCATAATGATTCCGGAAACTCTTTGGCCATCACAGTATCCACTAAAGCTGAGCGATGCTTGTTGCATGAAATGGGAACATCATAGAAACTAAAAGCAATTTAAATTTTATATTTTGCTCTCTTGGGAAAAGTCAGAACTTTTAAGTCTAGAAATGAAGGCAGATATTGAATGGTGTTAGTACGCGTGTGCCAATGTTGTCTCATAAAAAAATAACAGAAAAATCCAAGAAACGTTCTTCATCCATGAATTTACGTTATTACCATAGTGCCAAGATTCCTATCAAGCCACAAGTATTGCTACGAAGCCACTGTAAAGGCAGCTTAATATCATCTTAGTAAATACGAAGCAAATATGGAAATAATATGATAAGTGAGTAAAAGAAGAAAAGCTAAAGATAGACAGAGTCAATTGATTTAACTATGTTCTTTGGAAAATTTCAAACAATCCTAAAAATAGAAGGGTTAGGACCGTGTCTAGAGGAAACTAAAACAAAACAAAATGGGAACACTTACTTTGCTCTCTTTCAGGCCAATGGGAATGGAGACCATCGAAAATGCACAGAGAGGGGTGTCTGGGTGGCTCAGTTGGTTGGTTAAGTATCTGACTGTTGATTTCAGCTCAGATCATGATCTTTTGGTTCATGGGATCGAGTCCAGTGTTGGGCTCTGTGTGACAGCAAGGAGTCTGCTTGGTATTCTCTCTCTCTCTGCCCCTCCCCCACATGCGCGCGCACGCGCACAAACACATGCATGTACGCACATACACACACTCTCTCTCAAAAATGAATAAGTAGACATTAAAAAACTGCACAGAGAGATTTTGGTTAAAAAAATAAACAGTTTGTGAGGGCTACTACAACAAATATCACAGCCTGGGTGGCTTCAACAACTGTTTCCTCACAATTCTGGAGGGTGCAAGTCTATGGCCAGGATGTTGGAAGACTGATTTCAGTTAGAGACCTCTCTTTTTGTCTTTTTTTTTTAATGTTTGTTTTGAGAGAGAGAGAGAGACAGAGACAGAGAGAGACAGAGAGAGAGAAGAGAGCACGAGCAGAGAAGGAGCAGAAAGGAAAGAGAGAGAGAATCCCAAGCAGGCTCCTTACTGTCAGCACAGAGCCCCATGTGTGGCTCGATCTCATGAACCGTAAGATCAAGACCTGAGCTGAAATCAAGAGTCAGACACTTAACCGATTGGGCCAACCAGGGTCCTTGAGACCTGTCTTTTTGGCTTGTGGATGGCCATCTTGTCCCTGTTCTTCACAGGGACATTTTCTTGATGTTTATTTATTTGAGAGAGAGAGAGAGAGCAAGAGAGCGAGAGTGCACGCAACAACAAGGTCTTTCTTCTATGTCCCTGCATATCTGGGGTCTCTTCTCTTTTGGCATCCTAACACCAGTTAGACTGGATTGAAGCCCACCCTAATGACCCCATTTTAACGTAGCCACCTATACGTAGCCCTCTATATATTGGGAGATAGAACTCTATCTCCCAATATAGTCACATGCTGAAGTACTAGATGTTAGGACTTCCACATATAAATTTGGGGCAGGGGAAATAATTCAGTCTTTAGCACTAGATTCCAGAAAAAAATTACATACTAATGCATATATTTAAAATAATGCTAAAAAGTGTTTTGTTTTGTTTTCTCTTACACTTCTCTGAGTACTAAAGTAAACCAATTTATAAAAGTTATGATCAGTCCAATGGTAACTGTGTGTGTGCTGGGGTGGGGGGAAGAGTTGACAAGGGATTTTCTCCATACCTCTTCTCAATTTCCTTTCAATTCCTTTTTTCTTTTTCGGTTTCTGATAAATAGCTATATTATGCAGCCAAAAAAAATGTCTCTCCATGATCCCTGCCCTCTGGTATTCATGTCCTGTATAAACCTTACTCTTGATTGTGGGCTGGATTTACTGATTCCCTTCTTGTAAACCGTATATAGCAGAAGTGTTGGAATATCATGTTTAGTTTTAGGTTGTAAAAGGTTCTATCTCGGGCATTCTCTCTTGGATTGCTCACTTCGGGGAGAAGCCAGTTGCCATGTCATGAGGCATTCCTGTGGAGAGGCCCATGTGACAAAGCTTGGAAGAAGATTTTGTGAGGCTTGTTCACATGAGTGAGCTTGGAAGTAACAAGCTGTAAGATGACTGTAGCCTTGTGGGAAACCCCAAGCTAAAATTCTCTAGCTAAGCTGTGACTGGATTCCTGATCCACAGAAACTATGAAATAATAAGTTGGTTTTCAGTTGCTAAGTGTTATGGTAACTTGTTATGCAACAAAGATAACCAATACAAGTTCAGCCTACAAATATCAGTCAAAAATAAATTTCTGAAACTATAGCTCATTGGCACATAAGAAAATAGTGTTTAAAAATCAATTTCAGACAATTTTTACTAACAACTGTAAATTGAGACTAAAAATCTAAGATGAGTTGGGGCACCTGGGTGGCTCAGTTGGTTAAGCATCCAACTCAGGTTGGATCAAGTTCAGGTCTTGATCTCAGAGTGGTGGGTTCAAGCCCCAAGTTGGGCTTCATGCTGGGTGTGGTGCCTACTTAAAAAAAAAAATCTAAGATGATGGGTCTATGTCACTTTTTAACACAACAGAGAACCCGAAAAGAGAGTTGCTTTGCTCTGTCTTCCTGTTATTAAACAAAAATGCTTTATCATGTATCTTCATTCCTTTTAACTTAGTTCTAGAATTATTTAGTTTAGGTTGTGTTTTCCTTCCTTTCAGTAAAATTTCAGTTTCTCTTTTAAAAGAAAACTAAAAAAAATGCACGAATTTTCAAAGACCTTGTTTTTAATGGTTTTAATAAAAAGAAATTATATGGTTAATATGCAATGCCCATTGGGGATAGAGGCAGATTCTCTGTGTACTACTTATACACTTTGGTGGCAGAGACTGGATCTGATCCAACCTTTGGATCGTCATGCTTTGGGCGGCCCTGCATCCTGTGGCACTCACCAGCCTGTTGTGTCCATGTAGGCGTCTGTGGGCAAGCCTAGGTGATAACTCCACAAGGCAGCTTGTCACACTCGGTTCCTATGCCCTCATTTGTTGCACTTAATGCTCTTATTACTTACACTCTGTAAATGTGACTCTTAGCCAGCAAAATATCTTTTTATTGGAAGGCTCTAGACACAGGGAGTAAGGAAGAGGAAAGTTCTATTCTATATCGATGCTTTTATAAATATCGGCTAACAGTAACGGTGGCAATAATCCTACATAGATCAAAACCGAACGCCATGGGCTAAAGGGTGAAAGAGAGAAGAGAGGATTGTTGCCCAAAGGGATGTTAGAGATTGGGCAATTTAGTAATTTCCTAGACTGGGTCCTGGGTGGTTCAGTCAGTTAAGTGTCTGACTGTTGGTTGGGTTTAGGTCATGATCTCATGGTTCATGAGTTTGAGACCCAAGTCGGGCTCTACACTGAGCATGGAGACCACTTGGGATTCTCTTGCTCTCTCTCTCTGCTCCTCCCTGATCTCTCTCCCTCACTCTCTGTCAAAATAAAAAAACATTTATAGAAAAAATTTTCTTAAAAACATTTCCTAGACAGATTCAAGGTTATTAATTCAAGTTAAAGGGCAGCCTCAGATTTCTGTCCAATAGTCTCTTGTTCTTCTACTGTGTGTGTGTGTTTGTGTGTGTGTGCGTGTATGAATGCATACCTGTGTGCACATGTGCATACAATCTAATGTCAGATGTTATATCTGCATGTGCATTTAGGTATATAAATTATGTCTAATCTTTAAAAAATATTTAGTTTTGAGACAGAGAGGGCATGAGCAGGAGAGGGGCAGAGAAAGACAGAGACAGAGAATCTGGAGTGGGCTCTGCATCGATAGCAGAGAGTTCAACACAGAGCTCACACTCATAAACCAAAGATCATGACCTGAGCCAAAGTTGGAGGTTTAACGACTGAGCCACCCAGGTGCCCCTATGCTTCGTCTTTTAATTTGACCTTATGTTTATTGAAGAAAAACAATAAAAAAAACAGTTGATTTAGGGCATATTATTCTGTTGTCAACAATAATCCTTTGTATCTTTAAACAAGTCTCACAACTTCAGAAAAACATACAGTGTTTTTGTAAGTATCTTAAATGTCTTAGGATAATGAGTCACAGTACGGTTCCTGAATTCTGACCACTCGAGTTACAAGCTCTACCGCTTGCTAGCCAAGTGGAGAAGTTGCTTAATTCTGTTAGCTTCACTTTTTCATCCCTAAAAGGGAACAATAGCAGATTCTCCTGACAGGGTTGTAGAATGCTTAGGATCATGACCACTCCATCTTCTGCACAGCCATTGCTCAATAAATGTTAGCAATCATTCAGAGCATGGAACAAATTTTCCCAAAATAAGTAGTCCTCTACAATATAACTATGAAAAAACCCTCAGTAGAGAAAGTGCTATTACTAGTAGCACAGTCTTTAGCCATTAAACCAAAATGTTGGAATACGATCTCTTACGAGGCACAACAGTTAGAATGCAATCCATCTTTCTTGACCATCTGTGAGGGTTTGGCTTCTCGTTATATATTGGTTTCTCGTTATATATATCATTTAAATTGGTTCCATGGCATGGAATTAGAGGAGAAACCACTTTATAATAGAGATATCGCTTTACACAGTGGAAGATTCCAGTTAAGCTGCTTATAAAGGGACTGTCCCATTGACCTGCGTCATTAGAGAATAGCTATTGTTTCATGGAAGAGTCCCTGCAAACTGAGTCGGAAACTTTATGAGGAAAAGATTAAGATGGCCGCCATCCCATAGCCTGCTGGCCATTCTAATCGTCAAACAGTATCACTCAAAATTAATCTTCGATAATTATTTTCCTTTTATATTAGTACATTACCACTTTGCTATGTTACTGTCACTGTCTTTCAGAGCTGAGAGACAAGGCCCAACCAGCATACCTCCTGCCATTAATTTTCCCCACAAAACACACAGTTCCGCACCATAGAATGTACCTTAATTAGAAAATTATGAGAAAACTTTGCTTTTATTTAAAATTCCCATCCCACGTTGCTGGTTACTTTGTAACTTTTTAATGCCGTCATCATCAGGAACACCAGTATCAGCAGCAGCAGCCACAATAGGCAGAGCCCGTTGTTGCTCCCGTGCACAACCTGAGTTACAGCTTCCCTTCTTTCAAGGTGCACCACAAGAGTGAGCTCTATGGAGCCTCCCCAGACCCTCCAGAGTGGACTTCATCTCTCTCTCCATTGTGTCTTCATGGCTCTCTGCTTGGACCTTTATTGTGGCACCTGTACCACTGGGTCTCACTTGCTGGTTTGCCTGCCGGGTCTTCCCTTCCGAGAGAATAAGTCTTATCTCTGCCATCTCGGGGTCTGGCACTGGATTAGGCACAAAACAGATATAAAAAAATACTGGATAACTAACGAATGGACAAGGAGGATAAAGACGATAAAGATGAAAACAAGGAAATGGGAGGGTAAAGAAATCCAGAGAGACTATTATGTCATAGTCTTCCATATCAAATGGAAAGAATGTCTTACAAATGTTGGAAATCCCTGGTTATCATGTGAAAATGTACAGGAAGGATTTCTGAGGCCATGCTCTTTGCCTAGGGGACAGTGGGGGGCATTGCCCAAGGCGCCAGTGGGCTTTGCTCTGGATACCTGCAGGTTCTGGCCCCCCAGCAGCCCCAGCTCCCCCTCCCCCCCATAAGTCATCCTGGTTATCACTCCATCTGAAAAAACTGGAGCTACTTTTCACTCGGGAGAATATAATAAAAATCAGTCCTTCAATGCTAAATTAGGATGGACAACCCTTCTCTTGGGAAGAAAAGCAATAACTGATCATGGTAATGAGATTGTGCAACAAGCTTTGAAAATGCTTATACCACATTTATACAGAACAGTATTTGCTTACACTTCAGATATAGCCGTCGATTTACGGTTTGGAGCCACAGAGTAGGTAATAAATACGAGTTATAACAACTTATTGAAACCACTTTATTACTTTTTAAAAAAATAAAAATGCTATTTGCCTGTTCACTTCATATTAAACTATAGTATCCAAAAAATTCCACTTTGGATTTTCAGAATCAATTCTGGCAGGATTTAGCCCATAACACAATAATTCATTTTCCAAAGTAAATACCACCAGTGATGCAGTGTGCTCTCAAAAATTGTGTTCCAAGCATTATATTAGATTTTTAGTTCATATCATTGAAACTGGCTTTACTGGGTCTCATAAAATGCATTTCCAAAAGTGATTAAATGTTTTATAAGATCAAACTCAGTATTTAAATTAAAATTTGAACAGAACAAAAATTTTAAGAGTTTATATAAAGAAAATATTGGAAGTTAGAGAAAATTAAAGGATTTCATTGTGTTATATCATTTTCTCTATATTGAGAAAGTTGTATGTTTCTCCTTAACTTCCTGCATTGTAACCAAAGGGATAAAAATGACCTACATTTTGGGGATTTTATAAGTATTATAATTTATGAAATGTCACAGAGTTAGTAGTGTAGTTACTGTTATCTGTATATTTAGGGAAATCCATTGATAAAATTAAAGTAAAAATTCAAAATACATATAATTAATTTAGTTGGATACTGGGATATTGAATGAGAACAGTGTGTAATGACGCACAGCTAGATTTATTTTACTTTATTTTACAGAGAGGGAGAGAGAAAGAGAGAGCACAAGCAGGGGAGAGGGGCAGAGAGAGAGAGAGACAGAGAGAATCCTGCAGGACCCCATCCCACAACCCTGGGATCATGATCTGAGTTGAAATCAAGAGTTGGACGCTCAACTGACTGAGCCACCCAGGTGCCCCACAAAGCTAGATTATAAAAGACATCAGTTAAAATACAAGAGAATAGCATAACAAAATGAAACAGAAAATGAGATTGATGGTGTGCTCCTTTAACTCACTGACAGCACGCTCTGCAAGGCAGAGATCCAGACTGTCTTTGTTGATCTTTTGGAACGTGCATTCAGAATGACACCTTCTGCCTCCCTTCCATCCCTGGCAAGATCACACTACAGACATCCCCTTTCCCAACCTCATCTCTCACCCCCATTTCCAAAGTGGTGTAGACAGCTAACCATGCTCTGTGGGTTCACTCCAGGCTTCTCGACTGTCTAGCCACATCTGCTTTGCTCTTAGTTTCCACATGCAGAACTGTAAGCTTCGGCGCCTTTCGAGAAAAACAAGACGGATTTGGTGGCAGGAGTGCTCACTTATGAAGAGACTTTTCAAAATTTTAGCTTAGGCGTGCTTTGCCTTCAGAAAACTTAAATGTAGAAAATCCAAAATAATTTATCTATTCTTTCAAAACTAATTTATTGGGTGAGTGATATTTGATCCAAACATACAGAGATGAAGAAATTCTATCCTGGGAGTCAACACACCAGAGAAGTGGTCTTAAAACTATTTTCATTGTGTAGCACTAAACTCTCCCCACCATTTATTTGTTCCATATCTATCTATCTATCTATCTATCTATCTATCTATCTATCTATCTATCTATCTATCATATATCATTGCGGTGGGTTATTTTGATCTTATACAATATACTCTATACCAAAATAGAGAACAAAGAAGATAAAAAATTCACATAAATAGAACTTCTAATATTTTTTTCCCTAATACATAATCTTGCATACCTCTTGAGCTATGGCCAACCCACTTGGGAAATCACTGTCCCCAAAGGACACAAAGGTGTGTGAACAGATAACATAAGGCACAGAGATTGCAGCAACTGATCCACTGGGGGAACCAGTAAGACTTGCAGAGGGAGGAGATTGGAGTCGATATAAACTAGGTCTTTGAGGAATGAATAGGGTATAAAACAGATAATGCAGGAGGTGATAATATATGTGTGCACCTCAGGACAAATGACTTGTTTTTGACATCAGTGTTTTTCATATTCGTTTGTTTATCTAACAGCATTAAACCCTTTATTCCATTAAAATTGAATGTGGAAGCCCAGCATGTAATATAAACACAAGCAGAATTGCTCCGGCTGACTGACAGGTGGGGTTCAGAGAAAGTATCTCCTCAATGGCGAGAAGTGTGTGTGGGACTCCGAACTCTAGGGTGCGTGGTATGAAAAACCACTGTTTTTAGACAAAAGATTTTCTTCAGTAATGAGTTTCTCTACTATATTCTTAAAAATTTTGAAAAATAGAATTGTGATTTAAATTTGGGGAAAAATTAAACAGTCGATTTGCGTGCTTTGAATATGTGTGCTTTTCATGGTTAGTTGCTCATCAGGCATGAGCTGACAGTCTAAATGCCAAACCTCCAGTTGTCTGTCATCACCCACTAAAAGTTGAGATTTCTAAACAGAGGAAATATACTGACAGTAGAGATTCAGGTCATAGAAGTGTATCTGATTTGGTAAAATATTTTTCTTTTCTGCACAGAGTAAGAACTATATTTCACAAGAATCGACTCATTTAAAAAACATTTACTGAATACCTGCTCTGTGCCTGACACTGTGTCGGGTACTATGAATAAATCTGAAAATTCATTGGGGTCCAGTGGAAGGAAGTAGACAAACACGGAGGCAGATAAAATATAAGTAGACAAACAGAAGGCAGATAAAACACAAACATATCAAACTTAGCAAAATGTAGTTGCCAAAATAACACCACAAATTTCTATGAAATTGTATTTCATAGTGGTAGCAGTAGTAGCAGCTTTGACAGGACAGAACTGGATTGTTCAGGATCCTACTTGAGTCCAGAGCTACTTAGGATGGAGCTCTGTACTGGGTAAAAACATCAACACAACACGGGGGGAGGGGCTGGGAGGTTGGGGAGGCAGAGGGGGTGGGGAGGGGGCGGAGGTATGGGGGCGGGGTGCATTCTCTTCCACTAAGGTCGGAGATGGCATGGAATCAGAAGCAGGTAATCCTAGTATTACACTGAAAGGCAACAAAACATTTTCCAGGCACACTAGAGGGTAAGGTCATTCCAAGCAGAAGGGAAAGTGTGAGCAAAGGCGTGGAATCATGAGACAGTAGTCTGGCCAAACATTTACAGAGCCTTTGTGCCAATTACGAAATGCTGCTTCCTGTGTAAAGACCCAGTGTTAAAAAGGTTCCCCTTGGAGCTGACAAAATAAAGACAAGGCACTTGTTTTGGGTGGAAGACTTAGAAAAAGGTGCTCCTTCCTTTGAGCTAATTCAGCCCTGGGGCCAGGGCCCATAGCCTGGAAACAATGTAGGTGAGCTTTTAATTCCCATTTACTCTGCAGGGACTCTACCTGGAGGCCTGCCTCATTCTTTGTTTTTCAATCCATCCCTCACTTGGGAGTCTGCCATTGCCTTGCTATTTCCTTTATTCCACCCGTGTCTCTTGGCAATCGACCTGCTGTAGACTGCTGGATGATCTTTCGAGTACAAATTTGATCATACTCTGTTTCCCTGCTTCTTCTTATCTATTGTAGTGGTTCTTAAACTATCGTTAGACCCAACACTACCTTTTATAAAAAAATGTTTGTGGCCAGTTGTTTGCAAACAAGGCAGCAATCATATTCCTTCCCTTCCTGTATTAGCACATCTTCCATCATGTGGCTTTGCAGCCCCTCCCAAAAGGTGGAGTTTATTTTCCCATCCTTTGGATCAAGAAACCTCTGCAACTTGGGAATGTGGGAGGAGTGACAACGTGACAGTTTTGAGTCTAGGCTAGCTCAACTGACAACTCTTGCCTCTGCCACGTCTAGGCTAGCCTGTGGGAGGATGAGCGACACACGGGCCAAAGTGAGACAGCCCAGTGGTCTCAACTGAGACTCTAGAGACGGGAGAAAGTCCAGTCAATTTTGGCAAAGCCTACCGCCTGACCTCTGCACGTGTCTCCAGAATCATGAGGAAGTCCAGCCTAAATTATCAACCCACAGAATTGTGAACTAAATAAACGGTGGTTAGGTGAAGCTATGAAGTTTTGGGGGTGGTTTATTATGCAGCAAAGCTAACTGATACAATTATCCTGTAATTAAATGCACAGATAGTAAAACTTACATGCACATGTAATTTAAAAAATTTAATTAAATGTCCTAATTGTAATAAAAAAGAACCAAAGGACAATCATTTATAATAAAATAATACAAACTTCAATATGTAATTCTTCCTAGGAAAGACTACCAAAAGGGCACAATGAAGAGTAGCAAGAGGGTTGAACCAATACCTAAAACACTGAATGTATCAGCCATAATCCCAGATTGATACACACTATGTATTAGTGTTCCAAATGAGCAAATCGGCAGTTGGTGACATAATTTTTCAAAGGAATAACTCTTGGTCAGATTCTAAGCAAAAGTTTAAAAAGCTTTCCCTTGGTTTATATGGCAATTCTTTTCCGGAAAATCTGGTGTCTCTTAAAATAGCAGTAATTTCTTTGTTTATATCTCAAATAGAGTAAGGGTCTATGATCAGCTAATTATAAACATGACTTCAAGAATGTCCACTGGGATTTGAGGAAGCCATGTGCAACTTGGGTTAGTTCTTCATTGGGCAGAACTGACCTGTACATTGAATGATGTCTAACGGTATTGGCTTCCATCCACTAAATGCCAGCGACCCTTAATTTCTGTAACAATAAGAAACTGTCCTCACAAACTTCGAGAAGTTCTTCCTAGGAGGGCCTGTAGCCTCTGACGGAATCACTGCTCTGCTGAATAAAGTATTAGCTCCTGTCGTTATTGCACATACTGTATTACATTACAGCACCCTGCATTAGTCTGTTTAGAGGTGACAAGAATGAAGCTCTGCACCCATTGGCCATCTTGGTATTTCTAGATGCTAAGAAGTGGATGTGATATAGAAATGCAACACATTACAGTGCACACAAAAAAGCAAATGTTTTATCTTCCTAGGAGAAGTGTTAGAGAGTTATACGATATTAATAACTGTGTAAATATATAAAATATGAAGTCAGTAATGTGCAGTAATGTCAGGTGGGAGGAGAAGTCAAATGGCAAAAAGGAAAAAACAATTTCTTTCTGAAATGAAATTGAAATTTAATTGAAATTTACCTTATTTTAAATGTTAATTAATTTAATGTAAGTGAAATTGAAATTAAAATTAACTTATCTATTATAACTCAACCATGTGGGTTGACTAATGGATAGATGTCTTAGGATTTGATTTCGCTTTAAGTAAGTAGAAAAATTAACATAATCCATCCTGAAAATAATTTTGAAATAATAATTTTGGGAAAACTGACATCTGAAGGAATCTTTGTTGTTTGTGAGAATAAAAAGTTTATTTAAATTTAGGTTGAGGGCAGAGTTGGGTGCTAAGAACGGCTTATTGAATCAAGACTCGAGTAATCTGCATAACAATTACACTAATCATTTTCCTACCAGAAAAAATTGATGATGTGTAGACTTTCCTGACCACATGGTGAGTCAGGGGAACAAGGAGCCGAATTCAGGACTCCCAGTCCCAAACTACCATGTCATTATTCAAGAAGACCTACATCTACCACTCATGGGAGGTTAGCCCAAAGCTCACAAACTAGGTCGGTGGGTGAAGTGTTTCAATTTACGGGATGAAATGATGGGCACGGACCTGGTAAATTGTACTCGCAATTATTTCCTTAATTATAACTGCAGGGTAATTTCCGCAGATAGGGTGCATAATATAGGAAGATTTTTTTTTTCTCTTCACATTAAGGAGTAGGGCGATTGAAGGTCTCTCATCTCTGCCGTAAGGTGCTGCTGAGATATCGAATATCCCTTAAACACAGCACTTCATGATTTTATGTCGTTTATGACTTCTTCACATGGCGACCCAAAGGAATGATGAATTTGGAAAAGAACATCAGTTAAACTGGTTTCGTGGTGTCCTGTGGACAAAAACAAGCTTTCTTACCCAAACTTTCTCTTTTTAACCTGTGGCTTTGGTCTCGTATATAACACCATGAAATAGGTTTTCCTGCTGGTTTGTGTCCTGTAAAAATGTGTGTTTTGCACCTTTGTTTTTCTCCCCATTTACTTGATCAGTGGGAAAAACTATTTTCCTCTGGCTTCAGATAACACGCTATGACCATCAAGTTTAGGTAAAACAGATCCTGGAAACACATTTTATTGATTTCTTAAGGGATCCATATACGGGATGCGAGTGTCTGAAAAAGGAAAAAACCAACCAACCAACCCCGAACCAAAAAAACCCCTACAAAATAGGAAATAAAACTCAAACCAGAATGCAATGTCGCAGTTAATGACAACAAAGAACAGTAAAGTGAAAGAAGAGAGTTAGGCACAGCGGGAAGAAATGAAATGAAAGAGAGTCCAGTAAAAACGAAGACCATATAAGTGAGGAACAGAGGTGGCAGGACAGATGTCCTCAGGGAAAGAAGGCAGGAAGGGACAAGAACAGTGAGAAAAAAGGCTCAGAGGAAGCAAAGAAAGGCACTGGGCAGGAGGAAGGATTTTGTCTTCCCTGTTCTCTTCTTCCTGTATTATTATTATTATTATTATTATTATTATTATTATTATTATTTTCTCATTGGCATCTCATTTGTGCTTCCAATGGTAAACTGCAGGAGAGGAAAGACAGGAATTCTGACTTTAGTATTGTGCCCATCTTAAATGCTCCTTCTCCAATCAATTTGGCACCTAAAAATTGTCCATCAGAAGACGTCCTGATTTCTTATGTCTATACAGAGGTATTTTACTCTCCCTTGAAAAGACACATGCCAGTAATTGCTTTATTTCAGAAAACACTTTTGGCAATGCTGATTTTATATCCCTAAGTGCCCCCTAGTGACAAGGTCCAACTTCAAAAATCTCTTTTGCAGTAATTTTGTTCTAAATGTTTCCTTTGCCTGGTACAAATGTGGCCATCTCAGGGACAAAGCATCCAACATATTATCAATTTATTTTAATTAGGCCAGTGGAAAGTTTCTTGGGTACTTATAAGACGTTATAACAGTGAGTTACTATTTCTTTATAGATTAATTTATAATTGAAGAAATCTATAGTCTCCTATTATAAGAGCAAGTTTCCTTCAATTGTACTATTACAAAATAAACTATTTGGGAATGTGATTGGTCATAGTCCCCTCTTCCTCTGTGAAGTTATATTAAGACTCAGGTCCTGACATAGTTTCTTTCCATTTGTCTTGTGAAATAATAAAATAGCACAGACACAGACATGACACTCTACAACTCTTTCTGAGTTATGATTTCTCTCGATCGTTTCTGATATTTCTAGGAACTTGGTACAGTAGCTAAAAGGCAAAATGTTGTAATCATAAGATTTAGCCTTGAATATTAATTTAGTAACTTTTTATAAGATATAAGGTATGCTACATAATTTCTTGAAGTGTCAATGTTTTTTTTCTGTAAAATGGAAATGACAATACAAGGCTGTTGTGGGGGATTAAATTACAATATTACGTGTTAAGCTCTTCACAGCCTACCTGCATATATTAGGGCTTAATCAATGATAATTACTATGATGATATGCAGCTCGATATTTGATGTAAGCCAATCCTGTGTCTTTTCTTCTCTATTTAAAAATATTTGATAGAATTAGGAGCACCTGGGTGGGTCAGTCCATTGAGCATCCAACTCTCGATTTCAGCTCAGATCATGATCTCAAAGTTCGTGAGTTTGAGCCTCTCATCGGGCTCCATGCTGACACCACGAAGCCTGCCTGGGATCCTGTCTCTCCCTCCCTCTCTCTCTCTGCCCCTCCTCTGTTCTCTCTGTCTCTCAAACTAAATAAACACTTAAAAAATTAAAAATATTTGGTAGAAACAATCTCAATACTCTGAAGTAGAGTCATCAAGACCTTTAAATAGAGTGTGGACCATATTTACTTCCTATCTATGCTGTTTTTAGATTCTCTTTAGAACCTAAGTGCTCAAGAGCTTAACTAGAACATCCAACAAATCCAGTTCTGTTGTACCATATTTAACAAATTGTCTAAATAGAAATGCAAATGGGAGATATTAAAATTTTTCTTATATCCTTTTATAATTAACAGATTTCTTAAACACATTCTCATTTTACTGAGGAAACAATAACAAAAGAGTTACATCAATTGGAGAAACATGGGGGAAAGGACAGCTCAGGAGGGGAGGTATCAGAATCTTCTGGGGGAATGATTTTTCCAGATACACACTCCCATGCTCCTTTAGAGGCATAAGATGCTTAAGAAAATAACAGTTCTGCCCTTGCAGCCTGGAGCCACTATTATCGATGGATATGTGTTGAATTCCTTAGCCACTTCTGGAATGGAAATAACGTTAGGGACCACTGGGTTAGTAACCGATCTTGATTAAGAACTCCAGTCAATTATGCTTATATTTATTTATATTTCTATAGCTACATAAGGGAGACTGCCTCTAATTCTTGTTTCAGAATTTTTAGCTCCAAATTCTCCTGGTTTTCCTCATTGTACTCTCTATACTGCCTGAGTCCTATTTCTGCCACCTATTTACAGACCTAGTTAAAAGGAAAACTGATTAGCATGAAGTTAAAAGGATCAGTGTGCAATTGGAATTTTCTCTCTGATGTAATCGGAATAATAGAAAGACTTTAGCCAGTGCCCTCAAGAGAATGAGGTTAGCTGCTCTAGGCTTTATTAATTTTTCTTATTTTTTTTGGCCAGGATCAAATATTCATTGATGAATCTATTTTCAGAGATCTCTAAACCTTATACCCCAGGCATGGGGAGTGTATGTTATATTCGCAGAACTCAATTTCAATGAATTTGGGGCAAGTAAGTACTTTCTGAAAACCTCTAGCAATACATGGATCATGAACTGAGTTTAAAGTAGTATCCCCTGCCATATAAATTTTTATTGTAATTCTCTTTGACCCGTTTTATCATTTAATTTTCATTCACTTGATTTCAGTTATGGTTGAAATATAAAGATCTATGGTTCTTTGTCCTCATAGTGTCCCAATGTGTCACATAAACAGTGGTAACAATTGTTTCTAAAAGCTATTTCCCATCTCCAGGTGCAGATATGTTCTTTTGTACTAAAATTTGTTACCTCCCTCTCCTCCTTTTTTAGATTCAAATAATTTATGTGATTTACTTCTGAGTCTTCTTGGGATTGCTACAATTTTAGAAGTGAGATCTGTTCAACACACGAAGGTTCACGGAACAGCCTAATCTCACTGTTCCGGGCCAAGTCAGACCAGCAAAGCCAAGTTGTCTGAGCAGGACTCTTGAGTTGGTGGTGGACTTGTCATGATGATATCAAGCATAGCCTGAAAGCAAGGGAGAGGGCACATTGTTTTCAATACTCCAGTCTACAGTAGTGTGTGTGTGTGTGTGTGTGTGTGTGTGTGTATTTCCATTATTCCATGGATCTCACCTCAACCTCTTAAAATTTCAAGTCCGACATAAACATTCCATACCCTGGTATCGAAGTCATAGTGAGAAATGGATTTTTAATGTCTTGCATCCCAATGGGAGTCACTGATATTATGTTACCTCTGGACTTAGGTATTTCCTTCAATTATGTCATGAAATGGGTGCCTCTCATTAAAGAGTACTTTGGGAATATGCATCAGGGAATATGTGCGGGAAATACATCCTCAGTAGATGTGCATCCTTGGTGGCTGGCTATTCCTTTGATTTAATCATGCATACTGTACGTGAGTCACCCCAAAGATGATGCAGGTTTAAGAAAGAAAAGTATATAATTTTCTATTTAGTAAATGTGCAATACTTGTCATGGAGTTGACATCCCATAAATTATACTCAGATGAACAAATGAATGAATGAATGATTCTTCGGCTATGTGCCACAACTGTGTGTATATATTTTTGTGTTTAATCCATCTGCTCAAAACACAGTATTACGAAGGCCACAGTTTAGATTCTATTTCCAGGTAAGCCCTTCTGTTTTGCTTTGTTCTATGACGATGGGCTATACTTCCGACTATATGGTCTTGAACCTATATCCTATTAAATGTAAAAGCGATCATACAAAAGTGTGTGGCACTTTTGAAAAAAACCCATCATTACCACAAAATCTAAATCAGGATAACACATCTATACATCTATTTATTTTGAGAGTTACTACAAAGCTAGGAGAGTCAGAAGCATAAATAATCAAAATTCAACTGTGGGTGGAGGCATCTAGGTTTTCGAGATGTGCTTTTGGCTATTTACAACTAAAACCATGTTTAACGTAGAGCCGAAAAAAGTAGAAGATGAATGAGGTCAAAGTTCACATTTATAATACTGCAGATGAACTTCTCAACCTGCACCACATCTGTGAAAAGGAAAATAGGGAGCAGCAGAACTCATGAAGGGCACCCACTACGAAAGGTTGGTTATAAGACCAGGTACTAAGTCACATATGCATGGAGTATCTAAACAAATGGAAGGAAAACCCTTTGATATTCACTGTGAGAATAATATAATGTATTAATGGTTTTCAATTCCACTTGTATTATTTATTATTCTTTTAGTCCCTCTTTGTAGTTTAGAAAAAAGTATAGGGCAAACAGTCTCAAAGAGAATTAGGTTAACACTAGGACCAAAATAGAACCAAAGCTGTTTGGATTTTTCACTCAGATTTTCCTGACAAGATGGGGAACCTTTATAAGATAAACTTGAAGTGACTGGAAAGGAGATTTTAGAAGAGAGAAAGAAAAAAAGCTGCAACCATTCATTCATTCATGCAACAAAAATTTTGAGACCTACTATGTGCTAGAAATATGTTGGTTGATGGAGGTTCAGGAATGAAAATAGTCTGAGTGGGAAGAGAAGTCAAACAAAATTACTCAAATAAGTATATAATTACAATTGAGGTAGCTGATATAATGAGTAAAGGGTGTTAAGTGAGCAAAGAGCAGAAAGAGCAAATCTAGTCAAGAGGAGTTGGAAGATTAGAGAATTTCCTGGAGGAAGTGACAAAGCATGGAGGTGGCGGGGGATAGATGGAATGAGGCGGGGAGGAATCTCAGGCAATCCTCTGTGGTCAAGCTGCTGAGAAAGCTCAGTACAACAGAAGGGTGAATGAGTCGGGTGATGGCAACAGGTAGCAGGGAGAGAGAGAGGCCAATGGGGAAAAGGCAGGTCACATACAATCATGGAAACAAATCTGCATTTTGCCCCTGAAACATTTCAATCTATGGAGTGACACATTCAGATCTGCACTTGATAAAACTCATTCCAGCTCTGACAAGGGCCATGGAATAGAGAGGAACCAGAGTGGATGTGGGGAGAGTGGTTCGGGAGCTGTTTCCGTGGCCAGTGAGAGACGGTGGAGGGTGGAAAGCACAGAGAGAGAGAGCATGATAGACATTTTGGAGCTAAAATGGCGAAGACTTGATAAGTGAATATGTGAGCTAAAGAAGAGGGAAAGTGTAAGTTTCATGTTTCCAACAGGAGCCACGAACTGATATTTACTGAGTTGGAAAATGTTGGAGAAGGGGCAGGCTTCAGGAAGGTATAGTAAGGGCACACCCATAGGCAGTTGGTTACATGATTTTGAAGTTCTGAAGATAGCGTGTGGAGAAGAGAAGCTGGTCTACAGGGGTGGATGAAATCACTGGGGAAAGAGTGTAGACCACAGAGTAGAGTGGAGCTAGGGCTCCCCTAAGAATCTATTGTGTACAGTTCAGATGGGAGAAGACAGCTCTTTAAAGGGATACAGAAGGAATAGAGAGGGAGGAGGAAAACCTATGGTTCAAGAAGGAAAAGAGTAATAAGATGAAGACAAGCCAAGTCAGATGGACTGCGAAGTGTCTTTTGAATTTAATGACACAGAGATCAGTCGCAAGAGCAAGCCAGTGGAGTGGTTGGGACAGAGGTCAGATTGGTGTGAAAAGGAAGTGAATGGGTGGGATGTTATGTAGACAATTCTTCTGAGATGCTTGGCTCAGGG